>OY998245.1:2500-1202500 GCA_963922005.1 Cornus suecica | reverse complement strand
TGCAGGCATTTGACTATAGTCCCAAGCAAAGACATCTCGAAACTCTCTGAGTAATTCTACCAGAGCATTCTTAGTTTCCTCAGGCAGCGTACTGTTTATGAAAGTAGGTCGCGGATCTGTGTTGTCGCCTATGTCCACTTCACACAAGCCAGGTTCTGGTCGCGGATTCACCTTCAGCACTTCAGGCTCTGTGTCCAGTTTTCTTCATTCAACCTTATCTTTCCCGGGGTCAGTGTCAACTGTGCAAGTTTCTGACCCCCAATTCCGTCATAATTTGTGCACCACTCGCCCATCGGGCATTTTGACCTGCGACCAGCTCACCTCCTTGAGCCTCCGCTTAGTCGAATTTCCATCCTCCTGTTCATCCCATTTTGGTAATGGTGTAGCAAAAATGCCAGACCCATCTTCCTCACTGTACTCTGGAAAATAAACTGTGTCCGCGAAGTGGGCCTCAGATGCACAAAAAGGGTTTTTAGATGCTTTCACGGTCATTATTCCCTCTCCCCAATTGGCCTTCATTACCTGATGGTAGGATGATAGTACTACGCCATGCGCATGTATCCACGGTCTGCCCAGCAACAACTGATATGAGGGTTCCCCTTGAATAACATGAAACTTGGTGGGCCCCCTTATTTTCCCAACTTTGAGATCCAATGTCGCGAATCCCATAGTGGCCTGCTAGTCTCCATTGAAACCAGTAACTGCAATGGTATGGTTTACGATCTTGCTTTCAGGAAAATTGATCATCCGCAAAGTGGCTAGCGGGATTAAATTAACTCACGCTCCTCCATCCAAGAAAGCTCGTTTCATCTCCCGACCGTTCACAGTAACTGGTACATACAGGGGTCAGTTGTGGAAGAATGGCACTTGCTTGTCTGCTTCAGAAAAAGTGATCTTATTGGAGGTCTTCTCATGTTGTGGAACCACAATAGTATGATTCAGAGCGACAACTGTTTGCTCTTTCAAGAATTCCTTCACGTGTTCCTGTATTGGGAGCCCGTTGAAGAAAACGTCTATCTTAGCATTCTCATTTGCTTCACAAGCTGGTGGGCATTCATACATGACGGTATTTGTTGTATCCTCAGTATTGTCTCTGGCGGTCATTACAGCTGCATGTGCAGGGAAGGGCTCATGAACTACATTTTTTGCCACTTCTAAGTCTCCCGATGCTATTTTCTGGTGCACCAATCCGTGAAACGCCCAACAGTCCATCAGAGAATGCCGAACAGTCCTGTGATAGGGGATATAACATGATCTGCGATCCATTGTTCAGCAAAGCAACTGCCTCTTTTTCACTGAAAGGTAAAAGGGGTGGTTCAGATCTCCCAGCGCGCTCTTCCCTGGGCCTTTCGTTCTGTGTAGTTGCTACCATTGGTATCCGCCTAGTACTGATATTTGGTTGTGTCGGGGGAGCCAATACTTCTCCCAATCTCTGGGCATTATCAAGAAGTGCAAAAAAAGTTTTGAACTCGTGATTGACCAAATGCACTCTGTATTCTCGCAGCATTCCTTCTATACAAATTTTGATCAATTGCAGCTCGAAAATTGGTTTATGACATTGCAAAGTAGCCTCGCGAAATCTCCTGACATAAGCCGTCGCCTCTTCCCCAAAGCGTTGTCTTTACCTTATAAGTGAAATCATTGAGACCTCCTCATCAGCTTGAAAGAATTTGGTGTAAAATCTGAGCACCATATCCGTTCAACTAGTCACTGAAGCCGTAGCAAGGCCGGTATACCATGTATATGCTGTTCCAGTTAGAGACTTGGAGAATTCTCTAAGTTTCAAATACTCATTGTTTCTGTGAGGTCCCAGAGCATCCGCGAACCTGGCTATGTGTTCTTTTGCATTTCCCTTTTTGCTATCAAACTGATGGAAGCTTGGTGCCCCATAGTTTTCCAGATAAGGCAAAGTCATGATACTAGGATGGTATGGTGGCGCAACTTCCACTTTTTCTGTTTCAGATTTTTCGTTCAAGATAGCCCGCAGTTGCTCCTTTGTGATGTATGACTCTTTCTCCAGTGGCTCAATTCTCACTGATTCATGAAAAAGTTGTGCTTAATCTTCTGGAAAAGTCTGATTGTCCATCCTTGGCGATTCAATATTTGGTGTTGAAACGCGTGAGGCCTCCATGAAGTGAAGTACGGCCTTTTGCGTTTCTTGAATGTTGAGAAGAGTTTGCAGTAGAACTGATGGTAATTCAGCTGAATTCTGCACTGGCTCTGCCATTGGAGGAATTTCTGCCTGATCCGCACCAGCATTCGCGCGACGACGTTGTCTTCGCGCTGGTGGGACTGGTTCACCTCCTTGCGTTTGTGTTGCCATTTCTTCCTCAACTTGTTCAGTATGCCGGGTTGGTGGATGACCTCTCCGTCGAGTCTGACGAGGCTCTACTTGTGCAGAAGACATCTTCTCCCCAGCGGAGTCGCCTTTAATGTAGGGGTTCGAATGGTTTAAATGATGTGAAGATAGTTTCTACACAAGTTCGTCAGTAAAATAATCGGCACTGATGCTTTTATTGCTTTTGATTTGCTTTACAGAGAAATGGAAGAGAAAAAATAGTAGTTACAAGTGTTTGCGAAATACTTTCTCTCTCTAGAAATTTCTCTCCCTTGTTCTCAAAAGTCTTCCTGAAGTGAGCTCTCGCACCTCTATTTATAGACGTGAGTGCCCAGTAGTCCTCGCGGATTTGTATTGCCACGTCAGCACCTGTCTCGCGACATGGTCCCTGCGTACCAATCCGCGACATAAATACCTTGCACAATATCATCTCGCGCTCATGACTATGTGAAACGGATTCGCGTAATCTTATGCACAGATCATTCTGTGCGCCATAAATACCTTGCACAGTATCATCTCGCGCCCTTGACTATGCGAAACGGATTCGCGTATTCTCATGCGCGGATCATACTATGCGCCATGTCCTGTGATCCGCGCCTATTGTATCGCGGATCTGATTTATCCTTAGCCAATGATGTTGTTATAGCTTTGCTGGGTCATGACCAATCATGCATGTCTTGGTCATGTCCCTGAATACTATTGGTCTTTTTAAGGTACTCTTACTTAGGACGGTGTAAATAAGGTCGCGACCCACTATTTACTCATCCCAAGCATTTCCCCTAGATTCCGAGTAGTACTCGCTACGCGAGCAGCATATAGGGTTATGAGTTTCTGATGCGAGCTATAAAACACATCAGTCCCTCATACCTCCCTCTGTATAATGCAAGTTCTCGCGTTAAAACCTTATTTGGGCCAATCTCCCAAATAATTTTTTACTTGGGTCGATTTTCCCAAATATATCAAACCTTGGGCCATATCCCAAATAATTTAATCATTTAGCCATTATCCCAATACGAGTCATTTCGCCATTTATGCGAATCAACCTCTTTACAGTAACAACTTGTTCATTGCCAAAATTCCAATAAATAAAGTGAAGAAAAAAAATTAAAAAAGTTTTAAAACATTCTGACCAAGATTCCTGCGCAAAGATCATTATTTCAATCATCAAAGCAAGAAGTGAAAAAGAATTAAAAGCTTTTCTAAGATTTAAGATGTTGATCTCTTACAAGTCCTTCAATTCCTTTAGCACAAAGAGTTCTTTGGGTATTATACCAGAAATGTCCAAAGCATATACCTTCCTGAAGAACATTAGAATCAGAAAATGTGTTATAGCTAGCATAATAAGAATGAAACAATTAAGAGAATGGTGTTGATGATTAGCATAAACTGACAGATGTGTGACATGGCAGTTGCTTTCTGTGCAGTAATCACACATGATTCGGGGATTCGCATTCTCGGTTGCCCATGTTGCATTCTTGGTGCAAGGGTCAATGGTGAAGTTTAACTTTGTTCTCAAATTCCAGTAATCAATTATGTTATTGAGAGCAGCCACTGAACAATACAAGCAAGCAAACCATGAAACTATACACCAGCCTAAATTAAAATATATAAATATATACATATATATGTATTCACATAACATAAATGCATAGATAAGTGAGAGAGACCTTCATCTGGAGCAGTGGCTTGTTGCGCAGCTACAATTTTGAACATGCACAGAACAAAGAAAGAGAAACTCAAAATCCCCATAACTCAGCAGCAAATTACACACACTGAGTCACACAGACACAGAGAGTGTTTTGAGTATAAGGCATTAAAGGACTAGACCGGCTACAAATAATAAAAATTGAATCAAGATTCGTATCCTCTGAAAAGAAACAGCAATAACAAAACAAAACCAGTAAAGTTAGAATTTTATTGGCAACAAATGGATATTATTTTTGAATTCCATATCTGGGTAATAGCCTCTGCACTTCTTTGACTACACTGTTCATATAACAATTGAATATGTTGACCATATAGACAATAGACCTAGACATGTTGCATATATACTTTTCTATTTTGACAGATTCATTCTAAACTCTAAAAGTAAACATCCACTGTCTTGATATTTTATACACTTTGACAGTAACAGGCATAACAACCTTTTGTCCCATTTTCAATTCAACACAAATGAAATACCAATAATCAGATGGACCAGCATAAAAAAATTTATCAGACAATGGGAAAAACCCAAATGCAACATACACAAAAAGGGTAAACTTGTACTACTGATTATTATTATTTTCGAGTTAGAATTCGGAGAAAAATTAGTTCAAACTAATTAAAAAATGAATTGGAATAAATTTGAGAAATTGGCTAATTAGGATATAGCCTTACCACACATTGAGGATTTTTTTTTTTCTTTGGACCTGTTTTAAAGTAGTGACATGCTATTGAGAGGTGGCCACAAATTGCCGGGGACCGTCCAATGGTGGACAATCCTCTTCAGACAACGCATAACTTTCCAAAGCAATACCACTATTGGGTGCCCTATAGTGCAAGGAATCACAATGCACTTCAGAACATGACTGGGTTATATACACTATAATCAAATTAATGACAATCATTAGAAAATAAAAAATTTACAGAACTTAAAATGAAAATTCCATAGCAAGCAAAGTTGAACTCCCCACAACCAAAATTTGAAAGAACCATTGAATTCTTCTGACTAAAACTTCTCTTGGTGATTTTATCAAACAGCTTGAAAGCAATGCTATACCAATAGTGCTAGTGTTCACTCACCGCTTTCAATGTACTTTTGAAAACTACATGACAAGGTAACACCAGTGACCAGGAAAAAAATGGGTGAAACTAAGTTTTTGTTTTAGCAAATTCAAGCATTAAGAATAGACAACTTGGAATGAAATGTCACAGTCCCTGTTGCATGAATGAGAAGTGCAATGTAATGGTATACAGGTTGGCCGAGTTGAAAAAAACTTGAGATTTGGTGCCATGTTCGAATCTTACCGGGTGCAAATAATTCATTGTGCCCACGACTGCAAATGTAATCCGTTTGTGGTAGATCGCTTTGCTCTGGTCCGGTCCCGTGGATTAATCAAGACAAAAGCTCTTATACTGGGATAGACAAGTGAAAATTTTAAGTCCCCCTTTCAAACATGAGATGTTTCAAGTGTTTTTGTTTTAAAAGGAAGTGCCTTATACACATTAGTAATGACAATGTGGCTAAAACATTTGTTTGTTAAAAATGTAGAACTAGACTTGTAAATAGTTCTTGATTATTTACACTAAGCTATGCTAAAAATGTTGAATTGAACCGATAAAAGTTAAGGACCTGTTTGGTTTGAATGTCTGAAAACTGTTCTCGAGAATTTTGAGAATAGAAAACAGTTTTTTAATAGTAATAAAAATGCGTTATCTGAAAATATGCATTTTTATGGTTGAATTTTTTCAAAATTATTTTCAGAAAACTGAATCAAACAGACTTTTTTACAGTTTTCATCAAACAAAAAACTGTTTTAAAAAAAGCAAACCAAACAGACCCTAAGTATTTACTCGCAAACATTGCCTCCACCAAGGCTTAAACCTCGACCTCACATTTGCAAGTAAGAGCATGTAACATTGGGCCTTTAGTACTTGTTGATGCATGATACATACATATTAATTATGACTTTTATGCGGAGAAAAATTACTTTTTGTTTAAAAGTCATATTATATGCTGCATTAACATTGCAGAACTGGTGAGATTAACCAAATGAAACATTTATACATTATTAATTATGAATGGTTGTCTATAAATCCATTTGTATTAGCTAGTATAATACAACAAAAGGACTCTAGCTATAACTTTCTAAAACTTATATGACAGATGTGTTCACACACCCTATGTACGAAGCCGTGCACACCTGCAAATTAGAAAATGCACACAAACACACCAAACAATCGACACAAGAATATATACGTGGTTCAGCCAAATAAGCCTATGTCCACAGAGAGCACCGTTTCACTAAAAATCACTGAGAGGATTACAAGGGGGTGATTCACAGATCACACATGCACACACACTGTGTATACTCACGCCTGTATCACCGGAATAATATAAACGTATATTATTCCTAACTCTCTCTCTCTATTTCTATATGTGTACAATTCAATAGGAGAAACTCTATATTTATAGGTGAGGATATAGAGGTGTGTTTCCCAATCTTCCGATGTGGGACAAGTTAATATAACAAAGTAGTCATATTATATATATATGCCAATATATAACAATCTGTCACTTGACGACTTTGCCTTCATCAATCAACTCCATCAATGATCAGTGCTCGATGCCTTCATTTCTGTCTTCAAGCTTAAAGACCAACTGAAGTTGCGCACAACTTCAGTTTATTTGTTGTCATCACTTTGGTCAACATGTCGGCCAGATTCTCGCTTCCTTGAATCTTCTTCAGTGTTAATACTTCATCCTCTAATAGAGATCTGATAAAGTGATAACGAAGATCTATATGCTTGGTTCTCGAATGAAATGCTGAATTTTTCGCCAGAAGTATAGCACTCTGACTATCACTATGCAAAACACTCTTCCCTTGCTCGAATCCCAACTCTGCCAACAAACCCTGTAACGAAATCATCTCTTTACTAGCCTCTATCACGGTAACATACTCAACCTCTATAGTAGATAATGCTACAATCCTCTGTATCTGCGAAATCCAACTGACTGCTGTAGTACCTACTGTAAAGACATAACCAGTAGTGCTTCTTCTGTGGTCTATCTCACCAGCAAAATCTGAATCTACATAACCATGTAGATTCACTTCACCTTTTCCAAAATAAAGGCATCTTTTTGTGGTACCTCGTAGATATCGCAATATCCACTTCACTGTTTCCCAGTGAGTCTTTCTTGGATTGGACATGAACCTGCTGACTGCTCCCACTGCATATGCAATATCTGGTCTTGTACATACCATCGCATATATCAAGCTACCAATAGCTGAAGCGTATGGAATACTGGCTATGTTGTTCCTCTCTGTTTCTGACTTGGGAGACTGCTTTTTGGATAATCGAAAATGACTAGCCAAAGGTGTGCTAACTGACTTAGCATCACTCGTGTTGAATTGCTTCAAAACCCGTTCAACGTAGTCAGCCTGAGACAACTACAAAATTCCCTTCTGCTTGTCTCTGATGATTCTCATACCAAGAATCTGTTTCGCTGTGCCTAAGTCTTTCATCTCGAACTATTTTGCCAACTGTTTCTTCAACTTACTGAATTTCACAAAATCGGATCCAGCTACTAACATGTCATCAACATAAAGTAGGAGGATAATGTAACTCGTGTCAAACCTCTTGAAGTAGCAACAATGGTCAGCGTTGCACTTGATATAATCATGTCTCTGCATAAATCCATCGAATTTCTTGTACCACTGTCTTGGAGCTTGTTTCAAACCATACAAACTCTCTTCCAACTTACACACAAATTTCTCTTTCCCTTTCTCTAAGAAACCTTCCGGTTGCTGCATATAAATCTCCTCCATTAGGTCACCATGGAGGAAAACAGTTTTGACATCTAATTGCTCTAGGTGCAAACCCTCTGATGCAACAATGCTAAGAACTGAATGAATGGTAGTCAGTTTCATAATCGAAGAAAATACGTCGGTGTAGTCGATTCTTGTTTTCTGCTGAAAGTCTTTTACTACAAGTCTCGCCTTATACCTCTTAGAACCATTATGTTCTTCTTTGACTCTGTAGACCCATTTATTATGGAGAGTTTTCTTTCCTACCGGCGGCTCGGTTAGCTTCCATGTCTTGTTGGAAATAAGGGACTTTATCTCATCTTCCATCGCAAGCTCCCACTGGCTCGCATCTGCTGCACTGCATGCTTCATCAAAATACTCTGGTTCACCTCCATCTGTGAGCAACAAAGAATCCATGTATCTCCGATTCGGCACATGCTGTCGTAAAGACCTCCTAGGTACAGGAATAGGAGTCGGAGACTGCGGTGTATCAACCTGTTGAGTATTTTCATATGCAATATGTTCGTCTGACTGAGTACTCTCACTGTCTTGAACATCATCTAACTCAACACACACAGGTTCACTCTGTGCTGTAAGCTCTGAGGTTGTTTTGTGTATGTCGTTGTACATAACCTTTTCATTGAACACTACATCTCTGCTTCGGATCAGTTTTCAGTTCTGATCATCCCACATGCGGTAACCATACTTGTCACCGCCATAGCCAATGAAAATACACTTTTGTGACTTGGGATCAAGCTTACCCCTTATAGTGTCACTAACATGTACATATGCAACATAACCAAAAACTTTTAAATGTAAAAGTGTTACCTCTCTACCGCTTCAGACCTCTTCTGGTATTCTGTGCTCCAATGGTACTGATGGACCACGATTGATTAAGTAAGCTGTTGTACTAACTGCTCACTACTAGAAATCTGGCTTTTAGCGACAGTCCAAACTGTCGCTAAAAGTTCAAAAACCGTCTCTAATGCTCATCAAAGACCGTCGCTAAAAATTGCGTCACAAAAGGTTTTTAGCGACGGTTATTTTATACCGTCGCTAAAAGTGAGGTTATTAGCGATGGTCTAGACCGTCGCCAATAGTATTGGTATTAGCGACGGTTCAGACCGTCGCCAATAGTTTTAGTATTTGCGACGGTCCAGACCGTCGCTAATACCAATACTATTAGTGACGATATCTTGGATTGTCGCTAATAAGTATGGTATTAGTATCACTTTGTATTGTCACTAATGAACTTGGTATCGGTGACAGTCAATACTGTCACTATTAGCTTATAGTGACAATTCAAATTTATTAGCTTTTTTTTTCACATATTTCGCTAGTTCTACTTTTGTTTTTCGATTATTTTTTATTTTCTCTTTAGCATTTGTTAAGATGCATAAAAAATTTCAAAAAAGTGCTAAAATCAAAACAAAAATAACAAAAATATAAGAATTATAAGACAAAGCTTGTCACGCCCCGTTATTCCTGAGACTCCAATCAGGAGAATCAGCGAATCCCGAGGTATGATGTCATAGAAAAAGACAACCAAGATTAACAACACCACCGAAATACATGAAATATGAATAAAAATGAAGTATTCCATGTCACCTGAGTGATAGAAACTCAGTAAATAAATTCTAACGAAAATCCGGCAGAGTTCCGTTTGTAAATGGAACATCCGGACAACTCAAAAACAACACAACACAGGAACCTGCCCATAATAACAGAAATAGAAACAGTGGCACGTAGCCCAACATTCCAGAAACCTAAAAGGGCCGAGGTAATGGAAAAGAACACCAATACCTCTCCAAACCCCTCTAAAATCAATAGAGCCCCAAATGCTCAAATGAAATTATAAAGAAAATCAAATGGCAATGCCGAAAAGGTATAAAGGCACCCCAAAACAACAAACACCGACTGAGCCACCAAGCTCAAATAAGAATACAGAGAATCATACGGTAGTGCCGAAATGATACAAAGGCACCCCGAAAATAATAAATACATGAACTGAATATACAACATAGGGGAATCTGCCAACAACCTGGCTCCCAAGAGAATAAAAGAATAATAAATATGATTACGAAAGGAAGAATAAATCTACCGTCCCAAATCCCCCGTACCATCGCCGCCGTACACGCCGTGCTGCGTCCACCTGCAAACCTGAAAATGTTGTGTGTGGGGGGTGAGCAAAAAAAACCACGCGCTCACCGTAATATCAAAACATCACACTCATAGCCGTCTAGAAAATGCTAACCATCCCGTGTGCATGCATCTATCATAGGTCAAGTTATCGTCTACCGTGGCACCCCCGCTAATCCGAGATACCCAACAATAACCTCTCAACTAATCTCGAAACTACTCAAAAGTCGTGAAACAAAACAACTCATAAGATATATCTACCACTCGTATATACGCATGTCAAATCATCATATATATATACGCACACACATATATATATATATATATAAGTCCCGTAAACAGCTAATCCTAACACTTGGTGTAGGAAGGCACCCAGTCGAATACACACTCTCATCTAGAGATACAACCAGAACTAGCTATCTACCATTCCGTGCACCTAGCACGCTACTCAAGGTTCCTAGGAGGTATATAGGTCCCTCCTTAGGACTATCGAAAGGGAATAACCATTTTTCTACGTACAACAACCAATGAACCAACCCGTTCACTCGAAGAAACCTAAAAAGGGAAGGTCCTATCTCCACATCGGATTCGGTAACCAACCGAACTATCTCTAACTCACACTGCCTATCAAGGCACTAAAAAGGGTACAGATCAACAAGGTCACCTCTAACTCATACCGCCTATCGAGGCGCAAGAAAGGGTTACTGGAGTCATTTAGTCCCAAATAGATGTCATGGTCCTCGGGTTTTTAAAGAAAAATGTTGAACCCCGAAGGATTCAACCGATTTTTAAGAAAAAGTTAGGGCCCGGTCAAATCATATTTGGTTCTAATGCCTCCTAACCCAACCAAACACTAAGAAGCGCACTATGTGCGCTTAACTTAACCTCATTTCTCTTACCCGAGAAGATCCACAGACAACCACAAATGATCATATTTCTTACCTTAAGGAATGAAACCTCAGAAACACATGTTCGGGTTAAAACCCGAGAAACTATAACACGGGAAAAAAAACTACTAGGGTTCAACTGAATATCTCCTTAAAGTCACATTCAAACTTATTTCGAAACAGGTTCTAAGATCTTCAACTTAATATAGGAACCTATAAACAAATCCTCAAAGGTTACCAAACCAACACCGGGATTCAAGTGTTCCTCGGAACAACTAGGAGGAATCTGAAACAATCAACTCTAAAACATATCTAGATCTCAGAACTGACCTCGAGTCTCAAGAAAGACAAACCATGTCCAGAGTTCACTAACTTTACCAAAACATATAGGAAAGGAGATTTTCGAGGCACACGGTTAAAAACCATTTACTACTCGAAACACTTTTAAAGTGGAAGGGTGAGCGACAAGCTCAAAATACACAAGCCAAGAGAAACAAGGTCAGACTACGAGTCTTACCCGACCTTTAACCTGAACAACTCTCCCCACTACCGAAGTGGTCTAATAGTCATCCAGTGATAACACTAATCACCAATCACAAAGGCCTATGTGGCCAAAGGCACAACCACAACCAAGTCTCAATATACGTCTAGCCAACTCAACTCAACTCCAACTCAAGGGGAAAATAATTAATTATCAAAACCTTTTCATATATATATATATATCCACGTAACCACCTGGAACACATGTCAATCGTGGCTTCACTAATCCAGGTTTTTATTATCGTCGAACTTTCTTTCTTTCTTTACAATTTTAAATCTTTAAATAATCATTATAATTTAACCACAATTAAAATATTAATTACAAACACCGCGCCTTAGCGCCAAAGAGAATAATACAAATATTTAATTACAACTCAGACATCACATACTCAATATCGATAATCAATAATAACAGGCAAGTACATATCAAATAAATGTCCAATATGAATGTAAATGCCATGACAATGCAACTCCAATGTAACCCTAGCCACTAAAGAGTGAAACAAATATCCAGGAATCCCAAACCGTTCACTGCTGGGGCAACAAACCCACAACAGGAAGGGTGGGAGTCGCCAAAGAAAGTGCGAGGACCATAAGCCCGCCCGGGAACCGGCAAGTGAGGCCCAAGCCCTCACCCCCAAATGTCTAGAGAATTGAGAGTTACTAGCTCCCTGGTGCTAGACCACCCCTGGCCAGTTGTTGCGACATTCCAAACGATCCAGACATGCACGTGATATAAATGAGGCATGCAACATGCACCGAAACAATATATATAACATGGTGCCACATAAATGCAAAATGTCTCCATATGAATTAAATATGCTCCATAACACGGCATCAAAGCCAATCAATCTCATATCAATCATGTTTCACAATTTAAATCACACGATAATTAAATTTCCATTTTTCCACAAAAATACTCGGGTCCTCAATTACCCCATCTTAATAGATTTTATATTCCAGCATGCTTTTAATTTAATTCCCAATAATTGTTTTCAAATTAATTCGCCTCAAGAACAATTTAATTCACAATACAACTTCATTATATTTTATGAGAAAATAAATTATAAAGGGAACTCAAACCTTGACTAAGTTCTACGTGAATCCCCTAACTTATATTTTCAATTTCAATAAACTATAAATAACAGGGGATAATTTACTCGTCGGCTCTACATCCCTCAATATCAAATTTGCCCCGATCCCACTGTATTTTCATTTCAGCTACATATAATCCGGGAGCTAATTACAGGTTCTAATTTTACACAAAATTCTACAAAATCCTATTTTAAGTCCGGGGGTACTAAGGTCCTGTTTGGTAACCAGTTTTTGTTGGTTTTGTCTTGGTTTGTTTTTGTTTTCAAAGACAAAACTTGTTTGGTAGGTTTGGTTTTTAAATTCAAAACCAAAACCACTTAAAACTTTGGTCTTGGATTTAGTTCAAAATAAAGTAAAATCAAGACCAAAAAAAAAGTTGGTCTTTCTTGGTCTTAGCCCACAATTTTTGACTTTTCTTTCTTTTTCTCTCTCTCTCTCCTATATATATATATATATAATTCATGTACTAAAATTAAAAAATAATATATATTAATATATATAGAATAAATTTTATTTTTTATTTTATAATAATATATATAAAATAATATTATTAAATATATATAAAAATAATATATATATATATATAAATATATATAAAATAATCTATAATATTAAAAAATAATATATATTAATATATATAGAATAATATCTATTTTCTATTTTATAATAATATATATAAAATAATATTATTAAATATATATATAAATAATAGATATAAAAATAATATATATATAAAAAATATATATATATTAATATATATAGAATAATATATATTTTTTATTTTATAATAATATATATATATATATAATAATATTATTAAATATATAATAAATAATATATATAAAATAATATATAAAATTAAAAAATAATATATATAGAATAATATTATTAAACATATATATATTAAATATATATATAAATAATATATAAATTCAAAAATAACATATACAAAATAATATGTAAAATTCAAAAATAATATATAGAACAATATATATTTTTTATTTTATAATAATATATATAAAATAATATTATTAAATATATATATAAATAATATAAATATATATAAAATAATATATAAAATTAAAAAATAATATATATTAATATATATAGAATAATATATATTTTTTATTTTGTAATAATATATATAAAATAATATTATTAAATATATATATAAAATAATATTATTAAAGATATATAAATTAAAAAATAATGTATATATAAATAATATATCGAATAATATATATTATTATTTTATAATAATATATATTAAATATATATAATAATATATAAATTAAAAAATAATATATATAAATATATATAAAATTAAAAAATAATATATATTAATAATATATAGAATAATATATATTATTATTTTATAATAATATATATAAAATAATATATTAAATAATTTTATTAAATATATATATTTATATAATATTTTTAAATATATTATTAAATATATATAATATATTATATATATTTAATAATATATAAAGTTATATACATAAACTAATATATATATAAAGTTTTTGTTTTCTCAAACCAGACCAGAAAGACCAGACCGCTTACCAAACAGAGTTTTAGATTCAAGATAAGACTAGACAAGACCAGACAAGACCAGACAAAACCAAACCAGACAAAACCAGACAAGACAAGACCAGACAAACCCCTTTCCAAACAGGCCCTAAACCACCTAGTTTAATCCAAATTTAGTAGGATTTAATTTCTTAAAAATTCCCAGGGAATTAATTTATTTAATTTCCCAGGGAATTTCTATTCCCGACCTCATTTATTCGGTTATGGGTATTTCGTGAATTTTATAAAATTCTTAAATTCCATTTATCGCTTAGGAATTTAATTTCATACTTTTATTATCCATAAACATACAACGGGGCAACTTAGCATTTTCTACGCACTATTAGTGAGTGCTAGATAAATATATATATATAAAAATATATATATAAAATTCCCACCTAATTTAAACGCTTACAGACAGTCCCGCCGTGGACAGTACCGGTCGTGAATAGTGCTCGCCGCCCGAAGTCGTCCGAAAATTATTTTTAATATGTTGAAACGACCGCCTTACCGCCCTATTCAATATAATTAAAATTCGTTAGCGATCGATAATTTAATTTGAACAAATCTACAAAAATTGAAACCGAAAACCATACCGAAAATCTGAAATTCCCGGAGAACCGCTCAACGGTTTCGCACCAATTTCGAATATAACGTACACGGTACCAAGGTCGAGCTATCCTCCGAAAATTAGTCCGAACCGAGCCCAACTCGCCACTGAGTCGACCCGACTCAGTCCGACCGAACACAGTTCTGGTTAGCCTCCATAACGCCCGATCTACACCTAGTCCGGCGACCCATGCCGCCGCGAACCACCAGCCTTGCCGCCTTCGACCACCATGTCCAGTGAAATCAGCCCCTCTCTCTCCGGCCGAAACCTTAGGCCACGCCCAATTTGCTCATCCCACACGCGGCTTAGAGCCGCGCCACTACAGCAGCAGCCACACCACCAAGCCCCGACCTCCATGCTCACGACTGCACTGCCAGTCATGGCCACCAAGACCCGGCATCACCACCTGGGTCGCCATGTTCGGCAACCCCGTGCCGCAGCCAACACTTCTTCTTTCCCGTTCTCTCTCTCTCTCTCTCTCTAGGACCGATCGACTGTGATGAAGGAGAAAGGGAACTGCTGTTGTTGATGATACAGAGAGAGAAGAGATGAGTCGTGTGGAGAAGAAATCGAAAATCTGTGTCTAACAATACATATATCTATATATATATATATATTACAAATACCTATATATATATTCAATTAATAATATATATATATATAATAAATCCCCAAATATTATAACACTTGTCCGAAAAATAAACGAAACGCCCAAATAAATAATATAACTTAAATAAATAATCTAGTGTATGAAACTCATATATATAATCATAATTTAATTCGCATAAATAAAATAAGCCCCGTAAAATATACCGGGGACACTCAAATAATTCTACGTGAGCCCATCAAATTCACCGGACTCCGAATAAATAATATAAGCCCAAAGTAAAGCTCTGGGGCACAAAATTTATCCACCAATTAACTCACCGAAAACCCCATCGAAGTCCAAATAACTAATACAATCCGAAATGAATAACCCAGTTATATAATCAGGTATGAATATTTATATAAACCAAATTAAATCACTAATCGCCTAGCGGTTGATACTACGCGCTCCCCGTAAACTCTACAGATAGTCAAGAAATAATACCAATCAAAATAAACACTCCGGGTACGAGACTCAACTACCCGGTCATCGGAGTCGTCACTAATCCAATCGAATCAAAATCAAACGTGTCGTCTAGTCGAAATACTAAACGCTACAGGTTTTAACAAAATCGCATTAACACTTAACCCGTACGTATAAACATGAAAAACGAGCATAGCAATACAAATACACATAAGCACGTAAGTCAAGCAACTAAAGCACCTAATGCCACATCAACACACAGCACGTATGTACAAACATAAATAAAACGAGCGAAAGGACTATCAATACTCCTAAGCACGTTAGAGAAACAAAGCACGTACTAACCCCATAACCAGGGGAAACAAAAACGTCGAACCCCTAAAGCACTAACTACCGAACTCAATTTACTGAGTCGAAGTCCTAAACGTTAAGCGTCGAAACAAATCCATTTAGTCGACACTAAAGCCCGCGTAAACCTCTAGCCACATTCGAAATACATAACATCTGCTCAAGTAACGTAACCACGAAAGAAACCCCACGAAGTCACCGAAGAGACAGTTGCAAAGTCGTGTCATCGAATCCAGAACTCACGTCAACGTTTCACCAAGTCCGAAACTACTAAACGTTGCTGTCAAGTCACATAATCATCATCAATACTCCACAAAGTCGTTAAGGTGATGACCGCCAAGTCACGCAATCGAATCCAAGCGTAAACGCGAAAAATTTACTCGTAAAATACACAGAGTAACCATGACGTCATGAACAAGTGACGTCATCACCGAAAATAAATCGGGAATAATTCAGAAAAAGGAAAATGAAACGGGGTGTTACAAAGCTGGTACATAGAAACACCATTAATCATAAAATATTTATGGACATTTGTCGTTAGTGAAATTCTTGATAAATACAAACAATAAAGTTCTTGCCCCGTTGGAACAAACCTAAATTTACAAAATAAACAATATACCTAACAACCTAAGCTTCAACACTGAAATTCATTTCTGAAATCCTTTCACACCAATTGTGAACATCAGTATAAGCAGCAACTCATCCTGAAAGCACAAAATTTCACCAAGTCATTTACGTTGAAAAAATCAACAAAGAATTTTTTGTTCACCTACAATTCAATAATTTACAATGTAACCAGAAGTCATACATTAAAAAACAGAATCATAAAATAGCAATTATATTAAAGCTAAAAGCAAAATCTCAGAACCAACAAATGAACACTACAAGTAGAACATTTCATAAATATCCAATATAGCTACTAGTGCTACCAAACATGCTTTGAAAATAAATTTCTAAGTCAAAATGTCAAATGTCCATAGCTCCAACCTGAATATATCTCCCATCAAACACCCCACAGAAAAAACAAAGAATAAAATTTTAAAAAAAACATACACATACCCACACCTAAAGTGAGAATACTAATTGATCAGTTAATTAGTTATCTTTGTGATAAAAAGCTAGCATGCATATATGACTATTTTGTTAATAAAATATTAGATGGGAAGTCATTGTCTCAATATTTTGCAAATTTGTAAAGCTATAGAAAGTAGTAATACATGTTAATAATAAAATAACTAAACAAAGAAACAATGGCCAGAATATAACATTAAGAAATATAAACTCACCTCTGATATTCTCTCGAAACTATGAACCTCGGAAAATAACTGTAATAATTACAACAAAAACAAAGCTTAAATAACAGTATCCTGATTTCCTACAACACTTATAATTAAAACTTACTAAAATCATATGTGTCATGCTTTAAAAGGACATATAAAAAAGATCTTTACAAGAGTGAATTAGTTTGAGTCAAAGAAAGGAACAAATGAATTGTTTTATTCACCTACAATCCCATAATTTACGATGTAAACCCACAGTCACAGATTAGAAAAACAAAAGAATCACAAAACATAAATTACATTGAAGCTAAAAGGAAACTCTTAGCCTCCATTCATACAACACCAACAACCAAACAATGAAGTCTTGGATTAGTTTGTTTCATGTCTGGACAAACATTAATTAAAACACACAAATTTTACTTGGCATTTAATTTTAATTGAATCTCACTTGGGATATCACTTGACCAACCTGTTAAAAGCCCCAAATTTGTTCGATGAAAAGTGAAGACATCCTAAATACTTTCAATGGCAAAATAATTTCAGTTAATCAGTGCTACAGTAATCTACACAAATGGACACCCATCAAATAAATATTTATATATATATATGGGTGTGTAAAACAGAAACCAAAGAACTAATAACAAAGGGAAGAACCATATAACCCTAGAAATCCATTGTAAAAGAATGCGAAAAACAACCTGTTTTTCTAGTTATTTTGCTTTGATTGGCTTTTGGTTTGGTCGTAAATGAGATCGCAAGGCCGCTTCTTCCTCTACCTCTCCATCTTCCCAAAATTGTTCATCCTCCAACTGTACAAAAGAGCCACTACCAATGTACAAATCCGCTCAAAAAATAGATCTATACATATATTATACAAATCTATACATATAAGTATACACAATTTTAAAACGAAAATCTCTGTATGGAACCATTAAAATGTCTATGGAAACCCTAAGAGAGAGAAAGAGAACGAACCTTAAATCTCTGTATGGTTTCTAGAACCGAAACCCTAGGAGAAAGAGAACGGACCTTGAATCTGTACGGAATCGAAACCCTAGAAGAGAGAACGAACCTTGGCCGATAGAGAATGGAAGCAAGGAGAAAGGTAGAGAGGGTTTGTATAAGAGAGCGAAAGAGGGCTTTTGCATAAAAGAGCGAAAGAGAGCTGTATAAATATTATACATTGGTGCCTTGTCAAAATAAAAATAATAATACAAAATTTAATAATATTCGTAATTTAATGTCATTTATTATATGATTCAAATCACAAAGAGGTGTCATATCAAATAAAATTATAAAATTAATCATATCCAAAATTTAATATCATTTACTTTATCATTTATAAATGAGGAGTAGAAAATTCATATTATCATATAATTAAAATTGTGAAAATGTACAAAATTGATTCAATTGAGTGAAATTGACTTCATTTGAGTATATGTACAAAATGAGAAAGTACTTTTTTTTTTTTTTACTTTCTCTTTTCTTTGTTAATTGAGTATATGTTTCATGGTATATGAGCTCTCATAATTCAATTAAGTAAACTTTAATTCAATTCAGTGAATTTGAGTTCAATTAAGTAAACCCCCAATTCAATTAACTGAAATTAAGTAAACCACCAGTTTAGTTTTACCTGATTTTGTTTTTATTATTTTAATGAAAAAAATCAAAATTTAAAAAATAAGATAATAATTATAATATTATAAAAACAAATTTTAAATTTTAAAATGCATAATAAATAATAATATATTGAAATAATTCAATAGTCCTATAATGAAGAGTTAATTAATCAAAAAATTTATGTTTTAATAATATATAGAAATAATTCAATAGTCCTATAATGGCTTTTGGCACGATTAAAAAATAATATGACTAAGATTAGAGTCGTTTGGCACAGTTTAATAAAACTGTCGCTAAAAATTTGGTCTTTTAAGGATAGTTCAGAATGTCACTAAAGGACATACTGATTTTTTCTTTTATTTTTTTTAGGTGTAACTAGTTGGCGGTAAAAATTCCCGCATTTTTTTTTACCATTTAGGACGGTTCCAATTTTTCGTGGCTAAAAATATGGATTTTACTGACGGTTCTATGCCTTTAGTGACGGTTTAAAAATCTGTGACTAAAAAGTATGAGTATTAGCGACAGTTCAACATTTACGTGACTAACAAATATGACTTTTAGCGACGGTTTTCTACCTTTACCGATGGTTTTAAAGTCCGTGACTAAAAATATGAGTATTAGCGACAGTTTGACATTTCTGTCACTAAAAAATATGACCTTTAGTGACGGTTTTGAAGCTTTAGCGACGGTTTGAAAAACTGTGACTAAAAGTATGCGTATTAGCGACAGTTTAAAATTTCTGTGACTAAAAATATGATTTTTAGCGACGGTTTTTTAGCTTTAGCGACGGTTTTAAAGTCCGTGGCTAAAAATATGCGTATTAGCAACAATCTAAATTTTTCGTGACTAAAAATGGACTATTAGCGATAGTTCTTGAGAGTGTCTCTAAAGGACCGTCGCTAAAAGTCCGATTTCTTATAGGCGCTTCTGCCCAGAATTGTTTCGGCAACCCTACCTGAATGCACATGCTTCTGGCTCTCTCAGTCAATGTCCGGTTCATCCGTTCTGCTACGCCATTCTGTTGTGATGTACGTGGAACAGTTCTCTCTAATCTGATACCGTTCTCATAGCAAAATCTCTTAAACCCGGTGTCCTGATACTCTCCACCATTATCGGATCGTAATCTCTTGATCTTCAAACCCATCTCATTCTCTATCATAGCCTTCCAACTTTTGAACATACCGTACACTTCAGATTTATGTTTCAAGAAAATAAACCCATACCTTTCTATAATGGTCATCGATGAAGGTGACGAAATAAGACTTTCCGCCAATATATGAGACATTTGTTGGCCCCCAGACATCAGTGTGAAATAGCTCAAGCTTCTCCTTTCTGTGGAGCTATCATCATCAAGTTTATTTTCAACACTAACATGTCCCGATGCGGCAACAACTGCTTGCCTTGGGGCCTGCAGCCCCTATAGCTACCGTAGTTGCCGCCCAAATAGTCCTAGCCGTCACCCCAACAGCGGCGGCAGGTGCTGCAGCACCTGCAGCGGCAGCCGGTGCTTCACCTGCCGATGCAGCCATTGGTGAGCAAATGTTTCCGGCAAATCATCCCCGCACATAGCCCTCACACACTCGAGTGTTTCCAGCACATCCTTAATGGATGGCCTTTCATTCGGTTGTCGTCGTAAACATCTCACGGCAAGATTCGCAAACATGTCGAGACACTTCTCCGGTATTTGCTCTCAATACTACCATCAACAATCTGACGAGCGTTTCCCTCACGGATGTGGCGTTGGGCCCATTTCACTAAATCATTCTCCTCGAATCTCTTATCCCTAGGCCGTCTCCCACACAACATTTCCAACATTAATTACCACAGCAAATGAGTATGTATCGGCTCCAGGTGTCAAGTTTTTAGTTTCGGAATAGTGTGGACAAAGATAGCCGGCTGCGATTTTAGGTCTAGTTCTGGTCCAAACATGATTTTGAGATAGATTGTACTGTTTGCACAACCCCAAATCAGCGAGTTTAGCTACTAAACACTTGTCAAATAATGACAAGTGTTTTGTGTACAAGAAATGACTATAATTGAAACAAAAGGAAAAAAGGAAGAAAAAAACAATAATATCTAATTAGTTATGTTAAAAGTACGTGTCTCTAGTATTAATTATCATAATTGTGTGTGTATATATATATATATTCATAACAATATATAATGTATAGTCAATGATTAAACACTGTTAAATACATCTAAAAATGCGTAGAACAAAACAAAAATTAGTGACTGTTCACTGAATAAATACTCTCATAGTGATACATTGAATGTATAAACAAATTGGAAAACGAAAGCCCGCCAATGAAACTAAAGATTACAAACAAATCCAAACAAATATATACATACATATACATATATATACATGTGTGTGTATCATATAGATTAATCAATACGATCTACTACATAATCAACTAAACAAAATACACATATATATTATATAAACCAGAAATATATTCACACAAATATAAACATACACATATATATATATATATATATATATATATATATATTCGAGTATAATATCACTTACTTCTTGGCAGATTTGCCATTGACTTTAGCGGTGACGGAGTCCGGGGTTTCCTTTTCTTCCTCCTTGTACTCATTGTTGTCCTTAATTTCGACCATTCTATTCCATCACATCAAAAAGCATGTAGATTTAATTAATCCAAATGATGTTAAAGGAAATAATTTTAATGACCTATTCATTTGAAAATTCAAAAAGCCAGCGCAAAATTTGACTTCCTAGTACACAAAACAGGTCAAAACAAGAGATGTATACATGCCTATGCATATCTACACATTAGACATATATTTTACACCGATTACCATATATACTGCTATGGAACATGTTTACACATATCTACACATAAACGTATAGCTCTATATGGAAACAACAGATGAGGAATCGGGAAATCTAGAAATTAGAGGCAGAGAACTGTCCTTAATTAGCAGATGTATAATTTAGAAATCGCAGGGGAGGGTTTGTAGAGCGAGCGAGAGAGAGAGAGGCCTCTTCAGCTTCATAAATGTTGGGTGTTTAGGGTTTTTCTCGGAGCCGTTCGAGAAATATATAGCTTTGACTTTGAGTTTTGATCGCATTTTACTGCATTTTATTTTATTTTTATTATTTTATTTAATTGGAGGATGGATTTATTGGATAACATTTATGTTTTCTTATCTAAACAAAGATAATCAATACGTATTTGAAATGTGTGATCCATTTATTTCTGTTATCTCTTTACATATTTTATTTCTTATAATAAGACATATCATTATTTCTTTTCTTTTTTTTTTGCATGAGACATAATATTTTATTAGCTGAATACACATCAATATAAGTTATTTCATACAAAAGATATAATGTAAATTACCCGGAAAAAAAAAACATAACGTATCAATTATAATAAATATGATACATATATATATTTAACTTTTTCTACATTATATAGAGGATATTAATATATATATATATATAGCATATTGATATTTACTTCACTATTTTTTTCATTTAAAAAAAATTAAAAATTGTATTGAATCTTTCTCAATTATTAACTCTCTGGTCCTCTACTCATTTCTTCAATTTACCAATTTGTAGCAACTCTATCATGTTTCAATTCTTTCATTTTTTAATACTCATATTTACTTTTAAATTAAATATTAAAAATATATATAAACCTAAAAAGGCATGAAAAAGGATTTCACTTTTGTAAAAAAAAAAAAAAAAAAGTTTGCAATTTTGCCTAAGAAAATAATAACAATCAATTCAAAAAGAAATAATACCAAAAAACTAGTATATTATAGAAAAAATAAAATAATATGAATAATTGATATTCGCATTATCCATAAAAGTTGATAAAAAGTTATTAAGTTGCAAGTCTAACTGATAATTATGTTAGCACTCCTCACATTTTAATAGATACTTCGTTGGTCTCAATTTATGCGTTCACCTTTTATGTTTTAGATGTCGTGTCCACAGTTAGAAAGTATTTTATTTTGTAAATTTATCAATTTAATCTTCATGCATTAAAATAAAGGATATTATCACTAAACCCCACGTGATGTCACAAAATCATCAAACTGTCCTTTGATCTATCAACTAATCTCCTGAAATTTTTAATTTGATCAATCCACCCACTAAACATGAATTGGCTTAATTTTTTAGCATTAGAAAAGTAAAATTACTGGAATATATACTCTTATTGAAACAATTGTGTATTAACCTTAAATGAATCATACTCATAAGAGTATTATAGTAATTAAGCTTTTCCGGTACCAAAAAAATATCCAATTCATATTTAGGGGGGAAATTGATCAAATTGAAAACCTCAAGGACTAAGTTGATAGGTCAGGGACAATTTGATGATTTTGTAAAATCATAAGGATTTTTGTGATAATAAACCTTAAAATAATAAAAACCTACGCAACAAACCATCATATCATTATGCACCTCACCATAGATAAAGTTAATAATTTGTACATATTCAAATAATAAAAAATATTGAAAATCATCATCTTACAAATTTAAATTTCCTAAAATTGTACTTAAAATGAGACAGAGAGAGGATAATACTAAAATATGTGAATCCACACAAACTTTTTAAGGTTTCCTTTTGGCCATTACTTTTACAGATTTACAATCATAATCAAATTTACATATCCATTAATTAGTGGTAAATCGGAAAAGTAAAAAATATATGACTGAGACCAACAAGTTTAATATTCCACTTTGCAGAAACAGAGTTTTACTGTAAAACCTAAAAAGTGAGATGAAAAGTGGTGTAAGAAACTTCAAAGTACAAGAGAAGTGAGTTTGCAATATGTTCATTACCGTGTATCTAACGGTAGCTATTTTTGATTTAGAGGCAAAAATTTTGTTCACCCGTGTGCAAGAGATTAATTTCATGTACATATAAAGAAATTAATTTAATGTACAATTCTACGTATGTGTGTTGGAGTATTTAATACCGTAGCATTTTTTAACTTTTCAAAAAATTAGAGCCTTCACTGTCCCGATTAAGCCTAGCCATTCAGTAGGGCCGACAATTTTGGGTTATGGGTCGAAATCGTGTCGTGTCGTGTCATAACGACCAGATTAATATACATGTCAAATATCTTCAACCCTAAATCTATCAATGTCGTGTACGTGTTGACCCACATGACGACCCATGTAATCCATTTATCCTATTTATTATAATATTTTAAATTAAATTTGACATAATCCAACACGAAATAAACTATTTAACCTATTATTAATAAAATTAAATTGATTTTGACACAATCCAGTATTATTTTATTGATATATTTCAATCCATGACCAATTAGAGAAGAGAAAAATATAAAAATAAAGATAAATATAAATATAATCGTGTCAAACGTGTCGTGTTTGGGTTATCCGTGTCGTGTTCAGGTCGAGCATTTTTAAGTCTCAACCCTTTTATGCTCAACTCTAATCCTTTTAAATAGCCTCGTGTTCGTGTTGTGTTACCGTATCGTGTCCAATTTTATCAGCCTACCATTCAGTGCAAGTATCATTTTTCATAAAATAAAACCAATAATTCTCGCATAGTATATAATCCTATATATAAATACTCGTATATTTCAGACACGAATTTGTTTAAAGCGTACGTGTATACACACAGACCAATCTGGCATTGTTGACCGCATTCCATGGCAGAAAGAGAAGCGTGGGTGAATTTACGAAAGCATTATATATGCAGAGGCTTCAGATGGGCTTCACCTATAATTTTTGTTTTGGCCGTGGTCTATTCATGGTTTTGCTTTATCTTTAAGTTCAATAAGAAAATTATGGGCCTAATATGATAAAATTATATATATAGTTTATACACCAATGTAGTTGAAATCTACATCCTAGATAGTAGAGTCGCATAATTTTTAAATCCTATCATCCCAAAATGATTCAAATCGTTCAAATAGGTAGGATCGGTATTGAATCTATAGGATTCTGCTATTTTAGAAAAAAATTGGTTGAATTAGGTAAAATCCTAGTAGAATCGTAAGATAGTACAATTTTTTGTTTTTTTATTTTATTTTTGTAAAAGGAAAACTTTGCACACACATCACTTTGTATTCTCATGTATTTTTGGTATTTTTTTGGCTAAAATAACAGTTTCAGGGTTGAGTAATTTATGTGAGACCTAAAACGTTTTAGTTAAATATTTCAATATGTAGCCAAATTTAATATGATTTAAACTTTCAAAATAAATATGTGACTATTATGTTAAAAAATCATAAATGAATTACATTAAATAAATTATATGTTCCACTTAATTTTAAATTTTAATTTCAATTTTTTTATTTAAATTTGTAATTTTATCATATGAATTATAGTAATTTTCTTTGTTTATTTGTATGTTTTAGTTAATGAAATTCATGAAATAGATAATAATGAAGAATTTGGTGAGATGGACATCCTTGGTGTTGATAATGAGAATAGTAGTAGCGATGATGATCTCGATGGTGTTCGTGACTTGTATGGAGACTTTGATGATAACAATGATCTTGTTTAGCTAATATCATTATATTTGTATTATTTTTAAAAATAGAGTTATGAACTTATGTTTATTGTTTTGGTTATGAACTTATGTTGTGTGCGAGTAACTTTTAATTTATAAGTTGAAGTTTGTTTATTATTTTGGGTTAACATAATACATTGGTGGAACATGATATTGAGTTTGTTAAATGATAATTATTTAGACTCTTATAAAATTTATTTTTATTTTATTTTTATTTTATTTTTATTTTTCTCAATTAATTTTTATTTTTTAAAGTACGCAGTAATGTGAGAAAATTTAACCATTTAAGTGATGATTTTACTTAGATTTATTGTTTTGGGTTTGTTTTTGTTGTATTATAGATATAGTATTGCTTAATGAGTTAAATTAAATTATTTTTGTGAAAAGTTTGTAGAATCTTATGTAGAATCGATTCTACGAATCCAAAATGATCTTACCCTGACTCCCAATGTTAACTGTCTTAATATACACAATTACACACACCAACACTTCTGGAACCCCTTTTTTTTTCTTTTTTTAACGGAGAGACAAATATATTAATATTCACAATATATAATACATTAGATCCTATAATCAGCATTATGCAAACGATATCATCGGTTTGAGATTATTTATTCCATTAAGTTAAATATTTATTATATTATCAAAAAACTTCTAAAACAAATTTCATTAGCACTCTAAAAAATCTAGTCCCTCCTCAATCAGGTGACCCGCGTGATCATGTTCCATACCATTTAATAATTTTTTGAGATGAGGTTTCCAACAAAAAAGTCCCAAATTACAAAGAGGAAAAGAGTTGAACTTCTATTATTATTCTCTATTTCAAACTAAACATAATTATTCCCAAAATTAAGTTTGGGAAATTGTGTTTTGCAATTCACAAAAGGATTCAAAAAATTTGAGCATATTGCTTACAATCAGGAAAAGAGCATGTGCATTAATTGAATTATTTTTCCAAATTTTAAATTAGTTATTTGATAAGTGTTATGTGAACAAGAAATGACTATAATTGAAAGCAAAAAAAAAAAAAAAAACCACTAATATCTTATTAGTTATGTTAAAAGTATGTCTCTAGAATTAATTATCATAATTGTGTATATATATATATATATTCATAACAATATATAATGTATAGCAATGATTAAACACTGTTAAATACATCTAAAAATGCGTAGAACAAAACAAAAATTAGTGAAAGTTCCTCTGCAGCCTAACATGTCCCTTCCAGAAACTCTTATAAGATTGACGTGAGGTCTCTTTGAAGCTCTTTATGGCAACGGTCTTGGTCTTGGTTCCATTGTCATTGCTGATGCTTCCCTTATACACAAAAGCAAATCCACCTTCACCTAGGAGTTCTTTACTTTTACCGTAGGCCGACTCGATTTCATCAATTGTAAAACGCCGGAATGGACTGTTGAATTTAATGGTTTTGGAATTTGATTTTGTTAGGAAAAAAGTAGCAACATATATCAAGTATCAACTCAAACCAATACTTATATTATGCAAGAGCTACGTAAGAAAATGATAATTGGACCGTGAGCATCCAGACCAAGTCGTCTCCAATATTAATTTAACAACACTCAAGAGCTGGTTGTTTAATTCCAAAGAACAGAAAAGAGCAAGCCTTGATTTGACAAACAACAAAAAATCTTCCTCCACCAACCCATAAGCCACCTCCACAAACAAATTAGGATTGAAATACTAAAAAAATATGCCAATTCGGACAAACCAGCCAAAGAAATCCCTAATCTCAGCTGCAAATCAGCTATTGACTGTAATAAATCCAAACAAATATATGCATACACAGAGACGGAGCCAAAAAAATTTCTCATTGGGGGCAATCCATAATATTAGGGGCAATAAGCTTAATTTTTTCTAAATTAAATAAGTTTTATCTATATTTTCTTCAAAATACTTAAATTATCATTAAAAAAAACAAACAAACAAAATTTTTGAATGGGGGCAATTGCCCCCATTGAAGCCTTAGTGGCTCCGTGTCTGTGCATACATATATACATATATATATATATATATATATCAGATGGATTAATTAACACGATCTACTACATAATTAACTAACAACATATTAACAAACAAAATACACATATATCATACAAACATGCACATTCACAAAAATATATACACACACATATATGTATATCACTTACTTCTTGGCGGATTCAGTGAAGGAGTTGAGAAGCTCCTTGTACTTGAGAGGCTCTTTCTCGTAAGCATCTTTGTCCTTATTTTTGCCCATTCTATTCAATCACATCAAAAAGTCTGGAAATTTGAGTTTTAAAGCCAAAGAACCTTAAAGGAAGTAATTTTAATGACCTATTCATTTGAAATTTCAAAAAGCCGGAGCAAATTTTGACTTCCTAGTAGACAGTCCATTCGACTAGATCTAAGCTTATGTTAAGTGGACATTTCCCCGACTCACATGTTCTGTAGTGATGAAATCCCAACTCAGCCTAAAAAGCCCACTTTCTGAGAGAGAAATTTGACAGTTTTCCATACACCAGCATGCATGCCAGTTGCATGCATGCACCTTTCTCCATCACCTTTGTCTACAAACGTACTCAAGTTGCTCACTCTCTCTTATCTGCCTTATCTACCAACACATGAATGTTGTTGCTTTGGTTTCCTTCTCTCACAGCTCTATATATATATGAGCTTATCTGTGTGATAGAATGAGTGTAATATATATTGAGTAGTGAAATATACAGAGAGAGTATATGTGTGAGATATATGTGAGTGATACACGAGAGTTTGAAAGTATAGAAATCTTGTGAGTTTCTGTGACAGTGAGAGTGTATGTACGGTTGAGTCGAGTCGATACCGGTTTCGTATCCTCCTCCCGAACACCATTTGTTTTCAACCGAAATTATTGAAACGACTCTCAAAGTGGACGTACCCGTTTTTGGGGAACCACTATAATATCTTGTGTCATGTGTGTGTATATTTGTGTGTAGAATTGGTTATCCGCACAACAAAAGTGGTATCAGAGCTGTTCTTCGAAAAACAGAGTCGATTCTTCATCCTCTATTTCGAACCACAATTCCACGCAACTCATCACACCACCCACATATTTGGCTGAACCATCTCCGGAGGATCACATCCCCATCGAGAACAGACCGAAACACCTCCGGACGCGCCTCCACGCGCCACCTGAAAGTCCGCGCGTGTAAGGTCTCGGTGTCACGCGCCCCACGCGCCTTCATCCTCCAGAGCGCGTGAGGACCACGCGCACCACGCGCTTCACGCGCCGCCACTCTGCAACTCGCGTGAACCCCACGCGTAGCATGCTCTTTCACGCGCGAAAGTTTTCAAAAATTATAATTTGGCCCCTCAGCTTTGTCAAATTATATTTTTGCCCCACAGATTTTCAAAATTACATTTTTGCCCCACATCTCTGAAAAATTACAGTTTTTCCTTGAATCTTTGCAAAATTACAGTTTTGCCCCGTAGCTTTGCAAAATTACAGTTTTACCCCTCTCCAGTGTTTCGATTGTTCCGAACTCATCCGAACTCGGATTTGAGCGCAGTCAGAGGCGATCTTAAGGTTTTCGACTGTTCCGGACGCAACGGTACACTCCGTTTTGCATGTTTCTTTTCCGAACATATCAAACAAGCCAAGGAGAGCTTACTTTTGATTTGGTTCGATGGAAGATTCAGGATCCGGTGCCATGATTAAATTATCGGCGTCGAACTACTCCATATGGAAACCCCGTATGGAGGATCTGCTAAATTGCAAGGATTTGGCAGACCCGTTAGAAAACGAAGGCGAAAGGCCTACGTTAATTGCAGAGAGAGATTGGACCAAGATGCACAGAAAGACGATTGGCCAAATCAGACAGTGGATTGACCAGTGTCTTTCACCATGTTGCTCAAGAGACCAACGCCTACGAGCTCTGGAAAAAGCTCGAGGATATGTATCAGGCCAAGACAGCTCGAAACAAAGCACTTCTTATGATGCGACTTGTAAATTTGAAGCTGAAGAACGGAGCTTCTGCAGCCGAACATACCAGCGAGTTTCAAAGCCTGGTGAACCAGTTTGCATCTGTAGAGTTAAATATTGGCGATGAAACTCAGGCACTACTTTTGCTTAGTTCCTTACCTCCCAATTGGGAGACACTGGTGGTTTCCCTCGGTAACTCAGCCCCCAAACTCAGTATGGCGACAGTCAAGGATGCCATATTCAGTGAAGAAGCCCGAAGAAAGGAAACAGGCATGAATCAAACACATTCGTTTGTCACCGAAGGTCACGGACGATCTTACGGAACTGGTAGAGGCAAAAGCAGAGGCAGAAGTCGAGGAAGGTCCCAAAACCGCAGCCGACCCAGCAACAACAAAAATCCACAAAAGAATAACTATGTTTGTTATCATTGTGGTATTGCGGGACATTTGAAAAAGAATTGCCGCAAACTCCAAAGGGAGCAAGGTCAAAGCAGCCACCAGACACAAAAATGAAGATGGCAACACACTGGTCACTGTTGCAGGAGATATCACTATATGCTCAGTCGATGAAGAGGTATGTCTTCACGCTGGAAGCAATGAAGCCGAGTGGGTGATTGACACAGCAGCATCTTATCACGCCACTCCCCACGGTGATTTCTTCACCACGTACAAAGCAGGAGACTTTGGTACAGTACGAATGGGAAATACAAGTTTCTCGAAGATCGTGGGTATCGGCGATATCCAGCTCATGACTTGTATTGGCTGCAGTATAGTCTTAAAAGATGTGAGACATGTGCCAGATCTGCGTCTCAATCTTATTTCTGGTACAACCTTAGACCGTGAAGGTTACAACAACTACTTCAGCAATGGCATCTGGAAGCTGACGAAAGGAGCCATGATTGTTGCTCGAGGAAAGATACACGGTACTTTATACACTACCCATGTGAAGGTGATTTCAGATAGTCTCAATGCAGTTGAAGATGCAACTTCACCAAATTTGTGGCACAAAAGACTCGGTCACATGGGAGAGAAAGGGTTGCTTACATTAGCTCGAAAGAAGCTAATCACAGTATCAAAAGGTATTCAATTAAACCCTTGTGATCACTGTTTATTTGGAAAGCAACATAGAGTCTCTTTCAACTCAACTTCCAACAGAAGATCAGAGTTGTTGAGTTTGATTCACACTGATGTGTGTGGTCCTTTAGAAGTTGATTCTTTAGGCGGTAGCAAATATTTTCTCACCTTCATTGATGATGCTTCACGAAAGGTGTGGGAATATTTTCTGAAAACAAAGGACCAAGTACTCGATTACTTCAAAGCATTCCACGCCATGGTTGAGCGGGAAACTAGAAAGAAGCTGAAGTGTCTCCGATCAGACAATGGAGGCGAGTACACTTCCAATGAGTTCCGAGCATACTGCGTTGAACGCGGTATCCGACATGAGAAGATGGTCCCACTTACCCCGCAACATAATGGTGTAGCCGAAAGAATGAATCGGACCATTATGGACAGAGCCAGAAGCATGATCAGTATGGCTAAATTATCAAAGCCATTCTGGGGTGAAGCCGTTAGAGCCGCCGTTTACTTGATCAACAAATCACCATCTGTACCGCTCCAGTTCGAAGTACCAGAAAAGGTATGGACTGGAAGAGATCCCTCATATTCTCACCTGAGAGTATTTGGGTGCAAGGCATTTGCACATGTATCCAAGGAGCAAAGACAGAAGCTTGATCTAAAATTAACTCCATGCATCTTCATCGGATATGGAGACGAAGAATTTGGATACAGACTATGGGATCCAGAAGCGAAGAAAGTCATCAGAAACAGGGATGTTGTGTTCCAAGAAAACAAGACATACGAAGACATTGAAGAAACCACAGAGTCCAGTGGTGCAAGTTCCAGTGTTACAGATATCATCCCAGATCCTGTACCAGTACAGTTCATCCCCGAAAATGAAGAACTGCTGGATGATATTCCAGAAGCAGAGGAGGAACCTGAAGGTGTTGAGCAGGCGGAACCACTAACCCCTCCACCAGAAGCTACAGAACCAGAAGTAGCTCCTCCAGAGCCTCAGACAAGAAGATCTGAAAGAGGCCGACCTCTGATTCCGTCGACGAGATATCCGGAGTCAGACTACATTTTGCTTACTGATGAAGGAAAGCCAGAATGCTTTCAGGAAATAACTACCCATACAGACAAAGGTAAATGGGTAAAAGCTATGCAAGAAGAGATGAGTTCCTTGCAGAAGAACCAAACGTATGATTTGGTGAGACTTCCAAAAGGCAAGAAAGCATTGAAGAACAGATGGGTGTTCAAGCTAAAGAAAGACTCCAACGGAAAGGCGATAAAGCACAAAGCCCGATTGGTCGTCAAAGGATTCCAACAGAAGAAAGGCATTGACTTTGACGAGATATTTTCACCCGTTGTGAAAATGACCTCAATTCGAGTGATACTCGGATTAACAGCTAGTCTAAATGTTGAGCTTGAACAGATGGACGTCAAGACAGCATTCCTCCATGGAGATCTACAGGAGGAAATTTACATGGACCAGGCAGAAGGTTTTCATGTTACAGGCAAAGAACATATGGTCTGCAAACTGAAGAAGAGTCTCTACGGCCTCAAGCAAGCTCCGAGGCAATGGTACATCAAGTTCGACTCATTCATGGTGGGTCATGGGTACAAGAAAACTTCTGCAGATCAATGCGTCTACATTCAGAAATTCCCGGATGGTAATTTCGTTATTCTATTGCTGTATGTTGACGACATGTTGATAGTTGGACAGGATGCTAATATGATTAGCAAGCTGAAGCAAGATCTGTCCAAGTCCTTTGATATGAAGGACCTAGGCCCGTCTCAACAGATATTGGGCATGAAGATTGTTCGTGACAGGAAAGCCAAGAAACTGTGGTTGTCACAAGAGAAGTATGTTGAACAGGTGATTACAAAGTTCAACATGGGAAATGCCAAGCCAGTCAGTACTCCGCTGGCTAATCACTTCAATTTAAGCAAGAGATCGTGTCCCTCTTCTACGAAAGAAAAGGAAGAGATGGAATCAATTCCTTACTCTTCAGTGGTTGGAAGTTTGATGTATGCAATGGTCTGTACCAGACCAGATATAGCTCACGTTGTAGGTGTTGTGAGCAGATTTCTCTCGAATCCAGGCAAAGACCATTGGGAAGCAGTCAAATGGATTCTGAGATACCTGAAGAGTACTTCGAAACTATGCTTGTGCTATGGGGGAGCAGAACCAATCTTGGAAGGCTATACAGATTCAGATATGGCCGGCGACATTGACAGCAGGAAATCTACTTCGGGATTTCTCTTTACTTTTGCAGGGGGAGCTGTGTTATGGCAATCCAAATTGCAGAAGTGTGTTGCCTTATCTACAACAGAAGCAGAATACATTGCTGCAACGGAAGCTGGAAAGGAAATGTTGTGGGTGAAGAGATTTCTCCAAGAACTGGGTATTATTCAGAAAGAATACAGAGTACATTGTGACAGTCAGAGTGCTCTAGACTTGAGCAAGAATTCAATGTACCATTCTCGAACAAAGCATATCGACATTCGCTATCACTGGATACGTGAAGTGATGGAACAACAATTACTGAAGATTGTTAAGATCCATACAGACAAGAACCCTGCGGATATGTTGACTAAAGTTGTTACTCGAGATAAGCCGGAGCTATGCAGAGACATAGTCCGGATGGACATCAACTGAAGCGCAGCGGAAAACGTTCTCCTCCGATTTGTATGGAAGGGGGAGAATTGACAGTTTTCCATACACCAGCATGCATGCCAGCTGCATGCATGCACCTTTCTCCATCACCTTTGTCTACAAACGTACTCAAGTTGCTCACTCTCTCTTATCTGCCTTATCTGCCAACACATGAATGTTGTTGCTTTGGTTTCCTTCTCTCACAGCTCTATATATATATGAGCTTATTTGTGTGATAGAATGAGTGTAATATATATTGAGTAGTGAAATATACAGAGAGAGTATATGTGTGAGATATATGTGAGTGATACACGAGAGTTTGAAAGTATAGAAACCTTGTGAGTTTCTGTGACAATGAGAGTGTGTGTACGGTTGAGTCGAATCGATACTGGTTTCGTATCCTCCTCCCGAACACCATTTGTTTTCAACTGAAATTATTGAAACGACTCTCAAAGTGGACGTACCCGTTTTTGGGGAACCACTATAATATCTTGTGTCATGTGTGTGTATATTTGTGTGTAAAATTGGTTATCCGTACAACAAAATTGTGTTAGCAAACAAAACCATGCATCATAGATAATTCAAGTTTGATGAAATAAAGAGGAGGACCGTGCATGGAAGCCAACCACCTCCTGAAATTCAGGAATAGTGCGGGCACAAACGCCAACGTAATAATGAGAAGTGCTCATCCAGTTATTAATATTAATATTACCCTTATTAGACGAATAATATCCACTTCGTGCTTTAGAAGAGGAAACATAGGCTACGTGACTTGGTACAATGACGTCTCAAAAAAAAGATGACCTTGTATAAAAATTGAACAACAATTATAATCACAAAAGATACAAATTGAGTGATAATATTAGCCTTCAATAGAATCAATACATTTATTAATGTATTCTTCTAGCTTTCATCATCTTTCGAAAGTACAAATTGTGAAGTTGTCAAAAAATATTTCTTCTTCTCCTCTTTCTTAATGTTTTTGTACTAGTTAGATTTTATGATCAAGTATACTTTTGTATGTAGTAAATCATTGTCATACAAAACAGCAAACAATATTATATATATATAAACTGAAAAGGAAAAAAAAGTGATTCGATTTAACAAAAAAAATTATTTTTGTTTTATATAGAGATTTAATTTGTTCCAAAATACAGAAAAACTAAGACACATTTTTATTCCTCATTTGTACAATGATTGTGGACCCGTTACAATTCAATGAGATTCGCTAGATTAACTGCCAAGGCCTATTTATTATGAACTTCAAGAACCAAGTAGTGTGACTTGATTGAGCATTTATATATAAGTTATATAACGTGGTACAATCATTAAAAATGTAGAACACACCTATACAGATACTAGGAAAGAGGACGTGAGTCACGTGTAGGGCCGGTTGCAGCGGCTAATTTCCTCCTTTCTTGTTATCGCTTGCTTGGGCTAAAGAGAGGCAGCGGTAGCTCAGGGCGTCTAGCGATGCACGTCATATATTACACTGGTATAGTGATATTTTTTTCTTTTTCTTTTTTGTTTTTTTGAATGCTAAAAAACTCATACACCACACACCCACAATATCTCCTATGAGACTCGAACCCCTCACCTCTCCAGTTGGAGAATGCGGTTATACCGTTGCACCAAAAATGCACTGCTATAGTGATCTTTTCACATTCCGTTATAATTGTGTTTTTACTTTATAAAGATTATCGGTATCCGAGTAATTAGTTTTGCAATGTCCAACCGTTTGAATATATATAATAAATTGAATTAAACTTTAAAGACTCATACTTAGTTTGTTAGAGTGAATAATTGATTTTGATAAATTATAGCAGTATAAAGACAGACAACGGTAATGAAGATTCAGTATATATAACTTGAAGTTTAGTGAAGGAAAATATTAGATTTGGCCATATATATCATCATATTCAACAGTGGGAGTGTTGGATTCTCATAAGCATTAACCAAAAGAGTTACAAAAGTTATTGTTAAATAATTACCCAACTCCAATAGTAAAAATATTGACAAATGACCTAGGATTTAATTTATGATAAGCCAATAACAATTCCTTCTTTTGGAACAAAAGATTGTTAGTAAGAACAACAAATTCAATAGATTTATATCTAACTTATAATATACACTAAAATTCAATTTAAACGCATTAAAATTAAAAAATATGACACAAATCATTTAAACAATGAGATTCAATTTGAACTAAATCTATTCGGTCAACATCTATATAAACAAATACAATACAATACAATAATGGACTACGATTTTAGTTTGTATGAACAACAAAAGATTACAAAGATAAGTAAATCCATTACCTTAGGAGTTTTTAATTTAGCTAACTATTGATGTTTTGACCGAAATAAGTAACCAGGACAAAATGATAGAATAAAACCATGGTGACAATACTTTGCATATATCTAAATTATAATTCAAATGTACAAAAACAATTACCTTTTATTTTACTTCGTTGTATTGTTGCTCAAACACTAATCTTCCCGATCTTAGTATCAATCGGTAGTACACTCCTCCTATTGCCTAAAACCATAAAACGATTGGTAACTATCAGATTCTCCTAAATGAAGGAGAAAAATCTCATAAACTAATGGCTATTTTTAAAATTTTAACTCAATAACAATGTGGTGCAAATATATTAATTTTGTAAAACGTGCCCCAAAAAGCACATTGTCATCAGTGTTATGATGATTCTAACACAAAAAATATTCTACTCATTGATAATTCACGACTTCAGCAAACAATTCCAAAATACATATATGAAACCGAACTTACTTTGCAGAACTCTTTCCTTTTTTATTTGTTCTAGCTCAGCCAAAAGAGCTTCTATGTCGTCATCTTCCTCATCATCACTGACCACAAAAATAAGAAAATTTTAATATAATAGAAGCCAAACATCATATGATATCAATATTGATTCCAAAGCTGAATATTAAAATCAGTGCCGAGTATAGAAATTCAACAATCAAACCATTGCCATAACAGAAGGGCAGTGAAATATAATATGGCTTAGCAAAAATAACTAACAAGTGCATATGAGTTTGTTTAATTTATTATGAAAATTAATGTTAATCACACACACACATATATATATATATATATATATATACTTATGTTAACTACATTAACAACCTACCAACAAAAATTGAAGCTCATACAAAAAGAAAAACAAATATCACTAAACAGATACATCTAATCATACAAAAAGACACAGCATATACACAAATCCAGTCAAAACAAGAGATGTATACATGTTGATACATATCTACACATATACATATATATTTACACCGATAATCGATTACAATATACAGCTCTGTACGGAACATGTTTATACATATCTATGCATATACATATATATATATATACACACAGATTACCATATACAGCTCTATATGAAACCAATCGAGAAATCGGAGAGGAGACAGAGAGCTGACCTTGGCAGATGTAGAATTTAGAAATCTCCATAGAGGGTTTGTAGAGCGAGAGAGAAAGTGAGGCGAGAGAGAGTTTATTTTGGAGCCTGCTTATTTTGCCCTAAAAATACTTTGCTTTGAGTGCTACATTGGTTGTATCTCTCCCCTATAGTTGAATTTAGGAGCTGCAAAATGTAAAAACAAAATATTTTTGGTTCCAAATGGAGCTGTGCAAATGGTAACAGACACTTCCAAACATGTTTTGCTTTTCAAAATTGCTACACTACCACGTCAAAAGAAAAAAAAAAAAAAAAATGAAAGCAAAAGTATATGTCAAACACTGGAAAACAGAAAACTGTTTTATTATAAAAACTGATATTCCCTCCCTCCCAAATTATAGGTCCACTTTGCTCTTTTTAGTTGTCCCAAAATAAATGTCCAATTAAGAATCTCAATACAACATTTCTTCCAACATTCCCATATTATCCTTTTTATATTTTTCAAAATATGTGGGCATACAATATACTCATACACATCAACAGGGGCAAAGTTGATATAAAATAACATAAAATCAATTCTCTTAAAAAGTTCATTTCCCAAAAATGAATCTATAAAACGGGACAGATGGAGTATTTTTATAACTGAATAATTTAAAAATTATTTTCAAAAAATTCAATCAAATAGATTTTTATACAATTTTTTTTTAATTTTTGAAAACCAAAAAATTATTTTTAACCAAACAAATCGAATTATCAAGTAGGCCGAACCAGAACCTATGCAGCCGAGGGGACCGCCTAGAATGCCCAAAGTAATAGATTTATTTACATGCCACAGAAAAACCTTGAACCCATCTCAACAAATTAATATATATTTGAAGTATTTTTATAAGTCGAGGAAAGAAAGAATTATCTATTTTAACTTTTTTATATTTGATGACCGTCAAATTTACATGGAATTAGATTTCATGAGAGGTACCGTGTTGTGTGGGCTAGTCAAATTCTAATTTTCACTTTGCCTAGGGTGTATAAAAAATTTAGGAATCTCATGACTAAGCATAAATATAAGGTGAAATGTGCTTTTTTTTTGCTGAAATGAGGGGAAGATGGGAAAAATAATTTGTTGTAGGAAGAAAGTTCAAAATACAAGAGAAGTCAGTTTGCAATATGGTCATTGCGGAGTATCTAACGTAGCTAAATTTAATGTAGAGGCAAAAAAATTGTTGTTCATTTCTGTGCATGAGATTAATTTTATGTACATATCAAATTTTGTTATTTGGGGAAAAAGTTGATTTTGTGTATATATCAAAAATAATAATTTAATTTAGATATGTGTTGAGTATTTATTACCTGGCTGCAAGCCACTCATATCCTAGCATTTTCAACTTTTCAAACAAATTAGAGCTCAGCTTCAATCCTGATTTGAAATAGAACCAATAATTACACATGTATTAGTGTATAATCCAAGGTAGTCAGAATCTCGATTCTACTTAGTAAAATTTTACAATTTTGTACGATTTTACTACTATTCTACTACGTAAATGCTCAAAAATTTTATGATTTACTCTAATATCTTAATGAGTTAACTTCATTTACACCTTCTGAGGTTTGCTTTAACTTCAATTATACCCCTCAGGTTTGATATTCTCATCACTTACATCCCCTTAATGATGACATCATCCTAACCTTTTTTCTAAATACCTAAATTACCCTCAATGTAAATCCTAGAGCTGTTTGGAAACAAAAATATGTAATTTTATCAATTTGACTCCCTCCAATAATTTAATAATTTAATTTGTATTAAATTTTCAAAATATATATAAAATTCGAAAAAATATATATTAAAATTTGAAAAATATTATAAATTCGAAAATAAATATAAAATTAAAAAATATATAAATTTCAAAAAAAAATAATTTTAAAACATATTAAATTCAAGACAAATATATAAAATTAAAAAAAACCATATAAAATTCAAATAATATATATTAAATTTTGAAAATAAATATAAAATTCGCAAAAAACATAAAAAATTTGGAAACAAATATATAAAATTCAAAAATATATATAAAATTCAAATATATATATTAAATTTCAAAAAAAAATTATAAAATTTGAAAATAAATATAAATTTCAAAAAATATATATATTAAATTTCAAAGAAAATTATTAAATTCGAAAATAAATATAAAATTAAAAAAAAAAACGTATAAAATTCAAAACCCCCAACACCAACCCCAAATATTCACAAACAAATATTTAATTTTTTTGGAAACTAATTTTTTTAATTTGTGAATAAAAATTAAATCCTAAAACCCCCAACCCAATCTCAAATATTTAATTCTTACAACACATTTAAAAAAAAGAAATCTCTCTCTCTCTCTCTCTCTCTCTCTCTCACACACACACACAGGCACGCGCGCACACACACACACATATATATAGATCTATGCATATATATATACACACACATATATATATAGATCTACACCATCCTCCTATTTTTGACCCATTTTCTACCAATTTTTGAAAAAATTATTTCACACGTGGCTATTGCTCGTGGTGGTGGTGGTGGCGGCGGATGGTGGCAGTGGTGGTTGGGGTTGGGGTGTTTGATTTGAGGGTTAAGTTGATTCTAAGGGGGTGTTTAGTTTAGGGGTTAAATTATTTTATGGATTAAATTGATTTAAGGGGTGTTTGGTATAAGGGTATTTTAGACATTTCACACCATGAGAGGGTATGGTTGAAGATTTGCAAACCTGAAGGGATGTAATTGAAGTAAAAGCAAACCTCAGTGGATATAAATAAAGATAACCCTATCTTAATATATGGCATAATTTTATGAAAAAATATTTAAATGGTCAATGCACTAAAAATATATAAAATTCTAATAAGATTTAGACTTTTAAATTAAATATTTAATTATTAATATTTAAAAAAAAAAAACTAATACGAGTCAATAGATCTTACAATTCTACGGACTCCAAAACGATTTTAACTAAAATCTCAATTCTTATTGCCTTGGTATAATCCTAAATATAATTACTCGTATATTTCACACACAAATTTATTTAAACCGTGTATATACATACACTGATACACAGACCAATCAATAATTTTTGTTTCGGGTGTGGTCAATTTCATCATAAGGTTAAATTACGAGAGCATTATATATATATATATATATGCAGGCTTCAGATGGGCTTTACCTACAATTTTTGTTTAGGGTGTGGGCTATTTCATCGTAAGGTGGGCTGATTTTGCTGTATTGTTTAGTTCAATAAAAAAATTATGGGCCTAATATGATGAACTTATGTACAACATGGTATATATATATATATATATATACACATTGTTACACAGTTACACACACATATGAAACCCTATTGGCAAGCTTGTTCAGTTTGAGATTATTTAATCCATTATTCAATAAAGGAAAACAAAACCGGACTGTTTAGGTTCTGTTAAAAATTTTAAGTTCTGTTAAAAAAATTCTATTTAATAATTTTTTGAAATGAAGATTTCGCCGAAAAATCCGGAATTACAAAAAGAAAAAGGATTGGACTGTTTAGGGATTATGCTCTACTACCTCTGTCCCATATTAGTTGTTCACTATTGTAATTTTACTTATCCCAAAATACTTATCCAATTCGAATTCTAATGCAATTTAACATTCAACTTTCCCCAACTACCCTTCTTTAACTAACTTTAAATAAATACCGGACTCCACCATAATACTATATCACTAATTTTGATTGGTGTGCAAAATTGGAAATTGCACACCAGTCAACATAAATCAATAAAATGTTAAAAAATCTAAATTGAACAACTATTGCGGGACGGAGGGAATATAATTTTTGAAAGGTCTTTTTTAAGTTAAGTCTTATAATTTTGCATTTAATTTGATATTGGTCATTTTTAAAAACTTATTAAAGATTGGTCTCATTATTCTTATTTTAAGTTGGATAAATTACACTTTTACTCCCTCTTATTTTTCTAATTACACTTTCATCCCCTCAATCAAATTTTGAAACGTGAAATGACTAAATTACAAATAAATGTGTGTGATGACATATTTGTCCATCCATAAAGATCCGGAAAAGACCAACCTACCCTTATTTATATGTGTATATATATTTCAAAAAATATATATATTTTTTATATTTCGAAAAATATATATATATTCCCAAAAGAAAAATATATTTTCTATATATATTTTATATTTCAAAAAATATATATATATTCCCAAAAGAAAAATATATTTTTCTATATATATTTTTCAAAATATATATATATATATATATATCTTGAAAAAAATATATATATCAAAAAAATGTATATATTTTGAAATATATATTTTTCTGAAAGAAAAATATATTTTTCTATACATATATATCAAAATATATATATATATATATTCGGAAATATACATATATTTCAAAAAATATATATATACATATAAAGGAGGGTGGGTTGGTCTTTTTGCATCTTTATGGATGGACAAATAGATTCTCACACACATTTATGAGTAATTTAGTCATTTCACGTCTCAAAATTTGATTGAGGGGGTGAAAGTGTAATTAGCGAAACAAAAGAGGTGAAAGTGTAATTTATCTAACTTAAAATAAGAATAATGTGATCCATCTGTAATAAATTTTTAAAAATAGACCAATGTCAAATTAGATGCAAAATTATAGGACTTAACACAAAAAAAACCCTTTTCAAAATTATGTTACCGTTATTATTTTTCTTTATTTCAAGGTAAGTTACATAATTATTCCCAAAATTAATTTGGGAAATTGTGTTTTGCAATTGACTGCTAAATGAATTTTTGCAGTGAGAACATTAATAGTTATGGAAGCAACAATTCGATATTTCACACGCAACAGAAATATTATTGAATTTTTTTCTCACTTCACTAAAATGACTATAGAACGGAGGGAATAAAAAATATATACATGTATTACCATATTTTATGATCGAATGAAATTTTTTTGATCGGTAGACCTTGATCTAGCATAATTTTTCCATCCCTCTACAATCTCTGCCTTAGTTAGTGCATCTATGGTAGCTAAAGTTGTTGATGCCATGAAAAAATATTATTATTATTTATGTTTTTGTGATTTTTGCACAATCTTAGAATCATAATTATATATATACAAATACGTGCTTTTTTTTTCTTCCAAGCCCAACAAACATGATGAATGATGATCACTGTTTGGAAACACTAATTGGAGAGTGCGTTTGATATATGTATATATCACACAAATAAAGCAAGGTCAGAGTCGTCAGAGTGAGAATGCATAGTTGGCAACTGAATCAATAATTAACCATTAAATTGGAAAATATTTTTCTTTTTCTGAGTGTCTTCACAGGATTGTATGGCAGTAGTTCTAAAAAAAGAAAAATTAGGAGAAAAAAAACAGAAAAGAAAATATTTCACACACGTGCACGGATGGATATAGGACTCATTGGGATAGGGCTACAATCGAACCAATTATTCCACAAACTACTTGAACTAGACTTGATAAAAATCCGACTCGCGTTTATTTATTTAATAAGTGAACTAAGCTTGAATATTTTTTTCAAACTCGCTTCATAAATAAATCAAACTCAAACAAGTATGAGTTTGACTCGAAAATATTCGCGAACAAAACTCGTGAACAAAGTTTGTTAAAAACTCACTTATATATATATGTGTGTGTATGTATTATAAATTATTATATTATGTAATATATAATGTATTAAGATATCTAAAGCCTAATTTACTTTACACAAATTTAATCTCATATAGGACAAAGTCCTTCCCAACAAACATATTAAGCTCAATATTTTTATATTAAAAATTATCAAAGACTCTAATCTCTAAAAAATATTAAAATTTAGGTGACTATTGGTAAGAATAATAAATGTTACAACCGAATCGAACTGTTCGTGAACATGCTCAAGCTCGACTAGCTAAAACTAGAGCTCGACTCGGGCTCATTCGTTTAACAAATGAACCAAACTTGAACACAATTTTTAAGCTCATGTAATAAATAAACAAGTTTCAACATTGTAAAACTCAACTCGACTCATTTGCAGCCCTAATTGAGGACAGTTAATTTAAGTATTTTGAATAAAAAATAGGCAAAAAATGAAATTTGACCCCATTAAATTTTGAAAAATTGATATTTATTACTTCTAATTATCCCTAATGTCATGGATTGACCCCAATGAAAAAAAATTCAGCCTCCGTCCCTGCACATGTGGCAGTATACATTCATATAATCATAATTATATATAGGGATATTATCAGTAAACCCCCCTATAGTTTTATTTTTGATCAACTAACCCCCCTTTCAGTTCAGAAAACCCCATATGGTTAGCAAAATGTATCAACTTGCCCCCCTTTCTATAATTTTGGACCAAAATACCCCTGGAGTTTAATATAATTCAAATATATATATAATTCAAAAACTATATATACATAATTCGTAAAAAATATATAAAAATTACGAAAAACATATAAAATTCGAAAATATATATATAATTCAAAAAAATATATATATAATTCAAAAAAATATATAAAATTCATTAAAAAATATATAAAATTCAATATAAATATATAAAATTCGTAAAAATATATATAAAATAAGAAAAACCATATAAAATTCGAAACAAATATGTAAAATTAAAAAAAAAAACATATAAAATTTGAAAAAATATATAAAATTCGTAAAAAAATATATAAAATTCAAAACATATATATAATCCTTTGGCACACTACAATAGTATATTCAAACAATTTTATCCAAAAAAAAGGGGTAGGAAAATCATAATATTTAATTTTTGGGAAAATCATAATACAATCCAAGAAAGTGCTCTTCCACTATATTTGATTTTTTTTTTTCAAAAAACAATTAGATGTCAGAATAAAGTATAGTCATAGTTTTAAAATAATTTGTGGTATTAAAAGTGTTTTTTTAGAAGTCAATTGCTTTTTTTCATTTCCATGCAATAAACAAAGTGCGGATTGAACTAAGCCTTTTTTAATATAGAGGGTCCAACATAATCTACCCATTCATGTGATTTAATAATAAAGTTATATGATTTTATTCCTAATTAAAATTAAAATGATATTTATGTTTTTGAGTTATTTTATTTGATTGGTAATATGGTTTTTCCGAATTTTATATATATTTTTCAAAATATATATATATTTTTACGAATTTTATATGTTTTTTTCGAATTTTTTATATATTTTTTTATGAATTTTAAATATTTTTTGAATTTTATTTATCTTTTTCAAATTTTATATATTGTTTTATGAATTTTATATGTTTTGTTTTACGAATTATATATATATTTTTTACGAATTATGTATATAATTTTTTTTGAATTATATATATATATAATTTAATTTAATTAAACTCCAAGAGTATTTTGGTCCATAATTTTAAGAAGGGGACAAGTTAATACATTTTTTGCTAATTATAAAAGAGTTTTCTAAACTGATGAGAAATTAATTGATCAAAAATAAAATTATAGGGAAATTTACTGATAATATCCCCTTATATATATACAAATACCTGTTTTTTTTTCCAAATCCAACCAACATGATGAATGATGATCACTGTTTGGAAACACTAATTGAGATTCATTGCACTTGATTCTTGACCGGCCACTGGGTTATTAATTAAGCTTTACTTAAACACAAGAAAAACAATAATAGTAAAGTTAGATTAAGAAAGACTTAGGCGTGCGTCAATCTTTCTCACCTCCCAAACACGTCATGAATTCAACTAACCCCCATTGATCCAATGCATCTAATGAGTTTCATATTTTCTTGCCAGATTCGATGTCATTAATTTGATCTTTCTTTTTTAAATATTATATATATATATGTATATATGCGTGTGTTTCTGTGTGTGAAACCGCGTTTAAAACTTCTTCCCTTTTGTCCAAATGGCAATTATTATGGTACTTTATTAATTCTAAGTAGCATGCATGGCCCCCACCTTTATCTTTCTCCCCCTCTCTGTATTGCAGACGCATATACACATTACACACCCATAAATATATATATATATATGCATCACTGATTTGACATGCAATCTTCCCTCCAACACGTAAAATTGTTGTGGGCCAAATTGAATTGAAATTGACAAGGAAGGAGGAGGCAGCTCCACCATTTCCACATCTCCATTAATTCGATAGTTATGTTTATGAGGGAAAAGCAACGCCAAGTACTTTCCTCCATAGAATGTGTTTTTGTACATCTCTTCACTGCCCCATGTTAACTTCTAGTGAGATTTAATTTAGCAGAGGTAACGTTCAACAATTTGAAAATCATTTTATGTCCCTGTATAAATATATAGAATTTTGATAACTTAAAAATTGTTTGATGAATTTATTCAATGAACTTCAAGTTCATAATTAGTCACATATATAGTTTAATATATTAAGTATTGTTCAGTTAGTAATATTAGGTTGGATATCCTAATGTGATATGAATATTCATTTTCATCGATCACGACTATTATATCTAAAACTAATATGCAACTGCAAAAAATGATTTCAACCTTCGATCATTTTTGTATTTAAAAAATTAGGTATTTATCTCACACTCTTAACTTAGATCTTGTTTGAATCATGTTTTTAGAAGTATTTTTTGGTTCCTTTGAGGAAAAAATATTTTAAACGGTATTTGTTGAAAATTTAAGAATAATTTATGGGTTTTTGGAAGAACGTTTAGGCCCTATTTGGTTCGCGATCCGGTCTCATGTATTCCGGTCTCATAATGATTTTTTTGGGATCGGACACTGTTTAGCAACACGGTTCCAAAAAAACAAGGACCACTTGGGACCAAAAGGGGTAATTTGAGACAACAAAAAATGATGGTTTCAAGTGGTCTTATATACAATTATCTTAACACATTGGACCATAAAATTTGAAATATATATATAAAATTAAAAAATATATATAATTTGAAAATAATATAAAAAATTTGAAATAATGTATAAAATTTGAAATATATATATATTTCAAAATTAATATATAAAATGGAAAAATATATTTAAAATTTGGGAAAATAAAAAAATTCCAAAATAATAGAAAAAATAAAAAATAATGTATAAAAATTCGAAAATAATATGTAAAATTTGAAAAATAATATAATTTTTTAAAATTGAAAAAAATATATATAAAAATCAAAATTAATATATAAAATTTTAAATATATATATATAATTTAAAAAATAATATATAAGTTTTGAAAAATAATATAAAAAATTTGAAATAATGTATAAATTTTGAAAAAATATAAAATTCAAAAATAATATAAAAAATAAAAAATAATATATAAAATTCAAAAAATAATATAAAAATTCTAAATAATTTTAAAAATATATTATTTTTTAATTTCTTATATTATTTTCAAATATATTTTTTCAAATTTTATATATTTTTCATACTTAATATATTTTTTGAATTTTATATATATATATATATTTTTGTATTATTTTCCAAACATAAGACCAAACAACTTGAATAAGACCATAAGATCAGACAACTTTACCAAACAGACTTTCACAACACCACCCAGATAAGTCCAGACCAGATCGGACCAGATAAGATCAGACCGGACCGAATCGCCTATCAAACGGGCCCTTAGAAAAAGCAGTAGGTACTAGTTTTTTAAAATGACTTTTATTTTTTTATTTTTCTAAAAAAATCAAAAATAAAAATTTTATCAAAAACGAAGCCTTAGTAAATAATTATAACTTAGATTGATGCTCACTATTCCTCTACTACCTCGTCTCCTCTAGGGTATTAATGTTGGTAATGGTCAAATTGGTCAAATTAGAGCCAACTTTTATTTATTTATTTATTTTCTTTTATGAATGGTTGTGTTATTTTAGTGATTAGGTTCATATTTCTATTTATTTATGCATTTCTTTTGTGATTTTAGAGATGTTATCAAATAGGTTGTTCTTAACTATGCTAGTAGTAGACGTACAAGTTGACACATTAGTAAAAGTTGAGTTGAACAAAAATTGATTTAGACTAAATTGGGTTAGTATAGCATAAGTGGACGATATTTTAGGAAAATGAATTCATAAAACAAATCAAGGTAAAGTGACCTAATCCAAAAAGATTATCTGATTTGCACCATACGAAAAATATTTTACTTTTGTTCATGACCAGCTAATAGTATGTCTGGTTTTTTTCGAAGGAAAACGAAAAACATAAGTGAGTAAGGGTGCGTTTGGAAAGCCTGTTTTTTGTATTTGTTTTCTGTCTTCAAATATAAAAACTGTTTTTGTATTTGTTTTTATTTTTTTCAGCGAAAAACTAAAAACAAAAAAGCGTTTGGATGAAGGTGTTTTCACCACTTTTATTTGGTGAAAGTTGTATTTTATGGATTTGGTGTTTTCACTGTTTTTACCACCTAAACAGTGAAAAAACTCAAAAAACAATTAAAAGTTGTATTTGGCGTTTTTACCACTTTTACACACTATTCACAGAAAACAGTTTTCTTGGGAAAAAAAAAGTGAACAGTAAATGCGTTTGCCAAACGTGTTTTTTTTTTTAACTTGGTGAATAGTAAAAAAACAAAAGCTGTTTTTCCGTATCCAAACGGGGCCTAAGAGTTCCTTCACTACCGTGGAATGTTTTTTATTTTTGTTTTTTAAAATAATATAAATATATTTCCGGTTTCTCTTATTGAGAGCAAGAAATATAAATGATGTTTATTAATTATTATTATTCTCATAATATTGAAAATAAGAAGCGAATAACACGTTTAATAAAATAATTATTTCAGAAGTTTTAATTTCTATAATAAGTTTTTTTTAATTATAGTATGTTATTTATTGCATACTAATATAAAAATATTATATTTAATAATTAAATATATATATATATATGTAGGTGTCGTTGAGCGAAATACAAGCTCGAGGCACTTATGAGGCAATAACATAGAAAATTACCCCATACTAATAGGAAATCAACAGAGGAGTTGTGGATTGGAAGAAAAATAGTAAAACAGGTCACGAAAGCCAAAAGGAATGTTATATTTAAAGCAATTATGATTGCGTATAAAGATGTATAAAATATTTAATGTTGTAACAAAAGTTACTTATTATTTGGACTTTTTATACTACCCTACAGTATTCTATCACATCAAGCTACTGTGCTTGAGATATCTTACTTTGCCTATAAAAGATGAAGTCTTCAAGATACAAAGACATACTGATTTTCCTGTGAACTTTACTCCCCTTTAGTTTATTATTTTCATATTCTTCATCACTTTGTTTTATTCCCTTCATAATTGAGGCATAAGATTTGTTCTAACCAGTGTTTAATATAAATTAAATTGAACCCCCTTTCAATAAGGGACTTTGTTGGGGAAATATAATCTTAGCACAAGCAGATGGAGTCTGGACATGATGTCGGAGGTCAATCGGACGGAGAAAGTGTAACACCAGTGCAGTCCTTCATGTCAGGGGAAAGAGTATGGTATTCCCTCGCATCTGAAAGACATGATACGCCTTCGACTCATACAAGACAAACATCAATCCCGGAATGTGCAGGTGGATCAGTGAGTAGGCCGAGATAATCATTTGTTGAAAAATTGTCACATCACTTTGTACAATCGATTCATGAATCGCAGAGAATGATGGGAGATCGATTGGTTAGGCTCAAAACCATGATGATGCAGGATTTGCAAGTCAAGGCGGAATAGAGAGATCGACAACAACAAGCTAGCTCAATGATCACTCCTCGTGGACAACCAATTCCCCTTGGATAAAAAAATGATCCTCTTTTCCCGACAACTAAGGCACAGGTTGATGCACATACAAATTTTCTTACTTAAAATCCCCCTGAGCTTTCTCAACCGTATGTTACCGAAGCAAGGCTACGAGATTTATTTGTCAAAAGCTCGCCTACTTTAGCTTGTGCTCTAGTTTTTTGACATGAGCCACCTTTCCCCAAAAGCCTTATGGATACGCCTTATCCCACTGGATATTTGGTTCCAAAGTTTCAGCAGTACGACAGTTTGATTGATGATTCTGAGGAGCATGTTAGTCGGTTTATAGAGGATTTAGGATGTTACAGTGCTGACGAGAACCTTCGCATAAGAGAATTTTCTAAATCATTGACAAAGCTGGCTTATCGATGGTATAAAAGCCTCAAGGCCAATTCCATAACCACTTGGGATCAACTATTTGAGCATTTTATGTGCAAGTTTTGTGAAACTAAATAACGAGTCACTACCCTCACGTTGACAAAAAAGATGCAGGACGAGGGGGATGACCCTCTGAAATTTGTGGCGTGTTTTCAAATGAAAGCTAATGAATGTTTCGAGAAATGCAATGAGAAAGACAAGGTTGAGATTTGCGTTCAGGGAATGCATAAGACCTATCGTTTGCATCTCATCTTAAATTACCTAGACGATAGTGAAAACAACCTAGAGGGGGGGTGGTGGGGGGGGGGGGGGGGGGGGGGGGTGAATAGGCTTTATGTGGATTTATTGACAAATTAAAATTAATTGCGAAAAATTCAATTTTAATCCAGTTTCTCTATCAAGATAAATAATGCAAAGATTAATCTAAATGCAGAAAATAAAGCAATAGAGACACGATATTTTTACGTAAAAAATCTTGGAAAGACTTCAAGTAAAAACCACGGATACGTTCGGGTATCAATGCATTATGAATTAGAGAATTTGTACAGACTCTATGAAAACAATACTTATAACCGATGTAATATATTGTTCTTTACTCGACATATGAAATTCTAGATTCACTCGCGCTTCACGAAGCTCTCGCTCCACTCCGTACTCTAACGGCTCTATTTCTCAACAAATCAAATAACCACGAAGCTTCTCGCTCCGATCTCCGCACTCAGACGACTCCGTTCTTCAATGGATCAAAGCAACCTTGTTGTAATAGATGGTGTGATGATTTTTCAACAACTAAATCATCCAATTGTGCATAAGATCTTCTGTGTAGAATCACAATTGGAAAATCCTAATATCAAGAAAGAACTTGAATATATATGATCACTCAATCTTTTCTTTCTCTGTGTATAGATCTGTAGAAGAATATGAATGATAGAATATTGCAGATATCCCTCAAAAACTGTTGCCTCCTCTATTGTAGACCTTGATATTTATAGGCAATGTAGATGAGAAACCCTAAGTTCACCCTCTTTGGTAATTTCACCCTCAACTGAGCCAAACCCTTTAATATCATGTATAATATGTGATATACACGTGCTTATAGGTGTTTAGGTTGAACTCAAGGTCATTCGGGTCAACACGGATCAATTTGAGTCAAAATAAAATTTTAGTCTGATTCTGAAATTTTCAGTTTTTTCCTGCAGGACACCTCTCACTCTTTTGATCATATATGGAGCTACACACATTGGATGAAGACGTGTAATATATCATTGGGAATCTGACTTATCTCTTAATGTTAGGCTCAAGAATCATCCCATTCAAACCTTTTTTGACTGAGATATGAGCTCCCGAAGTTGATTGAAAATCTTGCTGAAATTATTGTTTTCGTTTTGAATTAGGATTCCTCCCTTATTTAATCCTCTTATAATTAGGAACAAATCTAGTCAATTTTTGTGTATATATCCTTTATACACGTTCTAGGATGTATAGAAGTGTAACCCAAGTCATAATAGGATATGTAACAAGCAGTCACGTCATAATGTCGCACTTAAAACTTTGCCACAACTACGCTTGAAGCGTAGGTTCCTTACGCTTGAAGCTACGCGTAAAACTTCACTTTCTAGCCACTTTCACTATTGAAAGCGTAGACTCAAGCGTATGTATTTTTGTTCAAACCACTTTTCTCTGCAATTATGCCAAAATGATCTTTTTGATTCCTTGAGATTTTTTGCTTGAATTGACGGCTTTGGGAAATACCGTTTTTGCTATCCGATAGATATTTTTATCAATACACTTATTTTTACACTTCACTTGTATTCTTTATTACTTCAATATTTGATTCCGCCTTTATCAAAGCTTGTACATATCGTTAAAATTAAAACAACCTAACTAATACTTAACGTTATTATTATTTAAAACATGTCATACTTGAATAATTACAATAAAAATTCTTACATCATCAATCTTCTATTAGAAACATTCACCGAATTATGGTGGTAGTGGAGATGGCTCATGCAACTACCAAACCTTTACATACCAGTGACGTACAGGTATAATGTTTTTCCCCTTTATATTCATCTTGCTTTTGCATTATATATGATTATATATATATATATCTGTGGCTATATGAATGATTAGTCAAAGTTTTGGATACCGTGAATTTTATTGTGGAGCATTAGCAGCTATAAAATATATAATACACTTTACACCACCTATTGTAGAGAACAATGATTTTTTTATAGCTCATTCTTTTTAGAGAACAATGATTTTTTTATAATCGAACCTGCCCACTTTCTTTGGTTTCAGATGCGTATTGTTTATGGGAATATTTAATATGTGTAATGGTATTTTCATTTATCTTCAAAAATTAAGTTGCGTTTGGTAACGGTTTGGTGCGGTGTTAGTTTTTGGTTTTGGTTTGGGTTGGGTTGGGTTGGGTTGGATTTGTTTTGATGTGGTTTTATTTTGGTTCCAAATCATGTTTGGTGCAGATAGTTTTGGTGTGAGAAAAAGTGATCCTGAAAAACCAAACCATATTTGGTAGAGTTGTTATAAATTGAAATTCTGAAAGCAAACCATATTTCGTAATTTGGGATGATTTCACATTTTATTTATAAATATTAAAATTTTGTAATATTTTACTATATATTAATATACTAATATATTAATATTAAAATATTTTTATTATATTAAAATATTTTAATATATTTTAATTTTAATATTAATATATTTTAATTTTAATTTTAATTTTAATATTAATATATTTTAATATTAATATTAATATTAATATTAATATAATAATATATTAATATTAACTTTTATATTAATATTAATATTAAAATTTATAACATTAATATTAATATTAATATTAATATTAAAATTTATAATATTAAAATATAAATATTATATTCGGTGCTACAGTGATTCGGGTTGCTACAGTGCTAGAGTGGTTTGCTACAGTGTCCGCACCATACAAAACCACCCACAAAGATGGTTCCAAAAATGCTTCCATTTGGTGCGCTACAGTGCCATTTGGTGCGCTACAGTAATACCAGCTCTAATTTTATCAAACATGAATTGGTATTATTATTCAATATCAAAACTAAAAACTTGGTACCAACATCATGTACAAAACAGGGCGTTAAAAGAGGTCTGGATTGGAGCCCTCTAGGCTCATACGAGGTGAAAAAAAAAAAAGTCTAAGTAAAAAAGGTTATGCAAATTCAACAATATATGTATATGTATATACGAAGTGTAAATAAAAATCCAGTGTAACAGTTGCTCCCACTAATAAGCTTCACGTGAGTCCAAAAGTGCTCAATTGTCAATTGTTTTGTTATTCCAAGAATAGATGTGGAATTGGATCTTAAAAAGATATGGTTGCATTATTTGATATGTTAATACTCATATTAATACTTCCAAGTTGTGGTTTTGAGTCAGATTCTTGGTGGTGATGAGCAAATTCCAACATGCATGAGTTGGAAATATTATAGAATATACTCATATTATTTGATATGTTGATACTCATATTAATACTTCAAGTTATCAATGTTTAAGAATGAGATGTGTCTTAAGAGAAGTATGTAGACTGTAGTGATGAATAACATGCTAGTTGAAACTCTAAACTTCTCTCGATATATTTAATTAATTTTTGTTTGCTATAAATTGAGTGAAAAAAAGGAGTAATCTTATATTGTAACTTCATATGTATCATGTATGGGGAGATAAAATGTGAACAAGAATACTGTTTCATGTTTTCAAATAAGTTATTAAATGCACCTGGTATTAACATATAAAATGATTTTTTTTTACATCATTGTTTTTTTGACACTTGGCTGTTTTTACCAATGTAAAAATGCGTATAAAAAGAATGAAAAATCATTACTGTTTTTATTTTAATTTTCCTTTGAAAAAAGTTTAATATTTTCAAAATAGTATTATTTTTATTTAATATGAAAACAAAAACCTAAAATGTTTCACTACTCACTCTTTTCTGAAATCTAAAGTTGCATATAAAGACTTTAAACATACAATATTTTTTGGAAAGTTCAGTGTACTCACACACTCACTTGAGTTCAATGAAACTCGAACACGAGACTTCTCTCAAATTTAGCGAGGAATGAAAATGTCAGATCACAAGGCCATTGGCAAAACATATAATTTCTTAGACCAACTCCATTGATTTGAAAGTTTCTTTCATATTAGGGGCTGTATAATTAGATGACATTAACTTATTTTTACTATTTTTTTGGGATGATAATGACTTAAACCAAAAATTAAAATCACATTTATGATTTAATAGTTTAGAACCTTTCAAACAGCTAGAAACTAATATGGGATCTACCATCTTTTTCCTTCTTTCTTTAATTTATTTTCTTCTTCTTATTTATTATTTATTTATTAAAATATTCCTTTGCTTTTATTTGTTCTTTCATATAACATGCCAAATCTTATAAAACACACGTGATTATTTTATAGAGGAATTTTATGCACACTTTTAGGCATTGGCATTAACAAAAATCAATCTAAGATTAATTTATATTATTCGAGATATTTGGTAAAATTAATTTGTATTATTCAAAATATTTGGTAAACATATCTTGAAAGTTTTTCCATTACATTCTAAAGACTCGGATCAATATATCTCGCACCATGTCTTATAAAAAAAAACAAGTGTTATGCAATACATTAAATTGTCTAGTTCATCTAAAATATAAAATTAAAAATATCATGAGAAAAAATGATAAATAGAAAAACAAGATGGGAAAACAAATTCAAATCTATATCTAAGATAGAATTACAAAAAAAAGAAAAAAAATCAAAGCTAGGATTGTTTTTGGAATTTTTTTTCTTTCTAATTTGATGTGTTAATGCATTATCCATGCCCCACATTTATTTTGAAAAATTTAAATTACTAATATTTTATAATAATTATATTTATTATAAAAGCACTAATATTTTTTATTTATAATAAATTAAAAAGATTTGTGTACATACTCTATTTATGTATACCACTAATTAGGTGTTCATCCATGCTTTCTTAGGTATGCCACTCAACACAAATATTCCATTTCAAAAAAGTCCTTGAGAAAGCATTTACTTTCCTCTTTTCTACATTTCATTTTCTTACTATCCAAACACTCCCTTGAAAGTAAAGAAATGAAAAGAAAATAACCCCTTGCAAGAGGACATTGAACAATGAATGCTTTTAATTTAGAGACCGGATACATCGCACACACATTTTCTCTCTCTACAAATCAATGACAAAGTGGGACCCACTCTAGAAATAAAATGATAACACGCACAAACACACACATATAGATACATTGTATCGACACCTCACCTTTCATTCATCTCCCATCCCTCTTTTTCTTCCCCTTTTCTTTTTTGCCCTTTCAATTAGGGTTTTTGTTGACCTCTTGCTTTCAATTTTGCTGATGCGTTCATTGATCGAAGCTCTATTCGTTGCTTTAACGGCCGTTTTGTTTGTAGATCTGCTCGTTTTTGCTCTCGATCGAGGGTTCGTTGGGCTTAAACGGTTCGATTTCGACTACTCTCGGGTTGGAAAACTATACTCATGTCGAAGCTTCTTGATTTCACTGGTAAGATTCAGATTTGATGTGTTATAGAGAAAGTTTATATTTTGAGCTCAATCTGCTTGTATTGTGTGTTTATATATACATATATATAAATGTATGTCATGTTATGTTCTAGCGTTTGATAAGTGTTTTTTGTGGTAGGTGAGATGTAGATCATGTTCCTCCAGTATTAATTGAGTGTGTTTTGGTGGTCGTTGTGATTTTTTAGCATGAGGTTTGTGTTTTTAATTCTATAGACAATTATGGTAAAGAACATGAATTTTATGAATCATGACTTAGATGATTGAACTTTTAGATAGAAATAGAAATTAGAGATTTGATGAAAGTCTTAAGGACCCAAGTTCTGGTTTTTTATTATTTCATGTGCTATATTTAGTTTAGATTAAAATTTTAGAAATTTTAGTAACTTAACTACATATGATCTGGGTTAATAAAAGCTTTAATTTAGTTTTTTGTTATGTTTGTGATAATGATAAGTAAAATACATGGTCCTTGTAAAGCTGAGGATAGAAATTCATGTGGTTGCGAATTTTTGACTGAAATTTATAGAGTTGAATATTGTAATATGTAGTGTCTGATTTTGATGGGGAAGACTTGTTATACAAATATGATTTTAACTAAATTATACGTATGTTATCAAATATGTAGACTTTGATGTCAATATTTCACAAGTTCATATGCTAGAGACATATTTCATTTACATAACTTGGATCTGAGTTTGAGTGGATTACTGAAAATTTAATTTTTTCATGTACGTCATTAAGTTTTCATTGGAGAACTCTGGCTGATCTAGTTGCTCATCTATTGATTTTCAGGGGATAATGAGTTTTGCCTTGGGGGTCTAATCTACCCAAATCCCAAGGACTCGAGTCTCTTTTTGCCTCGTGGGCATCATGTCGATGTATTTTTTCCACTTCGTAAGAGGTCTCGCGTTACTGCCCCTTTTATATTCAGTGGAGAAAGGTTTGAGCAGAAGAAACAGACCTCCATTGAAGTTCTTCCCGATGAATGCCTCTTTGAGGTCTTCAGACATCTTCCTGGAGGCCAAGAAAGAAGTGCCTCTGCCTGTGTTTCCAAGCGCTGGCTTATGCTTTTAAGCAGCATCGGCAGGGATGAAATCTGCACTAATAAAACCACTGAATCGAAGCCTGAGGAAAGATCGAGTTCTAAGAAGGTTGATGAGTCCTCTGAGTCTATCAAGAAGGATCTGTTTACTGGCTCTAAGGTTAATGAAGTTGAAGGTGCAGCTGAAGAGCAAGATCAAGATATAGAGGGTGAGGGATACCTCTCCAGGTGTCTTGAAGGAAAGAAAGCTACAGATGTCAGGCTTGCGGCCATTGCCGTTGGAACTGGTAGCCGTGGAGGATTGGGCAAGCTTTCTATTCGAGGAAATAACTCTAGTCGCGGGGTGACAAACTTTGGCATCAAGGCAATTGCTCGTGGCTGCCCTTCTTTGAAGGTTCTTTCTCTGTGGAATGTTTCATCTGTAGGAGATGAAGGCCTATTTGAAATTGCTAATGGATGTCGCCTGTTAGAGAAGCTTGACCTTTGTCACTGCCCTGCTGTTTCTGACAAGGCTATGATTTCCATTGCAAAAAACTGTCCCAACTTGACGTCTCTAGTAATCGAGGCTTGTGCAAATATTGGGAATGAAAGTCTCCAAGCTGTTGGTAGTTGCTGTCCCAACTTGAAATCAATTTCAATTAAAAATTGTCCTCTTGTTGGGGATCAAGGAATTGCAAGTCTGTTAACGTCAGCAAGTCAGGTGCTGTCAAAGGTGAAGCTCCAGAGTTTGAACATCAGTGACATGTCTCTTGCTGTTATCGGTCACTATGGCAAGGCAATTACTGACTTGATCCTCACTGGCCTCCAAAATGTTAGTGAGAAAGGATTCTGGGTTATGGGTAATTGTCCGGGTTTGCAGAAGTTGAGGTCATTTACAATTACCTCTTGCCATGGAGTTACTGATGTAGGACTTGAAGCTGTGGGCAAAGGTTGCCCCAACCTGAAGCAGTTCTGCCTTCGCAAATGTGCGTTCCTATCGGACAATGGATTGGTGTCTTTTGCAAAAGCTACAGGGTCACTTGAGAGTCTGCAATTGGAGGAATGCCACAGAATTACCCAGTTTGGGGTATTTGGTGTCCTTGTAAACGGTGTTGGGAAATTGAAGGCTCTTTCTCTGGCATCTTGCTTGGGGATTAAGGACTTGGTCTTGGGATCCCCTTTGAAGTGTGTCTGTAATTCCCTGCGATCTTTCTCCATCCGTAACTGCCCTGGATTTGGTAATAATAGCTTGGCTATGTTGGGTAAATTGTGCCCCCAGCTACAGGATGTGGACCTGAGTGGGCTTCAGGGAATAACAGACGAAGGGTTTAGCCCACTCATCGAGAGCTGTGAGGCTGGTCTGGTAAAGGTTAATCTCAGTGGTTGTGTGAATTTGACAGACAAAGTGGTTTCTGACATAGCTAAGCTTCATGGCGGGACTCTTGAACTATTGAATCTTGATGGTTGCTGTAATATCACTGATGCTAGCTTGATAGCAATTGCACGGAATTGCTCATTGCTAAGTGAACTCGATATCTCCAAGTGTGCAATCACCGATTATGGCGTAGCAGTTCTGGCTTGTGCACTTCAGCTCACTCTGCAGATCATTTCTATGTCAGGTTGCTCTTCTATAACAGCCAAGAGCTTGCCTTTCTTAGAAAAGTTAGGCCGATCCCTTGTGGGGTTGAACATCCAGCACTGCAAAGCCATAAGCAGCAGCATGGTTGACCTGTTTGTAGAGAAGCTGTGGTGGTGCGATATCCTCTCTTGAGCTGGGAGGATATTGAAATTCGTCGTTGGACAGCCCAGGTTCAAGGACACTTCAGTTCCAGTTTACTCTCGTTTGTAGCAGCAGTTTGTGTAGTTTTTGGGTCCTTCAGCTATGGGTCAATTCGCGATCCAGTGACCTAGTTCCTTATTCCAGGGAATGTGGCGTATTACTCTTTTTTTGCAGCTTTTCTTCATCAGAAAGCTGTTGCAAGAATTTTGCCCCCCCCCCCAAATGGTAGGGTGTCGTATTCTTCACGGCCATACTTCCTGGAGATTACAGCAACTAGGCTCTGGTTCGAGAGATTCTTTCCCATGGTCCTAGTGTTACTTAGGTGTTGGCACCCGCTGTTTTAGCCTAGCCTCTACGTGGAGGCTGAGCTTTCTACTAGCCTTTACACTGTTTTTTAGTCTGTCCACTTCCACTTTTACAGGCTCGTCCATGTTTTTGAACCTTCGTGTTCTGCATCTGATGGTCGGGTCTGTGTTTTCCCCTTAGGGTGGGTTAAGATTCCTCATTGTAGTTGTTATTGTGGTTGCTTTTCACAGTTCAGTTTTGACGCCTTTTTGTTCTTGGGCTTTGGCCATGGCAGCAGCTTCTTTCGGTCTGCCGTGACAACTTCTTTCATCTCGGAAGGGTTGTTTTTTATTTCCAAGCCCGGTTTTTATAGGCTTCACCTGTCACCTGTTTATGAACTGTATTCTGCAACCATACATGTCATGTTATGGAAGTGATGATCTTCTTTTGTGTTGTATGCCTTCAGCTTGTGTGATAATATTCAATAAACTTTGTTTGTGATATTTTGGGAACCATCGTATTTATTTCTGTCTTTTTCCCTTGGAAAACTGCAGAAATGAGGATTGGCATACCCCACAATTAGGGTTGTGCAAATAAACTGGGATGTTCGTGAGCGGGTTCGGTTCGTGGTCATTCGATTAGTAAATGAACCGAGTCCGAACATAATTTTTAAGCTTGTTTACTAAATGTGTTGAGCTTGAACATTATTAAGCTCGGCTTGTTCTAAGTTAAATAGTAAAATTATCTCATATTTGATAGAAAAAAGTGTTCAAATTAAATAAATTGTGAAAAGTATTGTGAAAAGATTATAGAATTTATGCGGTCAGATCACATAAATCATTCATAAAAAATTGTAATAGTGAAAATATGTTAAAAAAAGATGTGCAACAACTTATTCATATTTGAGTTGCTCAAGAACAACTCAGGCTTGACTCGTTGAATTTGGCAAATGAGCCGAGTTTGAACACATTTTTTAGGTTCGTTTAGTAAATGAACTAAGTTTGAACATTCCAAAACTCGGTTCAGCTCGATTCGTTTGCAGCCCTACCTATAATGTAATAAGGGTTGGTAAGCTTATTTTCAGAAATTAGCAACTAAGAACAGAAATAACACTAATAGCAAAAGGGCAGATTAAGCAAATGTTTGCAACACATAAAAGAGCATGAACTAATAATCTCACTATCCCGTTTGGGAATTATTATTTTTATTTTTGTTTTGAGAACCAAAAAAGAAAAATAATTATTGTTCTTGTTCTTATTTTCACATTCAAAAAAACAAGAACAAAAAACATGTTTGAGACAAAAAAATAAGCATATTCTCACAATTTTTCCTTTACCAAAATTCAGATTATCCAAAACCAAGGGCTTCAATTGCCTCAATTTCGCTTCCCTCACATACTTTTCCACCGCCTCCCTAATCGGCACCAACCCCTTCTTATTCTTGTCCATCCTCCGCCCAAACTCCAACCCTTGCGCTATCTTTCGTCTCTCCTTCTTCGTGATGTTGACCTCAGCCTGAGCCTTCTTCCACTTCTCCTGCACCAACTCCTCCGGCTTCACCTCCGATTTGCGCAAATTGGGCCCACCATTGTTACTATTGCTTTTGGGATTTAGGGTTTGTTGGAGGTATGGGTCTTCGAATGTGCCGTCTTCAAAGATGGGGCAATTGCCGAGGACGTGGTGGTCGTCATCCTCGGAGAAATGGGAGCTGCTGGTGGTGGTGGTGGTGGAGGAGAAGGGGGGTTTTCGCGGGAAAGTTAGGGTTTGGAAGGGGGAGAGGAGGGTCAGGGAGGAGAGATGGTGCAGAACTATTCGTTCCTCTGTACCACAAATTTTTATTTTTGGAAAATCTCAAAGAGAAAAAAAAAATAGGTTTTTGTTGTTCCCTTATTCTTTCTACTATTCAAGAAAACACTTTTCAAATTAAGAATATAACAAACAATAAAAATAATTGCCAAACATATTTTGTTCTCCCGAATAGTATCAAAAAACAAAAAATAGAACAAAAACAAGATTTACAAACGGCCGAACTAATAGTCTCTTAACATGGGGGAAGAGCCAATGTACTCTTTGTAGCTGTCTCTTAACATGGGGGAATGAACAAAAATCGTTTCAAGTGAGGGTGGTCCCACACTTATTCAATAATGTGGATTTATCACTATACAAGTGATAACTGAATCCATACCATTGATAGTTGTGACATAAGATTCCCTTTCAGCTTAGTGGACCATTTGGATTCCAGTCAATTCAATCAACAATCTCACATATTACATACAGTTTCATAGATGATATTGAACATTTCATGCCTCTCCTCCACACATCAATTTAAATACTAAAATATTCCATCACAGATGGAAATCCTACAATTTGGGCTAGTGAATCATAAGGGTTTTTTCTGTCTTACACGATTATGTATCTTGTAATTGCATCAAGGCATGAAGGGTTGGGAAATGAGTTCGGATTTGTAATATCAACCCTACCCTAGTATCCGAGTTTGTTACGCCGTTATTGCAACAGGACCAACCCATTACAACTGGCAAAAGGTTATTTGATCACCCAATCATTCTCATTTTCTGAAATGCCAAGAAGAAAATGTGAATTGACTTTAATTGTTAGCCTGAAATAGTGACCTAAAAAGTAAATGAAGTGGCTCATCAACAAACAGGCATCATGAACTGTGAGAAGAAGTTGAATAAGATGAAAAAATGCAGCATTTACAACAAAAGCATCTCCATTAATTAACAATACCCATTTGTTCATGAGATTAGTCTTGACAGCCAAAACAAACCCAATCGCACATCACAAGCTAAAAAGCCAACATTTCATCACGAACTAAGCGCAAATTTCACCAAAATTTTCCCTCATCTAGTAGCCAGACAATTGAAGCGCGATTAAACATGAATTAGGGAATCAAACTGACAGGTTAACCATACAATGCTGCAAATGAGGCTGCAGAATCCTAATGACCACCCGTGATGTTGAAACAAACAACATTGAATGACCAAACCTAAACCCTATGGACAAGACAACATAACACAACCCTTAATATGAAATCCTTCATTCCTTTCAATTCAGTATGCAGTTCTTATTCAGACCTCCAGTATTTTAGGTGGATTGATTGAGGGCTCGCTAAATTCACATTCAGTTCCAGTGCTGGCAGTATTTAATTCTCTGAAGTGATTGCCATCTGTACCAAGGTGGTCTGAGCTTCGTTTTCAACTACAACCATGCCATCCGGATCAAAGCAAGTTTGGTTCGCCTCAACAGTTGTTGTCGCTTGTTCATCAGTATGATCAACAGTTTTGCTAGTTTCAATGGGTATGAACGTCTCATGAGACTCTTCTTTTAGGTCATTGGAAAGGGTGGTTTTAGGAGATGCAGCATCACTCGTTTCATTGGGTAAGGCGATCTTGCGAGATATAGTGCCATTTGTGGATAAGTTGACCTTTTGAGAAGGCAGCTTAGGAAGGGACTTCCTCATAGGCTTCTTAACATGGACAAGGGAAGGTCCTTTGGAGTTGTTAAGCGACACCTTTTCATCCAAACTTAATCGACCAGACTGACCACTGCAGCTGCTGTTTCCTTCAGAGTCTCTGCTGGGTGAGCTCTTCTTTCGACCAAGCTTGGGAGATCTAGCCCTCGTTGTTGGTATCTGCATCAAAATGACAGAAAGCACCAATACAAAAGCAAGTCAGGCCATATATAACCCAATGCATACTTATCTAAATATATATATATATATATATATATACATATATGTATAACCCAATGCATGTATTAAATCAGGACAAGCAATTATCACTCCCAATTTGCTACCACTTTCATTTAGCTCCTACATGAGGTGCTTGACAAATTAAATTGAACTTTCTTACATATATAGTATCTGATAGATAAAATTCACTACAGAATAACACACTGGGACTGCAGTCCGGTGTATATACAAAGTATACATCATACAATAACTATACCCTCATCTGTCCAGAAACTCTACAGATAGGTTATATGCACAAGTGTGTCATTCTCTGAACCCCAAACTAGTTTCAAAACAAAAAACTTCTTCACCGTAGAGATATCTAAATCTTAAGAGGAACACCAATTCCTTTATTTCCAAAAGCGCAACAAAAGACCAGTCACAGAGGAGCTCCCACCAATTAGCTGACACCTAGGGGAAACCAATTGAATAGCCAAGAAAGAAATTAGTTTCCTTAACTCCCTTGTAATGAGACTATTCCTGGTAACGTTAACCTCAACCATTATCCATGTCAACCCCTATAGTTAAAGTTGTCAAAACAATTCCCATGTGAAGCCTTCGAGCTAAAGTTGACTATGGTGAACACCAACAGATTCAACAGTTCGGAATATTCTGTCAGAAAATTAGAAGAGAAGCAAACACTTTCCGTGAGGACTGATAACATGTTCCAAGCTCGTTATCCAGAATTTGAATGAAATTGAAGAAGTCTAGATCTAAGACCCGTTTGAGGGCTGAAATGAATTTCATGAGATTCAGTAAAATGGAGCATGGTAGTCAAATTCTCATTTCTTTATTCTCTATTCTAGGGTTTGGGCAGGGGTCAAATTTTATCTTACTTCATATTTGTAGCAAGAAAGAGGCGACCATAAATCTAACAAAATTATGGACCAATAAAAGCTCTCATTTCAGCTACTGAAAGAGGGGAAACCCTACTTGTAACTCTAATTGTAGTATGACCAGCAAAGCTGTAGAGGTGAATAATTTTGAATAACCCAGTCCTTATTCCCAAAACAACTCTGTAACCGGCTTCTGTTTCTCTCTCTAAAACACTCCACATATTACTCCCTCTAAAGCAGTTATATGTTTCTCTCTACACTTAAATTGATGTTTATGCTTTCTTGCTCGAAAACTTGCTCCTATTACTTTCTCTCTTTAGAACACTAAATTGTTACTCTCTCAAAAACTTGCAAGAGGAGAAACTTTTGTATTCCGAGATTGGTATTCTCTCTCTCTTTCTCTCCACATGCTTCACTGTTTCTCTCTCTTGATCTCTGTGATTGTTTCAATTGCTAGAGTAAGTTTTGTTATGTTATGGAAAGAAGTACAGATCTTCAATCAAGGAGTGGTCTCTGCTTTCCATTTATCTTCACCCTTGATATCTTCGCTGTTTTCTGACCCAATTGACAAAAAATTATCTGCTATTTGAAGTAAAAAATCCTTTGCATAGTTGGTTTATGATATGCGCAAGAGAGCAAGGACCATGATTATGATGCTCAAATTATTTTCTATGCAAATGAAGAAACCAAATTGAATATGATTACAAACGTGAAACAGTAAAAACTATGATCAACTAAACTGTTACCAATATTATCATATATACTAAAATCAATCGCTAGATGCAATAAATGTAAGTGATAGACCACAATTTTATAAATTCTTTCGGGAAAAAAAATATCAGCAAGTATTTATTAAAAGTGAATGTGATATGATATTAATAATTTACTTTCCTGGTCATATAGTTAAAAGGAAAACTATATGAATAAAAAAGTTTTAAAAAGGGTGTGGCTTTTTTATAGTTCAGAGTATGTACTAAAAAGAGCAAGCTTGAGGGCTTCATGTGAGTCTCTGACTGAAGGCATGTGGCATTCAGTTGGTTGAGGCGCTCTAATCCATCCTTGTTTCTTATAAGGATTTTTTTGGAGGAATTGCACAAGGAACGAGTTCATGGATCGGCAACAATAACTTTTGAGAATGAACAACTACCATGATACTAGATTTGACTTAACTTGGGTTATTATAGGATTTACATTACAAGAATTATGATTATACTTGTGTTATTTTTCTGATGTTTTGACTATGATACTTGTGTTAAATGTCGATAAAATAGGCATGTATGTAACTTGTATAATTATTATTGGGTTTAAGTTAAAATATAAAGAAATCCCACATTAGTGTTGGCATCAGAGCAGACAATCCATAAATAACTACATACTATTTACTACAACCCTATCCCTTCTCTTAGTTCTCAGTCTCAACCCATCCATTGTGTGCATCATCAAAACCCATAATAACACCAATCAATCAAAGACCTAAATTGGCTTCTATACTACATCACCACATACTAAAAAACCAACAATCTCAACCTCAATAAATTAGTAAATAAAAAAGAAATAAAAAAGAAGAAAGCAAAAGAGATAAGAAGAACAAAGTTTTGGAGAAGAGGGCGAACCAGAGTACCTCCAATTTGCTAAAACTTGTTGTCATCATGTTCAGTATCATTCAAATCTATTTTGATACTACCACTTGCTGCCAATAGACATACGTCACCGCCTCAAGCCCTAGTTTCATCGCTAGATTTTTGGGGTAAACAAAACAAGGTAAAATCTTACTTTTAGATTTTTTTCATTAGGTTTCTAACATCTCAGCTGTATTGATCATCCTAAACTAAAATCTTACTTCTAAATTGTTTGTCATTAGGCTTTGCTGAAGTCCAATCTAGTTATAGGATCATAAACCGGTTCCACTGATCTAGTTCCTGACTAACAACCTTGTCTCAAGTTCCAAAAATTAAAAATTACTATTACACCTAGAACAACTATGGAATTGAGTTTTTCAAGAGCAATGTGCAAGCATAGCACTCTCAAGTGTTCCATTTCAATAGCAAATTTTGAACCTTGTGCAAGAAAACATGTGATTGGATAAGTAAAGCTACCTTCTTTAACTCCACCTTTGGAGGTGGAGGCTCCTGATAGAAGGTTGGCATAGGTGTTGCTTTGAAGGTCAAACTCTTCCTTAACATCTTTATCTCAGCTTCTTGACTTTCCTGTTTGAAAAAATGAAAGACTTGTCAAAAATAAGAACAAGTTATTTACATGATAATGTCCAGCAAATATTTTTTTTTCTGTAGAATTAATATGCAATACCTTGGTTTTCGCTTGCAAGGTACTCTTCTCTACCTCCTTTGCATGAATCTTCTCTTCAAGCTTAGAGTAAAACTGCCAAAATAAAATAATAAAGAATTGTCACAGGCCGATGTTGTGAATCCTGCTTGACAGAACCATATATGAGTTCATGATGACGCAAACATAAAACTAACCTCTCTTCTTTTCTCAGCTCTTTCATTACACTTAAAACTGAAATTGTAGGCCGGAAGAGTACCCACTCTGCAGGATTTGGCATCCTCTATGGTGGGGCTTCTATACATGGTTAAGGATAAGCTGGTAAATATATCAATTTTCACCATTCATCAAATAGGCATCCAGAAATCCAAATGCCACTACTTGAACCAACCCACCCCTACTCCCCCCTACCCCCTCAAAAAAATTAAATAAATGAATGAATAAAAACATTAAAAAACAACAAAACAAAAATGGGGAAACAGTAAATAAAAATATAAGATACGAAGCAGGTTGCACATTTCCTTCAGCTTCATTTAGGGGTTCCTTCTTCAATGGCTTTAATTTTGTCTTACCCCTGTAGTCAGGGAAATTACAATTCACAAGCCATTAGGAGAAAAGTGTTAATGATGAATAATAAGTGAGTTGCAGAAATTTAAACAAATACTATATTTTCAATTGTCCTCTTCCAAACAAGTATTCACATTGAGGTAAGAATAATATATAGCTGCATGAGATAGAAGGCAATTGAATTAATCATATGTGCAAGCAGAACATACATAAGGCCTTCAGACTTTGTCACATTCACGATTGATGATGCTACATCGGACTTTCTAGATTGCTGCAAAAAGCAAATAGAAAATTACAACAATAATCAGAGAGAGCAAAGATGGTAAATAAACACCAAACAAAAGGAGTGTGCACCTATTCACCTTCACAGCCATATATGACTACCTCCACATTCAAATATGACTATACTAACCATCTAAGAACACAAATACAAAGTATTTATTCTTTACCTTAGAAGGATGAGCACTAGCCAGAGAAGGATTTAATTTTGTATTGCTGCCAGCAACCTGCCTGTCGTTGAGTGATCTATTTGTTCTTAGGGCAAAAGGCTGCTTCGGTCGAGAATTTGAAGCGGAATTACCATTTGAAACAGCAGAGCTTGTCTCGACATCTTTTCCATCCTTGCTCTTTCTCACCCCAGTTGTCACAGTATGTTTCGGGCTCAAAGGTTTCTGATCACCGTTCTTTCCTTGCGGTTTGGAACACTTCAATAGATCCATTTCCGTAGCGAAAAATTCCTGGTAGTAAGATAAGACATGTTGGTGGGTTTCCAATCCAAACAAAACAATTGATTTATTGAAACAATTCCAGCAACTAAACACCTCTTACCTTAGAAATAGCCAGACCATTACTCTCTGCATGTGCAATTGATTTATCGGTGGCTTCTTCAGTCGATGTGTTTGTGTTTCCACCGTCCTCCAACTGGACAACAGTTTCTGTATTTTCACTTACCTCTGCAGCCTCTGTACCAATATTGAGAACCCCATTTACTTTCTCCAAGACAAAACCTTCCTCCTCAGAAGAAGGAAATTGGTCATGAACACCATTTTCATGGCCCTTCCCATTCGCAAAATCAGGAATAACATTCTCAGCATCCATCACACTGTAAATTACAAATCATCATCAAAGTTGGATTGAATTCTAAATTACACTGTAAAGTAGAACTAGTCACAACTACTGAAACAATGATGACAGAAATTTAACTTTTTGTTTTTCAAATTTTATTTTTTTCCACAAGTAATTCAGCCAGAAGGTTTTGAAGAAATTTTAAAACTATATGTCACTGTCATTGAAACCCATAGCAGTACAAAATAAAGTTCAGTTGTTAGCGAACTATTTCTAAAATCAAACTGCCCATATACGGAAAGCCAACTTGTCTAATATGTTAACACCCCTCTATGCATCTCCTCTATCATCAAAATATACAAGAAAGCTAAAACATAAATCAAATACATGTGCCCGGTGGTGGACAATTGGGTGATCAATCATGATTGACCACACAAACACAGAAATTTTGATTTCGAGAGCAATTCATTCACCAGACATTTAGTAGATGACAAATTCAGGAAACTGCAACAACTTATCAATAAATCCAAATTTGAACATTTTAATTCTTGATTTTCCATAAATCAGGCTAAGACATAATGCTTCATCAGAGCCAAACCCCTCTAATAGCATTTCTAAGACCGAAATTTCTAATCCCGCCAAAGACCAAATCAGAACAAATCCAACATGAGATTCCAGAGACCCACTTTCTATCATTTTCCCAGCAACCAAACAAAACCCTCAACTAAATCTTTTAAGTGCATAAGCCCAGTTACTGCATCAATAAAAAAATAAAGAATAAATAGTTCAACTAACCCAATACACTCAATCAGATCTTTGAACAGATAAAAGAGATCCACAGTTCTGAATCTCAGAATCTACCCAAAGAACATCTTTACATTTCCAGAGACACAGTTGATCTGTTCACATTCATCTACTTCAGAAGCAAAAATGCAAACACATAGAACGCACCACACAAACACACATACATATACCTATATATATATATAAGGAAGTAAGATAATGGGTTTTGGGTATTTGTGATGCTCACCAATCAAAGCATGCGATGATCAACACAATGGCATTGGTCCGAGAAATCGAGGGATCTGATGGATTGTAGAGAGAGAAAGTGAGTGAGAGAGATTGAGAACCCTAAAGGGTTTGATCTTTTGGATTCGAAAAACTGAAATCGAGAAAATAGGGGTCGTTCGAGAGTAAGAACGAGTTTGTAGCAGGGTTGATTTTGAAATGCAGGCACACAAACACACAGTAACACACACTCAACGCTCTCTATTGCCAGCGACTTTCAAATCCATTCCAGGTCACTGCCCTTTCAGAGAGAGAAAATATAGGGATAGAGAGAGAGAGTGACATATAGTTGTGTGTGTTTTATGTGTGTGTTTTTGTGTGTGAGAGGGGGGAATGATACACACTGCTATGTTGGCACACTGTAATGGTCCGTGACATGGTTAAAATCAGTAGGCTTACAATCAAAATAAATGTAAAAATTCTCTTCAACTAAGTGGAAAATAGTAAGAAAACAGAGAAAATGAAAAACTTCTAAAAACAATTACCTTTTATAATTACCTAATGTTCTTATAAAAAAATTTTACACAAGTGCCAAAAACATTTGAGCTTTTAATTTTTTTTATAAACTTACAATTATCCTATTTCTTTTATAATGCATTTCATAGTATCTTCTAAAATTTCTTACAAAAAAATGTCATGGTAACTAAGTACAGGATAAAATTTTATTTTCTTTTAACTTATTACACTTTCTTCTGTATTTTTATTTTTCCCTGTTAATTTCTTCTTTTTTTTCCCCTTTTTTCCCTGTTAATTTTGATCTAGCCAAATGGAGACTTATTAGTGTTTTTTCATTTTCTTGCTACCCAAATTTTTACTGCCTAGGAATATATCATTTCCTTTTCTTTTTTAATTTTTTTTGTTACTTCCATCATATTGGCTGTTTTATTTATTATCTTGTAAAAATCATCTATAACATACTTACTTGATTCCAATAGAATCAACTACCAAACATCCTGATGCCAATCAAAAATAAAAGGGAAATGTTATACTTCATTAATTTAAATTCATGATTTTAACTTGAATGATGTATAGGATGAGGTGATATAATTTTTTATTCATTTTAATTTAATATCAAATTCTCTCTAATCTAGCCTATTTTAGACCCTATTTTCAATTTGCTTGTTTTGAGATGAATTAAACCTAACACATTATATATATATATACACACACACATACCAGACACACTAAAATATATGATGATCCACGACTAATACTATTTTCAAGCCAACCAGTGTGAGTGCAACAATACTCATATAGACTACTTTACCAATACTGATAAGATTTAAAATTTTCTTTTTACTGATTTTAAGGAATTTAACAATTCATTTCACAATAATTCTTTTGTGGAAGGAGGATAGCTAGTCATTTTGGGCCATGTGTGAATAAAAAGAAAATGAGAGAAAAATTTGTGAAAATTTGTAATAGCGAGAAGAATTGATTAGCAATGGTAAATATTCTAGATTTTTTTAGATTTTGATTTGGTGATAGGCCATGAATTCTTTAGGTTTTGTACAAAAGATAGGTTTAACATGAGAGATGGGTTAGTAGAAGATTAGTTTGGCGGGGGCATTCGTTTAAGATTTAAAATTTTGATAAAAGTTTTATTGATTTTTAATTTTTAAAAGCCACGTAGGATGTCACATAAATTCAAGTTATTATCATGAAAAAAAATTTCATGATGTCTAGCACCGCTCTGAAAATTACAGAGTCACTAGTTTTATTTTAATCACTATAGTCTTAGTTTTAAAATTATTACAAATACCTAACATCTCTTATTATGCCTATAATTCGAATTATTCTTACAACTTTCCATCTTCAGCTGATTTGTACTAATATAAGTACTAAATATTTTTGTACCAACCACAACAACTTAGAATTAAATTTATCACTTAGGCTGCGTTTAGCGGAAAAGGAAAATAATCCTATTTTTTGGGAGTTTAGTTAGCGTCAAAAGAAAATTTTTAAAGAAAATCAGTTTCCCACATCTACGAATTTTCCTCAAAATATTTCCTGCAAATAATACAGAAATTTTTTGTTTTCACGAGAAACCTATCCATTTATGTACTAGTTTCCTATTTTAACCTTATATTGTTCACTTTATCAGTCATTCTTTTCTACACAAACTCAGTTTCAATTTTTTTTTTTACACAAACTCAGTTTTGATTGGTGAATATACAATAGTAACAAATAAATACACTTTCTTGAATTTTGTATTTTATTGAATAAAACAAACTAAATTAATGATATCAAATAAGATAATAACTCTATACAAGTTTTCGTATACAAATTGATTAAAACTACTATATTTTATTATTAATGCTACTAGGATAATCATTACTTGTATACAATGTTATATTACTTTGTTCTTGATGAAATTATTGATTTTGATAACAATTACAACTAGAGAAAAATAAAAAAAATGGTTAGGCAGTTTAGTAGGAGAAACACCACGTAAAAGCTAATTAATATCATATCAAAAATAACTTCAACAATATACAAGCAATGAACCAACTATGACTCTTGAAAACAAACCCTTGCACAATTGTACCAAGTTATACACCATTATACAGTGTATATTAAGTATTTAAAGTATAAGGACAATTTTTTTTTTCATACCAATGCATTCTAAGAAAGTGATTTCCTTTCCTTTTCTTTTCACTTTCACTTTTCATTTCTAACCAAACGACCTTATTTTAAATGATCTCTAAATATTTATTAAGATTCTACAAATTTGGTCAAAAAAATCATCATTATCAAAATAGATTAGAAAAAGTCTTTCATTTATCCACTTCAGTTAATAATAAGCGTGGGTTTGAAAAAAATCACATTTGAGAATGCATTTTATTGTTTATTTTATTAAAATTCTCCAAAATTTGTTAAAAATTCATCATTATCAAAATAGGATAGAAAAGTCATTCATTTATCCCCTTCGTTTAATATGTGTGGGTTTGAAAAAAATATGATACCACGATTACAACCCTTGATTCATTGCTAACTCTTTGGTATGGAGTATATTATTAGCTTGCACAAAGGTTATGGTTAAAGGTAAGGGGAGTGCAAGTTTTTTTTTTTTTTTTTTCTTTGTAATGTCTCTTCTTTATAGATTTAAAAAACTAAAATTAATCAAAAATAAAATGTTGGAAATGACAAGTTTTTGCTTATTTTAGATATGATAATAATTTTCAATATGAGCCTTAAATATTTGGATGTTTCTATATTAGCCTTAAATTTTAGATTTTTCTTGTCCAAAACACCTTTTTCTTGAATTTTCTCAAAATAACTTTCCTAAAAAGTTCCACAGTTTTTTAGATTATTAAAGATTCAAAAATTCAATTTAATTGCTAGGTATAATATTGAGGAATCAAGTCTATAAATAAGAAAAGAGTAATCACACATTCAACCATGTGAAAGATAACTGTCAACATCCAAATTTAACCATCAATTAGAATTAAGTTAACGAAACATTGTTAAACATACCAAATCAAAACGATTTGCATGTGATAACCTATCTCAAATCTAATATTCAATATATCAACATTTTTCCGAACTTTTCTTATCCTCTAATTCAATAGGTCATTCTTTCTTTTTTTTGGATAGAAACATAATGAGAATTTGAGGATGATGGAAAGAAATAAATGGATGGGGGAGCATAAAGGATGTATTAGACATTTATAGAAGAGTGTGTTTTCTAACTTTTAGTGTACGTTTTATATGGTTGAATGGAATGAAATGAAATGAGAATGATAATAAAATATGAAACATATTGGAAATGGAATGAATTTGAATTTTTTTTTTATCAAAAATACACTTCTTAGTATTAAATATAAAATTAAATAAAACAATACTATTTTTTATTTTTTTTAACAAAAAAAATGGTAAAACGTAACGGTAATAGTAATGACGGACAATAAAGGTGGCGGCGGTGGTGGCAAAATGACGGTGGTGGTGGCTTATTTTTTTGAAATGTGAGAGGGTTATTTAAGTAATTTTATATTTTAAAAACATTCCTAAATGAATGGAATGACCATTCCACAACTTTAGTAATATAATGAAAATCCATTCCCAAGAATAAAATTTCATTCATTGAGAATGATCATTCTTATTCATTATGTTGTACTAAACCAATGAATTGAATGAATGGACATTTCATTCCAACGTATCAAACATGCACTTAGTTCCCTTGAATAGAAGATGAAAAATATGTTGTCGTTTCTTCTTTTTTTTTTTTAAAAAGAATAAAGAGTTTTAAATTATATTTATTACATATTTTTTAAATAGTGAACAGTATCATTCGTCAAAACTTAGAATAGGTCCACTCGTCCACCCTCCTCTCTTCTCCTATATTAGTGATGAAAACTTTTGAAGGAGGGAGAATAATTCATTCTTTTTTTTTCTACAGAATTAATTTTTTTTATGATTTTGTTCCTCTCTTAGCTCCCATACTAATGCTATCATTTCTTTTCTTTTTTCTTTTGCCCATCCAAACGAAGCCTAAGAAAAAGGAGGGTTAGTTGGATGAAGGGGAAAAATTTAAGAATTAGTAATTATCAATTTTGTATTCCCCCTCTTTCTCTTTGTCTAAAAATTAAGAGTTAGTAAATACCAATTTCTTTCTCTTTCTTTTATATTTTTAATAATTTAATTTATGTGATACCATTACTAGCTGGGGGTTAGACCTTTTAGTTGGTAGTTACTAATCACAAAATAAAACCACACATTCCTTTCTTTCTCTTTACTGTTTTAACCATCAAGCTTATTTTAAACAACTTTAAAAACACTTATAATATGTTAATCATTTTTTGTGCAATACAAACGAAAAATATTGTGTTATCGGTTATCATGTGAACGAAATTCAGGTGCATTAATAAAATCGTATCATATCATATATGGCACTGAAATGAGAACTTAAAAATTCGTAATTTTAACGTTTCATTACATCATCGTAAGTATCTCAAATAGTTGTTAGATTTCACTTTCAAGCTAGTGTTGGGCCAAACCTTTCAAACCTTGTTGTGAAGTGTCACAAAATTATAGCAATATCTGTATTGATGTTTTTCATAGTGTTAATCATGATTATTAGACAGACTAAACCTTGGTGGAAGATTGAGCAGTTTCAAAAGTTGACATAAGTTGAAAGAAGAAAATAGAAGCAAGCAAAAGAGGCAGTGCTTAGACAATTGAGAATCTCACCAATCAATATAGATACCTTAGTTTGACCAATACACTTAATTGATGATGGCTAAAATATATATTAATTCCTAGTTGTATTTGGTTATGAGGATATATAATTATATAAACAAGAGATTTATCACATGTACATGAATTATATGTATATTATGGTTGAGCCATGTTTATCACATGTACATGAATTATATACATATTATGATTGACTGGCTCAACATATGTTGTTGTTGTTTTTATTTATTTATTTATGTTTGAAACTAAATAAAGGTGATTTTAACTCTATTATGCATTGCCAAGAATAGTGAGGTGACCAGGATGCTTAAAGCACTTTAATTAGGCAGTTGATTGTCCACAACACCTTTATAAAAAAAAGGTTGATTGCACACAAGCAGCACTAACACACATAAAAATGTGAAAATTTCTCCTTTTTAAGTTCTAAAAATAGGACTAAGAAAAAATTTATAATTAAACAGCATTCAACTAATTTTATAATTACCAAAATGGCCCTTAAAAATTTTATGTTTAAATTAAAATGAAATTCATTTATGTTTTCCTTTCCTTTTTATATTTAATCTTAAGAAATAAAAATTTAAGAAAATTTTGAATTTTTCTCCAAGATAATAGCTATTTTCTTCCAAGATATTTATTTTATTATATATAATGGCAAAACACAACAGATACCCACAACGTCCCAACGAGAAATCCAACTCTCGACCTTCTCGCACTATTAAATTACAATGTCTTTGGCTCCATATTAAATGTCACAAAGATCAGTTTTTTATTTTATTTTATTTTAATTTTTGGATAATTTGCAGTGAGGCCCTTGAATTTTAGGTTAATTGCACATAAAAATTGATCAACGCAATTTCGGTTCAACAATCCCTTGAACTTTCAGGTTTCTTGTAGCGACACCTCCTAGAGGAGTGAAAAGTCCAGAAAGCCTTGACTTATCTCACTTATTACATGAAACAAATATTTAGATGCTAAAATTACCTCTATACCCCAAGATGAAAACCTTATTTTATATATATATATATATATATATATATATATATATATATATATATATATATATATTAGTACAATGTAAGTGTGTTGCACATGATAAAATTTTAAGGTATAATTTCGATTAACATTCTTAATTAAAAATAGTTTAATAATTTATATTTTTGGTAAGAAAATATTTTATTTTTTAATGCTAAATAACGAGTTAAATTAATAAGAATAGGCGAAAAGAATATAAAATAGTAAATTACTTTTCATTTTCAATATATAAATCTTATCAAATTAGATGATATACTGTTAATATAGAATTCATTGAGAATTAGTGAAATTAATTTTCTTATAAAAAAAAAAAAAAAAGTAGACTAAAACACTCTAATTCAAAAAAAAAAATTAAATAAATTACATATTTAAGCACTATATAAAATTTTATTAACAAATTGAAATCTAAATATTAAAACACTCTACACTGGAATATAAAAATCAAAAACAAAAATATACAAAAATAAAATTTAACCATAACATACATTCCAAAAAGAGAGGATAAACTCAAAATACATGTATTAAATAAATCATTTTATAGACAAAAACAAATGTAAAATTTATTTAAATAATAATTTATTAAAATCATATAAAACAATCATTGAAAGTTAAATAAATACATTCCGAGTTGCAACAATTTTTTTTCAGATTCGTCGTCTTCAATCTAATATATGTGATATTCGAATTGATTAGAAGTCTAAATGATTAGGAAACCATGAGAATTTTATACACCTCTCTGTGTCTTTATTTTATCTTTAACTCAAGCTACATTGATAAAATAATGTAAAATAGTTTAATTGACACAAGAGTTTAGTTGAATAAAATATTACGAACCACTTATGTCAACTACAATTATGAGGTAAAATTTAAGTATAATTATCTTTGAAATTAAAATAGAATTTAAAAATGAAGAGTAATTATATAAAACTTGTAGCACTTTAATATTAGTATAGATTTTAAGTTTTCTACTCTAATTAAGTCTTTAGTTTAGTTTAAATAATTAATTAAAATCATTTGGGTAAGAAGATGAGAGTTTGATATTCTAATTTAACCAATAATATTTTACAATAAATAAAGGGTAGAAGAGTAATTTCAAGTCCCAAAAACCCTACAGGAGTGTCATTGCAAGAAAACTGAAAATTCATGTAATTATTTGACTGAAGTTGTGTTGACTAATTTTTATTGACCTAGAATTCAAGGGTCTCACTGAAAAATTACCTTGATTTATTACTCCATATTTTTGTGAACAATCTTAAATCAACCAAACATGGTGGTGGTAGCGATGGTTTAGCTGTTGGTGGAGACTAGCTATCGGTGGTTAAAAGTGTCGGTGGTGATGGTCGATTATATATACAAGATATATATAGCTACATTATTAGGGCTTTTGTGGTTGTGATGTTAATAGTGACAATGTTGGTTACCTAGTAATCTTTATCAATTATAAAAGTATGATATCTAATTTAATTATTTAGATAAAGATCATGTACTGTCAAACCAACTAATGTTTCAAATTAATGAATTGTTCCATTACAACTAGGCCCAACCATTGTTTTATTATTTTACAAAAGGTCCAAAGCATGTGCATGAACTCATCTAGTCATCTTTAAACTATATATATATATATATACACACATATATATAATGGATTCAAATAAAAGGACTTGTACTACTCCTAGGTTTCCAGTAAACATGGACAATTATTTAACTTCCCGCTAAAAGTCTTGGGTTATGTGAATTCTCCTAACCTAGTTCACAACCACCACAGAATTATCTTATTTTATACAATTATTATTGCCTTGAAATTAAACTTAGATGATAAAAGGTATACCACAGTAGTTAAGCTCTTTTAGTTTCTATGGCCACTTCTTTCATAACAACAAAGATATGATATTAGGTGATATCAAAACAATCACATTGATTTTGTAGAAACTGAAACTATCACTAGCTTTTTAGATACACTAGCGAAAATAAGTGCAAAAAAGTATGAATTTCAATTTTTGTTTCTCTTTCAAGTAGATGCGTTATTGTACAAAAGGATTACAAAATGTTGCCAAATATGATCCATAACCAGAAAACAAAAACACCAACAAAACTGATGCAGAACAAATAAACCCAAGTGAGCAAAAGGCAAAAGCTTCCAAATAGCCCAACAAGTCACGTGATCAAAGCAGAAAAATCACGTGACACACCCACAAGCATAAGGTGAGAGGGGCTCATGAGGACATTGAAGACTCCTTATTATGCATTGAATGAGTGACCAATGCATGTTGCTTGTAATACATTCCATGGAGATTTCTCCAGCATAACCCTTGTGAGGTGGGTCCAACTAATTAAGGGATTGGAAGTAAAGCCATGTTTGACGGAGCTTCTTGTGACGAATTTTGTCCCACATTGGATTTAAATGAAAAATATTTTGGTATAAATGGACTACGGGTTAGTCCCACCTAATAACTTAAATTTTTGGGTTAGATAGTGAAGCTCACACTTTGTGAAAAATGGTATCAAAGTCAGCCCAAGTTAATCTGGTATCACGCCAAACGCCCACACAAAGAAACTGTGGTAATGAGGATTTTTAGAGAAGTTGTGATTTCCATTAGATTCTTCAAAAATCTCTTCGCCTATTAAATTTTTCTAAATTTTTTGTCAAGTGACGCCATTCAAAACAAATTTTCACTCAAAAATATTTGGAAAGTCAATCCAAGCAAGGCCAAATGTTGAGTTTGGTACGGAGGAATGAAATATAATGAATGTAAGAATGTAATGAGAATGAGAATGAAATGGAATGTTGATTACCATTCTATTGTTTGATTAGATTATCACTATATAGAAAATGAAACAATTTTTTTTTTTAGTTTTGTTAGACATAGGTTTATCAAACTAAAAAATGAGTGGCGATCCCATTTACTACTTCCAAGAACATCCCATTCTATTCCATTTATGAGTATCAAACGTATACTAAGGGCCTGTTTGGAAACGCTCCCACTCCTGCTTTCAAACGGGTTTGGAAGTTGAAGCGTAGCGAATCAAGTTTTTTCTGAAGCGGAAGCATGTGTTGGTGCTGATGATTCTGATATGAGAAAAATGAATGCTGAAGCATGCAGAGCATGTTTGGTGGAACTGCTGATTTCCTAAAAAGTGAAAGCAAAACATGTTTGGTGAATTCAAATGATTTGAGATTCTGTTTTTTTTTTTGGATTTTAGATTGAATATAAGAAATTAATAAGTTCTACAATTAAAAAAAATAAAAATTGTATTGCACAAGGCCTCTCATTTGGATATTGTAAATAAATTTTTTATTTTTTGTAAACTATAAATTTTTTTGTAGATAAATTCTAAATTATAATATTGTATTGCACAAGACCTTTGGTTATAATATTTTATTTTGGGTAAAGTGCATAAAACCCTCCTCAACTATTGCCCCATGAGCACAAAACCCCCCTCAACTACAAAAGGGGCAAAAAAAATCCCTCAACTATCCTAATTGGGTGCAATTTACCCCATCCCTATTGCAAAATTACAATTTTACCTTTAAAAAAATAAAATAAATTATTTTAAGAGATAATTAATATATATAAAATTCAAAAAACAATATATTAAAATTTGAAAAAATTTTAAAATTCGAAACAAATATATATAATTCAAAAACAATGTTAAATTCCGAAAAAAATAAAAATTTGAAACAAATATGTAAAATTTGAAATATATATATAATTCAAAAAATATATATTAAATTTCAAAAAAAATTTAAAATTCAAAATTTATATATAATTTTCAAATTTTATATAATTTTCAAAATTTATATATATATTTCAAAATTTATATACTTTTTTCGAATTTTATATTTTTTTTCGAATTTTATATATATTTTAAAAATTTATATATATATTTCAAATTTTATATATTTTTTGAAATTTAAAATAAGTTTTTGGAATTTTATATATTTATTTCTAATTTTATATATTTTTCAAAATTTATATACTTTTTCAATTTTTATTTTTTGAAATATATATATTTTGAATTTTATATATATTTTTTGAATTTTCTATATATTTCAAAATTTATATACTTTTTTTGAATTTTATATATTTTTAAAAAATTTATATATTTTTTTCGAATTTTATATATTTTTCGAAATTAAAAATATTTTTTTGGAATTTTATATATATTTTCGGAATTAAATTTTTTTAAAAAATTTTATACACCTTGAAGCAAACCTAACATGTTGCAAAGAATTTGTGAGCAATTGGGAGAATTTGTGAGCAACTTATAATGGGTCCCACTACAAATAGTGATGGGAGTAAGTGAAAGCAAGGTGAGACTTGCTTCCAAATTTGAGGTTTTGCTCCAGCCTGCTTCCAGATTTTGGAAGCGGGAGCAACCAACCAAACAACCCTGCTTTATGAACAGTAATAGAAGCAGGAGCAAAAGCAGGAAGCGGGAGCGTTACCAAACAGGTTCTAAGTGTAGTAATGAGGTGGTGACTATAGGGTATGGACCAAAGGGTATGTTTGGCTCGAATGTGCCCTAATCTTACATGGTGACACCGGAGCTCAAGGTATACACTTACAGAAGCTGTATTTTGCACAAGTACTAGTCCTTCCCCTTTCTCTCATGTTAGGTCTTTGTGCCTTTCATAAGCCCACAAAGTGGACCACATGGTCCATACCTTATGAAAAACATGTCTCTTTGTCATGCATAGAGGTATTGGACTGTTGGAGTCAAACTGTGGATGTAGAAATTGTTATTTGGTTCTAAACTTAATAATTCAAGTTCTTGAATTGATTTACTTTTTCACTGCACGTTATTAAAAGGTAAAAACCAACAAAACCAAGGTATGTATGTGTTATTCACATACAAATAACGGGAGAGGTAACTGTAATTTGGCAAATAATAAGGGATCTAAACTCAAAAGTTTGATTTAACATAACCTAGGGGAAAGTCAACATAATTTATCAAACAAAAAGGGCTAAGAATGCAATACAATGTCTGAGAAAATTTCAACCAAACTTAAGAACACATGCGAAAAATAATAATTATAAGAATATGTTTTTTTTTTTTTCTTATTAAATTGAATTGTCATAATAGTGATGATAATTGATAGTGACTAGTAAAGTTGCAAAAGGGAAAATAATCAAGTTGTGGTGACATTAGTATCTTAACAGATCTTGTGCACATGGACTAGTAGAAGAATTTGCAAACAAGATGATCCAGAAATGTTTCACACTAGCTCACCCAACAACATGGATTGCTTCTCTCATTATTAATGTTGTTCTTCACAATGAAAAAACAGATTCATCAATCATGTGCAGTGGACTAGTGACTGGATATATAGTAAACACCCTTGAATCTAGTAGCTAGGTGACAAAATAGTCACATATATTTGTTTTGGCTAGTATATAAGTTTACAAAGACAATGAATCTACCTTGAGTTTCAAACCTGGCATGTTCATTTAAGTGTGTGTAAATATATATATGTATGTATGTATGTATGTGTGTATATGTAGAGGACATAAATTATGATTCCTTAACCTTACCCCCCCCCCCCCACCCCCCCCCCCCCCCCCCCCCCCCCCCATTAGCATTTTCATATGCATGCATGTGTAGTAAGCTACAATTGCATGTTAGCAACAGTCAGCTAACGTCAGCTAACATCTTCTAGGCTTCTATCACAAACATGCATCTAAATTGGTTAATGCTGGGAGAGGAATATTAATATTACAAGCATAACAACATAAGAGAACACCATATCTTATTTTTATTTATTTTTTATTTTTTAAAGAAAAAAGGAAATCAACATTGGGGGAGGAATATTCATAGAACAAATATCAGAACAACCCTTGACAAAGTCAAGCTATTTATTTTATTAAGAGATATAAACTTAATGTACTTGGCACCAACATTGTCCTAAAACTGATACCTAGTACTTGTCAAGTCCTTCCATTTCATAGGAAACTTCCTTCTTAATATATATATGTACTTGTCAATTCCTTCCATTTCATAGGAAACTTCCTTCTTAATATATATATATATAGTGTATACAAATAGGAGTGCCAGCAATTTGGTAACCAATAACAGTTGATAAATCACTCTCTTTCTCAATCTTGTTCTTGAGTATCTTTTGGCAAGTGCCAAGAAGAGAAATCCAAATCACTATACCAAGAATGATAAATTGATATTTGAATTAAGTAATTAGAGAGCTTATAAGGGCTGACAATTAATGATGTGATTAAGAAAATTACAATGGAATTTTCCATCTTGCACCAGAATTCACAAGTTTAATATAGGAATTCCTAAAATCTCCAAAGAACAGGTCCTGGTTCTCAGCATACTTTGAGATCCACCTGTTTATGCATACGCATCAGAGGGACTCATCCAACAAGATGCAAAATTATGCAAATGCAAAATTAATACAAATAAATTATTTCTAGAGTTATAATATTAGCATGATCCTGATGGAATCCATGTGTGTCCATGTCATGTTAGTTTACAGTTATTTTAATTCTCAGGTTTTATACATTTCAGCATTATACAAGAATGCAAACATATAATCCTTACGGATATGGTGGATCAATCCAAATAAGTGAAGGGTTGAGTCTTAAGATGAGAGCTGAATGAGAAACACAGTAATGGCAATTGAGAATTTTGGATAATGATACCTCATGCATTCGTCATCCTCAACTAATCCACGATCTGAAGGAAGCCCGATCATACGTGACATTCCAGCTGCATAGATGATAGCAAAGATGGGATAATTAGGTAAGAAAAAGTTACCAATAGAACAGAATTTTGCAGTGATACGGCCAAAGAAATTCTACAAACAGTAATTCTCCGAGGGAATTAATATTAACTGCACTAAGAGAATGACAAGTCTGTCCTCTGACTAGAGATATATGCATATATATATATTTGGGAGAGGAACAAGGAAGGAGTTCTCTTTCCTGCCACAATCTACCTCACTCCCCCCCTTAGGCATTCTCAACTCTCAAATGCTGCTTCTCCGGATCTATTGACTGCAATTAACAATGATGAAAGTTTGGGATTTAATAAGAACCATAGTATATCAATTACCTGAAGAAATCCACGGTTTTTCAAGGAGAATTTTGTAGTATGAATTATCAAAGACTGTTGGATTTCCAAACCCTTTACTTCCAAGAGTATGAGCTCCAGATAATGCAACAAGTTCCTGTGTTCTGCCAGGACATGTAAAATTGCATTTTTCTTTCAAACATTGTATCAACTATAATCTTTTATACAGTAAGATGGCTCGACATGTTACAGCTATAAGCAATACGATTTTCCGAGGACTTGGTGCGTGCAAGTTTCGTTGAGAAGATTACTGTTTTCAATAGTATAATTTATCGGATTTCAGATGTTTTAGGAACCATGACACCCACTGACATATAATTGAAAGAACACATTACTGTTTTTCACTTGCTCATTTCAAGGTGTCCAAATAACAGTTTATTCAAAAAGTAAATCACGAATGGAGATGAACTGGAAAATTACGCTCAATAACATTAGATAATAAGAAATAGAACATATATAGTCATATTGCCAGTGTGTCATCTGTCACCATATTGAAAAACTGCAGTCTATATCTAAATTGTTTGTAGAAGAAAATCATACATAAGTATCATCGTAGCTAAAGAAGATATGCTAGACGCATTTTGGTTACTCTATTCAATATAGAAATTACATCAGTAAACAGTTTATTCATCAAATGAGCAAATGAAAAACAGTGTCCAATATTTACACTCACGATAAGCCTTTTTGTTGAAAACACTGTTTCAGAGCAGAAGCACTTAAAGACTCTTGAGGAAGCTTCTCTTCAGGATCAGGTACCCTGAAAAGCAAACAAACATAATTGGTACTCAGGCCAGCAGCAGCTAATCTTCAAAGCAGAGGCAGAAAATTGACATAGCAACTGGACGAATAAGATTTGAAGTATTTCAATTTCAAATATTACGTAACTAAGTAATAAAAAATTGAGTGATACTAGTTTACCCAAGACTTCATAAATCTTATCTCATGTTATATGCCAAAGATTAGTCTCGTACACTGAATCTTTTCTGCCTAATTGAACTGGAATTTGTGGACCTCCACATACAGAAACAGCTTCAGCGCCCGCCACAGCAATCATATCTGCCCATGATACTGATAAAGAAACAATCTATGATGAGTTAGCATTGGCATACCATCCATTGAAGTAAAAATATTTGCTGGTTCAACTTCAGCTCACAATAACCTTCTTGTAATATATCCACCTCACTCTTCGCTTTCTCTAGAATCTGAACAACAAATGGATCCACTGAGGAGTTAGCCGGTTGGAGGTTGTAAAAGTTGATCAGTCCGGGCATATGTTCCAGCAAATGAGAACTTTGGAATAGGATAGACGTAAACCTAATAGGTAGTCTAATTGCATATATGAACATGCACATATGAGTGCAGAAATATTACTAGTATAAGACAAACGATCAAAAAGATAGAGGAAGGAGAAAGTCTCCCGGTGATAAAGCACATACCTTCAGAGATCTTTTAAGGCCTGCATTTTCAGGTCTATCAAGTTCATAGACTATAGAGCCATTCATACCACCTGAAATGACAAATCAATCCAGGATGTATACTTGGACTAAAACAGAAAGAAGAGGAAGAAAAAATGTAGAAAGGACAAATATTATATCAGAAATCATGGGATGGAATCATGGAAGGGAACTCAGAATGATACAGTCGATGATTGTCAAAAGCCACAATCCAATTCCAAATTTTTTTTTTCTAACTACTTGAGGTCATATGTAAGCATTTTAACTTCTGCACATCAAGGAAAAATACTATTGAAATGTGAAAAAGGGACAGAATATGGCACCCTTTATCTGCTATTTTTTCCATCCACAAAAATTTGGGCACTTCTGCAAAAATAATGATGATCATCCACCGTTTCACTATCCTAAATTCTATTACTAATTAATATTATTTCGACGAGCCACTAAGCTGGCACATGGTATCCTAGAAAAAAACACAAACAGAAGCACTCCACGTTAGCTCTCTTATGTTCCAAATTATGTCCAGGATTAATTACTCTCATTTCCTATACCAATCAATTCATCTACCACTATTCAATCATGATAAACATACAAAAAAAATCAAATTTCATGGAAGTGGAAAGGGAACATTACTCTCCACTAATCATAGACCATGCTTGTTTTAGCTGGTGACACAAAATCCAAGTTCTAAATTGGAGAGAGAATTTCTAAGCAGCCAATAGAACCATAGAGATAATGATCATCATCGAACCCTTGAACCACTTTTTACCCACGAAAGTACCCTTGAGCTTATTTAAGGCACCAACAACTGCTCTGTCTCGACCATTAATTGAAGTAAATGATCTGTGTGATCTTTCTTCCTAACTGTTTGGTCTTTAGTAGCTATTTGGTTCATCGCTTTAGGTATCAGCACTACCTTCTCAAAATAAATGGTTTTAATTTCAACCAATTTGTGACAGAGCTATGCTGTGGATTTAATGCTTCGGCTGATATCATTAACCATGCTAACAATCATTCAAGATGCAAAGTCTGATTACCCACAGAATTACAAGAGAATTTTCAAAATTATCAAGCAGAGAAGTTAGTTGGGCTTATAATAAATCTGATGTGATCTACTCTAGAAAGCTCAATATCATAAATCTCTTCATAGGAGAAAATCAAGGAAGTTGAGTCACATTAGAATTTAGAACCGGCTAGAATGAAAATAAAAGCTAGACATCTCTCTCAGAACACTACAGATGTTAGGTAATTAATCAGACAGAGTCAACATTTCAGCATTACATAATGTGCGGGATTGTAATAGATACAAGTGCAAAGAATATAACTTGTTGAAAATGAGTATGATGCAACTAAATAAAAGTTCCCAAATTTGATAAATAGATTGAAAAGAAACACTATGAAGACTAAGCATCTGCACATAGGATGCAGTAGCCTAGGGTCACTTGTTGACTAATATTTATCGAACTTATCTAAAAATTAGAAGAATGAGGAACTTGGAAAATGAACTTATTTCATTGTTTTGCCATCTCAGTCAAGCTCAACTTGTATTAATTAAAATTTATTTTTAATTAATACGCGACCCTAAGTCTAAGAAATGGACTCGGTTAACATTGAATTATTAATTTGTAGTCACACTATAGCCCGATTTGGTAAAACTTTTGCTTCTGTTTTTTTTTTTCAGAAAGAAAAGCATAAGAAGTCGCAAGTTAGAGACGTTGCTGTCAAATCTAACATACATAGCTAAAGAAAAAGAAGGAAAACTTGAAACTAAAAAAAGAGGTTTAAACTGAAGTGACCAGATCCCTTGGAACTGAGGTAATAAATGATCACCACAAAGCAGAATCGCATAAATATTCATCATCTCTTAACTCCAAACTGGACATCGTGTCATAGACTCCAAACTATTTCAGATCAGCAACATGAGTCCTGTTTCATGTATCATTCTTCAAGGGTTATTTTTGTCTACACCAAACATTTCCATGTCTTTCCTACGAGATTCTGTCCAATGTCATTTGTAATCTCAAATAATTTCTTTCTCCTCAATTCATCAAATTGATATACTTCTATTATACTCATAGCACTACACTAGCAAACAATGCTGCTATCTGTGATGAAGCATTCGGCGAATTCAGATACTGCCTATTGGATAACCGAGATCTTCAACATCTTTCTAACTTCAAACAGAAAAATCCAATCCACATAACCATCAATAGATTTTACTTAGTGCTAATAACAATCGTCTTATTATCATAATTTTCTGAAACCAGTTTCGCAAAGAATTTACCTGAATTCTCATCCATGTCAAAGGTTCCTGCATCATGAAATACTAAACGAAGAATACCAGCAGCCTTGCCCTTGGATATTGTCTTCCTAATCTCTTCTTTGATCAGAAAATATTCCCTGGCACCCGAACTCGATATCAGGCAAGGGATAGAAATCATAAAATAAGACAATAAAGCATCTACATCTTTACATTTGTGATCAGTAGACTCACTTGAAATTTGGACCAGGTGGGTGGAAAATTTGGCAACGGATGAAGAAATTAGGAAAAGTTAATTAAACTAAGTACTTTTGTAAAAAACTGTATTAATTTCTGAATCTATCTCAGCTTACAAATCACACAAATAATCAGAAAGTGACCATTCATTTCAGCCAAATGATCAAAGGATGAAAAAACATGGGCTATATAATTACCAGTGAACCTCTAACAACATGCAACAGAGAAATAATGAGCAACTGCTATTGGTAGAGCCAGCTTCTAATGTTTTTTTAAGGAAAGTGTCTACTGGAGTTAAGAAGGCTATGGTAAATAACATAAATGTTTTCTAAGTTGACACTCATACATATATATATGTGTGTGTGTGCGTGTGTGTGTGTGTGTTTATGTGTGGACAAGCTATGGTTCCATGGTGAATGACTAATAACTCTATGGTTTTATAAGTAAATAAAAGTTGAAGATCCTATTTTACTAGGGCTTATGCACACACACACACATATATATATATATATATATATATATATATATATATATATATTCTGTTATGTCTTGGAATGAGAGCATATATGTTCACAAAATTTTTGTGCACTTGTTCTCCTTCTTCTGAAAGACTTGCATATTATAGCACAATTTTAGTTAATGAAACTAATTAAAAAAAAAAAGAAAAAAGAAAAAAAGGAAGAAAGTGAAACTCCACATTAGTACATTACTAATCCAAAAATTTGCAAATTCAAGTGTGTTTTTTTTATTATTTCATTTTATTTTATTTTTCTCAATTTTTGAAGTAGCTAAAACCAACTCTATGTAGAAACATGAATTAAACTATAAATAACCAATGCCATCAAGGAAAAGAAGATACTGAGCTTACTCTGCAGCATCAGCAACAAAACCCTTTTCTAGTTTATGCAGTGGAAGAAGACATGATACTGAAGCCATCATTACAAGTTGTCTCCTTCCATATGGTGCAGAAACACCATTTTTATCTATTAGGGAAACAAAACATCACAGTAAATACAAATACATATACATATAAATATACACACACATGTATTATACATATCCGGAATCTAAATTTATCTAATACAGTTCTAGGAAAATTTCAGAAAAAATCTCAAATTAAACTGGAACTACTGAAAGATAATAACTATTATAAGTGGTGTTTGGTAGCAGAGAAAAGCAGGGAAAGAGAATATCAATACTCAGGCCATTGTTTTGATGAGTTCAATAAAAATGAAACGCCGAAACTTCACAATTACCAAACAGAGTGCAAATTTACTTGAATCAGGGGCTGTGGAGGATGAAGAAGCTCTGATGGTATTTTTGGCGTCAGATTCGGCAGCAAGACGACTTTTGGCGGGAAATTTGAATTTGCTGGCGGCGGAGAAGGAGGAGGAGAGTAGCGAGGCGTCCATGGCGGTAGTCATCATCTTCAATGAACGGTGCAGAATACATCTCCAATATATGTATATGTATATATACATAAACTCATATGGTTAAAAGAAGAAAGGATTAACTTCATTTATGCACTGAGGTTTGCTTTATTTTCAATCAGACCCTCCCGAGTTTGTAAAATTTTATTAAAACTCCTTAATTTTTCTAACACACATCATTTACATTCCTAGTGTCACTTTTAAGTCAATTCAAGCATGACATTATCCTGATTATAATTTTCATTTTACAGGTAAATTTAGTCCAAATTAGAGGAATTTTGGAAATTCCAACTGGTCCTTGGAAGAATTTGTACCTTGGTCTTCCTTCCATCCTATGCCGATCCAAGTTTGCAGTTTTTAATTTTTTGTCCAACAAAGTTTCGGCTAAAGCAAAGTGCTTGAAAAGGAAATTTATGTCAAAGGCAAATAGAAAGGTATTCTTGAAATATGTTATATTTGTTATTCCAAATTATTCTATGCAATATTACAAGATGCCTAAATCTATCATTAATACTTTGAAAAGTAATTTGGTGAATTTTTGGTGGAGTGGAAAGACTCAATAAAAATAAAATAAAATGGGTAAGGTGTGATAGATTGTGTCAATCAAAGGAAGAAAGTGGCTTGGGTCTAAGAGATTTAGAGGCTTCTAATTTAGCCTTACTTGCAAAAATTGCCGAAATTTAATTACCAAAAAAAAAAAAAAGCCAATGCTTAATTTTTCTTACCTTTACTTGCTAATTACGGACACTTGAAGATGTTACTATTGCAGGTCTTAAATTTTTATTGGGTTTTTTTTTTTTTTTTTCTATAAATGTTGAGGGAGATTTTTTTGTGAATCAATTAAATTAAAGGTCTTTTGAATTGCAATGTCCACAAGCAGAGTAGTGGTTGTTACAATGACAATGGTGACCAACGGTCATAGTAATTCCATTGATTCTTGCAAAGTCATGATTCTCACTTTTCTTGAACAATTATGATTTGATGCATCTTGCTGGTGTTTGTTTCTCTATGCTCAATGTATAATAAAACATTTTATGATTTCATTTTTCCTTGTTATATGTGACTCAAATCATTTTTCCTTGTTATATGTGACTCGGTCAAAATACGATGATAGTACAAAACCGCAAAAGTTTGGATCTCAGCTGATTTGGACCCTTAAGGTGGTAAAATTGATTGGGTTCGCTGAGTGTAAAAATGATGTTGAGCTTATAATGTATTTAATTAAGAGAGTTGTCATGCTTGAGAAACTTACTTTTGATACTTGTAATCCCCCATAAAATGAAAGAGAGCTCGTGAAAACGCCTAAGAAAGATTTAGCTAGAAAGTATGCCTATGAGCTTAAAAAAAAACTTTATGCTGGAGTAGAGTTAAATATAGTTTGATTCTGCATTGTACGGTATTTTATTCTATTGTTTATGTACTATTTTATGGGAAGTTTATTTGGTATTATATGTTGGATATTTAGGGGCAAAAATGTAATAAAAATAGTTATGTTTTGAAGTGGAAGTGTGTAGGATAAAAATAGTCATAGAAGATGTTCGACTTATAAATGACTAGTCTAACTCAGCTAAATCATAATGAGAGGATGGGGAAGATCTTCAAAAAGGAATTATACATTTCAAAAGCACAATTTGGAATATGTGTAATATATTTTATTATATCATAAAGCACAATTCATTTACTTATTCAATTAATCTAAAGATATTGTTATTGTTCTCAGTTTTCCAACAAGTAGGAAAGTTAAATTTATTCTGTTGTGACTTGTGACTGCATAACGATGGTTGGACAATGACAATAAAATGATGCAAGGGTGATCACTTGTCTTACGTGTCTATATAGCGAATGAGATTATTTTATTTTGATAACTTTTTAATCCAATAATGCCCAAAAGCAAGTAATTTTCAAATAAAACCACTTTTTGTCTCCAACGTCTTATTGGAGAAAAATGAAATAAAAGTGAAATGATCTGAGTTGAATACAAGAAGAAGTTGGTTACTGAAACTGGACCAGTCAAAAGTGATATTCCCTCCATCATAATTTAAGTCTTTATTTTTGAAGAATTTAATTTTTTGAGATGATAATTTTTATTGATGTAATAGATAATGAAAAATTAATTTTATCTTTGGTCCCATCAAATGATGTGATATTTGTAATTTATATATTTTCTAATTTGAATAATTGAATGGTAAATTAATAAATTGATAAAATAAAGTATCATTGACTTTTCTTATTTTGGAATGAGTTAAATAATGAATATGAACACTTAAATTGGGACGAATGAAGTATTATTTTAGAAGGATGAGACATACATGCTTTTTAGGCAATGGTAAGGCAACATGGTTCACGGTGAGGTATGGTTTCGGTAATGGTTCGCCGTACTGGTGTTGTACGTAATGTATCTGATGATACCGAGAACTATGTAAGGCTGAGAATAGACAGTTTACTCATGCTTGGGTGTTAGAAGAGAAAGTGCTTGTTGTAGAGGCAGCCAACAAAAGATCAACTATAAGAAGAAATGAATGACTTGAAAGCAAGTTTAAGCAAGTTTCATCTTACCCGTTCAATACACAACGTATCGTATAGTTCATAACACCATTACTGGAACCTAGATTGGGATCGATACTGGCATTCATGTCGCCTAGTTCACAACACCATTATTAGAACCTAGATTCCCAATCCTAGCATTTGTGTTGCCTAGTTTCGTAACACCATTATTGGAACCTAGATTCCGAATACTAGAATTCGTGTTGCCTAGTTCGTAACACTATTACCGTCATGACCTAGATCAAGACTTCACAACAAAAAATAAACTCTTCATGCGAAGTTAAGGCTGTGAAGATAAGGTTGCGTACATCTGACCATATGCTAACCCTTTTTCATATGCCGACAAACTAGGGCTAAAGTTAGGTTTTGATAGAGAACAAGCATGTTCTTTCTCTACCCACAACTCCTAAAATACTATCAAGATATATGAAAGAAGTTCCATGAAGAAATCTGCGTATGTGACTGAAAAAAGGTCGAACGGTTTCTGAAAAATACTCAAATCTGCACAAGCAAATGACTATCAAACTGAATGTGAATGGTTTATTTCATTCCAACTAGTAATTTTCATTTACAGTAGCAAACAAGCAATTGTTATAGCTAGTATGACAAAATTTGAGTGATCTAACAAAATATACAGGGATATGAAGCATGAACCGTAGTGTACACGAGGGACTCATCCACAAATGCTTCCATCTTCATTCTTCAGCAACTGTTATCTCGGCCCTGAAAGACGCACAGCAGAAAGATAAGCATCGCTGTTGCAGTCTGATGGCCCTGATGAGGTGCCTGTGCCCGTGCCCGTGCCCTCACTCGTTGATTGAAAAAAATTCGAATAAAGACGCGAACCCATTTGTGAAGACGTTGGCGGTGTAGGAACAGCACAGAGACCTTCAAGCATTTGTACCACTCTCGTCATTGGCGGTCTTAGGCACATATCATCTTGTATGCACCACAAAGCCACTTTAATGGCAATGGAAACCCTCTCGTCCTTTTCGTCTATCTTCAGCTTCGAATCAAGAAGGTCTCGCAATTTCCCTTCTTCCAACATCTTATAAGCATAGGATGGGAAGTGGGATTTTTCTGAACTTTCTGTGGGCTCGTAGCTTTTTCTTCCCGCGATGATCTCAAGAAGGACCATGCCGTAGCTATAAACATCGCTCTTCTCTGATATGGCATAGCTCGTGATCCATTCTGGTGCAAGGTAACCTCTGGTGCCCCTTAGCGTCGTGAACACATGACTTTGATCGCGCGTCATTAGCTTTGCAAGACCAAAATCCGAGACTTTGGCAAGGTAGTTATCGTCAAGCAGCACATTTTCGGGTTTTATGTCGCAATGAACAATCTTCACATCGCAATCCTCGTGGAGATATGCCAATCCTTTCGCTGTACCCACTGCTATGTTGAATCTCGTTTCCCAATCCAACATGAAATCTACATTGTTCTTCTTGAAAATCCATTTATCCAAAGAACCATTTGCCATGTACTCGTAAACAAGAAGCCGGTGAGTTCCTTCGGCGCAAAAGCCTTTAAGCCTGCACAAGTGTAGATGGTGGATGCTGCCAATAATGCCAACTTCAGCTCGAAATTCTTTCTTTCCTTGGCCAATGCCTTCCAATTTCTTCACGGCCACTCGAGTTCCATCCAGGAGAACTCCTTGATAAACCGAGCCAAAACCCCCTTGCCCAAGCTTCACGGAGAAGTTATTGGTTGCGGTTTGAAGATCTCTATAACTGAAACGTATCGGCATACCAGATAACATCTCTAGGAAATTATCCTCCTCCGAAGACTCTTTTGGGGACTCTGGTGATCTCCTCTTTCTCTGATAGTATCGAACTCCAAAGAAAATCATACCAGCAATGACCAACACTGTCACGATAGCTATGATAACAATGACAAATGGGAAATGTTTCGTGCTGTTCCCACCTCCAGTGCTTCCCCCATTACCTCCAGTACTCAAAACCTTGATGAATGATACAAAACCATCACCATTAGTTGAGCTCTGCAAGCTTCCTATTCTGTCAAACATGAAACAGTTCCTTGAACTGTTCTGATAGAACAAAGCAAGGCAGGAGCAGTTACCATCGCAAGCGGCTTTGCAACTACTTAAATCAGTTTTAGAAGTCGGTTGAACAAAATTGAGCGCAAAATAATTAAGCCCATCACCGGCATTTACAAGCTCCATCATACCATTTGAGCCATTGCAAGGAGAGATGATTCCCGGATCGCAATTTGAGCCGGAGGGAAGAGCTGTTGGGCACTGGCACTTTATGCCAGGAGAACAAACAGAATATGCCCCACAAGGCTCAGGTGTGCTGCATGTATCCTGCGGAATTGATGTGGGGGAAGTAACACTTGAACCATTTTGAGGACTAAAGAAAGAGATTGATCCATCACTTCCTAGAACTGCAGCCCAAGTGGTATCAGTGTTGTCGGAGACAACAAATTGCAACAATAGCGTCTTGTTTTGATCATAAAACCTCCATGAATTGGCAACAAGAGACGCCGAAGTAACCTCCCCACCATCTGCATTAATGATTTTACGGGACTCCTGTCCCATAGACCAGTAAGGTTGCGGAATTTGGAAATCAGCATAAAGAAGCATATCGCCCGACTTGATTTCAAGAGAATAGCTCAAGTTATTGGTGCTCGGATTGCTTACAAGTTTCATACCATTAACAAACTCCTGGTTTGGCAAAAGGGTGTCAGTGGGGTGGCTAAAACTCTGCCAAACAATACTATTGTCATTCCCAACCAAAACCAAATTTCCCGAGTTCCGCAACTCCATTGAGGAAACCCCTTTGCCAGCAGTATTGGTAGACCAAATTGTGCTTCCCCCGCTTTTCAAGTACGCATTACCATTATCATCAAACATGAAGTTATCCGAATTTTGAACCGGGGTGGCTCTATTTGCACACCAGACTATGGTATTGGGCATATATACGATAACAAGCAGAAACAAAGTGACATCTTGAGTAGTGGTGAAGCCAAAAGCAAAATTGGAGTTATTGGATACAAGGAACAACCCATTATTATCTATCCAAGTCATTTGAGACCCTTGAAACCCCGTGCTCATAGTACCAATGTTTTGAACACTAGCCATACATGTTTCAGTTACAAGTAGTATAAACAAACACTTGCCCACAAATTGAGAGAAGCCCCAAGTTTCCATGATCTGATCAACAAGTAAAATTCAGCTGAATTTAGCTAAACAAATTGAATCAAATGAAGAAGACAAGGATTTGAAGAGTAAGAGGGACTATGGAAAAACAACCCTTTTGAACTGTTTCACATGTGAACCTAGCAAGTTCAGACTACACTATTACTAAACAATTGAGTCCATTACCAACAATTAGCACCAAAAAGTTGAAGTTGGAAAAATGGGAAGGCTTAAAAGGAGAAATAAAGATGGACCACAGGTGTTGCAGAGTACTTGTATAGTTTGAACCCTATGGTCAATGAAAGCACCATAAATATATATACATATATATATATATATAACACAACAGAATCTACTTGAAATAACACAAGAAAAGAGGGTTAATTGCCAATGAAAATTCATGGGTACCATACATTTTATCCATCAAATTTTAGTAAGTTCATCACAAAGTTCATGACAGGGACAAGAAACACCAAATTGAACAAAACCCACATAAAAAAATAACAAATAGGATAAAATAATCACAATATAAACAAATTTGACCCATGAAATGAAACCCAATTGCATAAACAACTTATGGAAGCCATTAATGGAGCATAGAAGGAGATAGGTGAAGTGAGAACATACCAGTGACAGAGAGAGAGAGAGCTATGAAATCATTTGTTGGCTAATAAGATAGTAGACAAGTGGAATTGCAGACATGGGGTGTCTTGAATTTTTTCTGATTTATATGAAAAATCCAAACAGAATCAGATGAATCAGTTTGTGCTTATGTCAAAAAGTTTGGAGAGATCTGGGGATGGGTTTTTTAACTTTGTTTAAACCTTGCAAGAACTGTCAAAACAGGATTCTATGTGGATGACAGATCCATAATCAACATAAAATAATCAAATTAATGATATCAAGTTATATGTGCTTGTGTCTGTATATATATATATATAGGGTTAAATGCAATAAACCCACCTATACTATTTTCTCTTTCTTCAAATAACCCCCAATCTATGCTTTTGGCAAAAAACCCCCCATACTATCCCCTTTTTAGCACTTAACCCCCCTCATCTATGTGCACAGTTATAACACCGTTAGTGGACATTTATTGGACAGTTTTACCCTTCATTAAATAAGGCTTTGTTTGGCCAAACAACTCATACAAATATAAAAAATATATAAATAATATTTGGAAAAAGCAATTTCTGAAAAATATAAATATCTTAAAAAATACATGTAAAAAAAGTCAAAAAAATCTGAGAAAAAAAAAATCGGGAAAATTTTTTTTTTCGAAAAAATCCGGGAAATAAATTAATCTGGAAAAAAATCGAAAAAAAAATTCTTGAAAAAATTTCTAAAAATGTTTTTTGGAAAAAAAATTAAATATTTAGAAAAATATTTTGGGAAACATTTATATTTTTTCCGGACTTTTTCTAGTAATATATTTTTGGAAAAAATATATAAATAATATTTGGAAAAATCAATTTCTAAAAAAATATAAATATTTTAAAAAATACGTGTAAAAAAAATTAGCTTTCGTTCAGATTTCTGGAGCCAATCTTTGGGTAATAGAGACCACACTGACTATTATGCTTGCCTGATGAAGTAGTAATTAATCATCATCAATCAGCATAAGATAATTTGTTAAGTGGAGAAATTGCCACAACAACAATACTGCTTCCTTGAAAAACTAACTGACTTTTTTTACATGTATTTTTTTAGAAATTGCCTTTTCCAAATATTATTTATATATTTTTTCCAAAAATATATTACTAGAAAAAGTCCGGGAAAAATATAAATGTTTCCCAAAATATTTTTCTAAATATTTAATTTTTTTTCCAAAAAACAGTTTTAGAAATTTTTTCAAGAATTTTTTTTTCGATTTTATTCCAGATTAATTTATTTCCCGGATTTTTTCGAAAAAAAAATTTTTCCCGATTTTTTTTTTCTCAGATTTTGATTCCTATATATTAATCTGGAAAAAAATTTCCAAATTTTTTTTATTATATATTCCAGGAATTGTTTTTTCGATTTTTTTCCAGAAATTTTCCAAAAAACTTTTTCCCGGATTTTTTTCCCGGATTAATTCCCAAAATATTATTTTCCAGAATTTTTTTTTGAAATATATATTTTCCAAATATTTATATTTCTTCCAAAATATTTTTTTGAATTGTTTTTACATATTTTTTATATTTATTTTTCAGAAAATTTTATTTTTTTCAAAAAAAATATTTCTTATAACAAGGGGGTAGATTGATCTTTTCTAGAATATATAATTTTTTTATGAAATAAATATTTCTTCCCAATATTATTTTTTAATATATAAAGTGTGTGTTGTCACAGGTGCATTGATTGTGGGAGATTTGCATTGCCACGTCACTAAAGTTGAAGGCTTAAGTTGGTTTGGCCAAACAAAGCCTTATTTAATGAAGGGTAAAACTGTCCAAACAAATGTCCACTAACGGTGTTATAACGGAATTGGGTAAATTGCAACATTTACATAGTTTAGGGGGCAATCCTTTATTGCGGTGGGTTATTTTAGAAAGAGAAAATAGTATAGGGGGTTTTTTGCATTTAACCCTTAATTTATTGATTAAAAAATAGCTATTACTAAAGACTTCACAAGTATATCACATGGTGTTGATCCAGAAAATAAAGAAAAGGAAACTAAGAGGAAAATCTTGTCATATGCATACATATAAATGATATAATAATGTGAAAATCTTGTGCCTTTATGGTAACTGCCCATGCACCATGGGATGGGACATAGGATATCATTTTTTTTTCATTTGAAATGAAAGAAATTTAATGACAGAAGTAATAAACAAGTAATTTTGTAATTAGCTGTATATGGTCACATCTCAACGACTAAACCTTAGCAAGTATAACAAATATTTTGGCCATCATTGCAAGAATAGAAAAGGCTAGTAAGAATATTCAAGGAATTGATTATAAACAATATCTCATGAATTGTTTAATTCATCAATTTGTCTATTATTTCCTCTTGATATTAGAAAAAGCAACAAACTATTAGGATCTTTATCCAATTTATATAGTTCTATATACCATGTTTTGTATCACACTATCACTAAATTGGGCTATACACGGCTTAAGTTGGGTTTGGATTGATGTTTCAAACATTAGTTTTAAATTTTAAAATAAAATTATTTTGTATGATGTTTAACTAAGTTTTATTTATTTTTAAAAATTTTGAATCTAGTTAAAACGTTTTGAAGAATCTAATACCAACTTCTTCAACAAGGTAGAAAAGAAACAATTCTGCTAAATAAGTCTTAGGTCATGTTTGAATTGACTTTTCAAAAAAAAAATTTGGCTTTCTGGAAGAAAAAAACTGTTTTGATCGATGTTTGACAAATACTTTAAAAGAATTTATGAATCTTGGAAGAGCATTTAGAAAAAGTTAAAGAATATCAACTTCTCAAAATGATTTTTATTTACTTTTTCTTCTTAAAAAATTCAAAAACAAAAACTATGCCATACAAAACTTTGATTATTCTAATAAATTTTCCTATGTCAAAAGCATACACCCCTTAAATGGAAAATGGCTGTGCTATATAAGAAAGAGAAGTTGTACTTAGAATTGACTCGAGAGTCAAGACTCCCTTATTTTTAAGTCTATTTCAAACTTTATAATATGCTTACTCGAAATAATGAATAATTGAATATCAAGATTTTATATATTCACAAGGTGGATCGAGAGGATTGAATATTCATATACATACATAATATATTTCGATCCCGTGCTCAAATAATTCATAAGCTCTAATCCACCGATATATGAAAAAATAAATAGAAAAAAGGAAAAAAATGTATATTTTCCTGTCTATTTCTCTTCTACTCTTAATTACATACTATCCAATACTTTCAATTTTCTACTCCAGCAAATTTGTAAAACTTATATAATTACTGCAAAAACTATTTTATCCTTGTACAATTCTTTTCATTGCTTTCATAAATTAAACTCTTATCTTGAAAAATGGATAAACAAAATACTAGTCATTACACACACAATAAAATAGTATAAGAAAATGAAATTGAATTACAAACTAAAATAACAGCTATTGAAATAAACATCTCAAAAGAGGAAACTACGGTTTATATCTATCATAATTCATAACTAAACAGAAGAGTTTTTTTTTTTTTTTTTTTTTTAAAAAATAAAATGAAAAAAAGAAGAAGTATATTGGTGTAATATCAATCAAACAGTGAGGCCAATCACTATAAAAACATCTTATTATCTTTTACAATAGTACTAACAGTTGTATCTACAATTCTTTTCATGGCTTTCATAAATTAAACTCTTATCTTGAAAATGAATAAATAAAATAGTCATTACACACACAATAAAATAGTGTAAGAAAATGAAATTGAATTACAAACTAAAATAACAGTTATTGAAATAAACATCTCAAAAGAGGAAACTATGGTTTAAATGTATCATAATTCATAACTAAACAGAAGAGCTTTTTTTTAAAAAAGAAAAAGAAAAAAGAAAAAAAGAAGAAGTATTTTGGTGTAATATCAATCAAACAGTGAGGCCAATCATGGTATTGAAAAGATTACGTGGGACCCACGATTTGAAGTGGCTTGATTACCTTGTACCGGCGGGTATGAGTGGTTTAAAGGGGTTTGACTCTTCTCCTCACATTCGTCCAACTTCGCATTTAATTATCTCAACTGGCATTCATTTTCTCCTTGTAGCCCCCACCTACTTCCATCTACACCAACATTATTATACACACACATATACGTAGTATATAATATATATATGGGTTAAATGCAAAAAACCCCCCTATACTATTTTCTCTTTCTAAAATAACCCCCTGCACTAAAGGATTGCCCCTAAACTATGTAAATGTTGCAATTTACCCAATTCCGTTATAACACCGTTAGTGGACATTTGTTTGGACAGTTTTACCCTTCATTAAATAAGGCTTTGTTTGGCCAAACCAACTTAAGCTTTCAACTTTAGTGACGTGGCAATGCAAATCTCCCACAATCAATGCACCTGTGACAACACACACTTTATATATTAAAAAATAATATTGGGAAGAAATATTTATTTCATAAAAAAATTATATATTCTAGAAAAGATCAATCTACCCCCTTGTTATAAGAAATATTTTTTTTGAAAAAAATAAAATTTTCTGAAAAATAAATATAAAAAATATGTAAAAACAATTCAAAAAAATATTTTGGAAGAAATATAAATATTTGGAAAATATATATTTCAAAAAATAATTCTGGAAAATAATATTTTGGGAATTAATCCGGGAAAAAGTTTTTTGGAAAATTTCTGGAAAAAAATCGAAAAAACAATTCCTGGAATATATAATAAAAAAAATTTGGAAATTTTTTTCCAGATTAATATATAGGAATCAAAATCTGAGAAAAAAAAAATCGGGAAAAATTTTTTTTCGAAAAAATCCGGGAAATAAATTAATCTGGAATAAAATCGAAAAAAAAATTCTTGAAAAAATTTCTAAAACTGTTTTTTGGAAAAAAAATTAAATATTTAGAAAAATATTTTGGGAAACATTTATATTTTTCCCGGACTTTTTCTAGTAATATATTTTTGGAAAAAATATATAAATAATATTTGGAAAAGGCAATTTCTAAAAAAATACATGTAAAAAAAGTCAGTTAGTTTTTCAAGGAAGCAGTATTGTTGTTGTGGCAATTTCTCCACTTAACAAATTATCTTATGCTGATTGATGATGATTAATTACTACTTCATCAGGCAAGCATAATAGTCAGTGTGGTCTCTATTAACCCAAAGATTGACTCCAGAAATCTGATCGAAAGCTAATTTTTTTTTACACGTATTTTTTAAAATATTTATATTTTTTTAGAAATTGCTTTTTCCAAATATTATTTATATATTTTTTCCAAAAATATATTACTAGAAAAAGTCCGGAAAAAATATAAATGTTCAAAATATTTTTCTAAATATTTAATTTTTTTTCCAAAAAACATTTTTAGAAATTTTTTCAAGAATTTTTTTTTCGATTTTTTTCCAGATTAATTTATTTCCCGGATTTTTTCGAAAAAAAAAATTTTCCCGATTTTTTTTTTTCTCAGATTTTTTTGACTTTTTTTACATGTATTTTTTAAGATATTTATATTTTTCAGAAATTGCTTTTTCCAAATATTATTTATATATTTTTTATATTTGTATGAGTTGTTTGGCCAAACAAAGCCTTATTTAATGAAGGGTAAAACTGTCCAATAAATGTCCACTAACGGTGTTATAACTGTGCACATAGATGAGGGGGGTTAAGTGCTAAAAAGGGGATAGTATGGGGGGTTTTTTGCCAAAAGCATAGATTGGGGGGTTATTTAAAGAAAGAGAAAATAGTATAGGGGGGTTTATTGCATTTAACCCATAAATTAAACATAAACCATGTTCTTTATTACTTGCACACTAATATTTAGCGCACATTATGCATATAAAGGGATTTTTTGGGTATAAAATATTACTGTTACAAATAATACTAAAATATTATCATTAGGGCTGATTGGCTGGTATGTTTGTGGAACACATTTTCTTGTTAATCTCAACAACATACTTTTTTATTTTAATTAAGCTCAAAAATTTGAACAAAGCTTGAAAAGTCATATGCGTGTCGCTTTTATTTTCTTGTTTATGTACAAAAAATATATATTTATTAAGGATTGAAATCATGATTCGTCATATCATAAGATTTGTTATATATTATTCAATTCAAAATATTTTTAAAAAATATCGATATCGTTATATAATATTTATACTCCTTCAATATTAATTTATAAAATAATTATTATCCGAATTCATTATTATACTGTTAATGCGACTCTGACAATATGGTTTTATATTTCACTGAAAAGATGAAGAAAGTGAACTTGCAATATGGTACGAGGGAAAAAAAAATATTTGCTATATGGTACCCTTTTTTTCTTAAGGGGAATAAAAGAAGAAAAGAAAAGGGGGTTACAAATGTATGTATATGTGTGTGTATATATCTATAGGCAATAATGACGAATTACACAATTAGATAGTAGAAAATCTCAGACAAGCCAATCAAAGCATAAAACATTTGTCTGTTGGTTCTATATAAAGAAGAAGAGAACAGCCACAAGAGATAAGACTCATTTGTCTGTTGGTTTTTATATATGAAAGTATGGCCGTTATTGGAAAATTTGAGCCTTAAATATGATTGATTTGGCTCTGGAAAGATCAAATTTTAACTTATTTTCTTGTACTATCAGGGCAGGCCAGAGAGTGCCAAAAAATTTTGGACGAAGGCGAAAAATTTTTTGAGGCCCTTTATTTCACATAATGCAAATTTTTTACACGAAAATTTTTTTGGGCCACTTCACTTCACGCTACGTAATTTTTTTTTTAAATGTAAGTATTTTATAGATTCAAATTTCTAACGAATGACAAAAGCACTACATAATTACTTGGTGTTTCTTTTGTATATATTTCACATATTAAAATATAGAAATATGAGGGGTATGAAATGAATGATTAGTACAAGATACTTTTGAAATAAAAATTGAATTTAAAATTATTTGTAAATGCTTGTCAAAAGTAGGACTAATGTGTCCTGGTAAAAAAATTTAGAAAACAAAAATACTACTCTAAAGGAACTTTCCCTATTGTAAGTGTAATATTGGGTTCAGTTCTAATTTATATTGGACTATAACTTAAAAAATCATATTTGGGTCTATACTAATACAAAAGGAAAAAAAAATTAGGCTTGTGCTCTTTTTTCACTATTAATAAACTTACTGAAAAAAAAACTTAAAAAGTGATAATTGTGAGAAAAATATTAAAAAAATACATTAAATATACTAATATTTAAAAATTTGAAAATAGCCTCCATCTTGGTGTTGTCATGAAAAGTTGTTGTTGTACATGTGAGTGTGACAGTCGCGAAAGCTCAATTATAGCCGCGTGAAAAATTATTGTCGTTGAGCAAATGTGACAGTCGCGAGTGTAATCGTTAAACGTTGTGCGGATGCAACAATAATTTTCTAGCCCTAATTAAAATAATGGTTTGATTTAAATTAGACTTTAGTTTGAAAAAATAGAGATTTTTTTTTGAGTATATAGTAATAGTAAGTGAAATATAAAATTTTGGGGGCCCTACCTAGTGAAATTGGTTTTGAATTTATTACAAATTGGGCTGTTAAATAAAATTTAAAAAAATATTGAAGTTGAGGCCCTAAATTGTGTAATTATATTAGGCTTTATTTTCAGTTGAATTGAAAAATGAATTAATTTTCTTGAGGGCAATAAAAATATTAAAATTTCTTAAATTAAAAATACCAAAAAAAAATTTTTTGAAGCCCCCTTGGACCGGAGGCCCTAGGCGACCGCCTTGGTCGCCTATAGTTAGGGCCGGCCCTGTGTACTATATAGTTAATCATGAAAGTTCCATACCCTGCCCTGTTCTCCACCATCAACACCACATGCGAAGTCAATATTGTCAAGCTTAAGCATGCTTCAAACAAGTCAAGATTTGCAGCTCAAGCAAATCATGCGTGGAGATTTTTAGCCTATTCACATGCAAATGTCAAGATTTGCAACTTCATACTTGTGCAACTTGATGTTGTCTCTACTCTCTCCTTCACCTATAAATATGAGTATGTGTTGGTTGTATTATCAATACAAGAAACAAAAGAGAAGTACTGTGAGAGTGAGTTTTGTATAGACAGAGAGAGTGTAAGGTATTGAGTTGAGTAGAGTGAAATGTAATCTCCTCCTCCCCACCATTTTTCTACAACCCATAGTAAAACTTTCTCAAAATGGACGTAGGTACCAAATTAGGCCAAACCACTATATATTTTAGTGTCTATATTTGTTGTGTGTGTGTGCTTAGAGTTGGTTCAGGTATAACAAAGTGGTATCAGAGCTTAGAGTAAAAAATAGAGTCGTTTTTACGATCCTATTTCGAACCAATATATTCATCAAAACACCACACCGAACACATTTTTAGGCGACCCATCTCTAGACGAAGCTTCTCCCGTCGAGAACAGCCCGAACGACCTCTACATGCGCCGCCCAAAGCTCGGCGCGTCAGAGCTCTCAGCATCACGCGCCCCACATGTCGTCTAACTCCAGTGCCCGTGAGGCCCACGCGCCTTTAAGCTTCAGCGCGCGTGAGATCACGCGCCCTATGCGCCCACGCGTTGCCACATCACTGTTGATGTAATCAGCTACCACGTGTCATCATCTTATTGTGCCACGTGTCCCTGCCACATGTCACGCCCTTATTCTGCCACATCATCAATACTTTGCAAAATTATAATTTTGCCCCTAGCCATTATTTTGACTATTCCGGACTCATTTTAAGTCCGATTTGAGCTCAGTCAGAGGCGATCTTAAGGTTTCCGATCGTTCCGGACGCAGTGGTACACTCCATTTTGCATGATTCTACTCTGAACATATCAAACAAGACAGGGAGAGCTTAAAGTCAATCCGATTCGATGGAAGATTCAGGATCCAGAGCTATGATTAAATTGTCGGCATCGAATTATACCATATGGAGACCCGGGATGGATGATCTATTTGATTGCAAGGATTTGGCGGACCCGTTAGAAAATGAAGGCGCAAAACCCACGTTAATCATGGAGAAAGATTGGACCAAGATGCACAGAAAAACTATTGGTCAAATCAAACAGTGGATAGACCATAGTGTATTCCACCATGTTGCGCAAGAGACTAACACCTACGAGCTCTGGAAGAAGCTCGAGGATATGTACCAGGCCAAGACTGCTCGAAACAAAGCTCTTCTAATGATGCGACTGGTAAATTTGAAGTTGAGGAGCGGAACCTCTGTAGCCGAGCACACCAGCGAGTTTCAGAACCTGGTGAACCAACTTGTAGCTGTAGAGTTAAATCTTGGCGATGAAACTCAAGCCCTACTTTTGCTCAGCTCTTTACCACCCAATTGGGAAACACTAGTTGTTTCCATCGACAACTCAGCACTGAACGACAAACTCATTATGGTGATAGTAAAGGATGCCATATTCAGTGAAGAAGCCCGAAGGAAGGAGACCAGCATGAACCAATCACATGCCTTTGTCACAGAAGGTCAAGAAAAATCTTACGGAACTGGTAGAGGCAGAAGCAGAGACAGAAGTAAAGGAAGGTCTCGAACCCGTGGCAGACCCAACAATGACAAAAATCAACAAAAGGGTAAATATGTTTGTTTTCATTATGGCATCACAGGACATTTAAAGAAGAATTGCCACAAATTACAAAGGGAACAAGGTCAAAGCAGCCACCAGCCACAAAAGGAAGATGGCGACTCCATGGTCACTGTTATAGGAGATATCGCTATATGCTTAGTCGATGAAGAGGTATGCCTCCACGTAGGAAGCAATGAAGCCGAGTGGGTGGTTGATACAACAGTATCTTACCACGCCACTCCCCACAGTGATTTTTTTACCTCGTATAAAGATGGAGACTTTGGTACAATGAGAATGGGCAATACAAGTTTCTCAAAGATCGTGGGAATCGGCACTGTCCATATCAAGACCAGTATTGGTTACAGTATGGTGTTAAAAGATTTCAGACATGTGCCCGACCTTCGTCTCAATCTCATTTCCTGGACAACCTTAGATCGGGAAGGCTACGACAACTACTTCAGCAATGGCACCTGGAAGCTAATAAAATGAGCCATGGTTGTCGCTCGAGGATAGGTACACGACACACTATACAAAACCCATGTGAAAGTAATTTCTGACGGTCTCAATACAATTGAAGATGAGACCACCAAATTTGTGGCACAAGAGACTCGGATATATGGGGGAGAAAGGGTTGCTTACACTGGCAAGGAAGAAACTAATTGTAGTATCGAAAGGTATTCCATTAAACCTTTGTGATCAGTGTTTATTTAGAAAAGCACCATAAAGTCTTTTTCAACTCAACTACCATAAGAAGATCAGAGTTGTTGTGTTTAATACACACTGATGTTTGTGGTCCTATAGAAGTGGAGTCTTTAGGCGGTAACAAATATTTTCTCACATTCATTGACGATGCTTCACGAAAGGTGTGGGTATATTTTTTGAAAACAAAGGACCAGGTGCTCGATTACTTCAAGGCATTCCACGCCATGGTAGAGCAGGAAACCGGAAATAAGCTAAAGTGCCTCCGATCAGATAATGGAGGCGAGTTCACTTCCAACGAGTTCTGAGCATACTGCTTTGAACGAGGTATCTGACATGAGAAAACAGTCCCACATACCCCACAACATAACGGTGTAGCCGAGAGGATGAATCAAACCATTATGGAAAGAGTCAGAAGTATGATCAGTATGGCTAAGTTGTCAAAGCCATTCTAGGGTGAAGCAGTTAAAGCCGCCTTCTACTTAATCAACAGATCACCATCAGTACCGCTGCAGTTCGAAGTACTAGAAAATGTATGGACTGGAAGAGATCCCTCATACTCTTACCTGAGAATATTTGGGTATAAGGCATTTGCACACGTATCCAAGGAGCAAAGACAGAAGCTCGATCTGAAATCAACTCCATGCATCTTCATCGGCTATGGAGACGAAGAATTCAGATACAGACTATGGGATCCAGAATCGAAGAAGGTTATCAGAAACAGTGATATTGTGTTCTAAGAGAGCCAGACATATAAAGACATTATAAAAATCACAAAGCCCAGTGATTCTAGTTTGAGTGTTGCAGACATCATCTCAGATCCTGCACCAGTACAGTTGATCCCAGATAATGAAGAAATATAAGATGAAATTCCAAAAGCAGAGGAGAAAGAAAAACCCGAGGGTATTGAGCAGAGGGAGCCACAAACCCCTCCACCAAAAGCTACATAACCAGAAGTAGCTCCTCCAGTTGAAGAGCCTCAGCTAAGAAGATTTGAAAGAGGCCGACCGCTGATTTCATCAAGGAGATATCCAGAGTCAGACTATATTTTGCTTACTGATGAGGGGGAGCTAGAATGCTTTCAGGAAGTAAAGACCCATACAGACAAAGGTAAATGGGTGCAAGCTATGCAAGAAGAGATGAGTTCCTTACAGAAGAACCAGACTTATGAGTTGGCGAGACTTCCCAAAGGCAAGAAACATTGAAAAATAAATGGGTGTTCAAGCTGAAGAAAGACGCCAACGAAAAGCCGATGAAGCACAAAGGCCTGATTGGTCGTAAAAGGATTTCAACAAAAGAAAGGCATTGACTTTAACGAGATATTCTCACTAGTGGTGAAAATGACCTCAATCCGAGTGATACTCGGATTGACAGCTAGTTTGAACCTAGAACTTGAATAGATGGACGTCAAGACAACATTCCTTCATGGAGATCTACAGGAAGAAATTTACATGGACCAACCAGAAGGTTTTAAAGTTACAGGGAAAGAGCATATGATCTACAAACTGAAGAAGAGTCTCTACGGCTTCAAGCAAGCATCAAGGCAATGGTACATAAAGTTCGACTCATTCATGGTGGGTCATGATTACAAGAGAACTGTTGCATATCAATGCGTTTACATTTAGAAATTCCCATATGGTAACTTTGTTATTCTATTGTTGTATGTTGACGACATGTTGATAGTTGGACAGGATGCTAGTATGATCAGTAAGCTGAAGCAAAAACTGTCCAAATCCTTTGACATGAAGGACCTAGGCCCAGCTCAACAAATATTGGGCATGAAGATTGTTCGTGACAAGAAAACCAAGAAATTGTGGTTGTCACAAGAGAAGTACGTTGAACGGGTGATTGTAAAGTTCAACATGGAAAATGCCAAGACGTCAGTACTCCGCTGGCTAATCACTTCAAACTAAGCAAACAATTGTGTCCCTCTTCGATGAAAGAAAAAGGAAGAGATGGAAGCAATCCCTCACTCTTCAGTCGTTGGTAGTTTGATGTATGTCATGGTTTGCACCAGACCGAATATAGCTCACGTTGTAAGCGTTGTGAGCAAATTTATTTCAAATCCAGGCAAAGACCATTGGGAAACAGTCAAGTGGATTCTTAGGTACCTGAAGAGTACATCGAAACTATGCTTGTGCTATGGGGAAAAAAACCAGTCTTGGAGGGTTATACAGATTTAGACATTGCCGGTGATATGGATAACATAAAATCTACATCAGGATTCCTATTTAATTTTGCAGGGGGAGCTGTATCATGGCAATCCAAATTGTAGAAGTGTATGGCTTTATCTACAACAGAGGCAGAGTACATTGCCGCTGCAGAAGCTAGGAAGGAAATGTTGTGGGTGAAACGGTTTCTCCAAGAACTGGGTATTAGCCAGAAAGAATACAAAGTGCATTGTGACAGTCAGAGTGTTCTGGACTTGAGCAGGAATTCAATTTACCATTCTCGTACGAAGCATATCGACATTCGCTATCACTGGATACGCGAAGTAACGAAGCTACAATTATTGAAGATTGTGAATAGCCACACTGACAAGAACCCGATAGACATGTTGACAAAAATGTTTACTCGAGAGAAGCTAGAGTTATGCAGAGACATAGCCAGGATGGACTTTAACTAAAGCGCAACAGAAGACGTTCTCCTCCGATTGGTATGGAAGGGGGAGAATTGAAAGTTCCATACCCTGCCTTGCTCTCCACTATCAACACCACATGCGGAGTCAATATTGTCAAGCTCAAGCATGCTTCAAACAAGTCAAGATTTGCAGCTCAAGCAAATCACGCGTGGAGATTTTCAGCCCAGCCACATGCAAATGTCAAGATTTGCAACTCCATGGTTGTGCAACTTGATATTGTCTTCTATTCTCTGCTTCACCTATAAATATGGGTATGTGTGGGTTGTATTATCAGTACAAGAAACAAAAGAGAAGTACTGTGAGAGTGAGTTTTGTATAGGCAGAGAGAGTGTGAGGTATTGAGTTGAGTAAAGTGAAATGTAATCTCCTCCTCCCCACCATTTTTCTACAAACCATAGTAAAACTCTCTCAAAGTGGACGTGGGTACCAAATTGGACCGAACCACTATATATCTTGGTGTCTATATTTATTGTGTGTGTGTGTTTAGAGTTAATTCAGGTATAATAAATCATTTAGCTAGTCTCTTTGTTGCAACCACCTAAACTTGATTGCATAAGGTGATATCAATGACTAACAATATTTATTTTATTACAGAACGAGTTTTATTCTTGAAATTGACATAATTTATAGTTAATTAGATAAAAGTCTTGAATGCTGACTTAGGGTATTAAAGATTGTGGGTGAAAGTTGAACTTGTTATCTAATTATTTCAATTTTTAGAGTAATTTAATGTCTATCAAATTATATATTTACTCATGTTCTAACACAATTTTACAATCATTATTCTGCTCAATTTTCATTCAAAAAATTTGGTTTGAGAGAAGTTTTAAAAAATTACAGATTCGAGCACACTTCAAATAAACAATTGTGTTATTTTTGTGCTCTCTACTGTCCTTTTTTAATACAAAAATAAAAAGCACTGGGTAGAGCAAGAGTTATAGCCAAAAATGAATATAGTATGATGTACGAGGAAAAAAAATATTACTGCATGATAATTTTTCATTTAAATTTTAAAAGGGTTAAATTTCACAAACCCCCTATATTATCCAAATTAATCAACTAACCCCCAATGTGTCCACTTTGCCCCATATACTATTCAATTTCATCACTATGCCCCATCCCCTCACATTTTGAGTCATAATATCTAAACTACCCTCAATAGTATAGGGGGGTTTAGTGAAATCAAGCCTTTAAAAAATTTATTTTTCGAAAATCAATTATATTTTTCGTAAAAATTATAAATTTCAAAAAATATATATATATATTTCGGAAAAATATATTTTTCGAAAACAATATATATTTTGGAAAAAATATATATATTTCGGAAAATATATATATATTGGAAAATGATATATATTTCGGAATATATATATAATTCGTCAAAAATATATATTTTTCGAATTGTTTTAAAAAAATATGATTTTTTTTGGGAAAAATATATATTATGTTCCAAAATATTATTTTTTTCGAAAAATAATTTTTTTGAGAAAAATATATATTATTTTCCAAAATATGTTTTTTGCGAAAAATATATATTATTTTTTCCGAAAATAATATAATTTTTTTCCGAAATATATATTTTTTATATTTTGGAAAATAATGTATATTTTCACAAAAAAAATACTTTTCAGAAAAAATTCATATTTTTTTAAAACAATTCGGAAAATATAGATTTTTGACGAATTATATATATATATATATATATATATATATATATTTTTTTGCCGAATTATATATATTCCGAAATATATATCATTTTCCAATATATATAATATATTGTCCAAAATATATATATATTTTCCAAAATATATATTGTTTTCGAAAAGTATTTTTTTTCCGAAATATTTGAAATTTATAATTTTTACGAAAAATATAATTGATTTTAGAAAAATAATTTTTTTAAAAGCTTGATTTCACTAAACCCTCTATACTATTGAGGGTAGTTTAGGTATTATGACTCAAAATGTGAGGGGAGGGGCATAGTGATGAAATTGAATAGTATATGGGACAAAGTGAACACAATGGGGGTTAGTTGATTAAATTGAATAGTATAAGGGATTTTGTGAAATTAACCCATTTTGAAACCCTAATTTTCATTTCCGAAATTCAAATTATCAAATTAGATAAAGAAAATATTTGAAAATATTCCTCCGTCCCAATATCATGGCCAATTACATAGTTGAAACTCAGAATGAATAAATGATACTCCCTCCGTTCCATAATAGTTGTTCAATTTGAACTTTTTAACATTTTATTAATTTAGGTTGACTAGTGTGCAATTTTCAATTTTGTCCTTAATGATATAGTATTATGGTGAAATCCGACATTTGTTTAAAGTTAGTGAAAGAATGATAGTTGAGAAAAATGGAAGATTAAATAACATTGAAATTCGAAGTGGATAAATATTTTAAAATAAGTAAAATTATAATAATGGATAAGTAATATGCGACCGAGTCGTATATGATATGAAATAATATCACGTGGCCAACTCATCATCGCTGTCACTTGGCCATGTGGCTCATTAGCCAACTTGGTGCAATATTTAATGACATTTTTAATGTATATAATAATTTGGTGGATACGAGTCTGTGTGTTGTTCTAGATGTCAGTGCAAATATAGATCATGGAAAGAAAATTATTGGCGGCATATCTCTTTACTCATGTTTGGAAGACGAGAAATGGAGGAAAATGCAGAGGAAAATTATTTGTGGTAAGGGTAATATGTTATGTCGAAAATATGCTGAAAAAAATGCACGTGGTGGTAATGATTTTTTCCTCCTCTTCAAAACCGAGACTGAGAAAAGAAAATTAATTCGATAATTCTTCGGTGATTACACATTTTATTACTATTAATTTTTGCAAAAACTTCTCCTACTATTCAAAAAATATTACATAAAGCGTATGAGAAATAAACTATTATTGAACTCTCAATAATTTTAAAATATATACTAAATTTAATCAAAGAAAGTTAACTTGATATTAATTGAAGTAATATTTATTGTCATCTTAAAATAGCTCATAAAAATATGTGGCAGGGAATGTTATCATGACATTTTTCTAGTAATTTATCTTGGGATGATCTCAGTTTTCAATTCTTAAATCTTTTGGTTGTTTCTACGAAGCTTCATCTGCCATGTACGAATTTTAAATCTATAAATTATAGAGATAAAAAAATGATTATGTTAACATGGTACGAGTACATGATGTAGGATCCTAACACAAACCAATATGAATGTCTGTGACAGTAAACATGGTACGTACCAATTTTTTTGGAGATTCAAGATCAAGGTTATATATATATATATATATATATATATATATATATACACTATGCATGTTGAGGTAATATTAAAAGGAAAAAAAATCAAATAATTTATACATAAGATCTTGATCTTGTAGCGTACCCGTTCACCCACAATTTAATATTGGTATGGGAGAAACAAAATACGAAGTTACTTGATTTTTACACTAAAAGAAAAAAAAAACAATTTTTGTGAAACTTTGATTTTTGCTCAAAAAGTATGTTATAATAAGGAGGCAAAAATGACAGTTTTAAAGCTGAAACAAATACCTTTTTACCCATCAAAATGAAATCATTTTTAAATTTACACATTGATGGAAAATGCTGTTGCAACCAATTTTCTTAATTTTCAATGAAATTAAGAAATAATATAATTGTCTGGTGTTTCGGAAGGTTTTATATTGGAATTCTCAGCAAATAATTCGTTAAAATTATGACCTTGATTATTCGATAAAAAGAGTAGAGAAAAAAGTGTTCAATTCTTGAACGGTTACTTTATTGCGTGGATGTGTTGCCTTTTAATGCTAATCTCATATATTTGTTTAGTAACAACAAAGATGGAGATTACAAAATTAAGTACTTACTTAACATATGATTTTTTTCTTCTTCCACTAAGCTTAGAACAAAATAGAAGGGTAAAAAAAACTAATAAATTATTGGTCCGTGTATTATAGTTAACCACCAAGTAATGGTTGAATTTAGTGGTCTACACATGATGATTAAAAGATGAATTAAGCTGATAATGAATAAAATAAAGAGTGGAGATTGGTGCTAAACTATCATACAATACTGTAGGCACTAACCAGCACTACTAATCATGACTACAGGTCACAAATCATTAAGAAAAAGTGATGATCATGTCAAAACAATATCATGCAAGGGTGTGAAAATATAATGAATATTATATCATACTCCAATAAATTCTTGATAACAAAAGGGGGATTAACACAGTTAAATTAAGGTTCCAACCAAGAAAAAGAAAATAAACCGGTAAATTTATTACTATATCTGTATATATATATATATATATATTTTTTTTTTTTTGTCATCTAACTCAATTTTTTTGGATGCCTATTTCAGTCATCTGAGTTAAGAGACAAATTTCTTGTATTATAAGTCAAAATATTTTATTTGGCCAATTTACTAATTTAGCCTTCAAGCATTAAAGTTATAAAACATGTACAGTATAAATCATCACATCATTATGGTGGAACCATGTGTAAAGTTGATATTTTATTTATTAACATTACAATAAAAGTCATTCTCTTAAAAAAAATTGAATTCTCAAACTTATAATTTGGGATGGAGGGAATAGTATATATATTATTTGTCATCGTCTATATATGTGTACCTATGTTTGTCATCTTAGTCTTTTACTCCAAGAAACATATTTTTTGTATTATAATGCCTATTTTTTTAGAGGTTGACCAAGATTGGCTAATGAAGTACCAAAGTTGTGTTTGTGTTAGGCACTGAAAAATGTGAAAAAAAATAACATAAGTGTGGAAAGCCACTTTTGGTTACTTGACATTTTAGAAAGAAATCTCTATCTGCAAGAAAAATAAAAAAAAACATTCATCAAACTTCACTTGTGAGCATTAGGTGACTCAACTTTATCAATTTTCAACATGGTTCTAGAAAGGTTGAAAACATCTTGATCTTTTTGTTCTTATTAATTATTCTAATATTCTTGTTTTTATTTTTTGATAGCTGTACTTTTTTACTGTGATTGTATATCTTGAAAGATTCAAAGGATAGTGATTTTGGCAATATTGGTGTCAAGTTGGTAATTAAGAAAGAATAGTTTTAGGGTCAAGAGACCATGCTAGAAACATTCCAAGTGAGAAGTTCCTATCTTGTCCATGTGTGAATCAATGAACAGAGTATGGATTGGTTCAATGTGGTGGATATATAATTGCATGGTTTTCAATAAAACAATATACAACCAAGCATTGTACACCTTGTTACTATTACAGTAACAACTTCCAAAAAATATATCCAAAGACAATGAACAAAAATTATTTCGTATTTGACAACTTTGATTAAAAATTATTATATATTTTACAAGTTGATATACATGTAGGACATTATGTGAGTATAAATAATATTGTTATGACATTATTAACATGATGACGTCAATTTCCATTCCCATCATCGGATTATCCCAACTTCTTGACTACTTAATATTTTTTCTCTTTATATTTATTTATTCATTTAAAAAATGATCTCTTGTTACACACCAATTACAATGATCATTTAATGTGATTGCTAAATTTTTTTTACGGTAATTGGTTTAACTACACTAATCTTATCTAATTGTCCGTATGGTTAATGGGTATGAATTTTTGGTTCACCTGCGAGCAAGAGATCATTAATCTTATTTATTTATTAATTTAGATTTTTGATAAACTAGCCATGCAATAATCTTCTGTTTCATTGATTTCAAGCAAACTCATAAAAGGGACTAGATTACTGGTCTCATAAATGTGGCCTAGTGGCACAACTTTGGGCTTCTATATAATCCATTGGTTGTGGCCACAAGTCATTATGCGAGGAAGATGAGAATGGTGAACTTTGAACTTGGCTTACTGTAGATGTCCCATGACATCTTAGTGAGTTTAGAGGTTTTATTTTACTACACCCACAAAAAAATAAAAATAAAAAAATAAATAATGGGAAGAAGCTCCTACTACTACAAAAATATATGATCCAACGCATTTTATTAAGTATTACTTTGATAGGCAATCTATATAATATTGTTGGAGTTCTGATGTTGGCCCAATTGATGGTATGTTGTGTAACATCTGATTTTTTTTTTTGTAAGGCCAGTAAGTGAGAACCACCAAGACACTTTAAATACCTCCTTTATGTGAATATAGTGCTCAGATTGTGTTATTTGCACATGGGTTTGGGTTGAGATAGTGGAAACTAAAGAAATATGTTGTTTTGGTTAGCGGTCCCGATCGGAGTAATGGTGTACTGGACTCGATAATCCAAGTATCCATAATCATAATCGTAGTAATGGTGTATTGGACTCGATAATCCAAGTATCCATAATGGTGTACTGGACTCGATAATCCAAGTATCCATACTAGTAACGGTAATAATACATTTCAAAAACATTAAAGATCAATATATGATGATACGTAACGTATAGGACGATCCTTGTTGCCATCCGGCAACAACTTGTTTTCTAGTTACAGTTCTTTATTATACTTCAACTTTTACTTCTTGCAATATAGGAACTTGCAGAACTAGAAAGAATAATTATATGACCTACATTGCTATAACTTTCCTTCTTGTTCATGAGAATTTCCCTAGAAATAGCAAGGAAAGAACTCCTTCCTAGATCCTGATCAATCTATTAGAGAATACAAGCTTGGACCACTCATCCTCCTTAACAATATATATATATATATATATAAATAAATAACCTGTAACCAAGCACCTTCAACTGTTGCAGAAAAATCAAAGAGATGGTGGTGGAGTCACATTCCATCAACATTTTTTGTAGTACCTTAATATTCTCATGAAAATCCTGAGCAAGAAAAAAAACCCTTTCTTTGTCTGATTTGATCACTCATTCAGCTGCCCAAACTCAAATAGACACACTGTCTGGAGTTCGGTTCGAGCCCTGAGGGGAGTGCGAGTGTCTTAACATTCAAAATAAAATAAAATAATAATAAATAAAAAAATCCATCTCATGATGTTTATAAGTAAACAAAAATTAAATCCAGTAACGAATATTGTTTCTAGGCAGATAGGAGCATAGGTGATGGGACCTATATATCCACTCAAACACCTTTAATAATTCCTTACACAAGGTAGCAAACATGCTCAATGGAGGAGAGCAAAGAATGTTAAATGACTGAGAGGTGATAGTGGATGACCTAGTTCAAAAAGAAGACCTATCCGATATGAGGACCTGCTTCTAAAAATAGAAAGCATCCATAAATACTAATATATTCTCTACTAATAATTTCCATGGTTTGAAAAGCATTCATTCATCATATAGTCCGATTAGGTCCTAATTAAGTTTAAACCTTGTTAGGATTAGGTCCTAATTAAGTTTAAACCTTGTTAGGATTTGGCAATAAAATCCCTTGATGATGCATATAATGGTGATTGATTTGCTAGTCTTCATTTGATGGCTGTTGAAAGTCTTCAATGGTGAATGGTGAGTGATTTGGACTTGAATTAATCACCATGTGAATGTAAATTATTGAAGAGGTAAGCTGCCAAACAAATGAAATGGTAGGCAACCAAACTTGCCTAACTTTGACTGTTCAAACCAATCATCCAAACATGTATTTTAGGAGCCTATAAATAAAGGTGTTGGAAATGAAGCAATACACACTAAAATGTAATCCCAAAGAAGAGAAAAAGTTTTAGATATAAGCTTTGTGATGGAGAGAATTTTGTGAGCTTGTATTTGTTCTTGTGGGTTTTTGGGGTGAGAGAAAATTACTGAGAGTGAATTTTTCACTGGTTGTCTTTGACAACGACAGTGGTTTTTCTCCAGTTTGGAGTTTTCCACTATAAATATTTGTGTTGTATTTTATATTTCTTGATTCTTTGATATTCTGTAAAGGAGTATCCTGGGATAGGGAATTTGTGATGGTTCAAATGATCAAAATTTCCTAACAAACCTGACTATTGCTTTGTTACTATCAAGCTTGATAGTTATCATCTATTTCCATCCCCTTTCTTTCCCGCCAGAAATGAAGGATGTTAGCCACTCACTCCAAGTATCCATCAAACATAAACCTCCTGAAATTTCATCTGGGGAAAAAAATCCTTATTCAAACAATGCATGTAAGTAGACAATATGTATTATGTAGTACCTACCATCGTTTAATCTCCTAAAAGTTCCCAAAATTACATTTTGAGATGGCAGAGAAGAAATGAAAAACAGAATACATACCTTAATTCCACAGAACTCACCTTTCTGAACCTTCTACTCCTAGTGGTCCACCATTTTTGCTCCCTATATGTGGATGCGATTTTTTGTATACACTCATAATTGCTTTATTGATGATTTTGATCTCATATATATACACGAATATGGTGTGCTTTTTGGCCCACCAATCTCTCCACTCTCTATAATCTTGTCCCTAATTTTATGGGACGTGATTTACATGTCTTTCTCAACCTCCCACTTCTTAAAATAGTGGGTTTTGGCTTTAAGCCAAAATTATTCTTAGAATATTTCGCTTATGGACTGAGCTTTTAACCATTGGACTTGACATATTATAGCTTCAAGTGAGCCTAATATTTTTGGCCCTTACACTATCCAAAGGATGCCTTTTAATGTTGCACTCTGATAGTGGAGCAACTATTCTTACATTGTAAAATTTGTGCAAAATCCTTACTTGAGAAATATATATATATATATATATATATAGATTGACTTGAGTCACAAGGGCTAAGCATAAAGATTGGAAAAGTGGTACCTATTTGCTCCCCACTCATCTAACACCAAGCCTTATCCTGAATTTCGTCATCATTTCATCCCCACAACTATATATTACACCAAGCACTATGCAGTCCACTAACGCAAGATCGATTGACTAACAGTCGACTTTTTCTGTAAGTGAAAAGATGCCTCTTTCTACTCCTTTTCATATCACATCCATACCTCAACAAATGTCCCAACTATTGAAAAAAACAGTAAACCCTGTTTGGAAGCACCAGGATTATTGAGCTTCCAAACAGGGTTATTGAAAAAAACAGTTAATTTAATATGATACTTATTTTAGTTCCGGTAGCAGGATAATGCAAGAAATGCTAATGTTTTTGGACATAAATTTAAAGCCAAGTCTTTATTTACCCAAAGAAATTTCATGGTTGCAACAAGCAACTAATGACCAGGTGGTCATTCTTGTTAAGTACGGGAAGGGCTACAGTGATACATAATTGCTATACAATTCAAAATTACAAAGGGAACAACTTAAGTAGAAGTTAGTCTACAAACCTGCATTGCTCATTCTTCCAGTTACAAGGTTAGATGGAGGAGTTGGCTGCCAACAAAATTGCCTGCCCTCAGACGGTGGACTCAAAACTTCCTTCCGCTTTCTTATTGTCGTGTCCACCTTCGTATTTTCACACTCAGAACTCCATTTAGTCGAATATAAGTCTGTCGAGTCACCAGTGTTGACCTTGCCATGAAAATAGAACTCTTTTTCCGTTGGCGGGGTCAAATCGCTCAACCTGCTCCCCTCCGCATGAGTACTATAGCCAACATCTTTAACCTCTTGGTGCAAACTATTCTCAACAGTTGTGCTTGGAATTGATAGAGGGCCTAACCGTAGTGATAAATCACACCTGATATCATGCGAGTTCTCAAGAGCATCCCCAAACTCTGATTGAGGCAATTTGTTCGAAGCGTCTACATTAGAAGACAACAGGTTTTGCACAACACCAGTCTCAGCATTCTCAGGAGTATGAGAATTCAACTTGGGAGTGATGCCAAAGTGAGACTGCGGTTCTTGTGATTGAAAGTGATTTCCATAATACAAGGGATAAACAAAACACAAATTCGATGATGGATAGGTTCCCACAGGTAACTTATGATTAGTACTATGGGGAAATTTCTCTGATAGAAATTGGGATTTGTTAGGGAAGCACGAATCGAAGCCAAAGTGAGCTGAATTCATGTAGCTGGGTATCCTGAAGTTCGATTCGTTGGAGTGTAATTGCACATTTGTATGATTTCCCTGAGTTGTGTTATCTAAATTGAGAGGAGCAGCGGAGGGAGTCTCTGGAACACTGGCACTTAGATAACACCCCAGATTACTGTTCCGTTGGCTCCTCGAAGCTCTTCTTGGATAGCAGCCCAAATGGAGAGCAGCTATGCCCATTGAAATCAATAGAATTACACATTAGATATTTTAATTTCAAATTAATTCCGTTTGTAACTGAAATCAACTAAAGCTACGGTCGGTTGCATAGAATTTCTTTGAACTAAATTTTCTCCCATTCCAATTCCAAGACACCATTTTCACACAACCCGTCATAGCATAAAGTTAAATCAAACATTTTAGCCAAAGATATTGCATTGACAAAATGCAATCACAGTAGTATATATACTAATTAGTATGTAAACTGTCAAATTGACTAAAACCCAATTGCAGAAATGCTGATTCCTATTCAAAGACAAAAACTTTGGCCAAGACAAAAGCAAATTGAATGTATGTATACCTTCAATACAAGGCAACAAAAGATCTCCTGTTTCTGTGCTTTGATCTCGCCGGATAACTATGTCAATGGCCTCATTTGCTCGGTCCAAAAGAGTTTTAAGATCCATATACTCAGCCTTAACAAGCAAAAATATGTAAAAATCAAAATCAAAAGAACAAAAGTGATAATGTTTGGGTATATGTTGAATTGGTGCCTTGGAATTGAAATAGAACAAAAGTTTAATTTTCAAGGATTCCAATTCCAAGGTACCAATTCAATGCAACCCACAACAGCTAAAGGCCAATTGAAACAAATTGTAACAAACTGAGTGAAATTGAGAGCATTGAAGAAAGAAAGAAACCTCAGAATTGGCCTTGGAGTACATAATTTCTTCTGCTTTCAAGACTACAATAGGGAACTTCTCTTGCCATTCTTTGTTCTTTCTGGTTGCTGTGCTATGAATCTCACTCACAACCCTAATCCAACACATGATAGATTTATGGATACACACAAAGAAACAAATTGATGGGCTCTTTACTTCTTACCCATGTATACATACAAACACACACACACGCGCGCATATATATATATATAGAGAGAGAGAGTACCTGAAAATTTCTTGAATGAGAGAACCTCTGATGGGTTTGTGTCTCTCACTGTGCCAAGCTCTTCTAACACAATCATAGGGTCTTGGGCCTGGTCTAGGCATCTTCAAGGCAGATGATCAACACAAACACCAGAGAGAGAGAGATGGAGAAGAAAGAAGTAATCTGCTTGAAAAAGGGAGAGTTGTGAGGACTTGTGACTGAGCAATGCAGTACAAGATTGATAATAAGCAACAATGGGGAGAGGACTAGAGATAGAGAGAGGTGTCCTACTATTTTCTTTTACTTTCTTTTCTGCCAATCACACAATTATTCAAATGGGGGGTTTTATTGAGTGTCCCCCACACATCCACATGCCTGCTTCCCCATGCCCCAAAGGTCCCTCTCTCTCTCTCACACACACAATTTCACACACAAACACACAGAGTCTGTGTGTGGTCAGGAGTCATGAGTGAGGACCATTGATGTAGGTAGTGGGGAAGAGGATTTGATTAAATTGTCACTGTCGGTGGAATACAAGCATACCCCAGCCTTTTGTTGAAAGTTCATCACACCTGGGGCTGCACAAACAACTCGACCCGACTGGAGTTGATGGTTTGGTTCAATTTTAAGATGGTTCAATTCTGTTTCAGTACTGAAAAAAGAATCAAAATTTTAAGTTTAATTATGATTCTTAACCATATAGAATTGAATCCGAATTGGATTCGGTTCGATTCTGATTCTCAATCATGTAAAATCAAACCGGACAGAAATCAAGCTTATTTTATTATTATTATATTTTTTATTAATATAATTACACAAAGCCCGAATTACGATATAATTGCACGCCATTTTTCTAACATTTCAATAATATTAAAAATCTCCCTTAATTGCACCATGTTGTAACATTTGACCCCCTTTGTTTATAGTCAAGGCCGAAAATTTATTTTATTGGTCAATAATGACATATTATGGACCAAACTTCTCATTTTACCCTTATTATCTTTACAATTATATTTGAGCATTTACCTTTACATTCAAAATTACTAGAATATTCCAATTTTTTTTACCAAATTATCCTTATATGTATTCTATATAAACTCATTTGAGTGGTTGTTTATATTTACTTTCTCTATAAAAATCACTCATTTTCTCTCTACAAGCATCTGTCATGATTTGGGAAAGATAAGGGACACATGAAATGACAGTTGTTTGATACACATAATATATTTAAGGGCAAGATAATAAATTCATCATTTCTAAAAGATTCTCTAAATATCTCCAAAGATAGGAGAGTATATATGTCATTTCACTATTATTTCTTGTCGGACTAATATTCCGATGATATTAAGGGAGGTTTATGATATTATTGAAATGTTAGTGGAATCACATGCACTTATGTCTTAGTTCATGGGAGGTTTGTGTAATTATCCCATAATTTAATTATATATAATTTAAAAATTATAAATTAATAGTGATAAAATTATAATTTTATAATATATGGATATTTCTATCTCAGATAATTCCTTAAGCTCCCTCTACGTATGATATGTTCAAATTTCAAAGAAGATCAGTGTAATTAACTCTAAAACACTACGATAAGAGCAAACATTATTAAATCTATTTCCCACAGCCTTTACATTAAACTCTATAATGAAACACCAAATACATTGGCAAGGCAAATTTTGAAATACAAGTAGTATGAGATTGCATTTTTAAATAAGATTGTATTTTTATGGGAAATAATTTGTTAGAGTTACACAGGTAACAAATTATTTTGCATTAACTTTATTGGGTCAAAAATTTTGGAGTTAACAAAAAAAAAAACTGCCAAAGATGGTGGTTTTTCTGAATTAATTTGTGATTAACGTAAGACTTATTTTCTGAATTAATTTGTGATTAACGTAACGAAATAATTTGGGTATGCTTGTCTCAACTTGGTGAAAACAACGAGAATTTTTCTTTTTTTTTCTTGTTAATTTTTTTTTGAATCATACACAAATGTCAGCATGATTCATAACTTCTAAATTAATATTTCTTTAAAATTTAATATTTTCAAAGATTTATTATTTATAATCGAATTAGAAACGAGTACGATGCTCACCATGGACACTCCTTTTCTTTTCAACACATTTGTTAGATAAATTTTACAAAGTAACTAATATATTCTTCTCTTATGTAAAGGTAACATTCTCTATTATTATAGTGTATTAGGGATATTTTATATTCAAAAATCACAATTATACAACTCACTAACCAGATCTACGAAAACTAAAATAATAATAGTGAAGAATTTCTCGGTATCAAAAATATCAAAACTTCTAGAAATGGTCAACAAAATTTTCGAATATTTTTTATATCAAAACTACTATATATATATATATATATATATATATATATATATATATATGCAATGACTGAAGGAAGAAATATAGAGAATGTTTTGGATGAGTTTGCAAATGACTCATTAGATGTGATGATTTAACTTGAACAATCACTAGTTGTGTTAGTTCAAATGGTTGTGTTTATTCAGTGTTCAATTACAGACACAATTCTTTAAACAGACATAAATTTTCATGCAGATACAATTTTCTGTCTGATTGTCATAACTCATTCACTCAATTTTTCTATGAAGAAGTGAACACTAATGGGTAATGTGGCAAATTTTGTAGGGAATACAAATATATATATATATATATATATACATACGTGTATATATGTATAATTTTGGTGTTAGGTTCTCGTTTGTCTTCTCCTTCTTAGGTCAAGCTTCCATTATTCATCTGTATTTAAAAGGCACATGGGTCGGGACATCATCAAGAAAGGAACTATACCTTAGTCCAAAAGTGAATGGTCGGTTAGTACAAGTCTTTCTTGTCACTTCTCTTCAATTTATTGTGTGCAAATTGCAATTCTTCAATGAGCTACTAAAATTTGTTGCAAAGCAAGTAACAAACTTCATCATTCATGGTTGATGTGGCTTCAAAAATCCTAAATAATTGTAATTTTCCCGACTGGGTTTTCCCCCTTACTGAGAGAGAGAAAGTAAAAGAATAAAAAATAAAATAAAAATTATAAAAAGGAGGGAATTCCTTATCCCATCTTGGTAGAATTGTTGGATTCATTGGAGCGGGGTCGTTGGTACATCAAGTACATATTATCAAAATGAATTATTTAGAAATGTTTGGGGAAACATTGCCTAAATAACCAAAAAAAAAAATGTTTTGAATAATTTTTTAAAGCTACTTTACTAAATAAATTGATTCATAGTTTGATTTTAAAATATTGTTTGATAGTACTATATCTGAAAGAGATTATTGTGATAATTTTGTTTGCTCCAAAAAATAATCAGTCGAAGGACTAAGCCGATTCTTCTTCTTCTTTTTTCGTGAGATGCGGGCGTGCCAGAACCGGTGACAGAGTTCAACCGGTTCAAAATGAACGATTTGGGATAGAATCAGGCGATTAACGAGAGAGATAACTCAACTCTCATGAAGGGTTCTAATTACCTTAACAAAGAGGACTTTCGGTAACCGAGAAGAATAAGAAAAGGGAATTGAAGGAAACGATTGCAAGGAATTTAAAAATACTTGGAATTAAAATAGTGCATGGAAAATAAATGGTATTGAAGATATGATTTGCAAGAAATTTAAAGTAGTCCAAGGAATTGAAAAGATACGGTAATTGAAAGTGCAACAATAAAAATAAGGTTGATAATGTAGTAGAAAGAATAAATTTTATGTTTGGTCGGGAACTTCTAAAACAAAGGTCTTCTAATTTATTTATACTAAATTCTATACTGTTCTACAAGTAAAAATAAATAAGATAACTATTCCTAAATATTTAATCTATCTTAAGCAATAAAGCACAAAACAAATATAACTCAAATCTAATAGCATCCCAATTTTCAAAGTCTTCCAATCCTTATCAAAACGTTACTTTGATAATCTATCATTTAACCACGGGACGAAACTTCTTGTTGGCCCATTTCTACTCGATTTGTTGGCTTAATTCTTCTGTCCAACATTAGCTCATTCTCGGCCCATCATTTCGACCCCGGTTCGATTGTTGTCACATCACCATCTCTCCCCCGCCATGTGTCCCCCCCCCCAAATTTCCAACACCATTTTGCTTAAAAAATATAATGTGTCAGAATTTTCTTTTGCCCAAAATGATGTCAACACAGTTCCTTGCCATTGACCACTTTATTTCCAACAGCCACTAATTTCATTCCAACTCCCATTAACACCATGTATACATATATATATATATATATATATACATATACATATACATATATACATGCAATATATATTTGCTTTTATTCCAAATACAAATTCATCACCTTCAATCATAAAAAATCTCCCAAATCTTTTTTTCTTCGTCTTCTCCACATTCAGAGCCCTAGCCTCACCGTTCGGCCATGGCTTCAAAGCTTGATCGATTCCACGAAACCCCTAAACTAAAGCTCCATGTTCACAATAACCAAATTCCCAACCCTTAGCGATCATATCCGACACCGATTTCCATCTTTGCCCCTTGTTAATCATTGTTTATACATACCGACGGTGTCTATTGCCTTGGGTCGGCTTTTGCGGCCCCTTTTGCGGCGTCTTTACGGTACTTCTACCCCATGGCCGAACAACAACCCTCTTACATCTAGATGTTCATCATCTCCTCTAGCGGATATTCCAGTGGTATCGGCCTCAACCTTTATACTGGTCGATACCTCTGATTTCTTCTTTAAAATTTAATTTCTCAACCACCTGCCTTGGGGTGGCAGAGATCCTATGATCTTCCTTGCCCCCCCCCCCCCCCCCCCCCCCCCCCCCCCCCAAAGTCTGATTTGTTGAGCTCTACCTCTAGCGAAGAATCTAGTGGATGTTAATGGCCGAAGTTATTACTTGAAAGAAAAACAATGAGGTATGTCAAATGTTTTAATCATTTAGGACCAACAATAAAGTGATCTTTATTCAACGAAACCTAATCTAACTAAAAGCTAAATATAATTAACTGGTTTTCATTGACTGTGGATCAATAAATTGGTACAGACTCCCATCATTTGAGTTTTGTAATTCATCTAGTGGGGAGTGAATATAATCGGTCGGAATCAGGTTATGGTGCAACGTGATATTAGTTGATCTCACTGTAGATTTTATTTGATGAACATCATAGTACCAATGATAATTTTTCGTGGGCAATGCTCTTGAAAGTTTATATTTTTTTTATAATTTCAACTGTATCAGTTGAAATTATAAAAAACAAAGTTTCGTTCTCGGCCAATTTGGTTTCACCTGCTTCATCATTATAGGTCAAGAATACATTGGTATCAGCCACTTTAGCTTGAGCCAAATTCGGATCAACAACTGCAGTTTCGACCTCTTCAAATTTAGTATCGGCCTTTGTGGTTTCGGCCGTTACAGTTTCGACCACTTCAAAGTTGATATCGGCCTCTTTGGTAATGGACATATTGGTTTTAGCAAGTCTGGTTTCAGCAATCTCCTTTATTTATGCCGAAACCTTCGTTTCTGTTACAGTGATTTCGGCAGCCTCTTTACCATTAGTCGAAACCACAATACTTGGTTGAGGAATGGTTTCGACAACTTTTTTGGTAATGGCCAGATTAGTTTCAATGGCCGAAACCACGTCGTTTAGGTTCTCCTTAACCGATGGTGGCTTGCGCAAGTTGGCCATCGACTGCCCCCCGTGTCTCGAATGATTCATAAATATTTTCTTCAACATATCATCAAGCTTTTGAAGCTCTTGCATCAACTTAGCAAACGACTGTTCTGACCGCTCAACATGTTGATCGGTTCCGGTCGTGTGAAAATAAAAGTGTTTAAAATAAGAAATAAGCACGATTTAGTTTTAACCTCTCAATCGTAAGTACGCGAGTAGTATATAGTATAATTGGGTAGGAGGGTATCGAACCACAGAGATCAAAGTTATATTTCAAATAATTATAAAATAGCAAATTGAATTATATTTATAAAAGTTGTTTGATTGGTTTGTTTGATAAAACTACTAAACATAAAATAAAATAAAAATATAATTGTTTTGGTTTTCACTCAAGGTAAACAAGTTTAGGGTTTTGATCCAACTCCACCACTAGTCTTGTAATATAGTCCTTAAATCTTATTATTGCAAGAGGGAGATACATCTTATACGAATCAGATTAATAACGCTACAAGCAGTTGTCTAATTCCCAAAGAGATGCAATCGTTCCGATTCACTACAATTCATATTCGAGTAAAGTATGACTAGTGCATGCATCTATACTACAACTACTCCTAAAACATGAAATTAAAAACATGTTTATATCATATTCTCTTAGCATGGACTGTGTAAACCTAAGACTTTATCATGCCAATTAAGAACCATTATGTAGAAACCATTATTAAATATTCGGAGGTTTTTGTTCCTAATGATAAAACACAATTGTTCAAGATAAATTATTAATTCAATCTCAGCTTAAGAAAATAATTAACAAGAAATCTTATTTAGGTAATTTGTTCGGTCTCTCATTATATAATCATCATATAAGTGCTCTATAGTTTCCCCTCTTTGCAATAAAATAAATTAAAGTTCTATATTACTTGACTAGGATTTCGTTGGAAACCATAGATACCAACTAGTCACTCATGGAGGGAGAAGACTGCATCACTAATGTAGTAATCATCTTCATTATTGGTAGTTGGTTGTTGAGTTCTTCATGAAGTCTTCACATATTTATAGACAAAAATTAGTGCAGATATGACATGTCTTTTCTTGCACTCCAATAAGACTTGGTGTGGGGACCAAGTATTAGTAGTGAATGGACAATTCTGCCCCTTGATATACTTGTACACAAAGTCAGAATTATGCAATATAAATTTGCATAGATTCTAATGTTGGCTGCTACCAATTGATCGTAGGTTCCACCGATCGATCGGTGGTTCCTGAATTTTGATATTTGTCTATTATGCGAATTTTTGCTTCAGCCACTTGTACTCTGCTTCACTGACTTATACATTGCTCTGAATTGAGTGCATTCATTTTCCAAGTGTCATTCTGGATTAGACATATTTGCTAAAAACCCGAATTTAACTCAAATGTGCGTTAAGGTCCTGAAATACACTTAAACACACAACTCGGATAAAAATATCTTATTAATAAAATAAATAGACTAACAAAGGTTTATTTAACGCCCAGAATATCGAATATTCTGGTCTCATAACATGCGCATTTAATGCAAGCATGGCCTTTGAGCCTTGTGGTGGCATGTCGCAATTCTCTCGGCTACCTAATGGGGTCCCACCGGGCGTGCCAATTTATGTTCACTCCAAAAAATAATCGGCCGAAAGACTAGGCCGATTCTTCTTTTTTTATCGTAAGATGCGGGCGTGTCAGAACCGGTGACGGAGTTCAACTGGTTCAAAATAAATGATTTTTTCGTCTTTTTTGAACATAAGGGATAGAATCAGACGATTAACAAGAGAGAGAATTCAACTTTCGTGAAGAGTTTTGATTGCCTCAACAAAGAGGACTTTCGGTAACCGAGAAGAATAAGAAAAGGGAGAGAAGGGAATTGAAAGAAACAATTTCAAGGAATTTAAAAAGACTTGGAATTGAAATAGTGCATGAAAAATAAATGGTATTGAAGATACGGTAATTGAAAGTGCATTAATGAAAAAGTGCAGGAATAAAAATAAAGTTGTTAATGTAGTAGAAAGAATAAATTTTGTGTTTGGTCGGGGACCTTTAAAACAAAGGTCTTCTCATCTATTTATACTAAATTCTTTATTGTTCTCCAAGTAAAAATAAATAAGATAACTATTCCTAAATATTTAATTTATCCTAAGCAATAAAGCACAAACCAAATATAACTCAAATCTAATAGCAATTCCAATTTTCAAAGTCTTTCAATCCTTATCAAAACATAGCTTTGATAATCTATCATTCAATCACTGGGCCGAAACTTTTTGTTGGCCCAGTTCCACTCCATTTGTTGGTTTAATTCTTCTGTCCAGCATTAGCTTATTCTCGGCCCATCATTTCTACTCGGTTCGATTGTCGCAACATCACCATCTCTCTCTTGCCATGTGTTGGCTCATTTAGGGTGTCAACAAATTTTACCAAAATAAGGCCCCGTTTGGTAACCGGTCTGGTCCGGTTACCTCTGGTTCGGTCTGGTCCGGTCTGGGTGATGTTCTAAAATTCTGTTTGGTAAGCAGTCTGGTTTGATGGTCTTGGTCTGAGGAAACTGGAACCAGACCATGTTTGACAAACTGTCAAACTTCTATGAACCAGACCCTATTTGGCAAATTGGTCTGGTCTTAAATTTCTAGTAAATTGTGAAAATATTGAATATACTTTATATGATATAATAACCTTAAAACCCACACATTTAATTTTGATTGATTTTTATTACGTATTTCATACATAATAATGTTATATTGGTTTTGTAAAAATTTCTTAGAATATGATTATTGCACTCCAATTATCAAATATAACAATAAATAGGTTTATACAAGCCACATTTTTTATTATACAAAAATTACGATAACACAAATTTCACAAGTCACACACTAATATTATAACATGTAAATAATGCACTCTGATATTTTGGCTTTTAAATTTTTTTATTATTTATCATTTACTATTTACTATTTCTTTATTATTTATTATAATATATATATATATATATATTAATATTTTTATATATTATTTAATTTATTTATTTATTATTTATTATTTATTTATTCATTTATTTTTATTTTTTTATAAATATATTTTATTAATTTATTATTTATTATTATTTTTATGTATTATTTAATTCATTTAATTTATTAATTATTATTATGTATTATTTAATTCATTTTGTTTATTATTTTTTTAATTTATTATTTATATTATTATTTATTCGTTTATTTTAATTAATTTATAAATATATTTTATTCATTTATTATTTATATTATTATTTATTCATTTATTATTATTATTATTATATTTATTCATTTATTATTATTTTTATGTATTATTTAATTCATTTTGCTTATTATTTATTTATTTATTATTATTTTTATGTATTATTTAATTCAATTTTATTATTATATATTACTATTTATTCATTTATTTTTATTTGTCTATAAATATATTTTATTAATTTATTATTTATATTATTATTATTATTATGTATTATTTAATTCATTTAATTTATTAATTATTATTATGTATTATTTATTTCATTTTGTTTATTATTCATTTTTTTATAAATATAATTCATTTTGTTTATTATTTATTCGTTTATTTTATAAATATATTTTATCCATTTATTATTTATATTATTTTTTTAATTTAATTTAATTATTATTATATTTAATCATTTATTATTATTATTTTTGAATTATTTAATTCATTTTGCTTATTATTTATTGATTTATTATTTATTTATCTATTATTTAATTCATTTTTTATTAATTTGTTTTATTTATAAAAATGTTTTATTTTATTTATTATTTATATTATTAATTTATCATTTATTATTATTTATTTATTAATTTAATTAATTTATAAATATATTTTATTAATTTATTATTTATATTATTATTTATTATTATATATATTTATTATAAATATATTTTATTATTCATTATTTTGTTTATTTTTTATTTATTTATATTAATGTTTAAATATATTTTATTTAATTTATCATGTATATTATTATTTTATTCATAAATATATTTTATTTTATTTTTATTATTTTATTATTTATATTATTATTTTATTCATATATATATTTTATAAATATATTTTATTAATTTATTTATTATTATATTTATTTATTTATTTATTTTTATGTATGATTTAATTCATTTTATTTATTATTCATTATTTTATTATTTTATTTTTGTGTTTTGGTTTAGATATTGGTTAGATGTGGTTCAATTATTGGAGGACATTTTGGTTAGATTTTGGATAGATTTTATAACGAAACCAAATAGAACCACAAAAAATTGTGGTCCTAAAAAATGTCATTTTAGTTCAATTTAGTCCAACTTGGTCTGATTATATTTGTTGAGACCATGCAAAACAAATATGGTCTGGTCTCAAAAAACCATGACCAAACCAGAAAAATAGGACCATAACCAATAAACAAACAGGGCCTAACTCTTTTAGAGAAATTTGTTATTATGTTTTATTCACTTAAAAGCTCATTTTGAGGGCATATAAAGTCACTCCATGTTCGTAACGCTCTTTGATTTATATTGACGCCTTATGCTATATTTCATTTAATAAATATACATATTAAGTCTGAGTTTAAAAAAATGAATAAATAAATAAATGCCTCAGCACAGAATCTAACCAATTTTAGTGTTGTGAAATAATGAATAAATACTATAAAAAGATTAAAAGAAAGGGAGTGATTGTGAAATAAAATATTTGAAGTGTTAATAACATGGTGTGAGGTAAAATATATAAGTTTGTAAGAGAAGAAAGGTTAAATGGGTAGTGGGGCATATATATATATATATATCAGTATGAACATTTAGCACAAACCAACAATATTGTTTATTGAATTTTAAGTTTTTTTTTTCTGTAATTCAAATATATTAACCAAAAGAACAAAAAGTACAAAAGATTTGGCAAAACCCAAAGAAAATATCTATTTTTTTAATGGGGCGAGGCTAACGGTCAACATTTTTTTTAACTTTAATTGAAAATTGAGGAAAACTGAACTTATAATACTAATTTCAAGAGATGTATTTCAAGCTATATACAACATCATAATTTATCCACATGTTTTTACCGGTTAGCAAATATAATTGAGAGTAACACAACCCGACCTTAAATACCCTCAACTTGTGTTTTTGTCCAATTTTCTAATTTCAAGTTATTGAGATAGTATTGGATTTAATTTCAAGTTAGTATGGAACATTCTGAAAAAAAAAAATTTATTTTAACTAACACTTAATATTTTTACCGTTACACTATTTAATTAATTATAAATGCTGTTTATTTTTTCAAAATTAATTACTAAAGTAAATTATCAAACAACAAAAAAGTTCAATGTTTTGACCATAAGTCAAAGCTTTTAAACCAACTTCAGTTGTGAGCCTCAATTACGAAACTCTTCAACTCTTCACAACATATAGCCCCGTTTGGATACGGAAAAACAGTTTTTGTTTTTTTACTATTCACCAAATTCAAAAAAAAAAATACGTTTGGCAAACGCGTTTACTGTTCACTTTTTTTTTCCAAGAAAACTGTTTTCTGTGAATAGTGTGTAAAAGTGGTAAAAACACCAAATACAACTTTTAATTGTTTTTTTGAGTTTTTTCACTGTTTAGGTGGTAAAAACAGTAAAAACACCAATTCCATAAAATACAACTTTCACCAAATAAAAGTGGTAAAAACACCTTCATCCAAACGCTTTTTTGTTTTTAGTTTTTCGCTGAAAAAACAAAGACAAATACAAAAACAGTTTTTATATTTGAAGACAGAAAACAAATACAAAAAACAGGTTTTCCAAACGTACCCATAGGGCTGTTTGGTAGGCCTTGTATTTGTGTTTTTTGTTGAAAAAAAAATATATGTTTCTTGTTTTTTTTGTTTTTTCATCCGAAAACAAAAGTATGTTTCGTAGGGATGTTTTTTGTGTCAAAATTGAAAAATCAAAAACCAAAAAACATGTTTGGCAGAGCCCTGTTTTTTCAATAGAAACAGAAAAACACGTTTAACAGAGTCTGTTTATTCTAAATTTCAGATAACAGAAACAGAAAAACACGTTTGACGACTTTAACTGTTTTATTTTATTTTTTTTTCAAAATACAAAAATTAATGATGGCAAATCTTTGACAATTGAAAGACACTTCTGTACCAAATGTCTCTATGATAAGTTGGTATTGTTTATCATGAGCACATTGGAAATGAAAACTTTTCAACTATACATCCCCATAAAAATGACAAATCCAATTTTTTTTTCCCACCCGATAGCAAGAATTATCACAAGACATAATTAAAAAATAACTTAATTTCAAAGACATCTAATATCACAAGACATTGTTCTCCAACATTTATTACATGATGAAAATTCAATAATATTTTACAGTCATCCAATGTAAAAGCATATTTGAATATAGTTATTACATGCTCGAATAAAAAATTAGTAAATGGAATATCATTAGTCAATTACAATAATAATAACCACAATAAGCACGATAAAACACATAAGTAGGAACAAACAACTTAGACAAATACAACCACCATATATAATGTACTTCTGCCGATGTTGTTCCCGCGGATTAACTCAATGACATATTGTTGACCACGTAAAGTCAAAGTCCTACATGACATATTGTTTCTACGTGAAACCGCACATACTGCAGAAAGGCAAGACTACTCATCCGAGGCATCACCAAGTGATTTAAGAATAATGTTGACGACATCCTGTAAAAGTCTTTCATTACTCATGTCGCAAAATTCCTAGTAACATGCATATAGATTATAAAATTGTAGCATAACATAAAACAATCACATCACATAAGCATAAATAGGCATAACATAACATCCAAATTTAAAATTATAAAATATAATCATCCAAATTTAAAAATACAACATAGAGTCATCCAAATTTAAAGAGTACAACATACAGTCATCCAAATTAAATATAGACATAACATTAAATAGTCACATCACATCTACAGATTCATCACCTAGGCAACTTTCTTCTCATCTGAAAGCTTAAGAAAGAAATGTCGGAATATCACAAAAGGCTCGAGCTTATCAATGGCCTTAGCATAATGTGCATCATCAACTCCATCCAGATTCCCTAAGATTTCAGCACATTGGTCAAAGTGTTGGTAATGTTTATCAGTTTTAGTGGGGGAGATAGCCTCATCGCTGTTTGCAGTGGGGAAGTCACATTAAGAGTTGAGTTTTGCCCTTTTTTAAAGGCGGATACGACACTACCCACGCTTTGACCGATGGACTCAACTTTAGCAGCACTAGTGTCTTTAATAATGATAATCAAATCATAAATTGCCTTAGACACTGGATCTTGCTTCTTTTTCTTTTTGGCCTGGATTGGTTCAGGAGTCTCGAGCACATCATCCTCATAATCAATATTTAAGTCAACAGAAGCACAGGACGAGGACCCCGGAAAGGATGAGGGTAGCCTAGTGGAAGGTCGGACGTGTTCACCCGAGGCTTCACTACCTCCCGCCATGAGACTCATTTGCTTATAGTAAATATAAGGCTTACCCTGGAATTTTCTCTTGCAACCCTTATACACCTACAACATAATATAGTAAATTATTTGTAAATGATATTACTAAATTCTAATTTCAACTTATTGCACTAGATTAAAGTAAACTAACCTTATCCAACATATTCCATCGTTCAGGCTCCATTGTCACCATATTAGTAGCATCATTAAAACCAACTCCTGCTTCCTTAATGACCCTGTGAAACAAATGGTGGTCTTTTTTTAAACTGTTGTATTTGTTCCTTATCATAACCTTATTATACCTAGGTCCAAGAGCAACTTTAACGCCTTCACGAACCCAATTTTGGCAAAGGTTCCTTCTGACTTATAACCGAGCTTCATTTGCTCCTCCATCAAATTCATTAAGACATTGAGTTGGGTTTTCCCCCAAACTTTTCCATCGTCTACCTCCTCATTGCTGTCAGTGTTATCCATCTAGATGATTTCTAATCACGTCAATTCATTTCGTATATGAACAAACTAATATTGTAAAACTAGGACATAATTGCATATTTTCACAAAGTAGGACATATTAGATATATATGAACAAACTAGGATATATGATATATGAACAAACTAGGATATATTAGATATATATGAACAATCAGTTAATATATGAACAAAGTAATATGAACAATCAGGACAGATTTGAAATGTCACGCCCCAAATTTTAATACTCAAAACCCGAGGTGTGATCGGTGGGGTTAAGGATTTAAAAATAGTAAGTAGGTTTATTTTAGAGAAATAATAATTTTATCTAGTGAGTTTATTCATTCCATTGCCTAAAAAAAATTCACTTTATTTAAAAATCACATTTAATGAAAATTTTGGTAAAATACCCCCTGATTTTTTACAATTGGAAGCGATAAAAATCTGTAAATATATTAGAATTTAAAATCCATCCCAATTCAAATATATAATCCATTTCCAATTCACATTTCAAATCTTAATTTCAAAGGGTCCACCAACCCACCACATGCCATCCAAATACTATTTCAAATATCCAACTCATTTCAATACCAAAGGAAACAAAAATACCGTCATGGTTCATGCAATTAACCACCCAATTTTCATATAAAACTATCCCACAGGTCAAATGTATGCATGAATTCAATAACAAACCATGCAATTAACAATTCTACACTCGAAACGACTCAAATATGTATATCCCGTGTCATGAACACCCTATGAACTAACTAGGGAATAACTTCATTACCACTTCAGTATCCTTGTAACTCAAGAAGCAACTTCCCTAAAATGAACAGAACCATGCCAAGGCCATCTTCACATATATCATAATCAACTACTCATATTTTAATAAATTGACGAGGATATCACATACAATTCAACTCATATTTGTTAACACTAAAACTTTATGAATATTATTGAAATAAATATCAACCTCTTCAATATAAATAAGTAAATAAGAAATTCAACACTTCAACCATCAATTTAATATGAGCATATTAATAATTTACTTATATACTGCCACTAATAAAACAGGATGGAGGAACAAATATCCTCTACACATATGCGATTCATAGAGGATTCAATTCACCATAACACATGATTTGTAATTTATATATCTATAATTATAAAAATAATTACTTCCCTACCTCAACAGTAGTATATAAATCACTGCAATTCAAAATTCCAATTTCAAACCCAACAACAAGAATCAAAACCAACACTTAATACGTGAAAATTCCCCTTCAATTCAACCCAAATGAACAAATATCTACCAACTCAACTCAATTCCAACTTGAACAAATTACTATTTCAATTCATGACAGAAATCACTTAATCTTAACAGCCCAAAAATTTCAGATTTAGGGCCCGTTTGAGAACTTGGTTTTGCTCTTGATTTTGGTCTTGGTATTGTGATTTTGGTTTTGGTGGTCTTGGGTGGTTTTATGTAAATCTAAAACCTATATATAATGTTTGGTAAGGAGTTGGTCTTGGTCTTAGTCTTGGTATAATTATATATATATACTAATATGTATTAAAAATATATAAATATGAAAAATATATATAAAAAATTGGAAAAAAAATATTAAAATGAAAAAATATATATATATAATTAAAAAATATTTAAAATTTCCGAAAACATTTGACATTTTTATTTTTTTTTTCCAAAAAATATATATATAATCGAAAAAAATATTTTAAAATGTGAAAATTATATATAAAATTCAAATAATATATCTTAAATTCGAAAAAATATATATAATTCAAAAAAAAATGAAATTCTAAATAAATTTATTATATACTGAAAAAATTTTAAAAAATAATTTTTTTCTGAAAAATAATTTTTTTCCCGAAAAATATTTTTTTTTTCGAAAAAATAATTTTTTACCGAAATTTAATTTTTTTCCGAAATTTAATTTTTTCCCGAAAAATTATTTTTTTTCCAAATATTATATATTATTTTTTTCAAAATAATTCATATTTTCGGCCATATATATATATATATGTATGTATAGAGAGAGAGAGAAAAGTCAAAATTGGTAGGCCAAAATCATGGTTTTAGTGGTTGGTTTTAAAAAGCCCAAAACCAAGTCCAAAACCCACCAACCAAACATGGTTTGGTCTTGAAATCAAAGACCAAGACCAAAACCAAGTTCCCAAACGGGCCCTTATCAAAGTGAACAATTGTTTAAAAAAAGATTAAGATTTATCAAAATTTTAGTTCAAATATTAAGAGAAATCATGGTGAAAGAAGCAAAACAAACATGAAAAAGAAGCAATCACATATAGAAGCCATACATTCATATTTATACATGCCCTAGCTCTGTCGACACACTACATATACACACACATATACACCGACACATACATACACATACATGTAAGCACACATATATACAATCGAAGCTATGCAGACACAAACAAAAACAAAAACACCCCCAATCGAAGTTGTGTACACACAAACACACACACACACACAGCTATAGATAAACACACATACATACGCAACTATAGATACACAATGGAACAAACCTGATATGAGCTTGAGGAGGAAGTGAAGCCCTAGAGCTGTTGCGAGCTTGAGGATGAAGATAATCACAACAATCGACCAAGAGAGAAAGGGATCTAGCAACAATCGCACGAAGGCGCCCAAATCGCCTCTAACCCTAGAAATGTCGAGAAGACAAGAACACAGCTAGGGCATATTTTTGGGTACGTTTAATTTTCTATTTTTTCTTTTATTTTTTGTTTAAGTTATGTGTTGGTCCGTGTATTGGCTCAACAGTGAATGACCAACAAAAAAACACCAAATTCATGTTTTTTCAATTGAACTAAAAAGGGCCATGTGTTTTTTTACGAACAGAGCATCAAACAAGTTTTTTAAACAAAAAAACATAAACACAAAAAAAACATGGCAACCAAACAGGGCCATACATGTTCATAAACATTCACTTTAAGCTTGGTTTATGGGAAAGTTTGAGTGCTGGAGAGTAATTAACCAAGTCATGTAAGTCAAACTGAGTCTTAATTATATATAAATGTAGTCAATTTCTAGACACACATATATATATATATAGCTGTATATATAAAAAAAAAACATAAACTCAAAATGAACACAAAACACACATGATTTAAGGAGTGTAGCTTACGGATTGCACTTAATTGGGCATCGACATAACTCGTTCTTGCAAATTTTTTTCTAAATTTTAGGCACAAATTGTGTGTACACAGTTGATTCCCATGTGGACCAACACGTTACAAATGCCAACCTAAATATAATTTAGTGTCTTCTCACCTGCATGTGTGCCACGTGTACCTTGCCAATGTGAAAAATGGCGTTGTACAATACTAGTGTATCTTTTTATACTTCTTAGACTAAAAGATGTCTGAAAGTAAGCTGTTTAAATTTTCAAGACTCAACAAAAATAGATTAAATTTAAATACAACTTATTGATTTTATAATTTAATAAATAACTGAAAACGAAATCATTAAATACTTTTATCCAAAATTTATAAATCATTAAATTTGTCATCTTATTAATTTTATCATTTAATAAATGACTGTTAAATACTTTTTCAAACATCTCCTTTTGTTACATATATTCGCGTTTTTTATTCATTCAAACATAAACTACTAAAAATCAAATTGTTATAAGGTGTTCATCACACTAGTCTCATTTTGTGTAATTAGATCTTTGTCACACCCAAGAACAATCACAGTTTTGAGCATCTAAACCGATGGATTTGATTCAGGGTTTTCCGTAATAACGTAAATCTACATGTATATGAGAACACGTGTTCTTACAACTATATATTATATATATATATATGTATATATATATATATGTATATATATATATATATATCTCAAAAATGTTATTGAACTAAAATCTTTGAGCTGAGTGCGTTTAGGTTGTATGATCTGTCATACTTATCAGCATCGCCGCCGTCAATTTAGCAATCACTAAAACCCAACCGCCCCCACTCAATCCCACTTTACTTTCTCTCTCTCTCAATCACTCTCTCTCTCTAGAAAAAACCATGCTGTCCCCAACTCCACTCTCTCTTTTCTGTGCACTCCTCCTCTGCTTGCCTTTAGCACTTGTATTCACCATCACCACCACTCCCCCCAACACCACCACCACCATTCCCGGCAAAATGAACTCAAGTGTAAATCATCTATACCCATTAGTACCCACATTCAAAACCCAACAAAAAATAAAAAACAAAACCGCCAGCTCTCCGCCGCCACCAGCGGCGGTGGCGGTAGCGGTAGCGGAAGATTACGACGATGACTCACTGTTTCAACTCGCCGCCCGAGTCAACTCAAAGCCAAGTCCACCGAAGAAACTCGCCTTCATGTTCCTCACAACCACGCCACTCCCTTTCGCGCCACTTTGGGAGCGGTTCTTCAACGGCACCTCCGCAAGCCTATACAACATATACATACACACCGACCCAACATTCCGATACCACCCGCCGTTTCGTGGGGTTTTCCACCACCGAGTCATACCCTCATCAAAACCCACTCGCCGCTACTCCCCCACTCTCATTGTGGCGGCGCGTCGCCTTCTCTCCCACGCGCTCCTCCACGACCCATCAAATTCCATGTTTGCCCTTCTCTCCGCCTCCTGCATACCCCTCCACTCCTTCAACTTCACCTACAAAACACTCATCAAATCGAAGAAAAGCTTCATCGAGATTCTCAAAAACGAGGGCGGCGCTTACGAGAGATGGGCGGCGCGCGGAGAGGGCGTGATGTTGCCGGAGCTGAGTTTCGAGAATTTTAGAATTGGGTCCCAGTTTTTCGTTTTGACACGTAGGCACGCGAGGATAGTCGTGAGTGACAGACGGTTGTGGTCTAAGTTCAAGCTACCGTGTCTAAAAGCTTCCACGTGTTACCCTGAGGAGCATTACTTCCCTACACTCATCAGCATGAAGGACCCACGTGGGTGCATCCCAGCTACGTTGACTCACGTTAACTGGAAGGGCCGTCATGATGATCATCCTCGGACGTACGGTGTAGATGAGGTGGGCCCGAGTCTGATCATGGCTTTGAGAAAGGACAGGCCTAGATATGGTACTTTGGGTATCAACGGTTCTGATGCGTCTGTGAGGAGAAGGCGTGACCCATTCTTGTTCGCTAGAAAATTTTCTCCTGGAGCGATCGAGCCATTAATGAGGATGGCTAGTGACGTCATCTTTAAAGATTAAGATGACAGGGTTATTTTGTAAATTGTTACAGTAGGCGGGACAAACCCGTGCTTTTGTTGTTGGGTTATTTGGGTACAAGGGTTTTTATTTTTTCTCCCCCTAAATTTGTTGTAAATATTTACATCATCAATTTTTCAAACTAATTAATGTTTTGGAATTTAATTTTTTTTTTCAAAACGAAATTGATATTTTTTGTTGCAAAATTTTTGGAGTTAAAATCATAATCATATTTAGACCCTTGTTGGATAGGCTTTTCTGTTTTGGCTTTTTGTATAGAAAAACTGTTTTGAACAGTGTTTGACAAGACATTTTGAAGAGTTTCTGGCTCATGAAAGAGCGCTTAAAAAAAACTAGGAGTTATGAGCTTATCAAAACAGATTCTGCTTATTTTTATATTTTTTTCTGAAAAAAGTCTAGAAGCAAAAACTGTGCTAACCCGGACATTATTATCGTTGAAGGAGGTACGGAAAGTTTTGAACATCTCAAACGTGTTAAGTATTTTAAAAAGTTCACTTCTTTTTTTTTTTTTGGAAGGATTTGAAAATTAGTGAATGTGTTATTAATCTTAACTATATATCACGGGTCTAGAGTTTTCACGCGCAGCGGCACGGCCCGTGCGGCACCATGCCCCAAATATGAGCTTGTGAGGGCATGGTAAGCCTTGCACGATGTGCCTCACTCGGCTTGCACGCTGACTGGTTTCGACCTGTCTTGGTCTCGTCAGGGGAACGGCTCCAGCTCCCGACCAGTTTGTGCATGGGTGACCAAAGGAGGTTACCACCTTGTGACGGGTTGAGATTTGATGATATTGTGTCGTTGTTTCACCACACCCCGATCAATAAGAATTTATACCTACTAATAGTTTACTTAAAATAATATAGCAATAAGTAGGGTCGAATCACTCTCAACTTGGAACTCGTTTTGAGACAAGGATCCAAAACTTTACTTTTCGAGATTAAAAAAAAATCACTTAAAACAACTCTTGAATTTTTTAATAGTAAACTAAAATAACTAGATAAAATTATCAAGTGGTGGAAAAAATCTCAAGGGAAAAGAATCCACCACCCGGGTCTATACAAATTATATTATATATTTCTATTGCAAATTCTCCTCCAACCTATTAAACATAAACATAGATAGTAGTAGACATTCCCCGTATTTCCATTAATTGGTAATCACGGAAAATCCTCCCTCTAATGTTTTGATTTAAATAAAATATAAATAGTAGTAGGCATTCCCCGTATTTCCATTAATTGGTAATCACGGAAAATCCTCCTTTTATTTTTTAGTGTCCAACCTCTATTGTAAGTTTTTTGTTCATTGAGATTCATAAAATGAATACTCTCGGGACGAGAATTAAACAATACGAAATAAAATAAAAATTATTTATATCTTACCCATGGTGGCTTCATCACCCCCTTGAGAAGAGTTTTAAGCTAGCATGTTGATAAAAAAATGAAACAAGATAATATAATAAAATTTCATTGATAGAGCAAAAATTACACAAAATGTGAAAATGGTACAGAAGTATTCTAAGCTCTTATTCCTCAACTCTTCACTCCTCCCTCCTGCAGCTCTAGTTTGCGAATATTTATAGGCATATTGCAGACCCAAATGATCAATGGCATTTAATGGTTTCTGTGCTTTTCAACTACCACTAATGAACCTGTGAAGCATTAAAAGCCTCCAACTACTCTTTCAACAACAAATTCTCTCTCTTCCCTTATTTAATATTCCTCTACCCCACTTTCACACCTATTCACACGTACACACACATACATATATATATATAAAGTTATTACATCCTCCCCCACTAATATTTCTTTTTTCTTCATTTTCATCCTTTTTGCTTTCTTTTTCTTTTCTTTTGTAAATCAACCCCTGCATGAAATAAAAATATATACTGTTAGTCACTAATTAACCCTAGAGGGGGGGGGGGTGAATAGGGTGTTCAAAAATAAGTCTAACTCTTTTCGAATATGGAACACACTATAATCAAAGATCAATTTCTCAATAAGCAAGTGGATGATTCAATTTAAACTTTTATAATAATTAATTTCAAGATAAATTAGCATACAAAATATTCAAGCAAATATAGCATGCAAAATACTTATGTAAAGAGAAAGAGATAGAGAGATTGACACCGTGATTTTTTCGAGGTTCGATAACTCCTACTCCTCGGCTCAAGAACCCCTTCTTGAGACTTTTCCCGATCCTTTCACTATGACCCTTCCTTCACAGGTGGAATGGCAAACCTTTACAACACAAGCCTCTCGAGCTTGTCTCTCAATCAAGAGAACAACCCTCTCTTGAACAATCGGTGGACTTCACTTGTCCGAGATTACAAATTCGTATGTAATCAATAAAATCACTCAAGAACAAAAACACTCAAAACCCAAAGGTTTTTATGGAAGATAAATCAATATAAGCTCAAGTGTTTTTGGTGATTTTGCAATAGCTCTAGAAATGTATTCTCAAAGGATATAATCAATGAATGATATTTGGAGAATAAGAAGAGATTCTAGAGGTTTTGATTTTCAAAGAAACTTGGTGAAAATCAGATTTTCAAAGCTTGGTTTCAATGGCTTTTGTAGAGAAAATTTCTGCAGAATTTTGAGAGCTTTTCTTTCTTTTCTTTCTCTTTTGTTTTTCAATCTCTTGGTCTACAATGAACACATATCATTCTATATATATCAATACATTAGGGTTTTGTAGAATGAATATTGTAATTGAAAGACAAGAGCCGTTTGAATACCATTAAACACGATCCACAAAACATGGGAATTGTTTTCTGAAAATCTGCAGATTTTAAGCAATCTTCTAGTCGACTACTTCTTCATTGTAGTCGACTACAATGGTCCATCTAGTCGACTAGATTGAGTTCTAGTCGACTACTTTGGACCATCTAGTCGACTAGAATGAGTTCTAGTCGACTACAATGAGTAGTCTAGTCGACTCAAGCTTGTTTCAGTCGACTCTTTTGATGTGGATGAAAAACCAATAGCTACTGGTTGAAATAGTCGACTACTAGAAAATACACAGGTGATTCTAGTCGACTATAACAAGAAAAACATTTAATAAAAATATTTTTCTTTCCGTTTAAGTTTGGTAAAGCGTTTTTCATTTCATTTGAGTTCGGTTCATTTTATACTTGAGCTTATATGATAAAATCGACACATAAAATTACCTTGTTACAATGATCGCTCCCCGACCTATCTACCCTGAGTCTTGAGTCTTCGACTTTCGCTTTTGCCGTTTAATTGATTTTCCTTTTTCGCTTCAATTTCTTTCACAGCTTTTCGCTTTAAATCAAACTTTCTTTCCGAGCTTGTTTTTCGAGTAGTTTCCTTTTCGAGTTTGATTTCTGAGTTGTTCACCTGTCTTTTGCTGAAAATGTAAACTCGATAATTCATTAGTATCAAACACTCTTCAATGGTTTGTTATCATCAATTTTGGAATTGTTTGCCGAAAGTAAATTTCAAAGCCAACATATACATATTAGGACATTATGCTAGATAAATTACTCTATTTTGTGCACTTATTAAATTACCCCCAAACAAGCTTTTGCTAGTCCTCTAGCAAATAAGGAAAAAAATAGATAAGTTCACAAAAATGATACATTATTGAAGTTTAACTAATGATGTGCCACTTTCGCAGGCTATATTCGATTGCATTTACCATATGCAATAAGGCCTTAAACCCCTAGGTTACCCTAGTGGACGAGCAATAGCCTCGTGAGGGTTTACAGTGAAGATACCCACAAACTTCTTTAGTCTTCATTTTCACGCATTCATGCATTCACACACTCATTAATTAAGCCATGATACAATATATCAGATAATATGAATGGAAATACTCCCACTCACTACCGACCAATAACTATCTCAAGTTAATGATATGAACGGTCCCCACTAAAGTAAATAACTTCGTTACTCTCTACTCCCAATCTAGACAACCTTCCATGTTTTTGTGAACATTCTACTATGGTATGTCAATCTCTCTTTTTCTACTTCATTGATCAAACTTTGCCATTTTTTGTAAAAATTCATTCTTTCCATCATTCCACTTCTATCCATTTGTTATCTTTCTAAGCTCCAGACTTTCCAGAGAGGATTTTTAGTCCCGACCAACTGGGCCCGAGCTTCTTCCATAGGATTTATGCTCATTAGTTTTCTCCCCTTTTTACCCGAGCAGTGATATTGGTGATACCAAGGCCCGGTTACTCAGATCGAAGAACTACTTTTTGCATTTCTTTCAAAATAAATTTTTAAATTTTCTCCATTCTATCTCCCATTTTATAGCGGCAAAGCTAATTTTTCAACTACATAGTTAAAGATCAACTGTTTTTCCCATGGTGAATGTGTGCATGTGCTTATATGTCAAAGTTGTCCTTTTCGGTTTCAATTTCACTAATTCATTTACCTATGTAAAACCACATCACTTCACTAACTCAATATAATCATTACTCTCATGAGCGGGAATATCGCATCACATACTACTGATACATCATAAACACAAACTTAATCAACTTATAATGCAAAACACTTATGCATAAAAACAAAGAATTTTTTTAAATTTTTTTTTCACTTTTTCAAATTTTTTTTTTTTTTTTTTTGAAACTCTATTTTGATTAAATAGATATCCACCCCCAAACAAAAATAACATTGTCCCTAGTGTTTAAAAATACATCTAAGAGACAAATTGGAACAAATTACCGCAATTGAGGTGGATGTGATGTAGTAGAGTCCCTGCAAAGATTCTTGGCAAAAGAAAAGTCAAGTGATTGGAAATATTATGACAGACTTTACCCCCAAACAAAATCTAAACATACCCAAATAGAGTGAGAAATAAATTTTGTAGAAAATATTTACACAACAGACTGGGTTGCCTCCCAGGAGCGCTAAGTTTAACGTCATCAGCCAGACTTAATGGAGGTGCTACCCCTAAATGGATCAGTCCGAATAAATCGGATCAATGAGGAGAATTTTCTCAGTTTCAGAAGCTTCAAGTTCTAGGAAAGGCTTGAGGTGATGAGCATTGACTTTAAACAACTGTCCATTCTTAGGGTCTTGTAACTCAATGGCACCATGACTAGAAATGTGATGGACATAGTACGGGCCTGACCAACGTGACTTTAACTTCCCAGGAAATAATTGAAGACGAGAGTTATACAAAAGAACCTTTTGTCCAATGAAAAACTCCTTTTTGAGAATGTGTTTATCATGTTCCATTTTAGTCTTAGCTTTATAAAGTCTTGAACTCTCATAGGCATCATTTCTAATTTCTTCTAACTCATCAAGTTGAAGGGTCCTACGTTGACCGACTTTATCATAGTCAAAGTTCATGGCCTTGATAGCCCAATAAGCACGGTGTTCGAGTTCAACAAGCAAGTGACAGACTTTGCCATAGACCAATCGATATGGAGACATTCCTATAGGGGTCTTGTAAGCAGTTCGGTATGCCCATAACGCATCCTGGAGGCGAAGACTCCAGTCCTTCCTTGTGGGGTTAACATTTTTCTTTAAAATCTGCTTAATCTCCCTATTGGATACCTCAGCTTGACCATTGGTTTGAGGATGATATGATAGGGCCACTTTATGGTTGATTCCATATTTGGACAACAGGTTTCCAAATACTTTGTTGCAAAAATGTGAACCATTGTCACTGATTAGGGCTCGAGGTGTTCCAAATCGAGGCAAAACCTGGTCTTTGAAAAATTGCACCACAACTCTATGGTCAGTTGTTTTGGTGGCTAAAGCTTCTACCCATTTTGACACATAATCAACTGCTAGAAGGATGTAGAGATTGCCAAACGAGGATGGAAATGGTCCCATGAAATCAATACCCCAGACATCAAAGATTTCAACGACGAGAATTGATTGTTGAGGCCATTCATTTCTTTTGGTAATCTTACCGAGCAATTGACATCTATGACAAGCTAGACAGTATGTGTAGGTGTCTTTGAAAAGGGTTGGGCAATAGAATCCTAATTGCAAGATTTTTGCAGCAGTTCGTTTGGAACTGAAATGGCCACCACATGCCTGGTCATGACAGAAGGAAATGACAGACTCTTGGTCTACCTCAGGAACACACCTACGAATGATTTGATCTGGACAATATTTAAACAAGTAGGGGTCATCCCAAAAATATTCCTTAGCCTTGGCCAAAAATTTATTTTTCTCTTGCTTGGACCAGTTGGAAGGAATTTGACTAGTCACAATATAATTGACAATATCGGCATACCATGGCGCATGAGATATCTCAAATAATTGCTCATCAGGAAAATAATCAAAGATTGGAATGGAGTCACTAGTGGATTCAATAACTAGACGGGACAAATGATCAACGACTACATTCTCAGAACCTTTCTTATCTCGAATCTCAAGGTCAAACTCTTGAAGGAGTAAGATCCAGCGTATCAATCGAGGTTTTGCATCAGATTTGGACAAAAGATGTCTTAACGCTACATGATCTGTATATATGATGACCTTAGATCCAATCAAATAAGATCTAAACTTCTCAAAGGAGAACACGACTGCTATCAACTCTTTCTCAGTGGTTGAGTAGTTGATTTGGGCATCATTTAAGGTTTTGCTAGCATAGTATATGACATGTTGTGCTCTATCCACTTTCTGGCCTAAAACAGCACCTACTGCATAATCAGACGCATCACACATAATTTCAAAAGGCAAGGTCCAATCAGGTGAGCGAATGATAGGTGCAGTAGTGAGTGTGGACTTTAAGTGCTCAAAGGCGGACTTACAGGCATCAGTAAACTCAAATTGGGCATCTTTAGCGAGAAGATGGGTCAAAGGTCTAGCTATCTTACTAAAATCTTTGATGAAGTGCCTGTAGAAACCGGCATGACCTAGGAATGCTCTAATATCTCGAACAGATTTAGGGATAGGTAGACTGGAGATTAGATCAATTTTGGCTTTATCGACCTCAATTCCTGCACTAGAGATATTATGACCTAGGACAATTCCCTTTGTAACTATGAAATGACACTTTTCCCAGTTAAGTACCAAGTTAGTGTCACAACAACGTTGAAGTACGAGAGAAAGATGGTTCAGACATTGCTCAAATGATGATCCAAAGACAAAGAAGTCATCCATGAAGATTTCTAAAAACTTTTCAACCATGTCACTAAATATACTCATCATACACCGCTTAAATGTAGTTGGGGGATTACACAAGCCGAATGGCATACGACGATAAGCGAATGTACCGAATGGACAGGTGAAAGTTGTCTTGTCTTGGTCATCTGGGTGGACAGGAATTTGATTGTAACCAGAATAACCATCTAAAAAGCAATAGAAGGCCTGACCAGCTAATCTCTCCAACATTTGGTCGATGAAGGGAAGTGAAAAATGGTCTTTCCGAGTCACACTATTCAGTTTCCTGTAGTCTATGCAAACTCGCCATCCAGTTTGAATGCGAGTGGGAACTAGCTCATTGTGGGCGTTGGACACAACATTGATGCCAGACTTTTTTGGAACGACCTGGATTGGGCTCACCCACTGACTATCATAAATCGGGTAGATGATATCAACGTCAAGAAGTTTGATAACTTCTCCGCGGACAACTTCCTTCATATTGGGGTTAAGTCTCCTTTGAGGTTGCCTACAGGTTTTCGCATTATCTTCTATGTGAATGCGATGTTGCACCACTAGAGGACTAATGCCTTTGATATCATCAATGGACCATGTTATGGCTTCCCTATTTGTCTTAAGAACCTCGAGTAATTGGGACTCTTGTTGCTCAGTTAACTCAGAAGATATTACCACTGGAAAAGTCTCAGATTCACCAAGATACGAATATTTTAAAGTCTCGGGTAAAGGCTTTAATTCTATCTTAGGTGGTTTCTTTGCATGTTCAGATTCAGTGGTAACTAGTAAAGACAATGATTCAAATTTGGATTTATATTTGGGGGCTTCAAAGGATGGAGCAGAGTTTAGCAAATCATTGATTTGGCTAATATAATTAGCCTCATCAAAACTATCACCAAAATGGGCTAAACACTGCTGAAGTGGATCCTCAGGATAAGAGTGGTTAAAGGTGTGGGTGGTCAATGAATCAATAAGACAAACTTCTTCAACAGATTCTGATTCAATGAGTTGTTTCATCAAATTAAACACATTGACTTCCACTTTCATGTTTCCAAAGGTCAAAGTCATGCTACCATTTCTACAATTGATCAAAGCATTGGCTGTGGCTAAAAATGGTCGACCTAAAATTATTGGAATTTGTTTCCCTTGAGTTGGCTGAGTGTCTAGCACAATGAAGTCTACGGGGTAATAAAAATCATTAACTTTGACTATCACATCCTCAATGATACCCCTTGAAATTTTTATGGATCAGTCAGCTAACTGAATTCTAACATCAGTTTTCTTCAAATCAGTCAATCCTAAATCCAAGTAGACTGAATACGGTAGCATATTGACACTGGCACCAAGATCCAATAAAGCCTGACCTTCAAAATTTTCTTCTATCCTACAAGTGATAGTGGGACTACTAGGGTCTTTGTGTTTAACCACAGCTTGGTTTTGTAGGAAGGAGGAACAATGTTGGGCCATGAAGGCTTCCTTAGGAATATTGGTTTTCCTCTTGACTAAGTCTTTGATGAATTTTGCATAAGAAAGAATTTGCTTAATAGCAGTGAGAAATGGAATGTTAATCTGGAGATTTTGAAAAATCTCTAAGATTTCACTGTATTGAGAATCCTTCTTATTGTTGACTAGTCTAGAGGGAAAGGGTGCACGTGGAACAACCGACTTAAGAATGATTTCATCAATCTTATGACCTTGATCCTTTTTGGATTTTGGGGAATTGGGGAGAAGAGATTTGGATTGGTCATTTTCATGACTGATGGGTGGCTCAACCTTATTATCAATTTTCTTTCCTGACCTCAAGGTAGTGATAGAATTTACATGGTCATTTGAGTGGTCAGAATTGGAAGTGGTCCCTGTGTGATTAACTCCTTTGCCTTTTGGATTGATTTCGGGTTGACTCGGTAATGTACCCCTTTGTCTTTCAAACAGAGCTGCAGTGAGTTGACTCAACTGATTTTGGAGAGACTGCTGAAATTGCAGTTAATTTTGAGTCAAGAAATCAAAGTTATTTTCTAACTTTTGGAATCTCTGATTGGAATGCTTATTGGATTGATCGAGATTAAGGGCAAGCATTTTCAAAGTGTCCTCATAATTGGAAGTACTATGGACCGGTGGGATAGGAGCAACATAGTTGTTCATGGGATCAACAGCTAAATCTCGGCTTGGATTGAACTGGTTATTCCTGGGGAATTGATTTTGAGGAATGATTTGTCCTTGAGGTGGAGGTGGCTTATTGGAGTTACCTTGAAAACCGGATGGACCACCTAAGTTTTGTGGAGGTAAATTTTGCCTCCATGAAAAATTAGGGTGGTTTCTATTATCAGGATGGTAACTTTGGCTAAATGTGTTAGGCAATGGTCTCCTAAAGGTATTGAAAGCACAAACTTGCGCATCCGAAGGTTCAGATGTACAATAGACCGGACATTCCTCTGTGGGATGAGATAAACCAGAACAAACATTGCATTGTGCAGGTGTGGATATTAGGGCAAATGCATCAAACTTTTTGCTTAAGTCTTTCACTCCATTAGCAAGACTTTGCATCACAGACTTTAACTCATTTTCAGGTTTGATCTCATAAAAACCAAGTTTTCTATTCATTTGATCATTCCTAGAAAAATCATTCTCACTTTGGTCCCCGGCAACGGCGCCATTTGACGGGTTGAGATTTGATGATATTGTGTCGTTGTTTCACCACACCCCGATCAACAAGAATTTATACCTACTAATACTTTACATAAAATAGTATAGCAATAAGTAGGGTCGAACCACTCTCAACTTGGAACTCGTTTTGAGACAAGGATCCAAAACTTTACTTTTCGAGATAAAAAGAAAATCACTTAAAACAACTCTTGAATTTTTTAATAGTAAACTAAAATAACTAGATAAAATTATCAAGTGATGGAAAAAATCTCAAGGGAAAATAATCCACCACCCGGGTCTATACAAATAATATTATATATTTCTATTGCAAATTCTCCTCCAACCTATTAAACATAAACATAGATAGTAGTAGGCATTCCCCGTATTTCCATTAATTGGTAATCACGGAAAATCCTCCTTCTATTTTTTAGTGTCTAACATCTATTGTAAGGTTTTTGTTCATTGAGATTCATAAAATGAATACTCTCGGGACGAGAATTAAACAATACGAAATAAAATAAAAATTATTTATATCTTACCCATGGTGGCTTCATCACCCCCTTGAGAAGAGTTTTAAGCTAGCATGTTGATAAAAAAATGAAACAAGATAATAGAATAAAATTTCATTGATAGAGCAAAAATTACACAAAATATGAAAATGGTACAGAAGTATTCTAAGCTCTCACTCCTCCCTCCTGCAGCTCTAGTTTGCGAATATTTATAGGCATATTGCAGACCCAAATGATCAATAGCATTTAATGGTTTCTGTGCTTTTCAACTACCACTAATGAACCTGTGAAGTATTAAAAGCCTCCAACTACTCTTTCAACAACAAATTCTCTCTCTTCCCTTATTTAATATTCCTCTACCCCACTTTCACACCTATTCACACGTACACACACATACATATATATATATATATATATATATAAAGTTATTACATCCTCCCCCATTGATATTTCTTTTTTCTTCATTTTCATCATTCTTGCTTTCTTTTTCTTTTCTGTTGTAAATCAACCCCTGCATGAAATAAAAATATGTACATATTAGGACATTATGCTAGATAAATTACTCTATTTTGTGCACTTATCACCTTGTGTCTTGCACACCCCTTCCCTGGAACCATTCCAGTCATTTGATGTTGAAGTTCATCCACCAGCCAGCATGTTTGTCTCTCGAAAGGTCGAGGTGTGTTGTCACGGAGGCTCAAGAATAAGTCCGTGACATTCTCCCAAACTCAATCTGCGAACGTCCTCGTCGCAGTCACAAGTGGATCTCATTGCCATATCCTCAAGCAAGGGTCGAGGTCAATGGTAGGTGTGGCCAAGAGATGAGAACAGCTCCGCCGCAGCTTCTACCCTGTCGGCCTCCAACGCTACGTTGTCACGGAGATTCGGGTGAATCGCCGTAGTTACTCTCTACGGACGATCACGATGTGAACATGACCCGAGACACCTAACTTCAGTGAGATCACCTGATCAGCTTCAGGGTGAAGCGTTTTCTTCGTATGGGGTGGCAATGGAGGATTACCCTCCGGCATACACGTGTTGCTCCGTCTTGGCCCAAGAATCGACCTGGGGACACAATCACATGTGCTTACTCCCAAGTCCTGCTCTGATACCATTTGTCACTGGTTTAGATTTTTCATGCACAGCGGCACGGCCCGTGCGACACCATGCCCCAAATATGAGCTTGTGAGGGCATGGTAAGCCTCGCACGATGTGCCTCACTCGGCTTGCACACTGACTGGTTTCGACCTGCCTTGGTCTCGTCAGGGGAACGGCTCCAGCTCCCTACCAGTTTGTGCAGGGGTGGCCAAAGGAGGTTACCACCTTGTGTCCTGCACGCCCCTTCCCTGGAACCATTCTAGTCATTTGACGTTGAAGTACATCCACCAGCCAGTATGTTTGTCTCTCGAAAGGTCGAGGTGTGTTGTCACGAAGGCTCAAGAATAAGTCCGTGACATTCTCCCCCACTCAATCTGCGAACGTCATCGTCGCAGTCACAAGTGGATCTCATTGCCATATCCTCAAGCAAGGGTCGAGGTCTATGGTAGGTGTGGCCAAGAGATGAGAACAGCTCCGCCACAGCTTCTACCCCGTCGGCCTCCAACGCTACGTTGTCACGGAGAGTCGGGTGAATCGCCGTAGTTACTCTCTACGGACGATCACGATGTGAACATGGCCCGAGACACCTAACTTCAGTGAGATCACCTAATCAGCTTCAGGGTGAAGCGCTTTCTTCGTAGGGGGTGGCAATGGAGGATTACCTTCCGGCATACACGTATTGCTCCGTCTTAGCCCAAGAATCAACCTGGGGACACAATCGCATGTGCTTACTCCCAAGTCCTGCTCTGATACCATTTGTCACGGGTCTAGAGTTTTCACATGCAGCGGCACGGCCTGTACGGCACCATGCCCCAAATATGAGCTTGTGAGGGCATGGTAAGCCTCGCACGATGTGCCTCACTCGACTTGCACACTGACTGGTTTTGACCTGCCTTGGTCTCGTCAGGGGAACGACTCTAGCTCTCAACCAGTTTGTGCAGGGGTGGCCAAAAGAGGTTACCACTTTGTGTCATGCACGCCCCTTCCCTGGAACCATTCCAGTCATTTGACGTTGAAGTACATCCACCAGCCAGCATGTTTGTCTCTCGAAAAGTCGAGGTATGCTGTCACGGAGGCTCAAGAATAAGTCCGTGACATATAGCTTATATTAAAACGTCCGATTCTTTTATAATACAATAGTAATTTATACATAAATGTTATAGAATATAACACCTTATAAATTGTATTAAGTTAGCATGAAACTTTGAGGTTCCACAAAAATAACAGTTATGTAATTACATTTATTAGCAAAATCAACAATTAACATATTTATAGGAATGGGCATGAGTGACTAGATTCATGTGTCATATGATTAGTAATACCCGAATCTATAATTCAAGATGAATCAACCCGGCTTGAAATGTTGAAGGAAAATGCAAATTAGCTACTTGTATTGGCAAAGTTACAAGAGCATCTGACTTGTGACTGAAAATGTTGTGGTTGGACTACAATAGAGGATTGTGCATCACTGGTTGCATGATGTGCTCTTATTTTTGAGTTCCCTACTTTGCTTCAACTGCCCTTTTTATGGAAGCAATCTGGATAACCTTAAACTTAAAACAATTATCTCAAGTATGTTCAGCCTTATTACAATGTATACAAAACAAAGACTCATTGTTTTCAAGCTTCTTAGAACCAAAGGACCAGAGATAGCTAATGCAGTTGGAATATGAACAATATTCAAGGCTGAACTCTTATGTGAGACACCTATAAGCATAGTAGCATGACGAAGCTCCTCATGCCTAACACATGCATATGCATCACGAAGGTTGGGAAGGGGATCGTTCCTTAAAACTTACACTCTAATCTGATCAAGCCCTGAGTCGAGGCCGGCTAGCAAATCATAGACCCTTTCATTCTCGATTCTCTTCTTTAGATTTGTTATGTCACGAACACACTCCATATCACATTGTTGGAGAAAATCTAGCTCCTGCAACTAGCCTGCAAAGTTGAAAAGTAACTAATCAATGTCTTCCCTTGCTGTCGAGTCTCATGTGCTCTGCGCCTCGGTTCATAAATCTGAGAAGCGTCATTAATACCAAAATAGGTTTGAGCTAAATAGCATGGGTTGTCGAAAGTTGAAGAAAAGTGACACTAATCTCCAAAATCATCAAGTTAATAAACCATAACATTAACATGGCATTCTCCTCTACCCAAGTAGAGAAGGAATGATCTGTATCAATTGGTTGTTCCTTCTCTCCTGTCAAGTACCCCACTTTTCTTTTCTGTGATGTACAACTTCACAAACTGGGACCAAGCAGAATAAAACGAACCCTTAAGTTTGTCAAAAGTCATCTGCACACTCATGTTATTGTGTCCAAGTTAACCTTGGACATGTTTTGTATATATGGTGCGAAAAATCAAGACTTTAAAAAGTTGTCTTAAGGTAATTGCACACTAAGAAACTAATAGTAAAATGATAATGAAAATTTGTAAAAACAAAAAAAAAATGATAATGAAAACAGGTCAATGGTAATTGCTCATACCAATAAAAATATATAACTGTATCAATACCTTCCGAAAAAAATGACAAATCATGATTGTAATATATGCATTTGACTAATTTGAAATATGACGTGTCACTTGTCCTATAATAATTCAATTTTTAATAGTAATTATCTTTTTTTTCTCATCCAATTTTAGCTTCTCTCTACCTCCATTACCATTATTTTTATCATTTTGTTTTCTTGTAATTACTGAAAAGTAACATTGTAAATCTCCCATCTTAATATCCCGGGATACATTTTGTTTTGCCAATCAGCTATATATCATTTACCTTCCATAGTTTTTAGCTGACAAAAAGTTCTTAAATTATGGAAAAAACATATAAGCATTCAGATATCTTAATTAAATACTAGTATCTAAAAGCGGACCCTATTTGAAAAAATTAAATCATACATTCAATTTGGGCCTATTTATATAAGATAAAGCATACATTGAATGTAGATCGGATAATCAGACACCATTTGCTTCACAATTTTTTTGTTCTAGAGATTGGAAAATAAAAAACTGTAGAAACTTGTGGGAAAAAAAAAATCATTTTGAATTGTTTTTCCTTCTCTTGTATAAATTTTCTAGAATCATTTGGAAAATATGTTAAAGTCAGAATTATTGGTCTTAAAAAAAATTTCTTGGTTCTTTTTTTTCTTCACTTAAATTTCGAATGATAGATTGGTCCTAGTTTTGAACAATTGTTATAGTTAACAAATAGTCTACTAAATAAAATGCCATTTTTAATTTCCAAATTTACGCCTGTGCCTAAATTCAGGTTGTTACTTGTTAGCAATTTTCTTTTGGTACTTCAACATATATAATGGAAAAAAAAAAAACAAATTTTGGATTTTCGAAAAAAAATGTGAAACCCTTGCCAACATGGAAACATATATACACGGATTTATTGGGGATGGACCAGTGCAATGAATAAATCTTTTTCCATTTTATATTATAAGTCTATAAAATAAAATAAAAACTGCTATTTTTTGAATTTATTATACTGTTATTATTGCGACCGCAACTATGAAGCATGATATCCATTGATGAATGGCGGTTTGGACTTTAGGCCTTGTTTTGAAATTACTCTTTGGGCTATAGCCCAATTATTAAACTGTTTGTTCGGCCTTGTTAGTGTTTTATTGAGTGTAAATAGTGATTGGTTTTAGTAGTCTTCTAATGGATTTTCTTCAAATAAGCAATGAATCCTTTTCAAATGGTACAATGTTCTTCCACCAAATTCAGTTATACAAGCAGCAAAGTGCCCAACATGACCCTACATAGGAAAAAAAAAAAAAAGGAAAATTATAAATAAGTTTTAGTTTTGATTTTATGGAACAATCAAGTCTTAATGATGAATAAAAATGTGGTAATTTTGTGGTTGTAAGAACATAATTGTTTAAAAAAATAAAAAAAATAGGACTTAATTTATACTTTCTTTCTTTATTTTATAACATAAATTTGGCACGCATGTGTCAACAGTAGTCCCTACAGCACAATATATTGTTATAATGTACTAGCAGAATACCGAATTTTCATATACAAAATCACTTTTCAACCGTTGATATTAAAGTAAATCTGGAGAGTCTGATTGAAAAGTAAAGCAAAATAAAACTTTCTCAAAGAGAGAAACCAATATCAAATAAATTAAAATGAATGATAGTGATGGACCACGAGTATTCTAGAAAGTCCACCCAATAAGAGTACTTGGAGATGCTGAGTCATGGTCCACAAGAACAAAAGAAAAAGCAGAGCAAAAAAGTTGAAAAAGTAAACACGAGTATACAATAAGGACGTCTCAGATATCTGGATTTGAATATAGAAGTACAGTGCTAATATATATATATATATATATATATATGTACAGAAAGGTTAGTGTCGTGGGTCATAGTGAAAACTGTGTAATCAGCCTTCAATGGTTTGTGGAATGCGCGGACACATTTCTTTGAACAGTTGTGGTATAGACACATCACCCCACCAAATAATGAGACAATACACGCCCTTTCATTCATGTTTATGCCTTCCAATATTATGACATTTTTTTTGTTTGAGCCACTCATTGCTACTAAAATTATTATCCCAAGGGATTGTGTGAAAGCATTATTTTGAATTTTTATTTTTCATTTTTGACATATTCAAACATGAAACCAATTAGTAATGGAGAATCATCTTCATTCAAGCATCATGACTTTTAGAAGTTATTCAAATATAGAAAATATAGACTTTTCTAACCAATTAGTAATGGAGAATCATCTTCATTCAAGCATCATGACTTTTAGAAGTTTAGGAAAACATGTCGCATTTCTTGAAAATGAAATACTACTTTCCATATTAAAAAGAAAAAACAGACATCTAACCTAGTGTTAGTGGATCTTGCCTATATCAGGACGGAAAAGTGATACATCGTGATTGGGTATATAAAAGGATGAAGCTTATATAAAAGGATGAACCTGTTATCAGGACGGTAACAGGTCTGTTTGTTTTTACCAGCCAATACGTTGTCAGCTTCGTAACACTTAGGTGAAGTATGAATAACTTTTGTGAAGTATGGTACATAAGTAACTTTTGTGAAGTATTAATACCATTTCGCTATTCGCATTTATAGTTGCATTTAACACTGATATCAATTACGTTCAATTCTATGTTGGTATTCATACCTAACACCACCTTTTAAGGCAAATCCCAAGCTCAATCGATAATACAAATCCATAATTTACTACTTTCACCTAAACAATGCTGTAACTTATCCTAAAAGATGGTGTTCACTCCTCCACGTCAGCGCTGAATCAGCTGCCAACTTTTTGGCTTCAACACGAACAAACACAGAATGAAACAGGAATGATACCTTAACACCTCATTTTAAGGACATCAATATCTCAATTTTCCTCCCTCACCTCTTTCTCCACGAGAATTTTACAAATTGGTCTCGACTAAGAACTTGGTCAAGCGACTAGACCGGGTTGGCTCAGTTGGGAAAGACTTGGACTATGGTGCCTTAAAAAAGGAGGTCGCCTTGTTGACCCCTCCTCACAAAAAAAAAAAAAAAAAAGGTGTTGTAGGTCAATTCAGACTCCAGGACTTGTGATGTGCCCACCCCATCCGAGTGGATGTGAGTGTTTAAAGTGGTTGCAGAGTTTCTGTTCTAGTTTGGTTAACTTGAATCTAAGAGACCATCAAAGGCTTGATTTGGTGAACAACCTATAATAATAAGCTAATAAAAAACAAAAGTCAAAATTTAGGAGTTATCATATCAGTGTGTCAATATAGTCATTTTCAATGACTCTTGTTCTCTTCATACCCTTCGATCTGGCACTGGATAATTCTTTGCTGTCCTAGTTATTCCACTCCATTGTTCTATTACTCCCAATGTTCTTACAATATACTCCTCATTTTTTTCACTAAATCCACCAACTTGCAAAAGCACTGCTCCACATACAAAAACAGGTCCAACTCTATCGATCTGAATGGCAATACATCATAGTAGACCTGTCAATGGATTGGATTTTGATTCGAATCCGATCCGATTAGCCGGATTTGGATTAGAAAAAAAATCCGATAATCCGAATCCGATAATCTGATTCCTTAACAAATTGGATTTGGATTTGCCTAATCCGATCCGATAATAACCCGATCCGATTAATTTTATATATACACATATATATTATGTTATTAATATGTAAATATTAAATAGTATACTAAATTATCTTTCAAATTTTTTTTTCCCTTTTTCATTTTTATGTTTTTATAGTCATGTATTATAAGTATTGATTGTAAAATATATAATTTAGTGTTTAATATTCTTAAAAAATAATATAAAAAAAAAATTAATAATTTTTTGTAATTTTTTTTTACTTAATCGGATCGGGTTATCGGATCGGATATCCGAAAATAAACAAATTCGGATTTGGATCAATTAAGTGAAAATCCATCGGGTTATCGGGTCGGATCGGATATATGCTAATCGGATTCGGATCGGATCAGGACAGATCCGATCCGAATCCGACCAGTTTACAGGTCTACATCGTAGCACAAGGACAAGTTATCGAGTAGAATATACCCAAATCGGAAGGGAAAATGAAAGTTCGGGGGAGGAAAGCAAGTAACGATAGAAAATGAAGAATCACAGGTTCCCGGAATTGAAACCTTTGACGTGGGACTTGGAAATTAAGACCCGAAGCTACTGAGAAAAAGGTACAATCTCACTGTTATAGATACCAAACTATGGTTATAGGGGAAATAAAAGCAAATTAGGGACCCCTTTTAATTATTCTCTCCCACTTTCGGGAAAAAGAATAGGTAGACAAACCTCGAGGGAAGGGAGAGAATCACTTTTCCATTTTTCTTACCCCAGGTCCTCCCTTCAGCCTACTCTTCCCTCATAACATAACTAGAAGTTGAACTGCAATAAAATTTCCTGGACAACTTCTTATCAATAAGAATAATGCTCTTGCAGCATCCTATAACAGCTGCGCGGAATCAAAATTTCTATGAACTTCCTAATGATATCGACTTATCCCCCGATGGGCTGCCAAATCGACCGTAATTTTACTATTGAAATCTCTCTGTTTACCAAGTTCAGAGAGGAATTCATTCTTCAAGAGGTAACAGACGGGTGGAAATAGAAGTGAAAGGCGTGGGCGTGATTGACAATGGTCTGTACAATCAACCATAAGTAGTTCATAACTTCATAATTAACAATACTAAATTGAATTGGTTAATAATTCATTATCAAACAATATGCATGAATGCATCACATAAAAATTTAAACATGCCAAGAAAATTCAAATATTACAAACAGAGAGAGACATCATAATTGGATTATAAACCACCCAAAAAACCAAGTCCCCCACCATCACATATCTCTTCGGTTCAGTCTACCTCTTTCACCCTTCTTGTGCACAAATTGCAGGAATAAGATCACATCAAATTACAACGGAAATGAAAAAAGCACTAGAAAGAGGACGTAAGAAAAATAAAAGAAACAGAAAGGAGTCATGTATACAGATACCGAAATAAGTTGCAAAATCAATAAGGAGTATTGTAATACCCGGCAGGCGGCATCCCATAAGGCATCACAGGCTGAACACCCGGAGCATAGTATCCGCCACCACCAATCTTGGCTAAACTGTTTTGGCCTTGCATACCAGTATTAGCATACTGTTGCCATACCATCTGCTCATGCACAAGTAACTGCTGTTTCTTTTCCATATCAGACATTTGCACATAAGAAGGCGGTGGAATGCTCAATGATGCAGCAAAAGGATCTCCTCCGACTGTCTGGACCGTTCCATCAGGGGCTGGGAGTGCCAACACAGGAGTTGTGCTCTTCCCTGCCCCGGGCAATGCAACACTACTTGCACTTCCACCACTCAATTGAGCTGTGCTCACATGTTGCCTTACCATTCCCTGATCATACATGCCATTCAACAGCAATGGATCCATCCCACCACCCATTGCGGACTTTTGGTTCCCAAGATGACTCGCCGACTCCACTAAAGCCAATTCCCAATCAGCTTTACCAGTTTCAGCTGCCGGGTTCTGCCAAGCAGAGGTTACTCCAGGATCTCCATTTGAGGGGAATGCCTCCCATGACCCGTTTGTACCGTTGGCTGCTGGACCTGCAAACAACGCCAAAGCCAACCTATTCTCTTGATCATGTGCGGTTCCCACATCATCCCTCAAATCCACCAAGTCCCCTGTATCTTGCTGCTTAGGAGGAGGAGGAGGAGGAAGCTCCGGCTCAGGTGGTGGTGGTGGTGGTGGAGTGTAATTCTCTGGTGCTGGCAATGCCTTTATCTCATTCATATCAGGTACAGGCTCCTCTTGAGCTACCGGCTGAGCCTCCACTCTCCTCTCTGGACTCTTTGTCACCTTTGACCTATCCCTCACGAACTCTTCCAATGTCTCCAACAACTTACTCGTAATCCTCTGCACTTCCGGGTACTCTGATGACCTTGCAACACCCGTGTCCTTGCACCAATTATAAAAGGCTACAAGCTCATCAATCTGCTTCGCCGCACTTGCATATGCATCAAATGCCTTGACACAATCTGTAAACTCCATGTCAAAAAACCGATCCAGCAACACAGCCAACACCTCACATATATCAGCATAGAGCTTAAAACTCTCTTTCACAACAGGATACAGTGCAACCAACACCATTCTGCTATTCTTCGCCATCCCTGTAGGCCTACACGCCAAGAACCTATCCAACAGCCTCTGCAAATGACTCATCTTCCCGAACATCCTCTCGGGCTTCATATCCCTCAACGGGGTAACCTCCCTCTTCTCCTCTCTCCCTCCCACCGAGGATTCCCTCACGTCTCCGGATGACCTTGAACGCCTCATCCCATTATTCCCATACCCTGGTTCATCCCTGAACTCATTGTAGTCATAGTCATAACCCCGATTGGGCGGCGACCTCCACCGTTCCTCCCTTGATCCAGACCTCTCAATATCCCCACCACCACCACCGCCACCATCGCCACCACTGCCACCACTGCCACTACCACTCTGCTTCCTCTCGTACAACATCAACTCCAACCTCTGGTCCAAATACAGTGCATAAGTCCTCACAAAAGCCGAGTGATCCCAAGAATTTGAATGTGCTTCATCGCGAAAATCGGACATGTTGAGAAGCCTCGTCCCCCTCCGCGTGTAGTACATGATCTCCTGCTGGAAAATGGCGTCGCCATCGGACAGCAAACGGTGAACCAACATCAAGCTCTTCAATGCCACGATCCAATCCCTGGTTTTCCCCAATCTCCTCGACACCAACACGACGCAGGCACTCACGTAACCTCGCGAATACGAGGTCAGGTGCAGGATCTCCCTCGAGTACTTCTCGTCCGCCGGCTCGTCGTCGTGGCTTGTCGCCTTCACGATCGCCACTTCAAGCTCCGGCGCCATATTGCTCGCGACCTTCGCTATACCGATGCTCGTCTGATCCTTCACCACTCCAATTGCTTTGCGAATCGTAGTCGGAGCCATAGCTAAACCACAAACCCTCAACAGATTAACCTATATCACTGATGATGATACAGACATACATATAAATATATATATATACACATATATACAACAGATACATTACATTTAAGTATATTTCATTGATGTTTGATGCTAATTATCACCGTTTAAACAAACAGAGTTCCATTAATTGAACATAAATTGATCCGGAAATAGAAAAAGTGCATAAAAAGATTGAATTACATACCGTTTAAATCGAAATGAATATCTAGATCTGCGGCGGATAGGAATTGAGTTCCGATCTGATTGAAACTAGGTCAAATCTGTGAAGACCTTGCCTCCAACGAAGAAGAAGAAACGGAGACTCCAATCTATATAGCAGATCTGAAGCTCCGAGCTGATCTCGTAGTATATCGAGCACAGACTTCACCGTCAGCTACTTTCTCTCTCTAGATTTCTCTGCGATAGGATACAGAGAGAGAGGCTACGAACTAGATCAGATCTGATCTGTATAACAGCATTTTCGAGCTCAGATTTGATCTCCGATAATTTCTCTCTCTAGATTCTTCTGTCCGAGACTTTCTCTCTCTAGAGTCGGTGATTTCTGGTTTTCGCGGGAATATATATACGTGTATATATATATGTATCGACGTGTGTAATAGAGAGGATGAGGAACGAAAGCTAGATCTGCGTTGATCTGTCGAGCATTTGGAGACGAGGACGACTTTGGGATGCCAGCTACTTTCTCTCTATAGAAATTCTCGTTTCTCTCTCTAGATTTTCTCTACGGTGCAATGCCGGTGTTGTAATGAAATATAGAGAGAGAGAGAAAGGAAAAGGCTGTGATTGGATTTTATTTTTTATCTTAAAATTAATATGTTTGTAAATGACAAATACTATTTTTTTTTTGGAAAATTGGTTTATGAAATATATAAAATTGTATTATTTTTCATTCTTTTCGTTATCTTTAATTGTAACCAGTTGTATACAATGTAAAAAAACTAATATTTTGAAAACTTAAGAGCCTTTAAATTAATCATATGACCCTCTCTTTAAATATACTTAAAATTCACTTTTTAGCCATCGACAAAGATTTAAGAAAAAAAATATTAAAGATGAAAATAAAATTAAAATTCATTTAACACTTTTTTCTATTCATTTTGACCTAAACAAATTTATAATATTTAATTTTAGAAAGTCAATCCAGAGTTCGACAAAAAAACACACGGAAAAAAAATTGGTATTATTCATCACTACAATACTCGTCCAAAAATTTCCTCCATTCTTCATGCAATATATTAATTTTAGGGTGATTTGCATTGACACCCCCTGAGGTTAGGGTCAATGGCAATGAGATTACGGTCAACGTTTTTTTGGTACTCACACCCCCTGAGATTCCTCCTTCGTTGCAATGACACCCCCTGTGCTAGTGAATTGACTAGAATGTCACTTTAATTATTTCACTTATTACATTAGGATAATATATAAAGTGTGAAATTACCCATATGCCCAAACACTTCACTCCTCTGAAATTACTAATTACACTTCCACCCCTTATTACAAAATATATATATTATGAAAATTACAATTTAATTTTTTTTTATAATATAATTTGTATATATAATTACGAATATATATATATATATAATTTGTAAAAAATATATAAAATTTGAAAACACATATAAAATTCAAAAAAGTATATAAAATTTGAAACAATATATAAAATTAAAAAAAAAACCATATAAAATTCGAAACAAATATATAAAATTCATAAACAATATATAAAATTCGAAAAACATATAAAATTTAAAAATATATATATATATATAAAGTGTGACTGAAGTTTAAATGGACAAGCTTCAGAGTCATTAGCCAAGGTAACGACTCCTCTCCAACTCTCTGCAGAGTTATTTCAATGGCCACGATGGCGACACATGCCCCACGATGGTGACCGAAATCGGAATCGAACCAATACTTTATTAAAATATTTTAATCAAAATTAAATATATTAATATTTGGATCAAAATTAACGTTTCGGTTCCGGTTCTCATTTTTAAAGAACCGAAAGTATCGGTTCGGTTCCGGTTTAGGTCGGAATCAAAAGCGAACCGCATCGTGAATATATTAATATTTGAATCAAAATTAACGGTTCGGTTCCAGTTCTCATTTTTAAAGAACCAAAAGTATCGGAACTGAATTGTTAATTTTGATTCAAATAAAAATTTACTTTCGGTTCTTTAAAAATGAGAACTGGAACAAAACCGTTAATTTTGATACAAATCAAAATTTACTTTCGGTTATTTAAAAATGAGAACCGGAACCGAACCGTTAATTTTGATCCAAATATTAATATATTTAATTTTGATTAAAATATTTTAATAAAGTATCGGTTCGATTCCGATTTCGGTCACCATCGTGGGGGCATGTGTCGCCATTGTGGCCATTGAAATAGCTCTGCAAAGAGTTGGAGAGAATCCGTTACCTTGGCTAATGACTCTGAGGCTTGTCCACTTAAACTTCAGTCACACTATATATATATATATATATATATATATATATTTGAATTTTATATATTTTTTAGAATTTTATATATTGTTTACAAATTTTATATATTTGTTTCGAATTTTATATATTTATTTGAATTTTATATGTTTTTTCAAATTTTATATATTTTTTACAAATTATATATATATATTCGTAATTATATATACAAATTATATTATAAAGAAAAAAAATTAAATTGTAATTTTCGTAATATATATATATATATATATATATATATATATTGTAATAAGGGGTGGAAGTGTAATTAATAATTTCAGAGGGGTGAAGTGTTTGGGCATATGAGTAATTTCATACTTTATATATTACCATAATGTAATAAGTGAAACAATTAAAGGGGCATTCTAGTTATTTCACCAGCCCAGGGGGTGTTATTGCAACGAATGAGGAACCTCAGGGGGTGTGAGTGCCAAAAAAACGTTGACCGTAATCTCATTGCCATTAACCCTAACCTCAGGGGGTGTCAATGCAAATTACTCTTAATTTTATATGCACATGTATACTTATGAAAATGATTTCTTGCTTTTGTGGAAATAAAAAAATTATACTTGTTTATAATAATAATTCAATGTGATTGACATAATAAATAAAATATTATTTAAAATTTAAAAATCATATCTTAATAGTTATGTCATAGATGAATTAAAATTTTCTTAATCATCGGAATTACTATATATATATATATATATCTTTTAGTTGCAAGTAAAATACTGTTACAAAAATAATAATAAAATAGATAAATAAATAAAAGTGACTCGGAATGTGTAATTATTGGAAAGTCAAAGGGAGTCGGTGTAATTTACTAAATGAAGAAAGTAGGAAATGAGGGCCCATGGGCCTTGGAGGCTGAGTGAAAGTCGGCCGTTGGATGTGAGACATATAGGCGATATATAAATGCGAAAACGTTGGTTTCCTGTGGGAGGGGCGTGTTTGGCTGAGTGGTTAGTGCTATTTTATTACAGCATTAACGCGTACGGTTCACGGTGATTGATACTTGATTGAGACAAACATGGTCCAAGGGCGTGTTTGGAAAGTTGGAAACTAGTATAAACAAAGAAAGTTGATTCTCGTCTGCTTTAGAGTGTTTGCGAATCACGATTGACACGTGTCAGTTGATCCGGGAGTGTGCGATACACAGAAGGTCCCACGAGCTTGGTAAGTGGATTTTCTTTTTCTTATCGTGATATTTTTTAGGGTAAATTACAGTTTCACCCTCTAGATAGGATATATTATAAATTGACCTCTCTAGATTAGACAATTACACTCACACCTCTTAATCCAATCGGATGTCACCAAGAATAGTAAATTACCAAATTACCCATATTCTTTTATGATTTTTTTATAACTATATCTTTGTTTCTTCCTCTGGTCAGTGCTACTATCAAATTGTTATGAAAATGGGTTTAATTGCTAAGTTTTAAAACAAATATTTCAAAGAGAAATTTCGAAGATTAGTAGAAGTATTGTAATTGAAATTTTGCAATTTTTCAAAAATCCTCAACCAATGCAAAACAAATAATTAAAAAAGAAAACCCAAATTTGAAACTCATAAATTAGAACAGAAAAATCCTAAATCTTGAATGGAGATGGGTAGAAGATGGTGTTGGTAATCATAATCTTGCAATTTTTAAGAAATCCTCAACCAATGTAAAGATAATGTAATATATATTGATCTTTATACGTATATATAGATTTACAAATCTACATTTGTATACATATCCATATATGTAACGTCCGGTATTTTTACCGGTTAATTTAAAAAAATTATTTAAAAAATTATGTGCTTAATGTTTTTAATTATTTTAGCATGCCTTACATGTTGTACGTGTTATAAAAATTGTACGTAGCATGTTGTATTTTCATTTTGAAATTAATGAAAATTATTGGAAACGATTTCGGGAAAGAAATGACCGAGGGGTAAATGAGTAATTTCACATTTGGAGCACTTAGTGGAAAGTGTAGAGATTTTGGGTGAGAATTAGGGCATGAGTGGCGTTTTGGTAATTAAGGAGGATGACAAAGGGTAAAAGGGTATTTAAGAGTCTTGATGACACTCTTGTAATTAACTCCAACTTTGGATGAATTTGGTCATTTACACCTTTCATGTGTTGTCTCATTCCTAGCCCTTGATCTCATTCTCCCATCTTTGTTTTAGACCCTTGGATCATAAGGCCTTGTTTGGTTGACACTTAAATGAAATAATCCATTATTCTTGGTCTTCCACTTGACAAGACTTTTTCTCAACCATTGGATGGTTTGTTAATTCCCATCTTTATTCTAAGCCCTTGGATGATAAGGCCTTGTTTGGCAAAATAATGAGTTTTGTGAGTTGTGTCATAAGTCTTCCACTTGGCAAGACTCATTTCTAGCCATTGGATTCATTTCCTTTTCCCCATCTTTGTTATGAACCCTTGGATTATAACACTTATTTAGGGTTATACATATACACCATTATGTATTGATTATTGTCTTCTAAAGTGCAAGAGTTCTCTCATTCACCACAAATATCTCTCTATCTCTCACACGGTTCTTTCTCTCTTGCTCTCCCTCACTTCACTCCTTCAAGTTGTCAAATCCTCTCTTCCTTGTGATGAGAATTTGAAGAAGGTTTGTGCATGAGAGTGGATGTTGGTGCTTCAAGCTTTCTTTTGAGTCAAATCTTGGTAAGTAATTTCTACTCCTTTGGGATTTCTAGTTTCAAACCCTAGCTTTTATTATTAGATTCTTGTCTTCAATTTTTGATTTATGGAGTTGTCTATCTATAGCTTTTGCTTAAGATTCCATTAAAGCTTAGCTATCGGTTGAATTGAGCTTATTGTTGGATTTGGAGGAGGTTGGGTTGATTCGATTCACCTTGGAGGCCTTTACTTGTTCTTGGTGTTCTTACTTGGAATTGAGGTAGGGGAAAAACGATTTGTCTTTGTTTTTGTACGAGGGTGTGTGCGTCTATGTATATATATGCCGTATATATATATACGAGTTGGTCTTGATAGCTTAGCCTATGATTTAGGCATTTGAGAACATGATATTGTGATATATATGCATGTTGTGTTTTATGGCTTACAAATATGAATTGTAAGCATGTATTGTGATGGCATAAGGTTGAGATCGAAAACCTTTATGCATTTTTTGTTACACTATTTAGTGTCAAAACGTGGGTGTTGGGTTATACGAGGTGTGTAAACCTATATACGTAGTCTTGTATCGAATCGTCGCAACAACTGGCCAGGTATAGGTGTCTCCCACCTCCGGACTAGTAATCTGGGAATTGGGGATATAGGGTTGGTTGTTGCCCCATCGTGGTGGTATGCGCCACTCTCGGATCTTCGTAGTATGGGAGTTGCCAGTGGGGCTCTCATGCGACCGCCTTCCTTGTTGAAGTGAGAAGTTTCAAAATCACTTGGGGAGGATCGGTGCGGTACTCGTTACTCATAGTATGAGTGAGTGCGTATTCGTTAACCCCGAATTGGGGCAAGCGCATATTATAGGGTGTGTTGAGTTATATTACACTTGAATTATCCCATATGTATGATTGTGTTATTGATGTTGAAGCATGCTATAAATTGTGGAAAATTGTGTTGTGAGCATGTTGGGGAAACTTATTTGTGGGGTTCGAAGGGGTTCCGGATTGGCGTGAGAGCCATGTAGAACAAACAACTAACCTAGGAGTAGTTGCATGTGCCATGGGTGGGTTGTACCACTCGGACTACCGAGATGGAGGCAATGACGCTTCCTCTACTGGGCTAGTGAGCTCACCCCACACCTTATATATTTTTCAGGTGATGATCTCGTTGGGAGGGTCCCGTAGTTTCTCCATGGACGTGTGGCTACATGTCCGCCCTCTTGTGCGTGGGAGGCGGACCATACGTATTTTGTTGGGCATTAAGTCGATAAATATGTTCTTTTTCACATGTAAGCCAAACTTGTAAAACCATGTTATTTTAATCCGGCTAGCATGTTAGTCGAGGTGTTATTGCCTATGTATATCCCTTGGAGCGTTATATGCGGGGATTTTATTCCTTTGGTGCACTTAGGTGCCGGATTGTATACATGTGTATTTTGAATAAATTATAACATGTTTCGCCTTAGAGTGCTTTAATGTCATTATTAAATCATTTTCCTTGGAGTTATGAATATAATTTGGAGTATGGCCCTAAATAAGAGTATACGCAAACATAGGCATGTATACGTAGTTGTTATGGTGCTTTCGGACCAATTTGAGTATTTTCGGGTCCGTGAGTCGACTGACGGAATTGCATCAGTCGACTGGCATATAGCCATAAAAAGTTCTGGTGAGGTCAGGCGACTGATGGGTATTGGTCAGTCGACTGACGGTCGTCGTCAGTCGACTGACGGTCGTCGTCAGTCGACTAGCAAATCGTCAAACATTTTTTGTCCAGGTCAGTCGCCTGACAGGTATTGGTCAGTCGACTGATTGCCTGGTCAGTCGACTGATTTTTCCCCAGGATGTTCTAGTTCGATCCTGTTTCGACACCCCTTCACTCTTTCGGTCATATCTGGAGCTACCTATGCCGGATTGAGGTGATCTTTAGTTTTTTAGAAATCTGACTTAAGGCTCTTGATGTTAGGCTTTTGAATCGCTTAATTTGAGTCCCTTTTGAGAGCGTAATGGTCGTTTGAAAATGACAGTACGTTTTGAGCCTCGACACCTTATGACAACCTATTTCTTCAAAATGTTGTAGTTTCCATTTCGTACCTTCAAATTCGGTTCCGTTTGTTCCTATAACTTCCTTTAGGTCCAAACCTTGTATTTATACTGACGGGTTGAATTTTGATGATATTGTGTCGTTGTTTCACCACACCCCGATCAACAAGAATTTATACCTACTAATACTTTACTTAAAATAGTATAGCAATAAGTAGGGTCGAACCACTCTCAACTTGGAACTCGTTTTGAGACAAGGATCCAAAACCTTACTTTTCGAGATAAAAAGAAAATCACTTAAAACAACTCTTGAATTTTTTAATAGTACTAAAATAACTAGATAAATTATCAAATGGTGGAAAAAATCTCAAGGGAAAAGAATCCACCACCCGGGTCTATACAAATAATATTATATATTTTTATTGCAAATTCTCCTCCAACCTATTAAACATAAACATAGATAGTAGTAGGCATTCCCCGTATTTCCATTAATTGGTAATCACGAAGAATCCTCCCTCTAATGTTTTGGTTTAAATAAAATGTAAATAGTAGTAGGCATTCCCCGTATTTCCATTAATTGGTAATCACGGAAAATCCTCCTTCTATTTTTTAGTGTCCAACCTCTATTGTAAGGTTTTTGTTCATTGAGATTCGTAAAATGAATATTCTCGGGACGAGAATTAAACAATGTGAAATAAAATAAAAATTATTTATATCTTACCCATGGTGGCTTCATCACCCCCTTGAGAAGAGTTTTAAGCTAGCATGTTGATATGAAAATAAAACAAGGTAATAGAATAAAATTACATTGATAGAGAAAAAATTACAAAAAATATGAAAATGGTACAATAGTATTCTAAGCTCTCACTCCTCCCGCTTCATCTCTTCCTCAGATTTCCAATATATATAGGCCTCTGGTTGTTTCTTGACCACTTGTACCATTCCCAGCTGTCGAATTTAATGCTATCTTCCTTTCCCAACTGTCGAATTTAATGTTGTCTTTGATTTTACAACATTGAATATTCAAGCAACATCATTTTTCATCTTTATTTTTGATCTTGGCGTGCCTTTTGAGGCATGTGAGTCAACATCACCCATTTCCCTCTCAGACCACAATACACACATACATACACCACCTATATGCATATGCATATATATGCATGCATCAATTACATTATCCCCCACCATTTTTTCTTTTTCTTCATTTTCATCCTTCTTGCTTTCTTTTTTTTTTTTTTTTTGTAAATCAACCCCTGCATGAAATAAACATATATACATATTAGGACATTATGCTAGATAAATTACTCTATTTTGTGCACTTATCATATACCTTGAAATCATTACTTTATCTTTGTGATGACTATTTTACCCTTGGGTGGGCACGGATGCTTAAACGGTCCGTTTAAGGTACCATTTGTTTCGTTTTGCTTCTACTTCCATCCCGAGAGGTCTTCTTGTCATGTTGTAGGAGTGAAATGACATTTTTACCCTTTTGTGAGTATTTGATGACTAAAGGTCATTTGTTTTCGTTTCTTTTTAATTCCGCATTCACTCCCTTAGCTCTTAGGCTCGGGTTTTGGAGTCCTAGGAAATTTGGGGTGTGACAATATATGTATATGTATATATATAGTGTTGTCGCTGCTAGGGCTGCACACAAACCGAAAAAACCGAAGAACCGAACCGAAACCGGCGGTTTGGTTCGGTTTTAAGGTTGTTCGGTTCGGTTCGGTTCCGGTTTTCAAAATTAAAGAACCAATTTTTTAGGTTCGGTTCCGGTCCTTAACCATATAGAACCGGACCGGAACCGAACCGGGCTGGTTATATATATATATATAAAAGTTATTATTAGATAAATAATGTATAATTTTAAATTTTTTAAATGATATGTATAAATGTATCACTGATTCACTAATATAAGTAACATGTAAATGACATTTTTGGGTCAAGACTCCTAGTAGCTTGGGCTTTAATTATGAAAACCCCATATATTTTCCTCATTATTTGTTGGCCTTTGGCCCATTTCTATTTTATAATAATTTTGATTCTTAACCTAGTGATATCAATGTATCAAGCGCCTCCCATTCTCACTACCTTTTCCATTCTCATTAATTGCACGCACCATACCCCTTCTCACTACTTCTCAAAGCAGATCCGGTTCATTGGTTTGCTTCGCCTGGTATTTCTCTCTTTCTATCTCTTTTTCTCTATATATCTCTCTCTATTTCCAACTATGAGTTCATGGGATTCATCATCTTCTTCAGTCAAGGTAATAAACCAAAATAAATTTTTAGATTTGGTATTGTTCGGTGTGTTATTATTGTCGATTGCATGAAGAAATTATATCTTTTAGCTTACTCTAATTTAGGCATTAAATGATAGTATAATCAAATCTATCTATTTAGGCCAAGTTTCCGATTTTCATAATTTAAACTTATATTTTCTAAGTTGATTAATACTCACTGTTCATTTTTGTCATTGCAGATTATGGGGGTTGCATTCTAAAGAGTTTTTTGTTTTGAAATGCAAGTGAAGACTGGTAGTCATACCAACTCAAGGATGTCTTTTTCTTTTTAACCATGAAATGCAATTTTTTCCTTTTTTAGAGGACAAGTTTGAATTCCTGAAATTGTAATTTCAAAATGATTACTTTCATTACACTAACTATCATTTTATTTTGGGTTTGTAATAGACTAATAGTTGAAATACTCTATAATTTGGTTTATAATTATGTTTTGTTTTGAAATTTTTTATGTTTTTTAAAAGTAATAATAGGAACTGGAATCGAACCGAAAAAGATGGTTTGGTTTGGTTCGGTTCTTTGTATTAATGGTTCGGTTCTTTGTATTAATGGTTCGGTTCCGGTTCTCATTTTTAAGGAACCGAAAATAATGGTTCGGTTCCGGTTCCGATCGGAACCGAGACTGAACCAGACTGTGTGCAGCCCTAGTCGCTGCCTCTGCTGAACCGTTGTCGTCGCCGCCTTCCTCTTCTTCCTCGCCGCCATCGTCCTTTTTCTCCTTCGCCATCTATATATGTATATGTATATATATGTGTGTGTATATACAAATATATGTGTGTGTATATATGTTCACTATATATATATGTATATTGTCCACTACATAACATCCACAAGCACTCGTCCATTATTGATTTGATTCGATTGTAGTAGCAATTCTTGCCCCAGTGTTCAAGCCAAATGATTTTGGAAATTTGTTTTAGGAAGAAGACCCACAATATAATTTTCATAAGAGTTTTTTTTTTGAGTCAATGGTAATTTTATTGAGTCAAGGGTAACAAAGTCATTTCTCATCTAAAAAATGGATGACTTCATTTTTGACCGGCATTGACCTTGCCGGAATAATGAGGGAGGGGGGAAACTGTTACAAAAAATCAATCTAGAGGGGGTGCGAGTGTAATTATCTAATTTAGAGGGGTCAAGTTATAATATGTCATATCTAGACGGATAAAATTGTAATTTACCCTATTTTTTATAAGAATATTTTCCACATTTGAATAAAAACATAGATCTGTATAGTCTCTAGAAGACTAGAACCATGTGGCCGTCTAGCTGGAACGCAGTGTGTGTGACAATATAGAATTAACTATGATGTATGTGTATATATTTTTTTTAGGTAAAATTACAAATATATAATTAATTTTAAAAAAAATTCAGCCACCCAAATGTATTCTACCATATCATTATGAAGGAGAAACTTTCTTCTTTCGGGTAGGAGGAAAAGATTATTCTATAATTAATTGAGATTTGGGGCAATTAGTACTTTAAATAACACTATGCTCAAAAGGATTTTACATAAAATAGGTAAATAATAAATTTATTTACAAAATATAAAATTTTGTATTATTAATTATAATTTTGAAAATATATATTTATATGTATTTTAAAATAGTGATTCCATACAATATTTGCAATTTATTCTCTTTCATCCAACAAATTAGTGAATGATAACATGGTACTGACTTGTTTAGTGGGTAATATAAAGGGTTAATTTCACAAAACCCCCTTATACTATTCAATTTAATCAATTAACTTTCATTGTGTTCATTTTGCCCTATATACTATTTAATTTCATCACTATGCCCCCTCCCCTTACATTTTGAGTCATAATACCTAAACTACCCTCAATAATACAGGGGGGTTTAGTGAAATCAAACCTTTAAAAATATTATTTTTTCAAAAATCAATTATATTTTTCGTAAAAACTATAAATTTCAAAAAAAAAAATTTCGAAAACAATATATATTTAGGAAAAAATATAAATATTTTCCAAAATATATATATATTTCGGAAAATATATAGTTTTTGGAATATATATATATTGGAAAATGATATATATTTTGGAATATATATATATATATATAATTCGACAAAAATATATATTTTCAGAATTGTTTTAAAAAATATGAATTTTTTCTGAAAAAATAATGTTTTTGTGAAAAATATACATTATTTTCCAAAATATAAAAAATATATATTTCGTAAAAAAATTATATTATTTTTGGAAAAAATCATATTTTGGAAAAAATCATATTTTGGAAAATAATATATATTTTTCTAAAAAAAATTATTTTTCAGAAAAAATCATATTTTGGAACATAATATATATTTTTTCCAAAAAAATTACTTTTCGGAAAAAATTCATATTTTTTGAAAACAATTCAGAAAATATATATTTTTGACGAATTATATATATATTCCGAAATATATATCAATTTCCAATATATATATATTTCTCGAAATATATATATTTCCAAAATATATATTATTTTTGAAAAATATTTTTTTCCCGAAAAATATATATATATTTGAAATTTATAGTTTTTATGAAAAATATAATTGATTTTCGAAAAATAATTTTTTTAAATGCTTGATTTCACTAAACCTCCCTATATTGTTGAGGGTAATTTAGGTATTATGACTCAAAAAGTGAGGAGAGAGAGCATAGTGATGAAATTGAATAGTATAGGGGGTAAAGTGGACACAATGAAGCTTAGTTGATTAAATTGGATAGTATAGGGGGATTTTGTGAAATTAATCCTAATATAAATGAATTGTATTGTCTATAAAAAAAATTAAAAAGATAATTTTTTTGGTAAAATATATTGACTACTCCTAAGGTTTGGTCTAATTACTTATCGATTATATAAGTCATTTATTAGATTGTATATCCTTAAAGTTTAATACACGATGTCAATATCTCCCCTCCTGTAATCTTAAAAGTCGAATATGAAGTTTAATACATGATGTCTGTAATGCCCCAAAATCCACAGTGATCTCCCGTACTGGAGTCTAAGATCACTGGAGCGTCACTCGACAAATCTAACAAAAATCGGGCAGAGTTTCGTCTGTACAGGAACCCTCTGGTGGATAAAGTTCACTCCAAAATACATCATGTACAAGCATATGACACTAAGACAATTAAACATCCAGCCCAAAGCTCACAAGGGATAGGGGTAGACGGCATGGTATCATCGCCACCCCTCTAAGCGCCACAATAAAACCCACAGTCCATCAATGTACATACGGTACCCGACAAAAGTAAAATACAAGTACAGACCATCAAACTCGTAGGTGCCAAAAGAATAATACATTAATCCGAAAAGGCGAGATAAACGTAAACTAGCCCTAACCATGGCCTGAACAACTAAAATGAACAGTAGGTCCAAAACATGCCAACTACATCAAACCCTGCCCGACTCATAACCTGAAAATAATAAACACAAGGGAAATAAGCTCAACGCTCAGCAGAGAAACTGTTAGGTGCCGAATATTATGTATTCTAGACACCTCACTTATCATTATTAGTCTAATTATTTCATTACATGGGTGTTTTTATGTGATTTGTCTTGTTTACCGTGTTTCAGGTTTATTATAAGGAAAACGAGTTAATTTCGATAAATTAACCGGAATAATAATTCTAGATGATTCAAGAGATGAAACTGCTAAAAAATGGAGTAAATTGAGCCATAAAATATAAGAAAAATTCCAAAAGTGGAGTGGAATTGAAGAAAATGGCTGGATCGCCTGCACACAGACCAATATTGCAGTTTTCGTATAAATTGTCGGAATTTATTAGTAAGAAAAGACAGTTTTTCGAGTGAAAATGGGCCAACAAACAAGACTCACTATATAACGGTGAGCCCACATGATTTTGGGCCAAAACGTATCGTTTAATGTCACGCCCCGAAACCGAAAACCTGGATAATGACTTAAATTTACTTAAAATTCATAAAATATCAAATGGTCAAACTGGTCAACCGACACTGTTTACATGGTACAATTCATTTTTTTATTATATATAATTCACTAGCGCGGAAGCAAAATAGAAATAATAAAATCACACACAAATCCCGAAATCAAATCAAATTACAACACGAATACACTAGTCCAAAGCCAAACAAGTACAAATCATAATAAACACGCAATCTCCATTATTACATAAAGATGTAATTATTATAGGTTCAAATTCCACAAATTTTCAATAGATCACGCATCATCCACCCACGGTTCTTTTCCTGAAAAATATTAAGGGGTGAGCACAAACGACCCAGTAGAGAAAAATCATGAAGCGTAAGATTCCGCAAGTATGTAAATTAATGAATACGTATAGGGTCAAGTCTCTACCCTAGTCCAATGTCATGATATAAATGCATAAGGAATCACAATATAAAATCACGTAGAACAATTTAAATAATACCATCAAGATAATTTAAAAGTTCTATAATCACGAAATTAAAACCAATAATCTCAATACGAACTCAAATCCAACTATCACAACCGAGATAACATCAAATTCAAAATCATCAAATGGGAAAATTATGTCGTGAAACAAACCCTAGGACATGAACTACCTGTTCATCTGCCTATCCGTCTTGGGGCTACTAACCCTACGGTGACGTCAACCAATTGCGCGATAATTCGAGGACTTGCACCCCGGGAGCTCCTTCGTCCCCCCATTGCTCACACCACACGACCATTTCCCAAAATCAACAACCAATCCACCATTCACAATTCACAATTCATAAATGTCATTCACACGCGCACATAAGTAATAAATATATTCGCACTCCATGATCCACCTAATAAAAATTCTATCGTGACATGAATCAATGCATTTAAACACATTAATGCAATTTCACAACTCATGTAAAAAATAATACAATATGATGATGAATCTATATATAAACATTAAAATGCATAAATAAAGGTTCTTAAACTCACACGATACCCCCAATAAATCCCTACCTCAATTTGATAAAATATTCAGTAAAATACCAACAATCAAAACAATATGCTTGTATAGAGAATGAAGAAACGAACGGTTCCCCATTCACGCCTTCATTTGTACCATGTTATGCCTGAAACCAATTAACACATATTGAATAATTTTTATATACATAACCATATTTATTTTTTATAATAAGATTTGTCAATAAACATTCTGATATATATAAATATCTACTCAAAAATATTCGGGATTAATCGACAAAAATTAGCTAATTAATTAAGAATCAAAAAGTTCAGTTTCGAATATTACCGTAAAACGGATAGCAGGTAATCTATGATTTTTAGAACAATTTATAGGTTTGATAAAACTATGAAATTTACAGGATACACTCCAAACCTCTACGTAGGTTTATTGTAAAAATTTCATAAACTTTAATTAAGATACGGTGGTCCAAATTAATTATAAAAGACAACTTTCATAACAGTTCTGAAAACTGAACACCCTTTACTCCAAGATTTTTACAAAACTATCCATGACTTATATGACTACCAAAATATCCAGATTTACATATTATATACTCAAGATTATGTGATAAAATTATAAGTACAAAATTAGAATTATAGATAGCTCAAATCAGTAACACAAGTTCCAGTTTCGAAATACGATTGAAACTGAACAGTGACTACTCAACAATTGTTTTTACCGGTATAAATTAACTTAAAATTCTTGATCTTCATTCATATGTCCTAGACATATACAAAATGTTATAATAAAAGTTTCAAGATTTATAAGAATACGAAACCATATGAAACAATTGGCTAAACCGAAACCGAAATCGGGTCAGCAAGCAGTAAAATATCACTGGACAACCTACTTCCGTGATTTTTAGAAAATTAATTATTTATCTAAATGATTTGATATTTTTATAGATTAAACTAGACATATCAAAAATCATACTGTAAAAGTTTCAAAAAGTTATAAATAAATTAACATGGTCTATAAATTGCTCAAACTAAGGTAAGAAAACAATTCTGCAACAGGAACTATATCTGAAAATCATGCAATTCCGTATTTTTAATTAAATCTATATTGATCTATAATTTCTGAAATTTTCAGAAATATAATCTCATACATATACATATGCTGTAAAATTTTTAGAAAATAAAACGAATCCTTACATATTTTTAAAAAAATCATAGATCGAAGACTTTGATTTGCTAGAACAATGAGAACAATAATCTGAAATTTTTGAAAACTCAAATCAAATTAAATAATATAGATCACATACCGTATTTGGTATTAAACCGAAAATCGGAACACGTAGAACAACTTCCTAGTTGATCACTTCATCAAATTCCTACTCCAAAGATCTCTAATCGTAGAGAGAAGAATAGAGGAATAATGGAGGAGAAAGAATAAAAAATAGTTCTCGGCTGAAAATTTTCTTTGTGGTATAATGTTATGCTTGAACTCACCTTAATATAGATGAATGTGGTAAGAAACCAACTCCATAATTGTGACAAGCAGTGGAGAATTATGTATCATCCCACTTTAGATGGTGAAGAAAAAGAAATCAAAAGAATAAATGGCAAGCTCTCACATGGATGATACATCATTGTATGATATAAGTGACCATTTAACTTTAACAAAAATCACCAAATGACCCCACTAAGATACTAGAATTGTAGAGAAAATATTAAGGAAAGAAGAAGTCAAGAAACCACCTCATTTGGCATAATATTGTAAGAGTGAGATATGAGTTGTCACCCCTCCTTTTACAATTATTCAAGTATAACTATATACATACTCATGTGAACATAAGTTAAAGCAATAAGGTATGTGGTGGTGTGTGACAAGGACGTGGACCAACCCATGAAGAATTCCACTTCATTGCAATTACTTTTCATTTAATTTTCTCATGGGACCTATATATACATATAAAAATAACATGTTAATGATGGATGGCGGTGAGCTACCCTTTAACCGGTTCATGTGACCAATTTGAGTACATAACCTTTACAAAATGCAAGAAGATCCAACTTTCCACTAAATTGCAAAACAATCTTATAATAGTATATCGAAATTCCAAAAATACAAAATTGTACCAACCTATTGGTAAAATAAAATAAAATAAATGATAACGGAAATAATTTCATAACGAACCTAGAAACACAAATCACGTCATCCCCAATGAATGAAAACGCATGCAATGCCACGTAATGCACAAGATAAAAAAAATTTATATTATAACTGAAGAAAAAGAAATTACATTTAAGGCCTTAAACCCACGATTTTATTACTATTAGGAAGGCTGCTGAAGACTTCGTGATTTTTATTAGGGGTCAAGATAAGCTGCGACTTGGGTGATATTTTAGGAGTAATTTTATTTATTTATTAATATTCTTCTGTAATTATTTCGGAATTATTAGATAAACTATATTTTTAGGTTAGTTTTAGTTATTAGGTTTATTTTAATTAGGTTTTCCAAATTATTTAGGAAGGTGACTTATTTCTCTATAAAAGACCACATACATTAGAATATGGGGTGTTTTTTCTCTGCAAATAATTAGTACGTAAAGAAAATATCTCTCGAGAGCAGCGAAAGGGGAGAAGACGAAGGAAAACACCAAGAGGTTCATGGAATCGAGTTCACCATCAACGATGCAACCTTTGGTGGACATGGACAATTGAACGATATCTAGGGTTTCAAGCAAACCCTAGCCCAAGTATTGTAGATTATGTTTTATTTATTTTTATTGTAAAAGGGGAAGTTAAAGAACACTTTGGTGATGATTATGTAGATGAGAGACCGATATATCATTTTTATATAAGATTTTGCATTTATTCAATTCTTGTCTTAGATTGATATGATGTTTAATCTTGCACAACTATATTTAATTATTACGAGCTAGAACTCCGAAGGTTAAATGTTAGTTTTCTGCATAATGGTTATCAAAACAGGAAATCCTGATTTGGATAGTCCATGCTAAGGAGAGGTAAAATAGACATGTTTTAATTTAAGGATAATTTACACAAAACCCCCTAAGGTTTCAAGATTTAATCACCACACCCCCTATCGTTCGCCAAACCACCTGACATTTCAGATTTTAATCAAATACTCCCCTCCAGCAAATTTTCAAGTGAAAATGACTTAAATGCCCCTCACATAAATTATAGTTGCACCCCTCTTGTTTGGACATATTACATTTCCCCCCCTCTTGTTTGGATAATTACACGTTCCTCATCTATAAAAAATATATATATATATATAATTAAAAACAAATACATAAATTTTGAAATATATATAATTCATAAACAATATATTCAATCTTAAAAAAATATATAAAATTCAAAAAAAATATAAATTTAGAAATATATATATATAATTCAAAACAAATATATTAAATTTGAAAAAAAATATAAAATATTAGAAAAACTATATAAAATTCGAAAAAAATATATAAATTAAAACAAATTATATATAATTCGAAACAAATATATAAAATTCTAAAAATATATATAAAAATATTAAATAATATATTAAAATTTGAATATATATATATATATATATAATTCAAAAAATATATATTAAAATTTGAAAAAATATATAAATTTCAAAAAAATAAAATAAAATTCAAAACAAATATATAAAATTTGAAAATAAAATAAAATTAGAACAAATATATAAAATTCAAAAAATATATATATTTCAAAAAATGAAATTTATTTTTTTGTCACCACGTGAGTGGCACGTGATAGGGTGTATGTTTTGGACCAGACACGTGAGGTTGAATGGGGACCATGTCATGTTGTGTACTTTATTTTTTATTATATTTTTAAATGGAAAAAAAATAAAGGAAAAAGAGGTAAATGTGCGAAAGTTGGACAAGAAGAAGTGGGATAGGGTAAGATGGTGAGCTGATTGCTTGTCTCTTCTTGGATAATAGCATCATCATTTTCTTTTTCGTTCCTTTCTATTTTTTTTTGGGTTAAATTTATATATGTTTTTCGAAATTTATATATTTTTCAAAATTTAGTATATTTTTTCCGAATTTTATATATTTTTTAGAAATTTAATATATATTTTTATGAATTTTATATATTTTTCAAATTTTATATATTTGTTTCGAATTATATATATATATATATTTTCAAATTTTAAATAATTTTTTCAAATTATATATATATATATATTATGGAGGGGGGGACAATGTAATTATCCAAACAAGATGGGGGAAAATATAATATGTCCAAAAAATAGGGGTGAAACTGTAATTTATGTGAGGGGCATTTAAGTCATTTTGATATAAAAATTGGCTGGAGGGGGTATTTGATTAAAATCTGAAATGGTAGAGGGTTTGGCGAACGACAGGGGGTTTGGTGATGAAATCCTGAAACCTCAGGGGGCTTTGTGTAAATTACCCTTAATTTAATGCACATAGGAGTAAAATAGAGTAATCGTATGCCCTAATCACACTCATTCCGAAGATGGATTGTAACCGAGTCCGATTGAATGTATCTTTTTTGGAACTAGGAACTAAGTTATACCAGTACTAGTCTAATTCACGGAAACTGTATTTCCCTTTTATAATTAAATGAATAGAATGTCTATATTATGCGGCTAGTGATCGAGTTAGAATACCCTAGACATTATTCTCATAGTTTTTTCCATACTATCTTTAATCGTTTTATTTAGTTTAGTTATTTATTTAATTAGTTTAATATCAAAAAGCCAAATTAAGTATCATAACAATTCAATAATATTATTTTATTTTAATTTAGAATACGAATTAGTCATTTGGGTTCGATAAACCTGTCTCAAGCCGTACTATACTTTAATACGATTCGTGCACTTGTGATAGGTAAAACTATGTCAATATAGTCTTATTCTTAACCATTATTTTAACCGACCTAAGACTCCGATCAAGTTTTTGACACCGTTGTCGGGGACTAACGGATATTCTGAATTTGAGTAATTTAGTATCCTTGAATTGTTTTTACTTGTTTTATTTTTATTTTCTTCTTTTCAAAGTTGGATTGTGTTTTTGTGGGATACACCGTAATAAGCGAAAGGGGAACCAGTGAAGCGGTGACGATTGTTTTGCTAGACTGTTTGTAAGTTTTAGTGTATTTAAAATTATTGCACAATCTTTACATTAAATTTCTTGCTTAATTTTTATTTTATTTTATTTATTTTAGTTTTATTTATTATCTATTATAAAATTAAAAAAAATGTATAACAACTATACCAATCCGACCAATATTCCATATTATAATTCATACAATCCGGGTTTGATAGATCATCCCAATTTCCCATACCAACAATCGAGTATAGGAAATCAATATCAAAGCTTTAATGAAAATCCACGATATTTCGATCACGGATTAGGTTTTCAACCATATAGTCAAAATTATTATCCTCAATCATATAATCAATTCCAATTTGAAGGGTCAAATACATATTCGTGTCCGGAGCCGATGTCTTTTGAAGATAAAGTCTTAGCATCTTTGAGCAATATCGAGGCAATCACCCGAAATTGTGAGGAGATAACGTATAATTCAGGCAATTCGTACTCTCCGTTAGATAATTAGGAATTTTCCTCTAATGGTTTCGAGCGACCTCAATATGAAGAATTCAATTCAAACCCTAGTCCACCCTCACACTTGAACAATTTTGAAGATCAAATCTTAGCTACCTTTAGCAATTTAGAAGTTGAAACGCAATAACTTCATTCTCATACACAATCCTTGGCTAAGTTAGAAACCCAATTAGGGCAACTAGCTAGCACTTTAACTACGAGAGAAGAGTAATTGGTAAGACAAACGGTAGTTAATGCACAAAGCCAAAATATAATTGAAATAGGATCTCAGAGTGATTCTAAGCAGGAAATTAATCCGACTGATATGATCTATGAAGACGAGGAAAATGATAATAATCAAATGGAGGAAAGCTTTGAACTTGAAAGTAAAATTTCACAAGAGTAGTGTGCACAAATCATTCCCTTAGAACAAGAGCCGATTGAGACATCATATAAACCTAGAACACCATTTCCCCAACGTCTAGATGAGTTGTGTCTTTTAGATAAACAAGAAAGGGATGAATATTACGTATTTGATGGGATTGATGAGGTGATAAAGGACATATTACCTTATTCGTTGACAGAAAAGTCGTTGGACATAATTACTGAATATGGGATGAATTTAGAACATGACAAAGGAGATAGTTTATCTAATGATTATTATTTGTTCGATGTCATGTTAATTACTACATGTCCACACTGGACACCACTTCACGACTCATTTCCCACACTTTCTTCTACATTCGAGGGAAGCGTGGCAGAGAGGAAGGGAGTTGGATAGTTTGTGTGGAGGATTGACACCGGAAATCCGGAGTTGTATATTAAATTAGAATTTTTGTTTTTATTATTTTTGCATGTTTTTATTTTTATTATATGTCTAAATGTTTATTATGTATTTATTGATATTTATATATATATTTATGTATATTTACATTTTATTCTAAAAAAAAAAAGAAAAAAAAAAAGAAGAGAAAGGGCGACATGGCGCCCTTAGGCGTCATGACCCCTGTCACTTACGCACAAAGTAATTTCAGGGGGCGGTGTCATGGCGCCATGGGGCGTGGTGACTCCCTTGAGTCACAAAAAAAAAAAAAAAAACTCACACGCCACTAACACATACAGATCAACTCTTTCAATCTCACTCCATCTCAATATCTCACTCCCAACCTCTCAAATTTAGACAACTCCTTATTTATTTACATATGTATACACACCATATATATATCTATATATCTATCTACATATACATTACATACTTATATATATATATATATATATATATATATTGTTATCTCTCTCACGTGTCTCTCTAGCTATAATGTAATTTATTTATTTTTCTAAAAACTAAGAAGAAAAAAAAAATTAATATATTTATATATATGATTTCTTATATTAATATATATAGTTATATAAAATAATTTGAAGAAAAAAACACCATTCCCTTATTTTGTTGTATTGGTATGTAAATTGTTTGAGATGATTTCGAAATTTTTATGGAGTTTGTTTCTTTCCACTTAATATGATCCTTGGTATATGTGTCTCTTGGAGATCTTAACAGGATTGTATAATTCAAGTTTGGGGGGAGCAATCGAGCATAACAATGCAATTTCCGGAATTACGCGTCAAGTCGATAACTATTTTCCATCATTTGTTTTTAATTTATGTACCATGAGGACATGGTTCCATTTAAGTTTGGGGGGATGAAATAGTTATTAGTATATCATGCATGTAATTAGGGTTTGGTATAAAAAAAATTAATTTTTTTAAACAATTTTGAAAAATTTCTTCTTGATCATATACGATTACTTTGCACTACAATTTGATTGATTATATGTTTATGATGTATGAGTTGTATGTAATGCAATATTCCCACTCATGAGAGTAATGGTTAGATTGAATTGATGGAATGATGTGATTTTACATGGGTGGATGGACTAGCGAACTTGAAATTGAAATGGATGATTTTGCCCTATAACCACATGCACACTAACTCTATGATCAGATTGATTTTCTTTTGAGTATTCTATTGGAAAATGCTATGAAAAAAAAAGCAAAAAGTAGTTATTCGATCTGAGTAACCGGGCCTCCTACCACAAAGTAAGAGTGTTCGCGTAAAAATGGGAGAAAACTAATGAGCATAAATTCCAAGGAAGAAGCTCGGGCCCAGTTGGTCAGGACTAAAAATCCTCGTTGGAAAGTCCGGAGCTTAAAAAGATATAAATGGAAGAACACTATTGAGCAAAAGTATAGTGAAAAAAAAAATGAAAAAAAACAATAATGATAGAATATGAGAAATGGATTGATTTGCCATAGAGGGAGTTCACTTGACACGGAAAATTAATCTAATTGGGATTAGATATTAACTAATTTATTTATTTTAGTAGGGACCATTATTGACATTGATTTGAGATAATTATTATTCGGTAGTGAATGAGAATTATTGTGTTCATATTTACTTATGCATTGTATCATTACTATAGTTAATGAGTTTGTAAACTCATGAGTATATGAAAAATGAAGAATGAAAATAGTTGTTGGTAGTATAATTAACCCTCACGAGACTTCACTCGTCCACTAGGGTGACTTAGGGGTTTAAAAGGCTTATCACACGCGCTAAGTGTGATTGTACACATTCACGAAAGAAAATGTTTAGATAAATTAGGTTAGTTTAGATTTATAAAATCATTCCATTGTGTTTTTAGTTCTTAAGTTGATTGTTAAGGGTCTAGCAATGTGAAAGTTTGGAGGTTTGTTAGGTGTCGAATATTATGTATTCTAGGCCCCTAACTTATCATTGTTAGTCTAATTATTTCATTACTTGGGTGTTTTTATGCGGTTTGTCTTGTTTAATGTGTTTCAGGCGTATTATGAGGAAAACGAGTTAATTTCGGTGAATTAACCGGAATGATAATTCTAGATGATTCAAAAGATGAAACCATTAAAGAATGGAGTAAACTGAGCCATAAAATATAAGAAAAATTCCAAAAGTGGAGCAGAACTAAATAAAATGGCTGGATCGCCTGCTCACAAACCAATACTGCAATTTTCGTATAAACTGTCGAAATTTATTAGTAAGAAAATACAATTTTTCAAGTAAAAACGGGCCAACAAACAAGACTCATTGTATAATAGTGAGCCCACATGATTTTGGGCCAAAATGCATCGTTTAAGGCCTCAAACCTATGATTTTATTACTGTTAGGAAATCTGCTGAAAACTTCATGATTTTTATTGGTGGTCAACATAAGTTGCGACTTGGGTGATATTTTAGGAGTAGTTTTATTTATTTATAAATATTCTTCTGTAATTATTTCAGAATTTTTAGATAAACTATATTTTTAGGTTAGTTTTAGTTATTAGGTTTATTTTAATTAGGTTTTCCAAATTATTTAGGAGGGTGACTTATTTCTCTATAAAAGAGCATGTACATCAGAATTGTGTGTGTGTGTGGGGGGGGGGGGGGGGGCTTTTTCTCTGCAAATAATTAGTACGTAAAGAAAATATCTCTCGAGAGCAGCGAAAGGGGAGAAGACTGGAAAAGACGAAGGAAAACACCAAAGGGTTCATGGAATCGAGTTCACCATCAATGATGCAACCTTTGGTGGACATGGGCAACTGAACGGTATCTAGGGTTTCTAGCAAACCCTAGCCCAAGTAATGTAGACTATGTTTTATTTATTTTTATTGTAAAAGGGGAAGCTAAAGAACACTTTGGTGATGATTATGTAGATGAGAGACCGAGATATCATTTTTATATAAGATTTTGCATTTATTCAATTTTTGTCTTATATTGATGTGATGTTTAATCTTACACAACTATATTTAATTATTACGAGCTAGAATTCTAAAGGTTAAATCTTAGTTTTCTGCATAATGGTTCTTAAAACAGGAAATCCTGATTTGGACAGTCCATGCTAAGGAGAGGTAAAATAGACATGTTTTAATTTAATTAATATATGAGTAGAATAGAGTAATCGCATGCCTTAATCACACTCATTCCGAAGATGGATTGTAACCGAGTCCGATTGAATGTATCTTGTTGGCCTTAAGATTTTAATCTAAGGACAATTCCGTAATTTTGATGATAACAAATCATTAATGATGTATTTGTAATAATGGTTACAATGAGTATTTGTCCAAGCTTGTAAAAACAGGAAAATCATATTATGGATCACGCGGACAAAAAGATCATGGCGTTGCATTTAAAATTCAAAGATGATCAAGAGCAAAGAGGTTGAAGCTTAAAGTTAATCATTTCAAAGAGGATCAACCACTACTTGAAGATTGGGTAGATAGGTTGGTGAGTGCTTAAGTTTCAATTGTCAAAGTAATTATTTGAATTATTTTGAAGCTCTAGAAATCTAAAATCATTATGTATAAAATTATTTTTTGAAAACAAATAAATACCAAATTAATGAATTTGGGTTTGAGAATTAGCATTCAAAGTTTTGCAAATTAAATACAAAACATTTTGGAGACTCAGCTCACCCCATTTGCAAACTCAGCTCACCCTATTCTCATAAATTACAAATGCGTAACTCAGTTCACCCCAATCCCTGAATTGCTTTTCAACGGCTATGTTGAAATTGGGGCAACTTTTCAAACGGCTCTATATGACTTTTTGTCATATTTTATGCCAAAAGTGATGAAAGTGTTTGCTATAAAAGGACTTAAAACTCTCTTTACAACTAATCTCTTGCAATCTCAATCATACACTTTCATATACACTTTTGTATCATCATTCACATATTTTCAAGTCTAGAGCTTCAATTCTTGATTCAAATTCTTACTCTAGTCTTGTGAGCAAGAGAGCTACAATTGTACAAATCAATCTTTGAGAGATATTTTATTGTACAAGATCATTGTATTCAAAGGGTTGGTGTGACCCAATTTTAGGCTAAGAGAGGATGTTCTCTTAGTAAGGAGAAGTGGTGTGCTTATTGTAAAGGTTTGATCTTCACCCGTATGGAGAAACCATAGTGGATTTGGGAAGTCTCAAGAGAACCTTGAGCCGAGGACGTAGGAATCAAGGGTATTCTGAACCTCGCTAAAATCGCTTGTCCAAGTATTTATATTTCTCTCTCTACTCTTATTTTTATTTATATTGCTTTGTGTTTTTATATTAAATCATCTAGCATTGCAATTACATTTATCAAATAGAAATCGAATTAAATTCCATTATTTAGCTAAGACTCTATTCACCCCCCTCTAGAGTCATTTATTAGGCAACAATCACACTAATTCCGAAGATGGATTGTAACCGAGTCCGATTGAATATATCTTTTTGGGGACTAGGAACTAGCTTGTAGCAGTACTAGTCTGATTCACAGAAGTTGTATCTCCCTTTTATAATAAATGAATAGAATGTCTATATTATGTGGTTAGTGGTTGAGTTAGAATATCCTAGACATTATTCTCATAGTTTCTTCCATACTATCTTTAATTATTTTATTTAGTTTAGTTATTTATTTAATTAGTTTAATATCAAAAACCCAAATTAAGTATCATAACAATTCAATAATATTATTTTATTTTAATTTAGAATACGAATTAGTCATTTGGGTTCGATAAACCTGTCTCAAGCCGTACTATACTTTAATACGATTCGTGCACTTGCGATAGGTAAAACTATGTCAATATAGTCTTATTCTTAACCATTATTTTAACCGACCTAAGACACTGATTAGAAACGCCCTCTGTCTCCACCCTAACTGGCGAGACCCAAAACCAAAACTGGATCCCATATTGGAATAAAGATAAAATATACATCTCATCTCGGTCTATGTACTCGTGAGATCCACAACTCAACACACTGAATATCCGTCAGTCCAGCTATAACAACAGTAAAAAGATTGTAGAACATATATACCTATCTCAATAAGCAGATATCGTGTAATGATATGCGAATGAAATGCTCGTCCATGTCCACCTATACTCACAATGCCGACCCTCATTACAACTGCAGTACTGAGTCGCAACCAGACGTAACTCTATCTGCTACCCTACAATCAACCAGTGCGGCAAACACACGCACGGTGAATCATCTAGGATGGCCCAACTCCGAAGTCCTAGGAACAGGCGGGATGACCCAACTCCGAAGTTCTTGTAGTAATGTGGGATGATCCAACTCCGAAGTCCTAAATTAGCGGGGTGGCCCAACTCCGAAGCCCCTATACCAAGATAGTCGTAACTCGACGTCCGGTGTTTCATTGCAATGCATGCTCTCACAGTCCCTACTGACTACATGCTAGTGAAATGACATAACATAATGACATCATGCATTAACTATCCCCCTAGGCATATAGGCGTGAAATAATAATCAATTTAATCACATACAAAATATGCTCGAATAAAATCATATAAGCACGGAACACAACAACCTAATCATCAACTCTCAAATAATGCCAATTATTATTTATCTATTTTTCAAATAATCACACAATCATGGTATTTTCCATCAATCTCAATTAAGCACGTTAAACATGTAATTCTAAGCAATTATAACCTTAGAAAATCACAATTTAATAATTCACATGCCCAACTGTGTGTGAACTCGTAAATAAAGAACGACTACCCTACCTCTAGAAGCGTGCTCAAAAGTAACAACAAATCAACACCGAGTTTTACGAACCGCAATCCCGTAAAATAGCATTTTCGCACCGCTAACCTGTTTGGACCTCGCTATACGCCCAAATGACCACCACGTCGCCTAGAACAACATACTAAAATCTGGTAAAAATTCATAAATATTTGGGTAGCTAAATTGACGAAAATTGAAAATAAATCCATACCAAAAATCTTTGATTCACGCCATTTCGTTCAACGAAATCGCCTTAAATTTGGATATATCGATGTGTGGGGTGAGGAAAACGAACCCTCAAAATCTCGTGACAAATTGACACGAAACTCCTTGCCGCACCGGAAGGCGAGCTCAACCCAGCCCTGCAGCTCCGCCAGCGACAGCCTCTCACCAACAAACCCATCTCTCCCTCTCACGGTCTCTTTCTCCTTCCATCCTCACTCTCGCGATCTCTTTCTTCCTCCATCATCACTCTCGTGATTTATCTCTCTCCCTCACGATCTCCTCCTCTCTCTCTGGTGCGGCGAATAGAGAAAGAAGAAGAAGTAGTAGCGCGTGTGTGCGTGTGGTTGATATGTATATATATTGTATATAATATACATATATCTTTAAATGTATTTAATTTTCTTTTAATTTATTTAATTAAATAAATAAAAATACACCGACTTTACAATGTCAATATCTTCCCTCCCATATTATTAGAGTCGAATATGTTAATGAAAATTTGTGTAAAAATTCTAATATTCTTCAATTATTGAACAAAAAAGACACAACATATTTTACAAAAATACTATTTAATCAAAGAATAAAGGCACATTTTGATGTTGTCACAAAGCATTAGTATTACTCAGTATAATTGATCAAACTGTGTGGAAGTCATTATATTGTACTCTAAATGTTTCGATAGTTTTGATCTTAGTTCTTAGGCATGACACTAACTTTTTCCATAATTTTTTTTAACAACATTTACCTGTCAATAGAATAAAAATTTTCAACAATTTTCTCCATATGTTATGTTTTATATATAACAAAACTAGGGATGACAATGAGGAAGTTTAAGCGGGTTTTCTCAATCTCCATAACTTCCCCATAACCGTTTAAAAATATCACCCTTACCTCCATAACCACCTCATTAAATTGATTTCCCCCCTCAAAATATAAATACATTAATATTTTGCTAAAATCTATATAAAATAAATCAATTATTCAATTAATTTAATCAAAATAATTTTTAAAACAAAAACAAAGAGCACCGGCATCGTAGTCGCAACGATGGGAGGCCCTAGTTTTGCCGACGAAGTAAAAGACGAGGACGATGAGAGGCGACAAAGATGACCGGAGCTCGCGACAGCCTTGGAGTCACAATGGTGATGGTAGGAGGCCAAGCTGTAGTTTAGGCCATTGGTTGCGCCAGATTGATGGGGAAGTGATAACAAAGATCTTTCTTTGGATTAAATTTAGAAATTAGGGTTTGCGCTCTCTCCCTCTCTATATATAGAGGGTATATAAGAATTTTTTTATTTTATTTAAGGATATTAATGTAATTTTAATATAAGAAGATGTAAATAAATATATAATTATGTTAGTTTAATATAAAATAATTAAACATTAATAATGCGGTTTGGGGCGGGGCGGTTCCCCAATGGGGGAACCCCTCAAATCGTCTCCCGCCCCATAACCGTTGGTTTTGTTTTTTTAAAATCCCATAACCACCCCATTTTAAAATGGGGTGATTAAAAATGGGGATGTTCCACGGCGGGGCGGCTTTTTCTGCCATCCCTAAGCAAGACTCAATTTTGGGGTTGAAAAACTTTAAAAGACAAATTTTATGTAATTTGTGGTGGTATCTTTAGTAGGATAATATTTGGGTCCTGTCTCATGATTGTCACGCCCCAAATTCCTAGGACTCCAAAACCCGAGCCTAAGAACTAAGGGAGTGAATGCGGAAGTAAAAAGAAACGAGAACAAATGAAAACCAATGACTGAAGGTCATCAAACACCCACAAAGGTTTGCAATGAATGCCCAGATACCATGCTGTCACGCCCCTAAAGGGTGACGCAAACCAAGCGACTACTAGAGTCAACAATAACAAAAAGACACATGAAATAACAAGAAGAATATACTCCATGCCAACCCGAATACTAAAAACACAAGAGTATCCTCAGATACCAACAGACACGCTCCTAAATCCCTAAGACTCCCGAACTGGGACATCCAAGGAATCCAAGATGTGATCCTTAATACGAATGACCAACTAAGACATCATTAACCAAGAAAACACATGGGTTAATGATAGAAATGGTATATTCCATACCCAAATGACTAATAAAACTAAGCAGCGGAATCTAACGAAAATCCGGCAAAGTTCCGTTTGTAAATGGAACATCCGGACAACCAAACACAACACAATAACCTGCCCAAAGCAATTCAATAATCACAATGGCTTCCAAGCCCCACATTCATCAATCTACTAGGGCCGAGGTAGTGGAAAGAAACCAAAACCCCTCCAAACCCTCTAATATCAACAGAGCCACAAATGCTCGAATAAGAATACAGAAAAACGTCTAGCTGTACAGAATAGATACAATACATCCTGAAAGAATAAATACAGGAAATAAAGATACATCAACAGGGATAGGCCAACAGACTGGCTCCCAAAAGAGATACATAATAATCCCATAACAATGGGTAAAGAAGCTGAAAGCGGATACCTATCGTCCCCAAACCAGTCGTACTGCAACCGTAACTGCATCACCCAACGCAACTCCAAACCTGTAACAAGGAAACAAGGGAAAGCTGCCGTTGCACTGCATCCTGCCTATAGCCGTATATTTCCTGCAACCTGGCGTGGAATACCAGGGGGCGAATGAAATTCCCCTGTGAGCAAATAAGCTCAGTGGGAAAAGATACTCTAACTACCACATCCTCTGGCAGTTTAGGAAATGCTAAACTATCTAGCAAGATATATATATAGCCCAACTAATCCCATCCACGCAAAACTCAAGGCACGCTCATATACTACCGTACATAAGTATATAACGGGGATATATATATATATATACACGTATATATATATAAGTATAAATACACAACAAGATTCTACAAGGTACGACTAAGACTCGTACTCTAAGTACCCAACACCAGTAGTCTACACTACTCTCACCAACGTACGCTAGGTACACGACATCCAGGTCAAACCTAACAAATCATCAATTACTCACAACACAAATCAGAAGATCCGACAGAGGAGATCACACTCACCTCTAACATCCACAGGAATCAAAATCCACCACTAGTACCAAGGAAGGCTCAAATCTCACACCCCGATAACACAGGAGGAAAAGCACTCACGTCCTTGCGTACTAACACAACCGTCATCTATATATATAAAACAAACCTCATCCTATTCCTAGAGAAAATCTACCTCTCAAGGCTAGATCACCTCAATCATATCACCGTACCATAAATCGTATCGACCTCATAATACTATCATCAATAGGGTCAATCACATCACTAACACTCTCACTGTAGGCGAGGAAGACCACTCAATCAAATCACTAGAGTACACGGACTCAACTCACCAGAACGACCACCTCAGGGTCACCAAAGCAAAGCGAAGGAAAAGACTTCCCAATGCTAAACCAACAGATAACCGAGACAACAATGTCAAGGTTAAAACACCACAAGTGAACAAGGAAAGAACACCAAGAAGGAACAAGGAAACCAAAAACGAATGGCCGAGAGCGGAAGTAATAAAAAGATGAATCCCAGAGATTCAATAGTTTTTAAGAAAAAGGTTTTCAAACTCGAACCAATCATTTTGGTATCCATGCCCCTAACGTAAGAAAAACTCATATCACCTAGGTGGTGATACCAACAACCCAGAAAAGGGAAAGGCAACACTATATGTGTGCACTGAACAACAACAAGCCTCAATCCGAGACTCAAGCATGATAGGTAACAAAGGTGAAACAATGGAACACCTTTCAAAACTCTACAAGACGAGATATTGAGAAAGAAGTCTCGAATCTCAGAATCCCAAGAAAATAATAAAATAGTTTTACTTTTAAGAAACCACATGGTAAAGATAACCGTCTTGCCCCCGGTCTCCGTCAGTCGCCATCACAGGCTTTTAAAAGTTGAAAATCTTTTCAAGAAAGATCCTAAGATCATTTTATAAAGTATTAAAACTTTTCATTTATACGGGGTAGGCGAAAACGGGTTTTTCCTTTTAATACAAGAGTTTACTTCAAAACTTAGGAAACACCGTTTTCGAAATGACAGCCAATAAAAGAAAACACAACTCTATGAATTCCTGTAATGTCCGAGAGGACAGTAAAGGAAGAGCAACCCGTTGGACTCACGGAAGACAACCATCCGTTCCAACTCCACCAAATCAAATGACACCACGAGGAAGAGGTTCGGCACCACGCCGTAACCAAGGAATCTAGGAATGACATACAAGTCAACGACCACGTACTAGTGTACAAAACACCGTACAAGGAATGCTTAGGGGAATGAACTAAGCACAAGAACCGAGACTGTCAAGCTACGGTACCTCGAGTACTAAATAAAGTCACTCAACCGTAACCTCTTCTCACCAATCAAACTCCCAACTACAGTTGATAACTCATTCCTCAAAAGTGAAAGACACCTAAAGGTCCATACTACAACTCACAATCTCATCACCCGCCTTCTCGAAGGCCCCAATTCATAATTGATACTGAAATTAATCTCTAACCTCCAATCTCTAACAAGGTCACACAGCTAACCACAATCACAAGACCATTAACCACATTCTCTAAGGCCTCAACTCAAAATCAAGTCTACGGTCCACCACTAGCCTCAACTAGCCACATAGATCACTATATCAATACACTTAACCTCCCCCCAAGGGCACAAGGTATACAACAAGTATAAAGATTACGTTCCATTTATACTTTAACAATTTTCCCATTTAAAGTCATGTTTCACATTATTCATTTTCAATTGAGCATTTATAAAATATGAATTTAATTTCACAATATTCATACATAACATGCTCCAAAATCCAACAGGCAATAATAACACATATTAAACCTGCTCCAACATCACATGTAATAATATCACGTATACATGTCAAATGAAATCACATAAATGCCATGCATATACAATGTGACTCATACACCACCCTTTGCCCACATCACGTGGTTAACGAATACGCACTCCACCCATTTACAAGGAGAAAGAGTACCGCACCGATTCTTCCCAAGTGTTTTTGACACTACACTTTCAACAAGGAAGACGGTTGCACGAGACGACCCGTGACCAAAGATCCGTATAACGGATGCACGAGACGACCCGCGACTTCGAGAATGAGACGACTCACCCTATACCCCATTCACAGCTCATTATTCTGTAGGATGGGAACACCCCCTGGCCAGTTGTTGCGACGATTCGACACAAAGACACCCATACTTGAGTACACAACTCATACATATCAACATCGTGATTTGACACTACACGACATTCTCAACAGGCACCCCGGGCCTCAACATAAATATGTAATACACCATATTTATGAAAATACCAACATGGTAAATATCAACAAAATCTCAAAGTCTCTGTACATGCTTTTAAAAATACATTAAAGCATTTAAATCATATGAAAATAATTTCATGTACCATTCAGTTTCTCCAAATATATATTTTCTTTAATTCTTTAGAAAATATTTCAATTTCCCTTATCATTCATTTAAAATAAATTATACAATTAATTCACGTATAATAAGAGGAACCTAGCATGGCGTCTAAGTCTCTCACATCCAACGTTTACAAATTTCTCTAGCCCATTTAATTCTCCAGGGAATTTCTAAGTCGTCTATTCCTATTCAATTCAATTAGGAATATATTTAATCACATAGGAAATAATTTAATTAATTTTCTTAAATTAATTCCTAAGTCCAATTCCGATTCTAAACGAATTATATATATTTAAATTAACGATTTAAAATGTCTATATTAAATTAAATAAGGGTTTTACACCCCTAAACTACTTCAATAATGCAGAGTGAGAAATATAATTTCCCACCTAATTATACGTTACCGAACAGTCCGAAACAACACAGTATCGGCGCCCGAACTCGAAGCCCGCCGACCAAAATCGTCCGATAATTATTTCGAATATATCGAAATGTCCGTCTTGACAACCTATACGATATATACGAAGCCCATTAATAATCGATTAATTAATTGGGTTAAATCTAAAATACCCCAAACGAAAACTATAACCTATAAATGCAATTTTTGGGCAAATCGTTCATCCTAAATTCACGAAATTAATATATGATGAATACTACGTATATACGGAGCTACTCACCGAAAATCGGCTCAAACCGATCACCGGAAGGTCGCCGAAAAATTGACCGAAGCTCCGGCCGGACTCCCCTGTCGCGCGAACAGCACTGGCCGTCCCTGGCGCCGCCACCTGCACGACCACCACCCAGCTCGCCGACCCTTGCCCTTGCGCCACCAGCCGCCGTCGACCACAGCCACTGCGAACCGCCACCGAACCGCCGCTGCTACGCACTACAACCAGTCGCGCAGCTCAGCCAACTCTCACTCTTTCCCGCCATGGCCGGCGACCTCACTCTCTGTGTGTGGACGTTCGTCCATGAAGAGGAGAAGGTTTTGTGGCCTGGTCTGTTGAGAGGAGAAGATGAGGAGAATCAGGCGCCAGCCGTGGATAAGAAGGTGGTATGAGAAGCTAGGTCGTCATCCTCCACGTATATATCTATATATATTTTATATATATTTATTTAATATATATATATATCCTAAAATTGAATTTTGTACAACCTAATTGTCAATAGGCTCATGTGACATGCCATGTGACCAAAAGAAATAAATGTGATAATAGCTTCCCAAATTACAATACTAACCCTCTATTTATCCATAATTATGAAATAACCCCCAAAACTATATATATATAATTACAATTAAATATATATATATATACGATAAATCCCAATAAATACCGGGAGCCTCGAAATAATATTGCGTCAACCCGTAAGTCCGCAGGACGCCAAATAACCAAATTAGTCCGAAAGAAATACACCGGTTCCGTAAAAGTACTAATACCGTAACCGAAATAATCGAAACGATATCGTGTAGTCGAGAATAGGAATTCGCGTAGTCGTCAAAGAGAAACCGTAAAGTCATTCAGTCGACTTTAAAAGTAAACGCGAAAAATTTACAGGTATCAAATACCAAGAATAAATAATACGTCATGAACAAGTGACGTCATTACCGAAATTAAATTAAATATAATTTCAGGAAAAAGGAAAATAACACGGGGTGTTACAATGATGACCAAGTTCGTCCCCCCATAATGTGATCTAATACAATTTGAAAATGTGTCTAAATTTTTTTAAAAAAGGAAGTTGGACATAAAATTCATAAATACACAAATCAAGGTCAATTCTTTTTTAAAAAGATTTTGGCTATGTGTCCAACTTATCAGCGAGGAGGAAAAACTTGGTCCTCATGGAGTCATGGGGCAAGGAAAATTATTGGTTACCCTAGGAATAATTATAACATGGTATCCTAAACCAATTAAAATACTTCATGTATACTACGCACAAGTGATAGAATCTATCATATTTTATATTCATCCATGCGTGTATTACATTCATCTTATTATTGGTTTGAGATACTACGTGGATTTATCCCTGGAGTATCCAATACCCTATTCCACGGGGCAGAACCTATATTGTCCTATTTAATATTATTCAACACTGTTAGGTAAGAGTTAACACCAATATGTCAGGGCAGTGCTATGGAATATCCCTAAAATTATATATTAAATGCAAATTAATTATCATTAACTATATTATAAATGATTTGTGTCTAGTGGTAAAGAAAAGAAACAACATAATGAATATAAACATAATAACATAAAAAATAGGATAATTAAGAAATTCAAATAACAAATCTTCATATAATTATTGAAGTCAATGAAATTTTCAAATGAAAATGTACATGTTTAATAATGGAATCTGGATCTCACTTTGCCTTGAGAAAATTATTGTATGTAAAATATGATTCACTAACTTTGTAGTAAATTGTTTGTGATCGTCTATTTTAATCAATGTTAAATTGAGTTTAATCGGGAATTTTGTCCCTTTTTGGTAACATGCAATAAAATAAATTTCTGAATAAACATGTGCCAGAAAGACCTTGGTAAATTCGTCAAAATTGACGGTAAATAAATTAAAGGGCGAATTTCTACATATCTTCAAATCTTAAAGATTTATAGGCACATGAATAACAGGAGTAGTTTTGCGCCTTTTTCATGTGCTAGCTAGTTTATTTATTTATTTTTATATTTTTATATTGTTGTCTATTTTGTTAAGGACGCATTTAAGTCTATAATTTTGACAAAATGTTGTTATTTGCTCAATTTGTAAAATGTAGTTAACAACATATATTGGTAATTTCCAAATTTCACTTTACCTCTTTTACTAATGGCAATTTTACCTCTTTTACTTTACCTCTTTTAGGGTTATTTGCACTTACACCCCTTAAGGTTATGGTCAATATACTAAGTGGCTGGTCAAAGAGAGTGCACTCCTAACAACCCCTCAACTTTGAATTTCCTTGCAATGACACCCCAAAATGGGTTTTTGGACCATGAAATTACTCTTGTGCCCTTTCTTCATTTTAAAAATAAATTTTCTATTATTAATATACTTGGGTAAATTACACTTTCATCCCCTATTATTAATATAAATTACAATTCCACCCCTCTTATTTTGCTAATTACACTTTCACTCCTTCAACCAAATTTTAAGATGTGAAGTGACTAAATTACCCCTAAATGTTTGTGAGGACCTATTTGCTCATCCATAAAGATGTGAAAAGACCAACCTACCCTCCTTTAATAAGAATTTTATTTTTGAAATTTTTTTTCGAAAAAAATATAAATTTCTAGAAAACAATATAAAAAAATCAAAAAAAATATTTCAGGAAAAATATAAATATTTTGAAAATATATATATATATTTCGGGAATATATATATATTTTGGGAAAAATATATATATTTCAAGAAAAAAAAATATTTTGAAAAATATATATTTTTCCCGAAATATATATACTTTTTGAAATATTTATATTTTTCCGGAAATATTATTTTTCCAAAATATATCTAGTTTTCAAAATATTTTTATTTTTTCCGAAATATTTTGAAAAAACATATCATTCACGAAATATATATATTTTTTCAAAAAATATTTTGAAAAAAATATATATATCACGAAATATATCTATCAAGAAATATATATATTTTCAAAATATTTCGGAAAAAATATATCTATCACGAAAAATAATTTTTCAAAAAATATTTTGAAAAAAATATATCTGTCACGAAATATATATAAATATTTCATAAAAAAGTGAATATTTTGAAAAATAGATATATTTTGAAAAAATAATATTTCTGGAAAATAATATTTCCGAAAAAGTAAAAAAAAATAGAAAAAATATATTTTTCTAGAATAAAAAGTTCTGCAAAAATATAAATATTTCAAAAAATATATAATTTTCAAAATATATATTTTTTCTTGAAATATATATATTCCCGAAATATATATATATATATATTTTGAAATATTTATATTTTTCCTGAAATATTTTTTTTCCAGAAATAGTTTTCTTTAATAATTTTTATATTGTTTTGTAGAAATTTATATTTTTTTTGTATATTTTTTGAAATATTTATATTTTTCAAAAAATATATTTTTTCCTGAAATATATATATTCCCTAAATATATATATATTTTTCAAAATATTTATATTTTTCCTGAAATATTGTTTTTTCCAGAAATAGTTTTTTTATAATTTTTATATTGTTTTGTAGAAATTTATATTTTTTTTTGAAAAAAAATTCAAAAAATAAAATCTTATTAAAGAAGGGTAGATTGGTCTTTTCACATTTTTATGGGTGAACAAATAGATCCTCACACACATTTAGGGATAATTTAGTCATTTTTTATATCTTAAAATTTGGTTGAAGGGGTGAAATTGTAATTAGTGAAACAAGAGGAGGTGCAACTATAATTTATATTAATAGGTGAAAGTGTAATTTACCTGAGTATATATATATAAAAGAAAATTTATTTTTAAAATGAAGAAATGACACAAGAGTAATTTTATGGTCCAAAAACTCATTTTGAGGTGTCACTGTAAGGAAATTCAAAGTTGAGGGGTTATTGAGAGTGCACTCTCTTTGACCAACCACTTAGTGCCATTGATCATAACCTCAGGGGGTGTGAGTGCAAATAACCCATTATATTAAAGTGGCTCTGAATTCGTTTTGAAAATTTGAAATTATGTGACATCTGATTACAGATTCAAATGAATAAATTTTCATTATACTTCAATAAGTGTTGCTGTTATTCTTTTAAACAAAATATGATCTATTTATATATTATTTAATTCCTTGTCCTCATAAAATTTGTTGTATTAATCTTTTTAGTGACTATGTAAATAATACATTTAATCACAAAATAGATGAAGTTTCATACATTTTGAGAATAATTTTGCAAAATAAAATTATTCTCAATATAAAATGATTTTTCAACAAAACTACATATCGCTTGATTTTTTTCGTACATATTAATCCTTTATTCTCAATTAAATTACATATTGTTTGATTTGTAAATTTGAAAATAATTTTTCATAATTTTTGACAATAATTATCTGTTAAAAAATTCTACTTAAAGGTAAACCCAATAAAGAATTATCTTATAGTTTAATAATTAAAGACAATAAGCAGTTTGCATTAAATACATAAGTCATAGCCATTTTAATTTCTTGACATTGAAATGGTTTCACCCTATAAATAAAAAGGAAAAATTATATATAAGTAGAGTTAGGAGGGTAAATCATAAATTGATCAATTTATGATTTTTAATTTAATCACATTAACTAAATTAATTACAGATTGATCAACTTTTTTTTATTTAGAATTTAAAATACTCTCAAGTTGTCAGTAAAAATTATTACCCAAATCCGCCCAAAGTATATTATGAATTTTAAAATTTTGATCCACTCCCAATCCATAAAGTATTTTGCCCACTTCCGTAAAGCTTTTGAACGGAATCAAGTGGTTCGAAGTCCGAGAAATAAAATTTTATCCGGATCCCTCCGTTGTTTCCTCTTCCTTCCGCACCCATAGCTTCCTTCCCAGCTACACAAGAAAACAATTAGGTTAGAACCTAGAGGAGTATTAGGCCATGTTTGGTAGGTGGTTTGGTCCCAGGTGGTCTGGTCTGGTCTTATGTTTTATGGGACCAGATCGTGTTTGGTAGCATTGGTCCCAAATTTTTGGTTAGACCAAGTAAGACCAAATCAGACCAAAATGGCCTCATTTCAGACAAAAAAAAAGGGTGGTTCCTAGTGGTTTGGTCTGGTCTTATTAATAAAATATATTTATAAATAATTTAAAATGAATAAATAATAATAATAATAAATTAAATAAAAATATTTTAAAAATAAAATATAAATAATAAATAATAAACAAAATGAAATAAATAATACCTAATAATAATAAAAAATGAATAAATAATAAAATATATTTATAAATAATTAAAAATGAATAATTAATAATATAAATAATAAATTAAATAAAACATAATAATAATAAAAAATGAATACAATAATAATAAATAAATATAATAATAATAAAAAATGTACTAAATAATAAATAATAATAATCAATTACATAAAACATATTTAAAAATATAATAAAAATAATAAATAATAAACAAAATGAAATAAATAATAATAATAAATAAATATAATAAAAAATAATAAATAGATATAATAATAAATAAATATAATAATGAATAGATACTTCATAATAATAAAAAATATGAGTATAATAATAATAAATTAATATTAAATTAATAAAATATATTTTTAAATAATTAAAAATGAATAAATAATTTATAAATAAAATGAATTAAATAATGAAATAATAATAAATAAATAGAATATATTTATAAATTAATAAATAATAATTTAATAATATAAATAATAAAATATATTATAAAATGAAGAAATAAATAATACATAAATAAATATTATAATAAATAATAAATAAATAGTAAGACCAGACCGCTTACCAAACAGACTTTTCCAGATCAGATTAGACCAGATCGGACCAGACCAGACCAGACCAGAAAGACCGCCTACCAAACATGGCGTTAATATCAAACTTTAGGCCCTTTTTGGTAGATGATTTGGTTCCAGTTGGTCTGGTCTGGTCTTATGTTTTATGGGACCAGACCATGTTTGGTAACATTGGTCCCAAATTTTTGGTTAGACCAAGTAAAACCAAATCAAACCAAAATGGCCTCATTTCAGACAAAAAAAAAAGGTGGTTCCTGGTAATCCGGTCTGGTCTTCTTAATAAAATATATTTATAAATAATTAAAAATGAATAAATAATAATAATAAAATAATAATAATAATAAATTAAATAAAACATATTTTAAAAATAAAATATAAATAATAAATAATAAACAAAATGAAATAAATAATAACTAATAATAATAAAAATTGAATATAATAATAATAAATAAATATAATAATAAATAATTAAATATATTTATAAATGATTAAAAATGAATAATTAATAATATAAATAATAAAATAAATAAAACATAATAAAAATAAAAAATGAATACAATAATAATAAATAAATATAATAATAATAATAAAATAAATAATAAATTACATAAAGCATATTTAAAAATATAATAAAAATAATAAATAAAAAAAATTAAATAAATCATAATATTAAATAAATATAATAATAAATAATAATAAGTAAATATAATAATGAATAAATACTTCATAATAATAATAAAAAATGAGTATAATAATAATAAATTAATAAAATATATCTTTAAATAATTAAAAATTAATAAATAATTTATAAATAAAATGAATTAAATAATGAAATAATAATAAATAAATAGAATATATTTATAAATTAATATATAAATTAATAAATAATAATTTAATAATAAAATAATAAAATATATTATAAAGTGAAGAAATAATAAATAAAGAAAGAAATAATACATAAATAAATATTATAATAAATAATAAATAAATAGTAAGACCAGACCACTTACCAAACAAACTTTTCCTGATCAGATTAGACTAGACCGGACCAGACCAGAAAGACCGCCTACCAAACATGGCCTTAACATCTACTATGGGCGTTGGCTACATCAGGCATGCAGAGGTAATGTGGGTCAAGTTCAATAGTCCTGCAGAAGCTATAATTATAATTACAACAATTATAGCAAATAAAGTGGAAAAAAAGAGGAGAAAATAGTAAAAAATATAAAAACTGTGAAAATTTCTCCAAAATGCGAACACTCTTTTGAGTGAGGGTTTAGCTCTCAGTGAATTAGGGTTGGGTTTAGCCATCTCACTTCTCGTAGAGATGTGAGCTCAATGGATAAGTCACTTCAATAGATAGGTTGTTAAAATTTGATTTAATCTACCCTCCCTAACTCTAAATATATGTAGTTTTCCCTAATTCTAAATCAATAAATCCCCTTAAAACAGAAAGCTACATGACTTCTTCCTTCATTTCATTCAACTTAACTTTTCTTGTATGTCCACCTTCAGCTTATAAAGCATTACAAGAGTACTCAGTATCTGATGAAGCTTTAGAATTCTAGTAAATTGTATGATTCCGCAGTGAAGTTTAGTAAGCTTTAGAATTTTGAGTAAATTGTATAATTTCCATGTGAAGTTTAGTATTCTAGCTGATTCTTCTCATTTATGAAAGGCAACAATTTTTAAAATCCTTGTAGTAAAAGTTAACTGATATATAAATTTATTTCGTGATGTTTAATAGCATTTCTATTTTGCTACTATGTTAATTATTTATTATTGCCATTATGAAAATATAGGGGAAATATATAGAGAACTGGATTCTCCTTTCTTCTTCTTCTTCTTCTTCTTCTTGTTATTCATGGATCCAAATCCCATTACACACACATATATACAAACCTTTCCCCACATTCTACTGTTGTTTTTTTTTCTTATTTCTTATTCATTGATCACTCATACTATACATATTCCAATTGCATAAATTTAATGCGCGAAATGCATCACATGCTCATGCAGACCTCACCTATCTCACAACAATTTTATGGATTTCATCAATCAAGTATTTTAAATGAATGGCACATAGTACCTAAATCTTAAAAGTCGAAATTTCGAATGGTTTCAGAGCAAATTTTGATGTGGTAAAAAGAGATCAAGAAGAACACACAAAAAAAAACAGGAACATCACTTGAAAACCTTGAATTACCACCTTATTAACTATACAATTGTCGATACGCCAAGCCAATGTGGTATTCGAATCCGATTCAACTACAGGGATAGTACAGGACAATGGCTTACACTTTCGAAACAAGTCCAAAAATGCACCAGTTATATGCACAAAGGCCACTTCAAGCAGACATTGTTTTAATTCTGATGAAGATGACATAATTAAGTTTATTTTTACCATAGAGTTACACAGCACATAGAAGGTACCATCACAAGAACTATCCTTTCTTTGGTGAGTCTGTCTCAACTTTCACGTGTCCTTGATTATACTTTGTCCACCACAAGTAGAATACCGAAGACATTATCATCACTCCAGCTGCACATCCAACGGCTATTCCAACAACTCTTCCTATGCGTTTCTTGTCGCCATTGGAAGAACCAAAACGATCCGAAACTATGAAATGTTCAAAAGGCAGGGCATAAAAGTTAGTATAAAGTTAGTTAAAACATGGGAAATGGAAGGGCGATGAAGTATGTGATGTGATTTAATTTGAACCTTGAGAAACATGGATGGCTGACACTAAAGGTCCGTACGTGCTTTGAAATGGAATGCAGCAAGTGCCTCTCCCAGCCCAAAAGAAATGGATGTCCATGATCGTGTTTGTCACGTTTGCTTCGAATGTTTTTACTAACGCTCGCTTGGATCCACCTGCTGCTTCTTGAATGTTGAAGTCTTGAAGAACCTTTTCGCCCTTTATGACACAAGATCGTACCAAAGAACATGGACATTAAGGATACGGGTTTAATCAGTTGAACAAAAATGGGGGGAACAACAAACTTACTAGAAAACAAAAACTACAAAAACAGCACATAATGTAGAAAAGAAGCAAATCATTTCTATATAATAATAGGAAAGTTATTAGCATCAATAAGGAAAGTCATGATCTCCCAAACACTGAATAAAAATTTGTTTGGGTATTTTTTACACAGTAATTGTATAGTTATAACAAGAGCTGCTCAAGTGATTCCAGGCTAGATTAGGGAGAGCCCGCAACTTGATTTTATAATCAGCTGTTTTACCCTTATTTTGTGAATCTTATTTTATCATTTGTTTCATATTTTTCATTGCTCTTTTGTGCATTGTAATTTCAAAATACCTGAATGTAAACGTCAAAAATGCGCCTCCCGAGACCTTTCCAAGACTGCGAGTCCTCCAATTGGATTTCTGCAAAGTAAAGGTCAATGCTGTACTTTCCATTCTTCAAACCAAGTCCGTAGTACCTCAATGAGCTCGGCGAAAGCCTGGCTGTTTTATATAGTTCAGACTCTAAAGTTTCTGTAATTTGGGAATCTGTATTTGCTATGTATTGAGGTCCATTTGGGTTAGAAATGAACATCCCAGTGTTGCTTACTGCCCACTGATTGTCAGAGCTAGCATAAAATGAGGCAGCCCCAAGTGTTTCTGAATCATCATGAAATCTGATGCCAGATGCAGATACTTGTTCCGTGCCTCCACATTTGATAGAAAATGAAGCTACAAGCGAAATAATTTAAGACAATTAAATTTTGACATCAACTTAAAATTAGAAAAGCTATAACAGGAAAATGTTTATCTTTACATAAATCCTTATCACAGTTCTCTCTTTCTCTCTCTCTCTCCCTCTCTCTCTCTTTCCTAGTTAGCTACTTATTAGCTATTAAGTTATGTAGTCTTCTTAATCTGAGGGTTCTGGGAGATGCAAATTGGGTATACCCCTAAATTTTGGCATTGTTTGCACAAAATGCCCATTATTCGGCCCGAACCTGCACTGTTGTGAGGTTTGGAGTTTTGACAGCTCAGTGTTAGCCACTGCACAAGCAAGTTCATGGTATTTTAATATATATTTTTACACATTTGGTAGGTTTTCAGGCCATGAATTTGAAGTACCATACCTTTTATATAGATAAAATTTAGAGTACTTGGAATATTAGCATCTAAATGCCCATATTAGCAGTTGAACTTATACATCAAACTAGAATGTGAAGTGATCCAGTTTATGCCAGAAACAACTTAGAAGTCATCTGAAATTGTAACTTAACATAAATCAAAATTTACAGTACGGGATGAGTAGGTCTGAGGAAGCCTTCCTTTAAGAAAGGCATGTACTTACTGGATGGCACTTTGTTACTGCATTTGTTACTGTCTTGGAGGCAATGCAACATCCCGGATGTCTTCCTGCATCAGTCATTGTTAAGAAATTTAGGAAATTCAGAAAGAAAACGCCCGGATTAGTTACTGATATGACTATTTTTCGGGGGAGACTTTCTATTCAGTCCTAATTCTACCCTTATTACATGAAAACTTCCAATAGTGCACTGGCCCCAAAAGGAAAATTAAGGCCTGAAGATTTTCATAATACTTGAGGGAAAAATGTAAACAACCAAGTAGAAAAGGTATAGATTCCACCTGTTGCAACTACGATATCAGTTAACAACCATCCACGTCATAAGCTTAAGTCGTTAGAAACGGTGTAATTTAAAATATTTTATCCTTCAACCCGCCCCCTCACGTGTAACCTCCTTTTGCAATTGTTGCAAGTTCATTAGGATTACTTTACTTTACGCCTGTCAATTTCTAAAGTTCAACACATAGAAACAAGAAAATAATCCTATAGTTTTCTGATGTTTTTTTTTTTTTTTTTTTTTTTTCTCGGTAAGTCAATATTATTAAAAAGCCCACAAAGGCAAGAACAAAGAATACAGGGAAAAGGAGAAAAGGAAACTAGCTAAGCTGCAAAGCAACAACAACAACAACAAAAACCAAATGTTCAAGCTAAACTAGCCAAAGCAGTAAACCAGGAGAACCATGAGGAGAAAAGCCTCAGCATCAAGACCAATTGGAGTCATCAAGACAGATCATTATTCAATACCCTCAAAGACCGAGCTTGGGAGGTTCCATGTTGTAGCTAATTCTCTAGCTTGATGATTATTCTTGAACTTGATGGAAAGTAATTTCAATCTAATGCATGCTTCAAGATTCCGAATTAGTTTTCTGATGTTCACGACAAGGTAAACCATAAAAGAAAATTGTAGTTAAATACTTCAAAACCATGAAACCGGTAGTTATTTCTATCTAGCAAGAAATTTCTATAGAGATTAATAGGTGCTAAATTGAAGTGCATATAGGCAATAAGTATTAAAGTGCCATGGTGAACTTTGTAATTGAGGTCGTGGCTGGTAGGATTAACTTACCCGTCCACTAAACTGTCTGCATTGACGGAAGTTCCGACTACATTGCTGAAAGCAAGAGTGGTTAGTTTTTGGCACCATGAAAACTTTCAAGGTAAGCCAACAATGATTCCCGAGAGTGGCATCAATTATATACTTAATAATTTTAATGCAAATGCGAGCTTGTAAAACTTGATGATCAACTTACAATGACAATCCTGCTCTGGCAGAATTTTGTGGTAAACTTCCAGAGATGGAATTGAAGGAGACATCTCTGCCACATAGTGACATATAATAAAGGATGGAGTTAGAAGCATGAGTAAAGTGCTAAAAGAAGCAGAAACAGAAATAAATAATTTTTATGCTGGCTCTATGGAGTCCCCAACAGTTTATGGTCGCATATAAACCAAAAAAGAACTTCATGTGGGTTTGTTGCTGCTGAACTATGTTACGCTTGCTTTATAGAGTCCCCATAAAATTTAATTTTTTCAAACTTTTTTCAGAATTTAGTGTGGGACTTGTAGCTTGTTGGAGCAGACATTGGCTTACTACACTCATCGCCCACCAAAGTTTCTCACCCGCTATGTATTCTATGACATGGTATCTTCATGTGAATGAATAAAGAACGTTCTGATTTTTAACTTTAAACCAAATATCAGTCCCTCCGTCATAATTTCTAGGTGTTAGTGAAGTTTGTTTAGGTACACGAAGCAAGAAAAAAATTTCACCTTTGGGCCTCTATATGCTTAATGAAATATCTGGTTATATTAAATGATGCTTACGGGTAATGCATGGCAAATAAAATTTGGAAGTTTGAGGCTATTTTCTTTTTCTCATTTTCTGCCTGATTTCAACCATGTTCAGCACATTGCAACTTTTCCTTTAACTACTTCAAATTGATAAGAATTTTTCCACCAATTTTATTGACATAACCTAGAAAGTAGCAATCGAAATTCAGAGATCAGAACTTACAAGGCAGCAAGCTTCTGACTTATAATATTTGCAGGTAGCTCCCCACTCAAGTTATTGCTTCCGAGATATCTGTGATATATAAAGAGCATCTTTCATGGACTATAGTAGCAAAGCTTGATGATAATATAGAATGAAACCAGATAACTCATCAATCCTCAAAAGAACGCATGCATTTTGTACATATGTATATGCAAAAGCTTGGGTTGACAAGCATAAGAACACAAGTTTTGTGGGTGATATAGTTGATTTTTTTTTTTTTTTGTGTAGATTAATACAAATACTAGTTCAGTTCCAGTCTCTCCTACCATTCCATGTCGGTATGACCAATATAAGGCGATAAAGCTCTAATTCTCTGTAACAACAAAAAATGGAATTTTGGAAAGGGGGCGGTCTTATTAAATACAGTTTATAACATTTTATTGCATATTCAAGTGAAATGTGGATATTAATCCGCAATCCAGAAAGTTGCCTGCTACAAAGTTATTTTAATTTCTATCATATTGGAATATAAAAGGTGCTACTATTGAATAATTTTACTCTTTAAGAGCTGTTCCATTAGTTGCCAATCATTTGAATTTGCTGGATCTGGTCTGGAACTAAATCAAAAAGTATCATTATTTGTATCCAATGAACTGCTTCAATCCTCCTCGTTTAAGAAAGTAACTGCCAATTATTGATCCTCACAAAGTCTTATCTTGTTGATTCAAGAAAAGAAACTAAGCATTTACCAAAGATTACACGAGTGATGGTTATTTAGATGATGAGGAACTGTGTAATTCTGAAAATTGATATTTTCTAAAATTTTCAATTATTACTCAACCATCGATTCCGGCAAACTTCATGCCAAGAGATCAGTAAATCATTGACTAACTAGTTACAATTCTTTCAAAAAAATTGATGTTTTAAAGTTTATGTTGCTTAGGATCTTATACTTACTTGGAGATGAGTACTATTATATTACTAATTCTGCAACTAAATCACAAAACCGTATAGAAACTACTAAAACCAAACTAACTTACAGATATTGTAGTGAAGCAAAGTCTTGGAATGAGTTTGGTATATGACCTGTCAACTTGTTGAAGCTCAAGTCCCTTCCGTTGTAATTATATTGCAATAAGAGGCAGAATCAGAAGCTTATATAAACTAAAAAGATGACTAATGAACATTAAAAATAAGCCAATCTCCATCAGGCTCTTCTTCTGAATGAAATAATGAATCAAACTACGACAAAAAGAAATGACAGCTATGTATCAACAAAAATAGAGCTGCTTAATATTGAGGTAACATACAGGACTTGCAAATTCAAGAAGGTGCCAAGTTTTTCTGGGATTTGCCCGGCCACTCGACAGTTTCTCAAGGATCTATAGCAAATATAAATTGGTATGTCAGTAGTGAACAAAATGAAAAATGAATAGAAACTATGTGTATGCGTGAGAGAGAGTTTCTATTCTTACAGTGTTGACAAACTTGTCATGTTCTCCAAGAAGTTAAGCGAAGAATCTTCTCCACTAAGATCGCCTATTCTCCTACATAAGAGCATAAGTAGATCAGAAGCCTTGACTTGTTATTGAAAACCATTAAATGGGATTTTTCACGAGTTGATCCTAAATTAATTTTACATGACCATGTAGAAATCCAGAGTACATCAGTTGTTTCTACAATAAGTCCCAGATGTATCTCTAAGAACAGACCACTGTGTATGGATCACTCGCATATTCTTCTGAGTTATATGTACCTCGGGACAAAGTTTAGAAGTAACATTTTGTGCAACATCCCTTCCTAAAGAGAAAGATACCCACGATCCAGAACCGATTGTACCAGGGATAGCAAATCCCTCAGTTCAACTCATGTCTAAAGATTAAATAGAAAATCAATGCGAAAATCCTGTTTAACTATAAATTTATGATGTTGCCAATCACAGACAACAATAGGTTCAGTATACATAACAACATGGCAGTTTGAAGAAGTGAAATGTCCACTTGATTGGAACATGTGGCATGGTTTGTGTAGTTTTTGTCTCATTCGATATTCGCTCTTGGACACATCAATTTGAAGTACAACAATCCAAAAAATTACCACAGTTTAATAAGCCTAACTGCTTTCATAGTCCAATTATTTGAGAGTGTGGAATCAATTATATGAAGCTAAGAAGAAAAAACACAACCTTTATCATAAGCAAGTTTTATATCAAATTAGTAAAAATGTTAAGAAAGTTACTACAGGTTCTTACAGGTCTGACAGTTTTGTTAGAGCACCATAACTATTAGGAATTGGACCTTCAAGCAGTGTTCCTTGGATTCTCCTGTTGATGACACGAGTAATGAACAACATATGTTACACAAGAAACACAGAAACATCACCAAATATAAGAAGTGAATAGGATGTTATGCATACAGGTCCCTGAGAGCTGTAAGAGTTCCGAAGAATTCAGGAAGCTTTCCAGTAAAAGGATTATCGGACGCCCACCTGAAACAAGAAAAACAAATTTGAGCCAAATTACATGTATAAACCATCAATGGTCCGACATTGAGATGTCACCATATTATTTATTTGAAGATTGAGACAAAGAAGTACAGAATCTGGAGGTCTTTCAAGTTTGATAGTTCTAATGGGATTGGTCCGCTCGCTCCACTGCTATCAATGTACCTGCACGAACATCACAACACGTCGTTAATCGAAATAATGCTCATGAAAATCAGGAAAAGAATGAGCTGCATAATAAAAAATGGTCTGAAACTGTAGTGGTTCATTAGTCCACCTAGGATCTTCAGGAACCAAATTTAATCCAATTAAATTATCTTAGCCATCCCACCAAGCTTATCATGTTAATCAAAATAGAAAGCTTGGCTGGTTTTCGAGGGACTGTCTTTTTGAACTGTTATGATCGAATGAACATACGTAGTCAAATTTTGATCAACTACTTACAGCTGTTGTAATTTGGTTAACTTTCCCATATCAGTGGGCAAGGGTCCATTGAAATTGTTCGAACCGAAACTTCTGTAACAGTAGAGAAAATCAAATTAGTGGACGTAAAAGAGGATAATTTAAAAAGACCATTGAATATTTGAAGGAGAAACAAATTTCCTTACAGAGAAATCAACTTGGTGAGATTTCCTAGCTCAGGGGGTATGGGACCAGTAAGATTATTTATGCCTATGCTCCTGTTTCAATCCTCAACATATATAGAACACAATCATGAACATGGGTCGACTCCGAAAATTCAAAATAACTACTGTGGATAAAACACTGTAACAACTTGTCCATTGCCAAAATTCCAATAAATAAAGTGAAGAAAAAAAGAAAAAAAAAAAAGAGTTTTAAAAGGTCTAAGTGATAATTACAGGTATTGCATATTAGATAACTGTCCAATTTCAGCAGGAATGGGCCCACTTAAAACATTCTGACCAAGATTCCTGCACAAAGATCATTATTTCAATCATCAAAGCAAGAAGTGAAAAAGAATTAAAAGCTTTTCTAAGATTTAAGATGTTGATCTCTTACAAGTCCTTCAGTTCCTTTAGCACAAAGAGTTCTTTGGGTATAATACCAGCAATGTCCAAAGCATATACCTTCCTGAAGAACATTAGAATCAGAAAATGTCTTATAGCATAACAAGAATGATACAATTAAGAGAATGGTGGTGATGATGATAATAAACTGACAGATGGGTGACATGGCAGGTGCTTTCTGTGCAGTCACACATGATTCGGGGATTCGCATTCTCGGTTGCCCATGTTGCATTCTTGGTGCAAGGGTTAATGGTGAAGTTTAACTTTGTTCTCAAATTCCAGTAATCAATCATGTTGTTGAGAGCAGCCACTGAACAATACAAGCAAGCAAACCATGAAACTATACACCAGCCTAAATTAAAATATATAAATATATACATATATATATATATATGTATTCACATAACATAAATGCATAGATAAATGAGAGAGACCTTCATCTGGAGCAGTGGCTTGTTGCGCAGCTACACTTTTGAACATGCACAGAACAAAGAAAGAGAAACTCAAAACCCCCATAACTCAGCAGCAAATTACACACACTGAGTCACACAGACACAGAGAGTGTTTTGAGTATAAGGCATTAAAGGACTAGACCGGCTACAAATAATAAAAATTGAATCAAGATTCGTATCCTCTGAAAAGAAACAGCAACAACAAAACAAAACCAGTAAAGTTAGAATTTTATTGGCAACAAATGGATATTATTTTTGAATTCCATATCTGGGTAATAGTCTCTGCACTTCTTTGACTACACTGTTCATATTACAATTGAATATGTTGACCTTATAGACGATAGACCTAGACATGTTGCATATATACTTTTCTATTTTGACAGTTTCAGTCTAAAACTCTAAAGTAAACATCCACTGTCTTGATATTTTATACACTTTGACAGTAACAGGCATAACAACCTTTTGTCCCATTTTCAATTCAACACAAATGAAATACCAATAATCAGATGGACCAGCATAAATTTTTTTATCAGACAATGGGAAAAACCCAAATGCAACATACACAAAAAGGGTAAACTTGTACTACCGATTATTATTATTTTCGAGTTAGAATTCGGAGAAAAATTAGTTCAAACTAATTAAAAAATGAATTGGAATAAATTTAAGAAATTGGCTAATTAGGATATAGCCTTACCACACATTGAGGATTTTTTTTTTTCTTTGGACCTGTTTTAAAGTAGTGACATGCTATTGAGAGGTGCCCACAAATTGCCGGGACCGTCCAATGGTGGACAGTCCTCTTCAGACCACACATAACTTTCCAAAGCAGTACCACTATTGGGTGCCCAATAGTGCAAGGAATCACAATGCACTTCAGACCATGACTGGGTTATATACACTACAATCAAATTAATGACAATCATTAGAAAATAAAAATTTACAGAACTTAAAATGAAAATTCCATAGCAAGCAAAGTTGAACTCCCCACAACCAAAATTTCAAAGAACCATTGAATTCTTCTGACTAAAACTTCTGTTGGTGATTTTATCAAACAGCTTGAAAGCAATGCTTTACCAATAGTGCTAGCGTTCACTCACCGCTTTCAATGTACTTTTGAAAACTACATGACAAGTTAACACCAGTGACCAGGAAAAAAATGGGTGAAACTAAGTTTTTGTTTTAGCAAATTCAAGCATTAAGAATAGACCACTTGGAATGAAATGTCACAGTCCCTGTTGCATGAATGAGAAGTGCAATGTAATGGTACACAAGTTGGCCGAGTTGGAAAAAACTTGAGATTTGGTGTCATGTTCGAATCTTACCAGGTGCAAATAATTCATTGCACCCACGACTACAAATGTTATCCGTCTGTGGGAGATCGCTTTGCCCTGGTCCCGTGGATTAGTCAAGACAAAAACTCTTATACTGGATAGACAAGTGAAAATTTTAAGTCCCCCTTTCAAACATGAGATGTTTCAAGTGTTTTTGCTTTAAAAGGAAGTGCCTTATACACATAAGTAATGACAATGTGGCTAAAACATTTGTTTGTTAAAAATGTAGAACTAGAATTGTAAATAGTTCTTGACTATTTACACTAAGCTATGCTAAAAATGTTGAATTGAACCAACAAAAGTTAAAGACCTGTTTGGTTTGAATGTCTGAAAATTGTTCTCGAGAATTTTGAGAACAGAAAACAGTTTTCTGATAACAATAAAAATGCGTTATCTGAAAACATGCATTTTTACGGCTGAGTTTTCTCAAAACTATTTTCAGAAAACTGAATCAAACATACTTTTTTTACAGTTCTCTAATTTTCAATTTTCATCAAACAGAAAATTATTTTCAAAAATGCAAATCAAGCAGACCCTAAGTATTTACTCGCACACATTACCTCCATCAAGGCTTAAACCTCGACCTCACATTTGCGAGTAAGAGCATGTAACATTGGGCCTTTGGTACTTGTTGATGCATTGTATATACATACATATTAACTATAACTTTTATGTGAAGAAAAATAACTTTTTGTTTGAAAGTCAATCTAAATGCTGCATTAACATTGCAGAACTGGTGAGATTAACCAAATGAAACATTTATACATTATTAATTATGAATGGTTGTCTATAAATCCATTTGTATTAGCTAGTATAATACAACAAAAGACTGTAGTCACTGGCGGATTCAATTCAGGCCTAGTAGGCCATGCTCCTACTCAAATTTTTTTTTTTTAATTTTTACTTCAAAATTTTAGATATCTAGTATTTAGCTTCCACTGAATTTTTTTTTACTTTAAGTACCACAGAATTTAGATTTCTTTACAAATAAGCCCCCACTAAAAATTTGTTTTAAACCCTACTGAAATAAATATATATCATTTATACCCCAAAAATCAAAAAAAAAAAATTTAGCCCCAACTGACACTGCTGCCTAGATCCGCCCCTGACTCTAGCTATAACTTTCTAAAACTTATATGACAGATGCTATTTAATACTTGCCAAACATGAACATATATAAAATCAGTTGAAAATACATTCCACAAACACCAAGTCTACAAGATAATATAACAAACTAGTGCTATTTTTCTCTAATATCACAAGCAATAAAGCTACTGTGCACACCATTTATTTTTCACAATCACTCATTCATATGCTAATTATAACTTCTTTTAATAATAGATTGATTTATGATCTGCAAATTCTTCAGCCTGCATTCCTTAATATCTCCATACGCTGCACGGACTCGATGAATGTTCTGCAAAACCATCATTTTAACATCAAATTTTAATTTTTAAATGGAGTTTTCTGTAAGCAGACTACAAAGTTATATATGTAGGGAAATATACATTATAAGGCATGTTTATAAGATCTTTAATTATTACAAAAGTGAAAAGAAAAGACCTTTGTTTGATAGCAAGTGTTAACATGAATACATTTCTCTATACAATCGCATGGATACCACGTCAGATTTATCATTGTGGTAACCAATAATTTTTCCATATTGAACTGGTTGACATTCTCAGTATTCTAAATTCATAATACAGAGTAGGAGACCGGTTACATTTATATGAGTGATAGACCACATAGACATAATATGTTTTTATGATGGTTAAAATATATTGGCATTCCCTAAAGTTTGGCTCAATTATACACGACGGTTATGATTGGCATTTATGACAATGGATACCTCTATTATTCCCCAACAAAGGGTATTTTTGTCAATATGTTATGTCAATTTTGGTTGTATAATTGAAGAATATTCGGATTTTTATACTTTTCACGACTTTTAGTTAACCAGAAAGGGTTGTTGAGATCATACATCAAACTTAAAAAATACACTATGTAATAAGTGACAAAATAGTCGGTCGACAACCACTAATGTAGAATGAAATAGAGTGTGAATTATTTTGTAGGAGATAATAGTTTTGCATCGACCGAGTGTACTACATTGTCGTATAAAATAATTTCTTCAATTTATATTGTTATATGTAACTAGTGTGGGAAATGTATCAACATATTATAATTATAGTTTTCTCCCCTAAAAAATTATCAAATTACGCCCATGCTCTTTATATTTTCGATAGTGATAGTTTCCTCCCCTTTAAGTGATCAACGTCCATATCCGGCCGCCAAAATATGGAATTACCCTTATACGCATGTATTTTTATTAAATGCGTTCACATATAAGGGAGGGTATTATAGTCATTTCACAACACTGTTGATTTAAGCTTTGATTGCCTTCGATCATGGGGGATCATAATATAACAAATCTCGAAGGAAGGTTACTGGAATTATCTCTAATTAGTAATGGTACTTACTGCCATGGAACATCTCCTGCAAGCAGCCAATCTCCATCTTTATCTTGATAAGTGAGTGTATAACGTACACCTTCTTTGTCCCTTTTCTGGTCTGTGCACAAACATAAAACAACAAAAACAGAGTTAAAAAACCTTCCAATTATATTTATATATATATATATATATATATATATATAAATAATGATGTATTTGTGTGTGTATGTATGGCACTTACATCTAGTAAACATGGTGATCAAGGTGTTGGTAAGAGTTCCATAAGAGTGATAAAGCCTTAGGTCCACTTTTCTCCCTATTGCCACTCCTTCCATCTTCACCTTGACATACATGGAGTTTGATCCACCTCTTGCCCTCTCAGCCGTCCGATTGTTCATCATGATTCCACCAACTTGACGGTCATGATCACATAACAGCTTCTTCATCCATGCTGATTTTATTGGTGGCCATCCCACAACTTGATTTTCATCTCCCTTTTTTCTGCGACATTTATATACAAAATGTATTTAGTTGGGGTTGCAATGTATCATAGCATTTCATGATCAAATTCACTAGGCCAAGAACACCATATAAATATAGTTTGGAATTGTATTGCTTAAGAGTGTGAGTCTATATATATTACTACTAATTTTAAATTCAACTCTCTGCGTCTCAATTTAAGTGTCTACAGTAACTATTTAATCTATTATAAAATAAGTGTTTCAATTGAAAAGTCAATGCACTTTTTTTTGTTAACTTACCAATTTACCATTCAGACATTCAAGTCATAAAATATCCAAATTACAAACATCATATAAAATTAATTTTTCATTCACTATCATACAAATAAAAGTCATCACTTTAAAAAGTTGGATTCCCCAAAATGAACTTATAATTTGAGACAAAGGGAATACTAATATAACTGACACATACAAATATAAGCTTTTTCCAAATTATCTATCTTCATTAACTTCAAAAATTAATGAAACTCACTAAAAATTATAGTTATATTATATTATCAAATGACAAAATTAAAAACACAAAATAACAAAACAAATATTGAAAAGTCAGATTTAAACAACTAATTTGAGACATATGACATATGGAGTAATATATAAAAAAAAAATATCAAAATTGACCCCAATAAAATTACAAAAAATTAATCCCCAGATTATTTTTTGGATCCGTCCTTGGCCCGACCCAAACAACTAAATTAATCTCTGGGCAAGAATTTAAATTTTTTTGTAAAAATTTCTTGGAAAATCAATGTCCAATCCTTTGATGCGTTGGGCTAGGTCGATTTGGGCTTTCTTACATCTGGACCGAATATTTTTCAAAACAATTGGGCTGGACCACGGACCATCGAGCCTATTTTACACCAATGTTTTGTTCAATCGGTGTATTTTCTTCAATGTGTCCAATAAAAAAAAAAAAAATCCTTTTTTTTCTTTTCATCCAAATTGAAATTTTTTTCACATAAAATTTGGAGCTTGTGATTAATCCAAGCACAAGTATATCTAGTGACCAAATACATTTCTTTTTCCGTGGCAAGAAACATTTTGTGATCTTGGAAATAGTTAAACTTGCACATCCAAATCCTATTACATCTATATATATATATATATATATATATACAGAGATATATAATTTTACCATACATTTTTTTTTTGGGGGGTAAATAAATTTTTATAAACGAAAACCAACCGTACAAAAGAAAAGAACTGAAAAAAAGGGGAAAACCAAACAAGCGATCAGGCCCAAAGCAACTCCCTAACTAAGGCTAATTTTATAAATTTCTTTTGGGCCATGTTAGAATAATTTTATCATACATGCATATATATATATATAGGGATCATAATGTCTGTGAATCAATTTAAACACAAGTATGAACCATGTCAACTATATACATAAACTATAGATATATATATAGTTATTTTGTAAATAAGCCCAAAGTAGGTAGGACTTACTGGTGAGTGATGCCACCAATAGTGAATCTTTTGTTTGGTCCATTAGGATCATCATCTTCCTCCTTTGGCTGACCATTCCACACCAACAAAGGCAGCAACGTTTTGTCAGAGCTGTTATACTCATCATCCTCATCATCATGTGATGATCCAAAAGATTCACAGAAACTGCGTTTCTTTTTCACGTAGTAACACTTTTTCTCACCATCCAAACAGCACCTATCCATCATGGCATTTTGGGTTGGCAGAGCCAAACTCAATTGAAGCTCCATATCCAGCATATACAACAACAACAAGAAATCACTATATATATATATATGTGTGTGTGTGTTTATATGATGGGATGAAACTAAAAGCAAGAAAGTAATGGGCCTAGACTAGCTAGAGATTTGAGATTTCTTAAAGTGCACACTAGTCTACTAGCTAGTTACTATATGGAGGTAGCACTAGTGCTTAATATGTTGTTCAAGTTATATATACTTATAATATATATAGAGATGCATGTGTTTGTGTGTCTATACATGTATATATATATATATATATAGATATGAAAAAAAGGAAGAATATTAATGTGGGGGTAGAAAAGGGGAAGGAGTTAGGGACAAGGTTGTAGTTGGGTCGGGAAAAAGAGTGGCAGAGATGAGGACAGGATGCTTTACCGTGCGAGGACCGCTTAAGCCCACTCTCCAGTCTCTCTTAACCCACTCGGACACTCTATTTTTTCTCTCTGTCCCCACTTGCACTTGCCAAACACACTCTCTCTCACACACACATTATTTTTCCAATATATTTTTCACTAATTCGGGTGTTTGGGACTTTCAACCTAATTAAATTACGAAAATCGCTCCATTAATTCGAGGGACTTGTGCAAATCAAGCAACCACCTATACTGATTGGATAAAATTTGGATTATATTCACAGTTATGATTTCAACGACTATCACTGTGTTCGGGATCGTGACCTTAAAAAATTATTTGCTCAATAAACATTGAACATGAGATATAATATTTTTTGAGACACTAAATCTGAATTATTGAATTATTGAACACGAGAGATACTAAATCGGGAAAAAAAAATTCTAACCGATTGATCCGTTGGGATTCATGTTGTGTCTTAGGGACTTACATTTTTATTTTTGTTGTTATAATCAGAATTCACACGCATTCATCATTTAGTCAAAGCACATTTCAATGGTTTGAAAAAAAAATTGGAACATTAATTTAATTGGTCTTTGTTCGTTTCATATTTTATAGATACATTTATTTTAGAGTCAAATGAGATCTTAGGTGAAGCGGTTTACTCATAAAATTTCACGTGCTTTAAAAAAATAAAATATAAGAGTGCATGATATTTATTTAAATCACAGTTAGCTGAAATTACCTAGACGATTAATGAAACTAATCTAAATGGGGTGAATAGGCTTCAGTCGATTTTGCGATCAATTAAAATTATCTAGCAAAAATTTAATTTTAATCAATTACAAATCCTAATTTTCTAATCAAATAAATCAAGCAATTATGAATATAAGTGCAGAAAATAAATCATGAGAAGACACAGAGATTTTTACGTGAAAAACCTTGGAAAGACTCCAAGTAAAAATCACGGATACGCTCGGGTATCGATACACTATGAATCATAGAATTTGTACAGACTCTATGAAGACAGAACTTATAACCGTTGTAATGCTGTAATTCACTCGAGGTGTGAAAATCTAGATTCACTCGCACTCTACGAAGCTCTCGCTCCGATCTCCATACTCTGACAGCTTCGCTTCTCAACAGATCAAATAATCACGAAACCTCATGTTTCGATCTCCGCACTCAGACGGCTCTATTCTTCAACAGATCAACGCAATCTCGTTGCAATAGATGGTGTGATGATTTTTCAGCAACTATATCATCCAATTGTACATACAGAACGTCAATGTAGAAGCACAATCGGAGATACTCAAACTAAGAGATAACTAAAAGAAAGATAATCACTCAATAATACTCTCTCACCATATATCTCTGTAGAAGAATATGAATTTGTAGAAAATTTGCAAAGACCTCTCAAAAATCGTGCCTCCTTTGTTGTAGACCTTGATATTTATAGGTAATGTAGAGGAAAAACCTTCACACCAAACTCATTAAAACCCTAATATCTGGTGTATATAATGTATATAATACGTACTTTGAGATGTGAAAGTTGTAAACACATCATAGAATCAAAATGGGGGTAAAACGGACATCACAACAAAAATTAGCATAATTTTAGTCGTCGCTACGCTTTAAGCGTAGTGTCAAGCATAGTTTTTCACTTTTTAGCCACCTCTTACTTCTGTAAGCATATGCATTTTTTGTTAAAATCATTTTTCTCTGCAACTGCGCCAAAATGATCGTCTTGAATCCACAATACTTTTTCCTTGAAGTGACGGCTTGGAAAATATCGTTTTCGCCCTCCGGGAGACATTTTTCCTCAATACGCTCACTTTTACGCTTCATTTGTATTATTTACTACTTCAATACTTGATTTCACCTTTGTCGAAGTTTATAGATATGGTTTAAACCAAAACGACATATTTAATATTTCATATGGTTATTGTCTAAAACATATCATAAATAGACAATACTCAAAAGTGTTCTTACATAAAACTATAAATTATATTAATATCGATAACAAATTAATAAAACAACACTCGATCTTGAAGCTTTAAAAAGAACACAATTGAGTTTGCATATGGGAAATATTTGACACAACTTTATATATATATATATATATATATATATCTTAATAGAATTTGTGACGAAATACCACACACTATGTTACTAAGCTTACCTTAATCTTATCATAGTAAGACACGCTAAGTCGCTAGCACAACGTGTTTTGGACCTTTTCACTAAGACAGGAACAAAAGTTCCAAAGCATAATAATGATTTGCTATCTAATCATGATTTTGTTCAAATAATCTTTTATGATTAATCAAACCCCCCTTTTTTTTAATACAACATGTATAAGTATAACACAACGTGGATTTACTTTGTCAACATTTACGGACGTGTCGGCAGATGGGGCGTCAAGCTTGGTATGATCCACTTTTTTTTTTTCTTTTTTTCTTTTTTCTTTCGGTAACCGGGAATGGGTAATCCGGGTCAACTTACGCGCACCTCGACTAATTTTTGGGACTATGAAGTTAACGACCTGGTAAACCTCCAGTGACCCAGACGAAAACGTAATTGAAAAAATTTGAACCTAGAATCTCATAGTGAAGGACCAGAAACTCTTCCATAACACCCACCTTTCAGGGTTATGATCCACTTTTATCATTCAAACCCTCCATAATTATGTTATTAATTTTAGGATAATTTGCACTGACACTCCCTAAATTTTAGGTCAATTGCACCTAGAAAGCGGTCAACGCTTTTTCGGTCAATCACCCCCCTGAACTTTCAGTTTCCTTGCATTCACACTCCCTTGGGTGATAAAATTACTCTTGTACCCTTTTTTTATTTTCTTTACAACTTCAGACATTTTATGGGACGAAACTGCCCCCACCCTCAAATATGTATATATATATATATATATATATAATTCGAAAATTGTATATAAAATTAAAAAAATATATATATATATAATTAAAAAAAACATATAAAATTCAAAATATATATATATAAAATTCAAAACAAATATAAAATTTGAAACAAAATATATAAAATTAAAAAACAATATATTAAATTTTGAAAAAATATATAAAATTCGAAAAATAATATAAAATTTGATTTTTTTTATAAATTTCAAAATATATATATATAATTTGAAATATATATATAAAATTCGAAAACAATATAAATTTAAATATATATATATAATTCGAAAAATATATATATAAATTTTGGAAAAAAAATTACAAGTTTGAAAAAATATATATTTCGAAAAAATATCTAAATTTTAAAAAAACATCTCTCTTTCGAAAAACAAAATCTGAAAAAATATATATATATATTGGTAAAATGTCATATATTTTCTAATGAAGTTAATCAAATTATTTACCACCAACATCAATTAGTTGTCTTCTTTTATTTATATTTTTCCAAAATGTGAAATTTGAAACAAATATATAAATATCAATTTTTTTTTTTAAATTTAGAAAATATCATATAAATTTTGAAAACATCATATAAATTTCGGAAAAAAATATTTATATTTTTCCAAAATATAAATAAAAGAAGACAACTAATTGATGTTGGTGGTAAATAGTTTGATTAACTTCATTAGAAAATATATGACATTTTACCAATATATATATATATTTTCTAAATTTATATACTTTTTCAGATTTTGTTTTTCAAAAGAGAGATATTTTTTAAAAAAATTATATATTTTTTCGATTTTTTTTTTTTTCAAACTTGTAAATTTTTTTCCGAAATTTATATATATTTTTTGAAATTTATATTGTTTTCGAATTTTATATATATATTTCAAATTTTATATATTTGTTTCAAATTATATATATTATTTCAAAATTTATAAAAAAAATTCAAATTTTATATTATTTTTCAAATTTTATATTTGTTTTCGAATTTTATATATATATTTTCGAATTTTATTTATATATTTTGAATTATATATTTATATATATTTTTGAGGGTAGGGGTAGTTTCGTCCCAAAAATGTCTAAAGTTGTAAAGAAAATTAAAAAAAGGTACAAGAGTAATTTCATCATTCAAGGGGGTGTCAATGGAAGGAAACTGAAAGTTCATGGGGCGACGGACCGAAAAAGCGTTGACAATTTTTTAGATGTAATTGACCTAAAATTCAAGGGGTGTCAATACAAATTATCCTTAATTTTACATGTCCTACTCCTAACTTTTTCTTGGGTAACATCATCAACATTAATCATTAATTTGGCTGGAAATTAGTTAGTCTCTTTTGCTTTGGAGTTAGTCTCTTGTAATTTAGCTAGAATAATCATCAGTCACACGACTTGGAAATTTGAAAGAGAAAAAGAATGAGATTGACATGTTTAACCTCATTTACTTAATTATAAAGTTTTTATTTTACGAGTAATATTGAGTTGTTATTATCAAAGGTTTAATGGCCAAGCGGTACATATTAGAGACCAAGAATTCAAGTTTTAGTGAAAGCGGTGTGTGAGTATACTTAACTTTAATATATATATATATATATATATATAGAGAGAGAGAGAGAGAGAGAGAGTTGTTATTTCTTTCAATGTGTTTAGTGGATAAATGTAAGTGTGTATATTTCATTTACTACATCAATGGTATAAAATATTCTAACTATTTATATGGTTCCGATTGAGAAATCAACAGAAAAATCATCACCTGTTTCATTCTATTCATGTGCGTCCAAAACATTCAAAAGTCGTGTAAGTACTGATTTAATTTCAAAAATTACATTGGAGTAATTTGAAGTGTTCGCACTAGAAAAAGTAATCAAACAGCACACAAGAAATACAACGATTTATATTATTCAACTCCTCTAACCATAGTTTGTCATTATAACACCAAAAATCTCTATCTCAACAATATAATGTACAACAATAATTTTTACTGACGCTATAATCTTATAAAAATTTAATATTAGAATTTTATGTGACAATTTACAATCCTTGACTAAAAATTATAATCGCAATTATATTCATTTTAGTCAGATGCAATTATATTTTTTGGGGGGTGAATTAATGGTTAAATTCATATTTTTTAAGGTTGATGAGATATGTGATACTGTAATAGTGAAAATGTCCAGCCCAATTGAGCCCATCTGTCATCAGGCCCATCAAGTTTATGGGCCAGCAAGATATTTATGAACCCAATGATAAAGCCCATTCAGAGGAGGTATGTAATAAAGGACCCTGATTAAATGTACAGGATGAAGTCCATTTAGGATATGTATATAAAGAAATTCCAAAAATTAATAGAGGTATTCGAAGAAGTGTTGAACATTTTTAGGTGTTTACAGATACTTTCCATATGAGCAAGATGATGAATAATTTGGCATGGCAGGCCATTATGTTGCATGCATGTCCTTGAACTCGTCTCAATCAAACTAACCAAAAGCAAACAAAACATTCTCTTGATCTTCCAAATATAATAACATGATTCCAAACTAACTCTTGATTTCTTGGCTATAAAAATAGAGATTCTAAGCATTAATCTCTTGATTTTCTCGACTACAATAACAATGATTCCTTTTGTCGGAGTTCAATTGAACACTTCCATCAATAATACAATAGCAAAATAGAAGAAAAGTAGGGTGGGGGAATGACCCTAGACAAAGAACCAACACATTACACATCAACATATACGATTGGTGAATGTATATATACACACACATCTACATATATAAGGGTATATTGCACAAAACCCCTATAATATGAAAAATGTGTAAAAAAACACCCTTCAAATTCAAAATGTGTATTAACTAGCACTAGTATTTATTTTTTTTGTGCAAACTGACTCCTTCATACAAAGTTTCGTTCATTTTTTGGCTAGAAATTGACACGGGACATGCACATGTCAAATTTAAATCCCAAATACCCAAAACACCCTTATTCAGCGTTTTTCAAAAAAATGAAAAGATTAACAAAATAAGGGTAAAAAATAAGGGTAAGATGATAATTCACTATATCTGGCACCAGGAAATGAAATAGAGGGGGTAATTTGTACCAAATAGAAGTGTTAAGAAATGAAAAAAAAAAAAGATCACATGCACCATATGTTATAGAGGAGTTTTTCACTATTTATCTATCTATATATATATAAATAAATAGAGACTTATACATACATGATACATGAACAAGGAGTAGAACATTAATAAGTGAATAGTATATTTTGTTGTCTACGGAAGAATGGAAAGGACACCTAGCTTGTGAAGTTCACGTGGTAGGCAAACATTGTGGCACGACAAGCTAGCCCATGAGTTGCCATATATTGGTGTTACAAAGACATTAAAACCAGCTATAAGTAGTACTCTACACGATTAGTCCCATCTCACACTTGCTGGATCGCACGTGCAATCCATCTGGTGGAACCAACCATATATAACATAGGTACCACTTTTGCCCATTATGTATGCACTCTACATCTTTAGCTGGCATTCATGAATTTCAATGTGATTGGTACATATATATAGGTCGACCAGGGGTATAACTAATTGTTATATATGGTGTAATTCGAGTGTTTATTGGACATGTAATACTTAATTTAGATGCAACATGCATGTGGTTGGTATTTTTATATGGCAAAGTGATGATTAAGTTTCAAGTTTGTACATATGATATATATTATTCTGAAAATAAATAATTTAATATCTTAATTACCACCAAGTGTTTGTTTGCTTAGTTATATGCCTAGTCATCTTATATTAAGATTTTGCTGTTTTTTTAAATTTCATTGAGCGATTGATAAAAATTGCAAACAACACATTATTTTATATCATAGTTTTCAAGCACATATATAAGAGTCAAAGTTTGACGTAATGTTGGCGCAACACTAATACTCGTTTAATGTTTATTTTTAATATCAATATTTTTCGAGCCCTTTATATTTTTATTGCGACCTCAACAACAATCAATATCATGATTGCAAATGATGTACAAGATACCTCTTACTATACAAGAAGAAAATAATTGGTAAAAAATGATGTGATAATGTGAATCATCCAAACCCATATATATATGTATATATTTATTTATATATATCATATACACAATTTTAATTCAGTCATGTTACTATCTCACTTAAATTATTCTAGTGTCAAATGACAAAAATTTCATTTGACCGTTGGTTCTTCTCATATTGCACAATCACATGATACCCAGCAACATAACATTATTCTTTTACGCTGCACAAAAAGTTATTAGTAATGCATATATTTAGTTCACCATCTTACACAAATTTCATCTTACTGGATCATTTCCAGTATTGCAATGGTAACTGAACTACATTATTTTCCCTACACACACCATATAACAAATTAATAACAAAGTCTTTTGAATCCATGATTGCAAACCCTAGTATACATTGATGATCTTTGAAGTCCCACACTTGTTTTTTATTACTCAACTTAACTGGTCCATGTTTTATATGATGTTCACTAGAACCCTAACAAACACCAATATTATTTATTACTTTTTATATATAGATAGAAAATTATTAATTGTATGGTGGTTGTCATTAAATCAAATCCATAAATGGCCACTAATATCCCAAACTAACTAGAATGCAACAACATTTTAAAAGTTTTTCAACTATATATATGTCCTAAACACCCATCCATGGTAATATTCCACATTCACCCCTACCCTTTTTTGTTTCCTTTATATTCTAAGTGAAATGGTAGACCCCATGAATGTGCCCTTTGAAAGATAGTTGGATGCTTTCTTGTAGGCAAGTAAAAGAGCATTCATGTTCTTATCTCTGAAAGAGGTCCCCATTTCCCCATTCTAGAGAACAAAGCATCCCAATAGCGAACCAACTCATTAAAGGAAGCTTCCACTTTGCCTTTAAATTCAAGATAAGAAACTCCAATACTAGATAAAATCTAAAGCCATACTGCAATATAATTCAAAGCATCTCTAATATATCTCATGTCTCATTCAAACAAGGAGTGATCATTCACTCCCACCAATCTATCTCATGCAACCATCTAGCTTTTATATATGTTTCTACAATTATTCCATAAAAAATCTGTCCTTAAATTGCCCTAGCAAGTCCATGTCATAGTTTCTCGTATCATTAGCTACATTACATATTATTCGGTTCGTAATTTGGAGCTCCTTTGTGCTCCTCTTGTGTGTTGTTTGTTCTTCTCTTTTTCGTCTCAATAAAGTTTTGAATTATTGAAAAAAAAATATCGATACTTGTCCGATACTCATTTTTAAGACAAATATTATTATGACCACGACAAAAATCGATACCCGACGGCAAACCTTGGTCTATATGCGTGAAGTGCATACATGCGAAAAAAAGCAAGAACTAATTCAAGGAAAAGTTATGTCATTAGAGTTATGATCAGTCGCTCATCAATGGGGCCATTAAAGGGTTGTTTTATCACGACACATTTTCCGTCTAGGACCAAGATTAATAATAATACTACTAACATATATATATATATACATATGTGTGTGTAAAATGTATCTGCATGCACTGCACATATGAAGGATCATTGAATTGAAGAGATTGTACCCACCATTTCATGGATCTATTACTAGGTTTTGAAAATTGTACTTGGTTCATGAATCAAACACGTATTGGATTCAAATGATCCCTACAGAGAAAGGGATTAGACAATGGATATACAGAAAATGTTCTTAGCTAGCACTATATACGTACATGTGGACGATAGGAGAAACAAATGCCCCCACCATTTACACAATCTAACGCTAGGGTTTAAACGTTGACATGACTACTCATTGAGATCTTTATATAATTGTATATAGCTAGCTTGATTCATGCATGAATTCAGAATCTTAGATTCATTGTTTGTTTGATCCTTGGGACGCAATTAATTGGAATGTTTTGGAATTAAGCAAGAACAGATTGAATCACTTGCTTTTGGTATTTTTTTTATTTTTTTGTCACTATCTTTTACTTTTTATTTGGACAGAGAACTATAGGAAAGATGAAGTTCATCCCCCTAAGATTTGGTTATTTGGAAATGCGTTTAAAAAATTTCAAAAAAGGAACCGAAGTTAGTTTATATTTTTGTGGATTTTTACGTCCAACTTCTTCTTTTTCGAATCTTTTTACCACAGTGTTCAAATGTTATTGGACTACTTCAGAGGATGATTTAATCCCCTTCAGAGGAGGAGAATCCTGTTTTATTTTTTTATCTCTTTAAGTTAAGTAATGACATAATTTGTAAAGGACATGCAAAACAATGGAATGATGTGAAAGCCTAGTATGAGTTAAGGCCCAAACTCAATCAGATATTGTATCCAATATGGGCTTGCCAAATGTGTAGAATCAGAAATAGGCTTGGGCCAACTGACTTATCAGGTCAAACCCAAGTTGATAAATACCCTTAAGGCCCAAACTAAGTGAAACTTGTTACTTAAGCCCAAATTTGAGCCCAAGGAAATAACAGAAAAGTTTTCCAACCTACCTATGGCTAGACCGGTAAATGGATCGGGTTTGGATTGGATCTGTCCTGATCCAAATCCAAATCTGATAACCATAATTCGATCCGATCTGATTCGATAATCCGATGGATTTTTGCTTCCTTAATTCATATCCAAATTTTTGATATTCGGATCTCCGATCCGATAACCTGATCCGATTATGAAATTTTTAAAAATAAAATTAATAAAGAATATTTATTTATTATCATTATTATTTTATGACACTAACAATAAAATAATGTATTTATACATATAATGCATCAAATAGCAAACAAAAAATTTAGAACATAATTAGAGATACTAACACCATATACAACTAATAACATAATACCCAAGTTGACAAATACGGTACCCTTAGGGCCCGTTTGGTAGGCGATCCGGTCTGGTCTTATCTGGTCCGGTCTGGTCTGGTCTTATTTGGGTGGTGTTCTGAAAGTCTGTTTGGTAAAGCTGTCTGGTCTTATGGTCTTATTCAAATTGTTTGGTCTTATGTTTGGAAAATAATACAAAAAATAAAAAAATAATATATAAAATTCAAAAAATATATTAAGTATGAAAAATATAAAAAATTTGAAAAAATATAATTTTTTTTTAAATAATATAAGAAATTCAAAATTAATATATATTTCAAATTTTATAAATTATTTCAAAATTTTATATTATTTTTTGAATTTTATATATTATTTTTGATTTTTTATATTATTTTCAATTTTTTTATATTTTCTCAAATATATATATATATATATATATCTCATTTTGTATATTATTTTTGAATTTTATATTTTTTTTCAAATTTTATACATTATTTCAAAAAAATTATATTATTTTTCAAAACTTATATATTATTTTTTAAATTATATATATATTTAAAATTTTATATATTAATTTTGATTTTTATATATATTTTTTCGAATTTAATACATTATTTTAAAAAATATATATTATTTTTCAAATTTTATATATTATTTTCGAATTTTATACATTATTTTTTATTTTTTCTATTATTTTGGAATTTTTTTATTTTCCCAAATTTGAAATATATTTTTTGCATTTTATATATTAATTTTTAATTTTATATATATATTTCAAATTTTATACATTATTTCAAATTTTTTATATTATTTTTTTTATTTTATATATTATTTTCAAATTATATATATATTTTTATTTTATATATATATTTCAAATTTTATGGTCCATGTCTTAAGACAATTGTATATAAGACCATTTAAGACCACTTGAGACCATCATTTTTGGTTGTCTCAAATTACCCCTTTTGGTCCCAAGTGGTCCTTGGTTTTTTGGAACCGTGTTGCCAAACAGTGTACGATCCCAAAAAAACCATTATGAGACCGGACCACGTGAAACCGGACCGCAAACCAAACAGGGGCTTAATGCCCAAACTGGGACTTGTTACTTAAGCCCAAATTTGAGCCCGAGGAAAGAAAAGTTTTCCAAACTACGTAGCATGTAACGGAAAATCTGCATCACTACTAGGGTTGTTCAAACCGGTTCCGGTTCCGTCTGGAACCGGAACCGAACCGATTTTTTCTGTTCTTGAAAAACCGGAACCGAAAGGGGAAGGAACCGAACCGGAACCGAACCGAAAAATCGGTTCGGTTCCGGTTCGGTTCCGGTTCCTTCTATATTTATTTATTTTTTAAAAAAATCTCAATTTTATAAAATAATATAATTATAAACTACAGTATTTGAATTAAAGTAAACCCAAAACCAAATGTATAATTAGTGGAATAAAAAAGTAGCTTGGACTTGTATTGTTATTGAAATTAGTGGAGGTTTATTGCTAGTCTTTTTACTTAATAATAAAAAATATATATATATAAAAAAAAAAAAAACCGGTTCCGGTTCCGGTTCGGTTCCGCGGGGACGGAACCGGAACCGAACCTAAAATTTCAGTTCTTGGAATTTTGGAACCGGAACCGGAACCGAACCCCTATGGAACCAAACCGAACCGCCGGTTCCGATTCGGTTCCAGTTCGGTTCCGGTTCCGGTTCGGTTCCTGAACACTCCTAATCACTACAACAGGCCTGGTTGGTGATTTAAGTGTGAGTCTAAAATCATATCAATATATATGTGCATGTTATTGATATATTAATATATGTACAATTTGTGTGTATTTTACCCAAATCACCTATTAGGGCCCGTTTGGGAACTTGGTTTTGGTCTTAGTTTTGGTCTTAGTCTTGTGATTTTGGTCTTGGTGATCCTGTCTGGTCTTGGGTGATTTTAAGTAAATCTAAAATCATGTTTGGTCTTGGTAAGGAGTTGGTCTTAGTCCAAATATTATTATATATATATACTAATACGTATTAAAAATATATATATAAAATTGGAAAAAAATATTTAAATGAATATATATATATAATTAAAAAATATATATAAAATTCCCGAAAACAATATTTAAATTTCTATTTTTTTTAATTCAGAAATATATATATATATAATTGAAAAAAATATTTTAAAATGTGAAAATTATATATAAAATTCAAATAATATATATTAAATTCAAAAAAATATATATAATTCAAAAATCATATAAAATTATAAAATTCCAAAATAATATATAAAATTTGAAAGAAATATTTAAAATAAGAAAAAAATATATAAAATTTGAAAAAATATATATAAAATTCGAGAAAACAATATTTAAATTTCTATGAATTTTTATTAAATTCAAAAAATATATATTACAGAAAATAAAGAAATAAATTTAAAAAAAACAGAAATAAAATTTAAAAATTAATATAAATTTCAGATATATCAATATGAAAAAAATAATTAAAATCAAAATAATATATATATAATTTGAACAAATAAATAAAATGAGAAATAACATATATATATATATATATATATATATATATATATATATATATATAATGAGAGAGAGAGAGAAAAAATAAGAGTCAACTTTGGTAGGCCGAGAGAGAGGAGGAGAAAAAAAGTCAATAATAATAATTGATTTTTTATGGTTTTTGAATGGTTTTTCTCTCAAATTAAAAATCAACTTGGGTCAAACATGATTTTGGTCTTCAAATTTGGAACCAAGACCTAAAACCCATTCCCGAACAAGCCCTAAGAGAATAGACTAACTTGCTAAAATATTAAAATATTCATGAAATTAGAATACAAGAAAGTATATTGGTAAATCACACCGTTCTTCTAACGAGGCCTTGTTGCCGCTCTTATGGTCTTTGCATACTCCCACTTCACATAAAGTTGTAATGAACTGAGGTGGAATTTTGAAATGTTTAACTAAAATTAATTGTTGAAGGAGTTTAAAAATTATGCTCAAATTCGGTTCAATTGTAATATATATTACTTTCGTTAATAATCACTTCTATTGAATTGTTGCTGCTATGATTTTTTACACCGCCTAAGAACACTGTTAGAAGCCTGTGTACCTGCAAATCAGAAAACACACACAAACACACCAAACAATGGACACGAAGATTTAGAGTGGAGAGGATTACAAGGGGGTTGATCAACAGATCAAATACATGCACACACACAGTGTGTACTCATGCCTGTAACACCAGAATAATATAAGCTTATATTATTCATAACTCTCACCAAGAAGAATACTAGCATGTATCTCTTATATTTTCTCTTTATTTGTGCACACAATATAATAGGAGAGACCTTATATTTATAGGGAAATGTATAAATAACAAATGAGTCACCCTTATATATATATATATAACAGTTGTATGTTTGTTTTTAACATGTTTTCATTCTTTAAATATCATGTTTCTTGGTTCTTGTTTATTTTTTAGTTGGTAAAGTGATTTTTATGAGATGATCGTATTAGTCCTATAATTCTCAACAATTTTTTTGTAAGTTTTTCAAATCTGACACATTCTTTTGGGGATTATGATATAATTTTACTATTTTATTTAGAAGAGCTTGTTCACAAGATGGGTAGAGTTCAAGTTCGGTTCAAATATTAAATAAACTTAAAATATGTGCTCAAACTCATTTGCAAGATGAATGTGACTGACTAATTTCTTAACTAATCCAATCCGAACTTATTTATGAACAACTAGGTTCCTTTGCAGCCCTAACTCCCGCATCCATCTTTCTGCTCCTATGACACAACACGTGGGCTTGTTTGATTTTTAGTTTGGTTTAGGTTTGTCTTGTTTTTGTTTTATTTTTAAAGACCAAATGTACTTTGGTCTTATATTTTAAGACCAAATGTTTTTTCTAGATGGGTCCCGCATTCCACTACACATCATCTTTTCTCTTTCTTTCTATATAGGATAATTTATACTAACACCCCCTGAGGTTTGCATCTATATATATTTTCAAAAACATATGTTTTAGAAATATATATATATTTCGAAAATATATATATAAAATTTGAAAAATATATAAATTTGAATATATATTTATTTCAAAAAAAAATAAATTCAAAATATATATATTTTCAAAAACAAAATTCAAAAAATTATATAATTTCGAAAAACATATAATCATTTCAAAAAATATGTATATTTTTGAATTTATGTATTTTTAAAATTATATATATATATATATATATATATATATTCGAATTATATATATATATCTCAAATTTTATATATTTTTTGAAATTTATATATGTTTTTTAAAATTATATAATTTTTTGAATTTTGTTTTAGAAAATATATATATTTTGATTTTTTTTTGAAATATATATATTCGAATTTATATATATTTCAAATTTTATATATATATTTTCGAATTATATATATATTTTTTAATTTTTTGAAATATATTTTTAAATTTATATATGTTTTTCGAAATTATATAATGTTTTGAATTTTGTTTTTGAATATATATATATTTTGAATTATATATATATTTTTTGAAATATATATATTCGAATTTAAATATTTTTCAATTTATATATATATTTTCTAATTTTATATATATTTTTGATTTTATATATATTTTTTGAAATTTATATATATTTTTCAAAATTTATATATTTTATTCTAATTTTATATATTTTTTCAAAATTTAAATATTTGTTTTCGAATTTTATACATTTTTTTGAATTTTATATATTTTTTCGAATTTATATATATGTTTTTCAAAATTTTATATATTTGGGGTTGGGGCATAAAGGTCATTTTACATTATCCTTAATATTTTCGAATTTTATGAAGGGTATTGTGGTCATTTGGGGTGTCATGACAAGCAAAACCAAACCTCAGGGGGTATTAGTGCAAATTACCCTTATATATATATATATAATTCATGGTGGGCCCCGCTGGCCACTACTCTTTACAAAATCACACAAAACCAAACAAAACCACACAAAATCAAACAAAACCAGACCATACCAGAAAACGGGCCCTATTTTTACCGTTTTCGCAATTTTTCAGGGTGAATCATTGCATTTTTTCCCCAATTTTTTTTTCTCCTTTTTTTATTTTATTTTAATGAAGTGAAGATTCTGACAACCCATATAGTAAAGTAACACTCACATATATGGACGTTAGTGCCCAATTAAGACTAATATACATTTACAGACCGTTAACCCTTATATAAGTAACTGCCATCTTCACTCAGAAGGCGCGAAAAAGCAAGAGTTTATAAAAAGAGAGAAGCAATCGTCCCCACACAAGCTCAGAATCAGGTGCCCCCAAAAACCCTAACCCTAACCCTAACCCTAACTCCAATGGATGCGTGTGGTCCTCTCTCTAGAATCTCCAATCCACCATCATATATACTCGATTGTATCACTCTATGATCGTGGTCCAATCGGATCGACCATTCTAGGGTTTCGATCGATCGGAGACTAGTAGTACGACTACTACAACTAGTATTATGCAAATCATCGAGCACAAGGAAGACGATTTTGTCCCTAGGGTTTCGTTCCAGAGGCACCGATCTTCGTCCTTTGCCTGCCCTTTCTCGCCATTGCTGCTCATCAATGGTATCTCCAGGAAGAGCCTCTCCTACAACAAGCTCCATCAGGAACCCCTCTCGCTCACCGTTCTCAAATTGGATGGCACTTCCTTCCGTAATCTCTCTTTCTATACTCCATGTATACATACCTATATATATATATATATATGTATTTGAATATGTTGATTTGTTATAATCCCTCTTACACTCGATTTTTTTTTTTTTTTGACTACCTTACTGATTGAAATACAATATAGTATACATATATATATATATGTATATTGATATATTTATTTGTACAGATATTGAAGTTGCGAAGACAGCTACAATTTCAGAGCTGAGGCTAGCTGTGGAGGCTGTATTCAGTCATATGCCCAAGAGTGGCCCTCGGAAGATCTCATGGTATGCAGCTATTTTTCAAATTTTCAATTTTTTTTTAATTCTATTTTTGCACGGGGCAATTACCAAATAAGAAATTTCCTGGGGGCGGCCCCAAACATAAATGAGAAGTAAATGTAGTGAATTAGTTGAAATGTGAAGATATATAGAAGGGATAAATAGATAGAGTAAATTAGTTGAAATGTGAAGATCATAAAACGGCCGAATGAATGTTGTAAATGACCATGAAATTTTGAAGTGGTCTGTGGGTTCTCCAAACTCAACTGACATTGAGTGTAATGGTGGCTCCAATTTTGTAATGATGCACACTCTATGCAATGCCTTCGTTCCTGAAATGCTATGTAAACCAAAATGGAGTCCTCCAATTTCCTTTGGGCATCCTTCGGCTGTGTTATATGTCAAATTTTTTTTCCTTCATACAATTTTGTGGCGACACAGGGAGATAGTAGTCCCTCAACACCCAATGCTCGCACCCATAAACTCCCTACTGTTCCATGTCCTTTTATTAGGGACTTACCCTGCACCTTCCCTTAAAGGAGGTGCAATGGAGCTAGGCAGCTGGTGGTTTTGTATTCAGCTTGCCAGTTTTTCTTATAATTTTTTGCTAGTTTCGTAAATGATGGCGTATTTTTGGATTGCCTTCTTTCCTACTACTATTAATATGAGGAGGTTGTATTTGAGTTCACAACTGGGGACTTGTATATACTATATAGATAAATTCAGTTCGTTTTTCCCCAAGAAAATTGATATGGTTTGATAATTAATCATTTAATTGAATGCTTACTTCTAGTATTTATATTGACTCCGTTTTTAATTCAAAAAATTTGTTCATGGAGGCCGCATGTGTGGGGGCATTTCTGCTTATGTTATGATGGTCAGAAGCTACTCATTGACAGAGAATGCATTAGAATTTATGGGATCAAGGATGGCGATCAGGTCAGTGTTGTGTTTCTACAAAAAATATATAGATAAATAAATAAATAAAAACTTGTTTTGGGTTATTAAATTGATCTAGCTTATATGGAAGAAATTTCCAACAAATATTATCTGTACATCTGTGCATAATTTACAAATTCCTATCTACCAGTTATACATACTGCACATTGTTTTATATATGTGCTAAATCGCTGCCAATTGGTTCTGTTTGACCTGACAATGCCTCATGGATATAATATTCCCATTCCTGAAAGCTAAGTTAGTAGTTAGTACTTCATTTCAAGTCATGCATGTCAACCAAAGTTAGTAGTTATTACTGCTGAATGATCATGTTGTGCAGCAGAATATGAAATACCACACCATCTTGTTTGGATACTAACCTCTTACTCGCATTATGTAATATCATGAATACGTTTATCTTCTCGCTGGAAGTTATTATCTACAGAAAGTACTTGTATACAGAGTTAGTTCATTTATTGAATGGAGCTGATACGGGATGTCTACAGGTATCCCGTATCCATGCAAAGCCTTGAGGCCAAAAGGAAAAAAGAAAAGAAGGTGATCTTACACTTCAACTGAAACACAAAACTATAATATTTAATCTAGTAATATTAGCAAAGCAATACATTAATATAACATATGATAGATAGGTATAATAATTAGAACTGCAATGTTCAATAGGATATAATTCATATTGGAAAGTAGAAATCAGATTTTATATATATATATATATATTAACTTGCTTTCTATTTGCTGGAGAGAGAAAGAAAATGCTTCCTGCAGTAAGAATTTCTATACGCAATGCATGAATACATTCCTATGTCTCATGTAATATTAGTATTGGGTAATTGAAAAGAAATTTATGTACAAATATGGTTATTAAACAGTGTGTAGTGTTAGATTATTCATGTAATTGACCATCAAATTTTGCTTTCATTATTTCTTCTCCTTGTGTATACACATGGACTCAAGTTATGTGTTTTTTATATTCATACCTGTCTAGCATTGCAGTTATTAAATCCTCAGTTCTCGACAGGAGGACAGGGCAACATTGATAACTTCCATTATTCTTCTTTTGCATTATTGGTGTAAAGCAATAATGCAACAATAAGAAGTACTTGTAAAGTTTTATTTACAAATTACATGATAAACTTGTAAAGCCAGGTATGATTTTAGGGGATAACAAACATAATCGCTTCAATTGTCTAAAATGATGTGGAACAAAACTCCATTGGAGTCATTAATGGGTATCTGTTGGAAAGTGCAACGTGCATGGCCCTAATAAGTGATATTATCCACAATCATCAGATGCAGGCAACAGTTTGGATGAGGAACTATAGATGGATGAAGATAGAATTCATGTGTAGCATAATTGTATCGCAAATGGAAAAACAGGTTGCCCTGTTAAAAACCCGTCCCACTTACCCCCTCTCACCTTGCTTATTCTATGGAATTATCATCTTGTCATAGAATATATATTCTATATAAAATTCCCTCACTTTCGCTTGGGTAACCTCTTGACCTGAACCACTTCAGTCTTCAGCCGCTTCTTGAGAGTTGAGCCATGACATTCAAGTGAACCCATTGGTATTCTCTTTGTCAACTGCAAAAATGTTTCCAATTAGTGGTCCCTCCGATAATTGCATCTCCTCAATCAGTGCCTCTGACCATTGCAGATATTTTCGATCTGCTATCTCACCGTCGACCACAAATATTTCTGATCTGCGATCTCACCGATCAGTGTTGTTAGTAATTTCCTTTACCTATTTGGGTGTTCTATTTTTCCTCTGATTTGCTTTTTACGTGTCTACTTTATTCTTTTCGCAGAAACCTACATGTCATATACAGTTCTTCTGCAATTATACACTTTTGGACATCTGATTGACGGTTATGTACATTGTTTAGGGAGGCTCTCCGATTGCATTCCAATCAATTTGTAATTCCTAATATTGTTTGTTCAGACAGGAGGAAGAATCTAACACGCTTAATAGTTTAGATGTATGCATATGAACCATAATTTGGTGAGCGCGCAACTTTAGAATTAAATTTCCCTTTTCTCCCTTGCTTTCAGCTTTGAATTTCTTATTTGCTCTTGGGTAGAGGTAACTCAACACTAACTTAACTACCTTAAAAAATACAACCAAAACATTGAAATCAAGACTGCAGCCTCCTCGTTACACTGATGCAAGTCCTTTCCTGATAGGGAAACTCGGATAAATGAATTTGAGAGAACACAAGAGTAATCTTGGTTTACCCGACAATGCCAGATGGGATCACCTTCTGGTGGCATACTCATTGAATGCAGATCTGTTTTATTGTTATCTCCTTTTCTATTCAGTTTGATGAACACTATTGGACCTTAGAGGTAACAGCAGCTACTTACTGTTTTTTCTTACCTTTTCTTTTATAAGTTCATGGATGTTTATCATTTTCATTTTGTCGTTGTTTGTGAAGCCAAACTACATTTCGCATAACTGTTACTTGGTGTTTGCTAATATGTAGTTCTTCTTATTGTTTGCTAAATTGTCCTGGCACTTGCAGCTTCAATTTATCCAGCATGTCTCCATTAATTACAATTTTGTAAAGAGCCAATCAAGTGATGAAGAGTCTGATTTGGAGCAACCCTGGATGTGAGGCTCTCTAGCTTTTCCTGGTTTTCTAGTTCTTTATGCGCAATTGTAGGTTATTGGCTACATAGCTCAGCACTGGCCTATTGCCAGTCTATGTAACTGATATTCGGGAAGGGGAATTCTCGGGACCAAACTCTAATGTGGTCAAGTGTTTTTTAGGTAGGAACTGACAATTCAGATGTCCAGAACAGGCAAGAATCACCACTGCTTGCCTGGTGACTGTTTAGTCTCTACTCATAAGTCACCAAATGTCAAAACCTGGGGGATATAACTGTCTTCGTAGTTAAAAGCAAAGGACCCTTTGCATTTCTCAGAAAAGCAATCATCCTTATTCCATAAAAGGACTCCAAAAAAAAGAAGCTATATTTTATATCCAGGTGCCTGTTGGGTGAAATGATTCATAAATTGCATAAGCCGGTGTGTCAGACACGGGCTTAAAGAAGTTTCTCAGTGCTTGGTAGCCGTGCTTGTACACATGGCTTCTAAGCAGAAGTCTCTTGTTTCCAGATGCTCTTGTAAGCGCTCAAAATATGTTGGAGGCCTCTTTGTATTTCTTTTAGCATTTTTATCATAAGAAAGACATTTAACTTCAAACAAAGTAAAAATCCTGTTAGAAGGTCAGAGAATCCATAGAAATTGGCTGGGGTTCTAAGATCTGCTGGGTTTCTTGACATTGACTCGTAGTTTAAGAACTTGGACATTCACTGTAGATGATAACAGGACTGACTTCATGATTTAAATTATATCATGCAGGCTGGACAGCTTTGAAGATAGAGAACGAAATGCTATGAAAACTGATGGTTGTGAGGATCAAGAAAACCTAGATCACTTGCAATATGACAACGATGGTGAGGAGGTTGTTGGACCCAATGCATTGAATTGTTCTCTCACACAGGGCACGCAGGGGGGTTGGTTCTCATATCGCAGTCTTGCAAAACCGCGAAGGAGATCTGAAGCCGGTTGTTTGCCATTTAGATTCACTGGTGGTTTTTTTAACGGTTTTAGAAAGATTTCAAGGCTTTACAATAAGAAATTTTACTCTCGAAGGGAGGCCTGGAAAGAGGTCTAGTATTGTTGTACGTGCACCACTGAAATTTCCTGAACTGCTTACTCGGTACGCACTCAAATCTCATTGGAGCTCCAAATTTGTATTGTTCTGATGCTCCTACAAGCTATGGAAACTGTCCCCCTTGAGAACTTTCTGATTACCTACTGGAAATAAGTAATACTTCCTGTTGGTTCGGTAGCTATTTCTTCCATCTAACATGGCAGCAATGAGCATTAGAACAATGAATACATCTTGATCACATATATAATGGCTCTTAGTGTGATATATCGTTGTTGTTGATGTTGATGTTGATGGTCCATTTGTTTACTTATCAGAAAGAAAGGTGAGACTCAATATATTTCATGATATATAGAACAAACATAATTCGCACTATTTTTAAAGAGGCGCTATGAAATGTATGACATTTTGTGTGACTTGATTTTGTTGCCTTCTGGTTGTGGGAACAAAGAGAATTGTTCAAATTGTAAAAGATTATAATTCATCTAAGATAACTAGAGTCTAAACATTTGTATTAAGTTCACCAAATCTATCCCAAATCAACCATAGTTCACCTCAACTCAGTTTGTTATAGCATATCAAGCGGAGTCCAACTCGACTTGATTGACTAGGTATTAAACTAATTCAAAGCAACCAGTAAGTAGGCTTGATTGATTTGCAGTTCTAGTTAGAATTAGTAACAAACTTCAGTCTCTCTTGTAGTTGGTTTCATTATGACCTCATTTTGTTCTGTGGCAGAGAAAGACAAAGGCCTAAGAAACATAGATACTGAACGAATACGACACACAAGTAAATTTTTTAAAAAGTAGGACATGAAAATGGTACAGATACAGGCCACAATAAATATATGTTTTTGTTACATAATCTTATCTTATCTCGTCGCTATAATTATGTTTTTGTTGCTTAGACGTTGAACACTTTGATGTACGTTTATAATGTTGTTTGCAGGATTGTCATTTGTTTGTTTTATATAAGATGAAGAATGTAAGATGTGTTGGTTAAGTGGTTTGAATGTGTTAACCAAGTGTCGGAGATGTGTTGACTAACTGGCCGAAATAATACATATTAATTTTAAATTATGTCGATGGACATGAAGTCTCGGAAAGTATCTAGGAGTGTCGGTGGCAGACAGACACGATACCTCATAGAAGTGTTTGTGCTTCATAGACGAAGGCTTTTTTAGATTTCCCCTCTTATTTTCGCACACAAAACACTCAGAAAGACGAACTGAACAACCAGAAAACATTATGAAAAACTGCAAAAGAAACAGAGCAGAAATCAGTGGATGAGTGAGTCATACATGTAGAAGAAGAGGAAAATTTCAGGTCTGCATCGAATTGGATACGTTAGTGTAGGTACAATCCCAGACAACTCTTTTACAGTTGAAGATGACCACATAGTTGAACCTGGTTTCCCAGATTGGTCAAAAACGTTTGAATACTTCTGTTGGGATGATATTGAAAAGTGCATACAACGAACTTGATTCGAGAGTGATAATTTTTGTATATATATCTTGCGTTCGTTTGAAATGCTTGCTTTCTGCATCGATGATCCTTAATTTGCTTGTGTGTCGCATCTCCTTAGGATTTTTATAATTTTCCAACATAAAGTGGAATGAACATTTAGCAGATTCGGATGGTGAATCCCGAACTATTCTATTTTCATTTCAAATTTGATGTGGCCAAGAGGAAATTGGGAAACTTACCAGTTCTCCATTTGCATGGCTTCTGGGGTTTTCCGATAGTTGAAAGTTGGAGGCACGATGAATTGTAATTTGAGCATACAGGTTTAATCATTTCATATATTAGAAAGGAAATTACTTGAACTATGGCATTTATATTTTTGCATTCCATGAAATAAGAATTGACACATTCATTTTTCCTATTGAAATGATATGAAATTATTTAGTCATTTGTATTTTGGGCTCTTGAACTTCTCCGATGAGACGAAAAGAAAAAAAGAAGGTATTTAGGCATATTTATGCTCTGTTGATGACCAGGCCAATTGACTAGAATAATATATATATATATATATATATATATTTTTTTTTTTAATTTATTTATAATTCCTTAGAAGGATTAGCTGTGCTTTTATGACCCCCTCCCTTTAAGACATTGAAGGTACGAATCAAGTTTTTAGCATTCCAAGGTACCCCATGTTATTGGGTAACTTGTTGCTGAAGATTTCTGGGAGGAAATATATTTGATATATATATATATTTCCTTCCAGAAATCTTCAGCAACAAGTTAATATTCATCCATATACAATGCATGGTATGTTTACCCGCGAGTAAATTCATTCTGTGGATGGATTGAGAAGCAGTCACCTGAACTTTAGCCCATTTTGATAGTAAATCTGGCAAAAATATTTTTTATTCTAAAGTCTGATCAACATGTGAACAACAGAAAATTGGGAAAATAATATTTTCTCCACTTCAATTGGTTTAAGGCATGCCAATTGAATTTCTATTTCATAAATCAAAGTCTACTTCCATTGCAAGCGTGATTTATTTATCCTTCAAAAAATTGAAGAAACATAATCAATTTAGTTTAAGGGTTCAATTCCATGCCATTGAATTCTCAGTAAATTTTGATTTATAAGTTATTTATCGTTACAATGTTCGTTTTAATTGCTATATTTTTAGAATGTGATTGACATGGGCACTATATAAATATATCTATATTTATTTTTCTTCCTCTTCTATGTTATCCAAATACAAAAAGAGATTTGACTATATTATTGTTTACAGTAACCTATATTCATTCCTATTCTACGCGAATTCCCAACTGACTTGTACCTAAAGAATAGGGAAATTTTGATTTATATTCAAAAGTCATGGTAATAATCAATAAGTATTTTATTTATATAATGTTTGTGCTCAAATACAATAATTTCAACATAACTACTCCAATTTTGATTTTTATTTAATTTCTCTTATTCTAACACACACATCTAGTTATTATATTTTTATTATCGGCAGATTCCGTTGTTGCTCGTTGGTTGGTAGTATATATATTTTTAATATATTTTGTTAAGCTTCACTTGTTTCTATTATGGATTTTGATTTATTGGAATAAAAAATTAACTCAATCACGCATTTAAAATATTATATCTTGCAACAAGAATTTATCGTCATATTATGATTTTTCACTAAAAACAAAAGAAAAATAAGAAGAATTTTTAGGAAATACTCCATAACAACTAGTCTCATATAATTGAGGGACAAAAAACTAAAAACAAAAAAGCGTTTGGATGAAAATTTGTATTGAAAAGTAAAATGATATTGGTGGACGGCGGTGACCGGTGGCGGCGGGGGGCGGTGGTGATGGGTGACTGGCGGCGGTGGGGCCCGGCGGAGACTGGTGGCGGGAGGTGGTGGTGGTTGGTGGCGGCAGTGGTGGGGGCGGTGGCGGAGGTGCTACCCTAAATAGTGAAAAAATTTAAAAAATAATTAAAAGTTATATTTGGTGTTTTTACCACTTTTATATACTATTCACAGAAAACGGTTTTCTTGGGGAAAAAAAAATGAACAGTAAACGTGTTTGTCAAACTTTTTTTTTTTTTTAACTCGGTTAACAATAAAAAATAAAAACTGTTTTTCCGAATCCAAATGGGCGAATGAATAAGAAGAATTTTTAGGAAATACTCCATAACAACTAGTCTCGTATAATTGAGGATGAATCTGGTGGGCCCACCCTCACTGACGCTAAGCTTTCTTGCGTTTGTAGTATATACTCCTCATCTCTCTCTATATATATGTATATAGATATTTATATCTGTTTATAAATATTCGATATTTTTGCAAACGAACTTTGAATGATCCAGTTATAATTCCATATACATAAATCACCTATCAATTCGTCGACATATCGCTTCATATTCTTCGGTTGCTCTCAGTTTCATCACAGACATCAACTCTCTACGTATCAGTTAAGTGAATCTTTGATTTATATATATACATATATATATATATATATATATATTTGTGTGTGTGTGTCGGTTCTTCTTTGAATTTTCCATGAATTGTCTCTCACACCCTGTTTGGTTGCTTAGAAACTGGAGGAAACTAACAGAAAAATTCAACCTTGGGTCCTTATTTGTGTATAAAGATGTATTATTCTGGTGTTTGTGTCGTTTCTTTTTTGGGAATTTCATGAATTATGTCTTACACCCTGTTTGGTTGCTAAGAAATTGGAGGAAAGTTACAGAAACTCAAACCCTGGGTTCTTATTTGCTTTGCGCACGTGTTCCTCTAATTTTTCAGCGATTTTGAATAGGGGTTAAATCATGTTCAATTATATTTCTATAATTAGGATTTGTGTTGTAATTATTGAATTTTGATGTGGCGAAAAGAAAAAGGTTGATTTTTGACTATGGAACTTGCCGTTTTAAGCTTTTCGTAACTGAACTGATTATATTATGTAGATGCTATTTTGTCTGATTATTATTCATGAGGGCTTTTAGCATGATTTGGGTGATCAATTAATTTACTAATTTTTTTTGTTTGCTTGTTAGAAGATTTAAAGTAAATCAATATCATGCTAAAAGCCCTCATTTTTGTTTGGAAAATTTATTTTTTGAACAGTTTTGGCCAAATTTTGAATTGGGTAAACATGAATTATTGTGGAAATTGGCAGTATAATATATATATATATATATATATATATATATATATTTGTTTGGGTCTAGAAGATATCAGCAACAGAATATATATATATATATGCGTCTGTATAATAATGAATATATAGTCCATGAGCCATTTTGAAGCATTTTCATCCATATAATTCAACATAACCTCAAAATTCAAGACCTACTTTCTTTATAACCGTAGGGGTAAAAACAGTATTATTGGCGCACAAGGCATTAGAGGTCCTTTGGAGGGTGCACGGCGAGCCTAGAAGAATAGGCGCATTTTGACAACACTGGAAAGGAACAAAAAAGTTGTATTTTGCCACCTCTTCATGTCAATTGCAAAGCAATGAAGACCACGACTCTCACATTCTGAATCCTGATTTTAGAACATGTCGTCTCTGAATTGGTTAAGATAAATTAATTGCTATTTTCCCATCTTAATCAATAAGGGACAACTTAACTCGTTGCCGTGGATTACTATCTTAATTCTGATTCATTCGAAACAACCATCTCATATCAGCTTGAGTTTTCCTTCATAGGCTTTATAGTTGCCCTGTTCATTCGTTGTTTACTTTATTATGTTTCAGAAAGAGGAATGGCTGGACAAGTAGTTAACAATCGGCTAATGAGTTCCTTTGAGTTTGAGCTTGTTGAAGGTGATCCTGATCACCCTAGAACTCTTCAAGCATTGCCAAAGTCAATTGATCCCTGGATTGACCCTGCAACAATAAAACTGAGACACAGAATTGGGAGGGGTCTCTTTGGTGATGTCTGGCTTGCAACTCACCATCAAACAACGGAAGATTATGAAGAGTATCATGAAGTGGCTATCAAGATGTTGCATCCTATTAAGGAGGATGACATTAAGGCTGTATTAGGTAAGTTTGAGGATCTGTTTTCTAAGTGCCAAGGATTAGAAGGTGTTTGTTGGCTGCACGGAATTTCAGTGCTAAGTGGAAAGGTGAGTCTTTGCTTTTAATTTGATGCTAATATAGTAGTCATTTTTTCATCCTTATTGCTCGAAGTATATGTCCTTTCAGATATGTATTATTATGAAATTCTACGAGGGATCAGTTGGTGACAAAATGGCTCACCTCAAAGGGGGAAAGCTATCGCTGCAGGATATTTTGAGGTGACGTTTGTCTTGTATGGATAAGATTAGATTTATTTTCTTCCTTCTTGTTTCCATAAAGGAAAAAATAGCAAAGTGACACATCATCCTCATTTTATGATTATATCTTATTATTTCCTTAACGTATTTAGTAGCAAAGTGCTACATAATCATCATCATATGGGATTTTTACAGGTATGGGATTGATTTGGCTCAGGGAATTATGAAGCTGCATTCAAAAGATATCCTAATTCTCAACCTTAAACCGTTTAACTTCCTCTTGAACGAAAATGACCGAGCAGTTCTTGGAGATGTAGGGATTCCCTATGTACTGCTAGGAATTCCATTGCCAACTTCAGATATGGCTCGAAGACTTGGTACTCCAAACTACATTGCTCCAGAACAATGGGAACCAGAAATAAGAGGTCCAATATCCTTTGAGACCGATTCATGGGGGTTTGGTTGCAGTATTCTGGAGATGTTGACTGGTGCTGCGCCTTGGTTTGGGAAGTCTGTTGATGAAATATACCGCTTAGTTGTGAAAAAGCAAGAAAAACCAGAAATTCCTAGTGGCCTTCCTCCTGCAGTTGAGAATGTCATTATTGGTTGTTTTGAGTACGACCTCAGGAGTCGTCCCTTAATGCCAGATATCTTAAATGCTTTTAAAAGGTAGACATTCTATTTATTTGTTTTCATTTTAGAGCTTCAGAAACGGAAATTATTTTTTCCCCTTATATTGTTATTTTTTAATCTATGTGGCTGCGTGCAGGCATTTCCATCCTTTTGCATTTGAATTAGATTGCTTTTTCCATTGGCTGCATTGTGAAATTTAATTTAAAAAGATAGGTTGATACTGGTTAGCACTTCATTTCATGATCATGAACTGAACTTCTCTACATCTAAATTGGGAAAGTAGTTACATGAGTATGTAGTATGTGTGTTTGATCATTCAAGGAAGAGTGTACTTTTTATTTATTTTTATCCAATGAACTAATGGCTCCACAACGATCTATTACATGATTAGAGGATCTGTAAACTATGAATCTTATATGCATAATTATGAACATGAATAGAGGCCCGAGTTTACATCCACTTTCTATTTATTTTTATTTTTTTGTAATTTATTCAATTTAGCTTCTAAGGAAGTGTTAATAGCTAAAAATTATGGGATTTATTGAATTTGTGATCCTAGATTGGCTTTGAGTTTAGGGTTGGTGAAAATAAGTGTCTCATATTTGGAGAGGAAGGATGAGGAATAAGAGTAACCTATGGGAGTTTCACCCCAGGGCCAATGCATCACATCCAAAGAGCCCATACACCCTCCTAATTTGTGGAGGTTTGTAGGAATTTTACACTGGACAATAGGTCATTCCAGCGTGAATTTAGTGAATATCTCATCTCTTCCTTTATCGTAGTTTCTAATACATAATTCTTAGATTTGTTCATGATGAAATAAAAGTTACTACTAATAACCATATTTACTCAGACTTGCATCCTACTATTGGTATCCCATAAGACTAAAACTTCTTAACTCGTGAATTGTGTAACTGTTAACCATACTTGCAGCTGGAGTATGAAATGATGTAAATTAGGGTCAAAGATGACAAGAGGAAGAAAAATTTTAGGGTACACTTAGTAGGTAATCTGCCCTTCCCCTTGGCATATATCTATGTGGAACCTGAGACGAATGCAATTATTCCTCTAGGTTAATATAACAAACGTTAACCTATATGTTACATGAGTTGGACCAAAAAGAAGGCTACTCATGAGGCGTGTTGAAGGATATAAAATAGTTTAGTTACACCCTCTCTAACAGGTTAAGCTTTTAGAGTAGATGAGTGGTTAACAATATGCATGGTACTTTTTAGTTGCCCGAGGTTCTGTCCCATCAAGTGTGTCTGGTGACGTTGATCTGATAGCTGTGTTATAGAATTTCTTGAATGTTAGAGGAATTCACAGATCACAACATATTCCAGATTTGCTTCTCCATATAACCTCATGTCTTGATTTTATGAGTAACATTATCTTGATTTTCTTATTTGAGAATAAATGGGTCTAAATAGCAAAATAATTAACTTTTAGGTATTTCTTGATCTTCAATCTTATTTAATAAAACGTTACACCCCATGTCTTCACTTTTATATGTACTTGGCTTAAATTCTTTAAACGCTAGAGCTTTCTGATTTCAACTATCCTCGATCTTATTTACTAAAATGTTATACCCCATATCTTCACTTTTATGTACTTGGCTTAAATATTTTTAACTCTAGAGCTTTCTGCTTTCAACTACTGAAACTATAATCACCACCAATTGATGGAATCTCACTATGAATGTCTTGTCAACTTATCCAAAGAATTTATATGGGCTGAAGCTAATACTTTATGTAATTTGTTGTATTTGGAAATTCAGTTGTTTTTCGGATAGTTGTTCTAGTCATAATCTTGGTTACATTGTACATGTATTTGTCATGGGTTATATTTAAATCAAATGCAAACTGTATCTAGATGTTCTTGCTTTCTCGATGCCTTTCTATGAGTTGTTAACCATGAACGGGTACTTTGATCAAAACTCTTTTACTATCTCTTATTTCGTTGTGTAACTTTAATTGAAAGTTATATTTTAATTGGATTTCATATAGCCTTAATATTTTTCTGTTTGTAATAAAATTTTGATGTTTAGTCGACTTTAATGCTGATATTAATCATTTGTACACACATGTTAATATAGTAAAATATCTAACAATTTAATATGACTATACTATAAGCAGAATAAGTAACATTTACATAGGGTATATACACACTCATGATATTAAAAAAATTTAAATTTTAGAATCCCGCTCACTTGAACTTAATTCTGCTCTGCTTTTGTTCTGCTCTGTGTTACTGAATCAGGATTCGTTTCTTCATTCAATTAACTAAGCCAAATCTCTACTTAGAACCAGTGGCAGAGCCAGAAATGTACTTTGGTGGGGTAGTCTTGTCAATAAAGAAATTGGTTATTTGGGACAATTTGGCTCTAGCGGAATTCATACATGATGGGGTGATTTTATTTTTTTTAATAATAATCCTCATTTTAGAATTTCAAGAAGTAGAAACCGATGATACAAGAAAATCGAACAAATCTATATGGCTGACCCCATTCACTTTTGGAAAAGGCAGGCAAGCGAAAATTGAAGTTTGGATTGCTGATATTAGGAGAAAAGTTATGGGTCTCTTCTGTATTTGGAGGAAATAGTTTCTTTTAGAATTATGTTGGGTTTCTTTTGAAATTTTGTCTACCGTGGGGGCACTATTGTTATTGTAGGGGTTCTTTTCTTTAATAATAAATAAAAGGGAAAAATACCAAATAATAATATGAAGGAAAAATCCTAAGATGATTAGACTATGAAGGTGAGATAAGGACTAGTCAGAGAATAAGGAATGTTCTAATGTCTAAAGATGCCATAACTGTGTGTTTGATGTGAATCTTTAAAACTCTTTTTATAGGCAAACATGATAGAACCTTTACCAGAAGGATTTTGGGCAACCTCGCTTTATCCTCGGCAATGCATAGCATTATCCGGTTTAAAGCCTTATCCTAGGGCATACGATAAGGGGCTATTAGAGATCTAGGCTATCATCCTCTTTTCCCGCGCATGCTTTGACATTCATTAAATGCCTTGACTTATCTCGAGACATCTCTTCATCTTTCTTTGACTAGGTCTTTCCGTAGACTATATCCCATATCTAATCCTCCAATCCAAACCTTCTTAGGATTTCTCATGACACAAATAGAGATCTCGAGCGAGCTAATCCTACTTTAACTTCTCAAGTTGATTTTGGTGTTTCCCTATTAGATCCAAGTATGACCTAAGTGCCATGTTTTTATGTGGGACCGGCCACGTGGGAGATGGACACTTACAGTTATGGACAAAAACTTATGGACAGTACTTGGGTCCTCCTCGGAGAGGACGAATTTCGTCCTCGCTGAAGCGGTCCAATAACATTTAGACACGTGGCTAAAAAAATTCAAAAAAGGAAGTCGGATATAAAATCCGAAAAACGAGTAATTGATCTCAATTCCTTTTCTGAATTTTTTTTAGCCGCGTGTCTAAATGTTATTAGACCACATCAACGGGGAGGACAAAGTTCATCCTCCCCGGGGAGGACCTAAGCATTTTGCAAAACTTATATCAAGATCTCTCAAGTCAGATGCTCTTTTCATTTATGAGAAAGATCTTGGATTTATGAACCCTAGGGATATGATTTCCAACTCCTGGTATGCATTTGTTTTTCTTCGTTAAGATCTGGTCGGTTTTATAGGAGATTTAAGGTTTTATAATATTTTCCTTTTTTTTTCGTACCCACTGTTTTTTTGGCAACCAAAATCGGGAATGAGTATGACAGAAGAGTAAGAGACCATAATCAATGATGTGATTAGGTAAAGTGAATTTGTCCTTGGTTTCCATACGCGCACATGCATATATAGACGAATAAATATAAAGAATCCTAGTATAGAAGTTAAGTAGAATTTTATGCACTATATATGTATGCAAACACGCATTCATATAAATGTACTAATTAGGGTCATTAGACTCATTACCTAGTGCTGTCTCTGTAATCAAGGAGGCTAGGAGGGGTGAACTGGATGCAGACCTAACCTAACCTAACCTTTGGCTTTATGTACACGAAAGCTCTTGTAATCCAGATGTCCTTTCTCGTTCATGACAACCCGAGCATTTTATGAGTGCACCAGGCAATAATTAGACTGTACAAAAAAGTATATTTGTATCAGCAAAACAAATGTTCCACAAAGAATTATTAACACTTCTGAGTTGTGATGTCTATTCTATTGAAACTCTGAACTACAAATTTAGATGAAAGAGCTACATATGTCAGCAATTTTAAAGATGTTTAATGTGGGAATTTCTTCAGAAGATGTTTACATATTCGTCTTTTGTGCATGAAACTGTATCTGAGAGTTTTATTGAGGTGAAAATTTAATTCAGTAACTTGGTGGCTACTAAATTTTTTTGTTGGTTGATGAAGCAGTGTTTTGAAATAGGGTGGTAGAAGAAAACAATTTGTAGCATAGAGAGCTCATAATTTCTAGTAGGAACTCAATAGCAAACCAAGAGAAGTATGTTCTCTTCTTTTTTTTTCCTCTCTTTTTTGGGTGTTTTTTTGTTTATAACTATAGAATGCAAACCTTGCATCACCCTTGATGGAGTGAACAAGCTCAGCATTTCTTGTTATGGCCTGACGGGAACTACAGTAATAAAATATCAATCTAAGTAGGTACACTCTGTGCTCCATCCTCACAGAAGCAAAACTTTCCAGGCTTCCACATTGAGAATGCAAGCAGTGTTATAGAAGATTACTTCCTTATAACAGTTTTTGTAACAACATTTAATATTGTAATTATTTTGCATCAGGCTACATCTGACGGCAATATTTCTTTTATTTGTGTTGACAATTGTTATTGTACTTGCAGCTCACAGAATGCAGTCTATCGTGATGGCGGCTGGACAGGTCTTGGGAGTAGGATGATTACAGACAAATCAAATAGCACTGGGTATACTGAATGGTTCCTCTCAAAGGATCATCTTCAAGTGGGTGATGTGGTGCGGTCCAGAAAGCCCCCAAATTCATGCAAACCTGAAAACATGGATGTCCCTGAAGGAACCATAGTGGGTTTAGACCAGGACACTGATCGAAATGGGTACGTTTTACTGAGGGTCCATGGCATCCATGATCCAATAAGAGTTCATAAATCTACGTTGGAGCGGGTCACCTCTGGCTTGGCTGCAGGGGATTGGGTGCGCGTAAAGCTGGAGGACAAGAAGCACTCACCAGTGGGTATTATTCATTCCATCCAGCGCGATGGAAGCGTAGCTGTTGGATTTATTGGCGCGGAAACACTTTGGAAAAGCAACTCTTCAGAGCTCCAGATGGCAGGATCTTACTGTGTGGGCCAGTTTGTGAGGCTGAAATCGAATGTTTTTAGCCCTCGTTTTGATTGGCCTCGGAAAAGATGTGGTGAATGGGCCACTGGGCGGATCTTTCAGGTCCTACCAAACGGGTGCCTTGATGTCAAATTCCCAGGAAGACTAACATTCGGAGACGAATGTAACAGCTCCTTGGCTGATCCAGCTGAAGTGGAAGTGGTTTCTTTTACTACTTGTCCTAACATGGTTAAAAAGTATCAACATCTCGAGGACTTTCACTGGGCCGTTAGGCCGCTTCTGATTGCACTGGGGCTATTTACAGCCATGAAGCTTGGCTTCTTTGCTGGGAAGAAAATGGGGAGGTCAAAGTCGAAGAAGGGACAGAACAATGCAACGGCAGGCGATGCGCAACACATGGATGGAAACGCAGCATGGCTTCCTCCGAAGGTGGCAAACATCATCTTCAGAGATGGTGTCGGTGCAGCTAGCACGCGATAATTATTTAACCCAACTCAGTTGCCCAAAGCTAGTGACTTTTCCTATGTATAAACAGAATTGCATCAGGAAGTTGTTAGTTTAGCTTAGGGCATTTGACAGACTATCCTGCTAAAAGAGTAGGGTGTACAACCCTGCAAAACAAGTATCTATGTGGTGTATATATATGATTTCGTTAGTATTGTTTCCTTTATAAGCTGTATATACACTTGTGCAGTGACTTCCTTTATGTTCTTTTAGTTTGGTTATGTTGTCAACATGACCAAATAAAATCTGAATTCTGCCAACAGGTCTGTGAATATGGTAAATTCTGATATATCAAGCAGTGCATGACTTGGATGAATAAGGTTTACTTTTGGGTACTTCCAAGGAGAAATTTTACTGCTTATCTGATGACTCAGCAAGGTTGAAGCTACCTTCACGATGATGATCCAGGTCGGGCGATGGAAACCCACCTGAAAATTTCAGCATCTTTTGTCATAGGGGAAACCGTTACTCCCGCTTCCTGTGGTTGTTGCTTCACCTTTCAGCTGAAAGCATGGTCTCATTCGTATCATTCCGTCCGATTGGTAATGCTTTTGGAAGGGGCAGATACCGTTTGTCTCGTCATGGAAGGGCAGATACCGGCTCTGTTTCATCGGGGCCGATACTCGTGTTTATATACAGTTATGTTTACGTGTTTATATACAGTTATGTTTATATATTTAAGATCGTTATTATTCGAATTCGAATTCGTTATACCGTAAATGCATCGGTATTATCCGTATACAGTTACCACGATCGTAACCAATACTTATGATTAATACTGATATTATTCGAATTCGTTAAATACTTATATTTAAGACTGATATTATTCGAATTCGTCGTTATACCGTATTTAATATCGGTATTTGAATATCGGTATTTGAATTCGAATTCGTTAAATACTTATATTTAAGACTGATATTATTCGAATTCGTCGTTATACCGTATTTAATATCGGTATTTGAATATCGGTATTATTCAAATTTGTTATACCGCTACCGCGATCCATGGGTCTCACAATGAGTCTTGATTTGCTGCAAACCAACTTGATCATTCTGCACCGAAGTCATAAATGCAAAATATCACATTTCCAGTAGAGCATGAAACAGTTTGGATAAGGAAGAAGATGCAAACACAACACTCTAGCTTTGATTCCTTTAGTGAATACAAGTTAAAACAAGGTTTAACATCACTCATTAGAAAGAAGCAAATAAAACAACTCCTTTTTGTTCTAGGTCCTTCCGGGGAAGCATGTGGAAGTGAAAACACAATCTAAAATCCCTAATTATACAGCAACTATTGGACACACATACTGAACAACAACATCATGGTGCCATGCTGGCTCTACAACACAAGAAACAATTGTTTCCAAGTTATCTGCAACTGTGGTATACAAATCGGTTAGAAATCTTCTATACAAACCGGTCACTGGCCTTGAAAGTTAACCTCTTCTATTTGTGTCACCAACAATACCAGCCTCTTTTACAAGCTGCTCGGACAAAGATGAAAGCCGGGCAACTTCTGTTTGAACTTCACTCAGACATCCATCGTCAGAGACTATCAACCTTGGATCAGAGCCATTATCCGGGAAGGTACTGAAATCAGAGTCCGCCTCAATGCTCAAGCTAGCTTGATTCAAAAGCTCTAGACTCATTGTGGTGAGTTTTTGAAGCGCACTAGTCGCAGCTTCAACTTCCAGTTGAGCTGCCTCTAACTGGAGCTTCTCAATTGCCAGGTCCCCAATACTTTTCTCACCAATTCTTTCTTGTGCTAAAGCATAAAGTTTCTTTAAATCATTCGCATCTTGGGATGTTTCTTCCTTCAATTTCTGTAGTTCCTTCTCTCTTGCATCTAGTTTCCCAAGAACCATTGTGAGCTCCTCATCTTTGATTGTGAGAGCCCTCTGCGCAGCTAGAACTTCCATTTCTTTCGTTCTTAGGATTTCTCTGGTCACCTCAAGTTCAGTTTCGAGCTGTCTCTTCTGCCACTTGAAATCATCAGTTGGTCTTTCTATTAGTGGATGCAACAACTTGTGTTCCGTGATGTCAAACGAGCTCATTCCCTCATAGTACTCGTCTTTTGTCGAAACAACCAGTTTGTCAGTGAGATGTACAATCCGCTCCACCACAGTTTCGGCTTCAGACATTTTAAGCTTTGTATCACTCAGCTCATATTGCATCGTCTGTACATGCTCCTCTTTCTCCGTTAGCATGGCAGTTGTTTGAATAAGCCGGTCTTCCTTACTGCTCATGAGCATCCTTAGATAATCAATTTCCTGGTTTAATTTCTCCATTTTCTTCTTTTCATTGAAGAGTTCTAAATCCCTCTCCTCTAACATAAGCTGAAGAGAAGCTTGCTCCGACTTCAAATGCTGGATCTCCAGTCTAGCTTCAACCAATTCCGACTCTTTTACCCGAAGAAGATTGCGAGTTTCTACAAATTCAGTATTTCTCCTGTCGACCTCCTCTTGGAGAAAAGACGTCTCTTGGATTGCCTGTTGCAGAGATGACCTCTCTTTATTCAACTCAACCTGTAACTCTTCACTAAGCTCCTTTTCCAAACTTAAATCTTGTTCAAGCTCCTTGTTTCGAGCCTCTGCAACCCTAAGCTTCGCCCTCTCGCTCTCAACTTCTATGTCGGCATCTTTTAAATTTGTCATGTAAGACGCGATAGATGTTCTCTGTTCTTCCAATTCTCTGAGTTGTTGCTCTAACAACTCTTCTTGGCCTTGCATTCTCTGTCTAGAGGAAGCCAAAACTTTCCAAGACGAAACTAGCTCTGATCTGACATCAGAAAGAAGCCTATTAACTCTTTTAAAATCCTCCAAAGTTTCATTAGCTTCTCCTGTGTGCTTAGATGATTCCACTGCAAGTTTCTTCAATTCTTCTTGTCCTAAAAGCCACTCCATCGTCTGCTTCTCCAAATTGGCCTCAGCAACTTTAAGCTTCTCCTCTTCAAGTTTACGCAATGTCTCAGAAAATTCTAAATCTTCTTCTTTCCCTTGGATTATTTTCCGGAGTTCTTGAAGTTCAACTTCTTGTTTCTTCACAATTTCACTGGCTTCATTCAGGAGCTGAGCCTTGGATTTAAGCTCAGACGCTGTATTGGCAGCTTCCTCACTCTTCTTCACTAATTCATTTATCATCTTACTCATCTCATCTTCTTTCAAACATAGTGCAGATTGCACAGCAGAAACTTCTCGGTCTCTCTCCTTAAGTTGAAGCTTCAAGTCTTGTATTTGTGAGGCTTGAGCGGCCAAATTAAGATTAGCCCGCTTCAGCTCCTCTTCTAGATTTTCCTGCTTTGAACAAGCAGCCACTATTTCTTCCTCTCGCAGCTGCAACTCCTCCTTTACACGATTTAATTTAGAGTGTTCCAGTAGGACCTTTCTCTCTGCATCATGCAGATCCTCTTCTTTCTTCTTCAAGGATTCCAGAGCAGCCTGAATATCAGACTCCAGAATTCCAAGATTAAGCCCCAATTGAGCATCCTGAGGAGGATGAGAATCTCTGGTCATCTGTTTTTCCAGTTTCTGTGTCTGGGCATATAACCTGTCCAGAAGAATCCTTGCTGGTTCAGTTGCTCCATTGTCATTGATGCTGGACCTCTTGTTGTCCAAGACAGATTTAATTATCCACGAGGAACGCCCTTCTCTTTTTAGGGGTGCAATAAGAGCTAGTCTCTTTTGCTCGCCATTGAGCCTGAGAGAGAACTGCAGAAAAAAATATACATCTATGAAGAAACCAATAAAGCCAAATGGACAAGCATTTTATTTCCATGATAATATTAGATTCTGGCCTAATTCATAAGGAAAATGCCCTTTTTTACCAGTAAGGACCTAAAAGAAATATGTACATAAAGAAAGAATCTGAATGACCAGGGAATGAAGCAATATGAAGACAGGAAACAGAAAGTTAAAGAGTGGGTCAAATATTTTGAATCTAATATTTTCCTACAGCAAGGAAAGAGGTGAAGAAATTCCATCTAAAATCTGCAAAAAACATATATATATGAATGCTGAAAGAGCCAAGCAGTAAACTTAACCTTTATCAGAACTATTTTTTTTATCAAACTAGTCCAAATACAAGAAACGTAAGTCGAAATTTTGTTGTTGAATGTATTGGGGCCTCTCTAATTAGTTATGTTTATGTCAAAACAAGTAAAATATATGAATACAAGCAATACTGGGAGAGACTAATCTGGCTTAAAGTTTGAGCATGCCTTTTATAGAGAGAGAGAGAGAGAGAGAGAGAGAGAGCATTCGTGTATGGGTTGAGTTCCTCCGATATTCTTGTCTATTTCCTAGTTTATGAAGGGCCCCATCATTGAGCATTCTAAGACAGCCCTCATTTTGAAATTAGGCAAAACCAATAACATAATTAGTTGTCAAAGTATTCATGTCATCAACAACTATCAGTAAAGCTATTAACCCAAGTGCCACTGAAAGCCATCTAAAAGGATCCAACTCGATACCCCTTCTAACTTGGCCAAAAAAAATAAACAAATAAATAGAAAGTTTAAGAAAGACCAAGACATCATCCATATAGCGAGGCAATAAATGCATTAGCATACAACCTTAAAGCAGTCCCCCGTAACACTTGATAAGGGAATTGTAGTCCAACAGGGAGTTTGAACGGAATGGGATAAAAAGAAATAAAGATCATAATGACTATTCCTTTCCTTGGTGGGGAAAGAAAAACCAAGGTGGTGTTCAATACTTCACTACCCATCTACTCCTTTCTTTCCTCCCCTAGTGAGGTTCCACGTACTAGCTTCACAGTCAGAGCCTCTTTGTGAAACCTATTTGGCTGGCACCAAAAGGGTGCCTCTTCTATTACCTTCTCGTCTTCTCGACAGGTAAGACGCCATATTTCAAGCCAAAGGCTGACACGAGAAACCTAAAGTAACCCATTATCTCTCCCCCAGCTTTTTTATTTTTTTTTATCACATTCTCTCTCCCTAGCTCAAGAGGCAAATACACAGACACGCAACAACGTAATACACACAACTCGACAATCTATATCTCATTGTGCCCATGAATTCAAGGAGGCCCTCAAGAACATAATCATAGACAGCCCCAAACTCCTGGAATTAAACCATTGCAACTGAAAATAAAATTTTCAATGCTCTTTGTACATTGAAATAATTTAACTATTAAGTTACTACCCTAACTGAAACTTGTTCTTCAAAGATATGACCCTCAAAACCCTAGGAATCTCGATCAACACCAAAATTCATCAACAACTTCCCAAAGTCTTGAGATTCAACACTAGTCTAGGAAACAACAACACAGCATCAATCAACAAATAGCTTCTTCTTTCCAAATTCATTCATTGGATCTTAACAAAGTCCATCAAGTACTCTAATTCAGCACGAACCCCACTATTTGTTATAAAAAAAAAAAAAAACACAACATATATATACACACACACACATATACATACATATATATCTACATAGAGAGAGTACCTTTGATTGTCGGAGAGAAGATGTGGCGGAGAGATTGGCGTGCAGAACGGCTGACAACCCCATTGTTTACCTCCGGCGTACATTCGTTCCCTTTCTCTTTGGACAAAAGATCTGATCAGACGCAAATATATACATATATATATATATATATATACAAATCGAACTCAGCAATACAATAGAGCTTGGATTACAAAACCTAGAAAGAGAAAGAGGAGATAGAGAGAGACTTGAAGGTGGGGAAAGGGATTGGAGGGAAAAAGAGGGAGGTTCACGTTAGCATGTGGCTAAGTTGCGCCGGCACTTTGAAAGTTATTATCCTTAGAACATTAAATGCAGTGCTACTTTAGTGTGATTACCAGGTGTCAAGACCACTGAAACAATCTAGGGATGCACAAGTGTTAGCTATCACGGCCGTAAGGTTTATTATTAGGATAAATTACACTTTGGCCCCTTCGATATATAATATATTACATCCGCACTCTCTATTGTTTGAATAGTTATAGTTTCATCCCCTCTAATTCAATTAGAATGACTGGACCTGTGAAATAAGTTATCTACTCATAACTATTTTTCATATATTTGCATTTAGTTGAAGGTATTTTAGATATTTCACTTTTAAAAATGTGATAAATTTGGAGTCTAAATATAATTATTCAAATAATAAGAGGTACGGGTATAATATATCATATCTTAAAAAAATATAATTGAAATTTACCGGTATTATAATGAACTCCATAAGAGGTAATAAATGTTAAAATGTAAAGTAAAATGTCTATTCTAATCTTAATATTATATATTTTTGGGTAAATTACTCTGACCTCTCCTGAAGTTTTACATAATTATTCTTAAATTAAAATTTGTGTAAATTTACTCTGACTTCTCCTGTAAGATTAACATTACATTAACAATTTTGTGCATATTGTAAAGTACCCTTAACTTAAGTGTTTCAAACTGAAGTAATTTATGATTTACATGTCTAACCTCTTAATTGACACAACTCAAAACATTCTTATCCCTTCTCTTGCAAGTTAGTAAGTTATTTTAATATAAATTACTTAATTTAAAACACTAAAGATATGTGTACTTTAATAAATGCATAAAATAATTAGTGTAATATTAATCTTACAGGTTTCACATAATTACTCTCAAATTAAAATTTGTGTAAATTTACTTTGGCATCTCCTGCAAGATTAACATTACATTAACAATTTTGTGCATATTGTAAAGTACCCTTAACTTAAGTGTTTCAAACTGAAGTAATTTATAATTTATAGGGGAGGTCAGAGTAAATTTATATAAATTTTAATTTGAGAGTAATTATGCAAAATCTCAGGGAAGGTCATAGTAATTTACCCTATATATTTTTTACTCTGTATATATAAATTTCATATTATTTTATTAAACAAGAAAACAAAAATTGTCATTTTTCAATTTTGAATTAGGGGAATTGCTGACTTTACTAATCAAATTTTGAAGGGAGGTAATTGTAATAAATCTTAAACGCCCCACCTGCATAAGATTTGTGCAAACCTTAAGAATGGTCATTGTAATTTATCCTAAATTTTTTCATCATTTGATTTTGTTCAAACTTAGTCAAATCACCCTAATTTAACTGAATTCTGTAGGTTGGTATAAATAAATTTGTGTCAGAATCATAAACATGTTTAGATACATAACTACGGAAGCTTGTACAATTAAGTTCATTAACATAATGAACTCATGATAAGAACACAGAGACATGAACGTATCTTATTTTTTAGGGTAAATTACAGTAGCACCCCCTGAGGTTTAGGTCAATACTACTAATATGCCGGTCAATGTGATACTTTGCAATAACACCCCTAAGGTTTGGTTTTTCTTGCAATGACACCCCTGGGCCTGTGAAATGACTAGAATATCCCTTTAATTATTTCACTTATTACATTAGGATAATATATAAAGTGTGAAATTACCCATATGCCCAAACACTTCACCCCTCTAAAATTACTAATTACACTTCCACCCCTTATTACAAAATATATATATATATATATATATATTACTAAAATATATATATTACGAAAATATATATATATATATATATTATTACGAAAATATATATATATATATATATATATATATATATTACAAAAATTACAAAATTCTAAATAAACACAAAAAATTCGAAACAAACATATAAAATTCGAAAAATATATATATAATTTGTAAAAAATATATAAAATTTGAAAAAACATATAAAATTCAAAAAAAATATAAAATTTGAAACAATATATAAAATTCAAAAAAAACATATAAAATTCGAAACAAATATATAAAATTCGTAAACAATATATAAAATTCGAAAAACATATAAAATTCAAATATATATATATATATAAAGTATGACTAAAGTGATTCCTACCACATTTGGAAATTCAAATTATTTTGAAATTTGAAATAATTTCAATATATATATATATATATTTGAAATTTTCATTCAAATATATTTAACAGATTGCTAAAGTATTTATTTTGAAATAAAAGGAAGAAAAAGTTCCTTAGTTAAGATATTTCTAGCACTAGATTTTCCTTTTTTATTATTTAAAATTTAAATACCGTTATATTGATTCCTTGTTTTTAGAAGTGGAAACAAAGTATAATAGATGAAAAAAAGTGATCTTGCAAATGAAAATTTTATGATATTTTTTTATCTTATATTATTTTTATTAAAAAGGAAGAATTTTAGGAAGGAATAAAGTTGATATTGCATGATTCTATTATAAAATTCTTTCCTCTTTAGGAAATGTTAGATATAGAAAGGAGAAAATGTGGTAGGAATCATTTCCAAAATAATTTGAATTTCTAAATGTGGTAGGAATCACTTCCGTCACACTTTATATATATATATATATATATATATTTGAATTTTATATGTTTTTCAAATTTTATATATTGTTTACGAATTTTATATATTTGTTTCGAATTTTATATATTTTTTTGAATTTTATATATTGTTTCAAATTTTATATATATTTTTGAATTTTATATGTTTTTTCAAATTTTATATATTTTTTACAAATTATATATTTTTTCGAATTTTATATGTTTGTTTCGAATTTTTTGTGTTTATTTAGAATTTTGTAATTTTTGTAATATATATATTTGTAATATATATATTCGTAATATATATATATATATATATTGTAATAAGGGGTGGAAGTGTAATTAATAATTTTAGAGGGGTGAAGTGTTTGGGCATATTGGTAATTTCACACTTTATATATTACCCTAATGTAATAAGTGAAACAGTTAAAGGGGCATTCTAGTCATTTCACAGGCCCAAGGAGTGTCATTGTAAGAAAAATCAAACCTCAGGGGGTGTCATTACAAAGTATCACGTTGACCGGCATATTAGTGACATTGACCTAAACCTCAGGGGGTGCTACTGCAATTTACCCTATTTTTTAACATAAAAAGAGTCCATTGATCATGGACACGAACTCAAACCAAATCTAAGGCCTTGTTTGGTAGGTGGTCTGGTCTGGTCTTGCGTTTTATGGGATCAGACCGTGTTTGGTAGTATTGGTCTCAAATTTTTGATTAGACCAAGTAAGACCAAATCAGACCAAAATGACCTCATTTCAGACAAAAAAAAAAAGATGGTTCCTGGTGGTCCGGTCTGGTCTTATTAATAAAATATATTTATAAATAATTAAAAATGAATAAATAATAAAAAAAAATTAATAATAATAATAATAAATTAAATAAAATATAAATAATAAATAATAAACAAAATGAAATAAATAATACCTAATAATAATAAAAAATGAATATAATAATAATAAATAAATGAATAAATAATAAAATATATTTATAAATAATTAAAAATGAATAATTAAAAATATAAATAATAAATTAAATAAAACATAATAATAATAAAAAATGAATACAATAATAATAATAAATATAATAATAATAAAAAATGGACTAAATAATAAATAATAATAATAAATTACATAAAAAATATTTAAAAATATAATAAAAATAATAAATAAATAAATAATGAAATAAATAAATATAATGAAAAATAATAAATAAATATAATAATAAATAATAAGTAAATATAATAATGAATAAATACTTCATAATAATAATAAAAAATGAGTATAATAATATTAAATTAATAAAATATATTTTTAAATAATTAAAAATAAATAAATAGTTTATAAATAAAATGAATTAAATAATGAAATAATAATAAATAAATAGAATATATTTATAAATTAATATATAAATTAATAAATAATAATTTTATAATATAAATAAATAGAATATATTTATAAATTAATATATAAATTAATAAATAATAATTTTATAATATAAATAATAAAATATATTATAAAGTGAAGAAATAATAAATAAAGAAATAAAGAATACATAAATAAATATTATAATAAATAATAAATAAATAGTAAGATTAGACCGTTTACCAAACAAACTTTTCCATATTAGATTAGACCAAACCGGACCGGACCGGACCGAACCAGACCAGACCAGACCAGAAAGACCGCTTACCAAACATGGCCGTGGCAATTAGTTATATCCAATTAAAAGTTCAAACTTTTTAAAATAATTACAAGTTGATTCTGAACTCAAGTTTTTGAGTTGGTCACGATTTTAATTTTTTTTTCGGAAATTAAATAATTGTATAGAAAAGAAAAAGTCACGATTTTAATTGAGCCCATAAAAACTGAAAAGGGTCAAAACAAGCTCAATCCGACTGCATTCGATTCTAGTATATAATGTTTTAAACAATCTTTAAAATTAGGGTAAATAGCTAAAAATACTCCTCAATTTTCTTCTATTTCTCTACTATACCCCTTCAATTAATTATACCCCCCTCAACTTTCATTTTCTTGCATCATGGGTTTGCCCTCAATTTTTTTTACCCTTTTACCCTCCAAATTTTTTATATTTCCACCTTACCTTTAATCTTATCCTTACTATTATATTTCTTAATTCTTTAAATTATAAAAATATTATTTCTTTTAGTTACAATATTAATTATGCCATTTACCTTTAATGTATTAGACTAAATATACTCTCAAATGTAATTGTTTTTTAATAAGTTCTAATTATTTTATTTGTAAATCAATTAACTTGGTATTAAATTTTAGTTTGATTTAAATCATAAAACTCAAGCCTAATTAATATATTCATAAATAAATCCAATTTATGAAAACAATATATATATTTTGAACAAAATATATATATATATATATTGGAAAATGATATATATTTCGGAATATATATATAATTCGTTAAAAATATATCTTTTCCGAATTCTTTTAAAAAATATGAATTTTTTCAGAAAAATAATTTTTTTGGGAAAAATATATATTATGTTCCAAAATATGATTTTTTCTGAAAAAATAATTTTTATTGAGAAAAATATATATTATTTTAAAAAATATGAATTTTTTCCGAAAAATAATTTTTTTGAGAAAAATATATATTATGTTCCAAAATATGATTTTGAGTCATAATACCTAAACTACCATCAATAGTATAAGAGGGTTTAGTGAAATCAAACCTTCAAAAAAATTATTTTTTGAAAAAATATGTATATTTTGGAATATATATTGGAAATTGATATATGTTTTGGAATATATATATATATATATGATTCGTCAAAAGTATATATATTTTTCGAATTGTTTTAAAAAATATGAATTTTTTATTAAAAATATACATTATTTTCTAAAATATAAAAAATATATATTTCGGAAAAAAAAATCATATTTTGGAAAATAATATATATTTTTCTCAAAAAAATTATTTTTCGGAAAAAATCATATTTTGGAACATAATATATATTTTCCCAAAAATTTTATTTTTTGGAAAAAATTCATAATTTTTTAAAACAATTCGAAAAATATATATTTTTGACGAATTATATATATATATTCCAAAATATATATCATTTTCCAGTAAAACTTAATTTCATTTAAATCATAAAACTCATTATCCTAATTAAAATTTTTTTTTCCCAAATGAAACTTTCTTTTCATAAAAATATATTCATAAATTCTTATTTATTTATGAATATATTAATTAGGATTGAGTTTTATGATTTAAATCAAACTAAAATTTAATAACAAGTTAATTGATTTACAAATAAAATAATTAAAACTTACAAAAAAAAAAAAAAAACATTTGAGAGTATATTTAGTCTAATACATTAAAGGTAAATGACATGATTAATATTCTAGCTTAAAGAAATAATATTTTTGTAATATAAAGAATTAAGAAATATAATAGTAAGGATAGAATTAAAGGTAAGGTGGAAATACAAAAAGTTTGGAGGGTAAAAGGGTAAAAAAAATTGAAGGCAAGCCCATGGTGCAACATTTTATGAAACTTTAGGGGGTTTTAAGCTCATTTCATAATTGAGGGGGTATAGTAAAAAAAGAGAGTAAATTTGAGGGGGGTTAAGCTATTTACCCTTAAAATTATTTGTCAATTTTTCTCTATTAACAAACTTGAACCCATGACTTTTTCATCTTACAAAATTTAAAAGACACCACTGAACACTAAGATATACACCAACCCCACAAAATATTATACATGCGACTGATAAGCCCGTAAACATATATATATACAGCCTAGTGGGTCTGTCTCTTCAATGTCTCCATATCTGCAGAAATGTTGTGCCTTCAAACATTTTCTCTTGGTGATCTAACAAGGACCACCTGAAATGTAAGGTTACTAATATATATATATTTCTTGATAGGGAAAATTTCAGAGACCTTCCCTGAGATTTGACAATAAACTAAGGACTTCCCTTGTTGTTTTAGGGACCTTTTCTGAGCTTTGCAAAGATCTCCCCTAGTGTTAACTTGTCGTTAAATCATCTAATTGAAGGATTAAAATTATATAATTATTCTTAGGTTTTGAAGTGAGATTACTAAACTACCCATATATATATATAGTTACTATATAGATGTAACACTAAACCCTAAAAATTAGGGGAAGTTACCGGAAGAGGAAAGGGAAGGGTTTGGAATAAATTGATTATAAACCCTAGAAATTAGTGTACCAAAGTGTAAAAGAAATCCCCTAAATTTTGTCTCAATTTCTTCTTCATCTTTTTTCTTTTTGCAATAAATTGATTACAAATTTTGTTAACCACTAACCACCATTATTTAAATCATAGACTTGTCGACACCTCCCCCAAGGAGCTGATGACCTTCTTCCACGACATGGCGGTGATGCGCCGCATGGAGATCGCCGTCAACTCGCTCTATAAGGCCAAGTTGATCCGCAGCTTCTGCCACCTCTATGACGGCCAGGAGGCGGTGGCAGTGGGCATGAAGGCGGCGATCACTAAGAAGGACGCCATCATCATCACCTACCGCGACCACTACCTCTTCCTTAGTTACGGCGGAACCCTACTCGAGTATATATGTGTATATGTGTGTTATGTATATCTATATTTTTGAAAAGTTATTTCACCCTTAGAAGGGTATTTTAGAAATAAAATTTAAAATTTTCTGATGACATCATCAAAATTGCTTACCAATTAGTATTCTTTTGTTGTGCCCGGCCTCCTAGAATTTGAGAAATCACTTTTTCTTCTGTTAAATGGTTGCTTTTGAATGCATTATTTAAGTCAATTTGTTTGTGTCTGTCTTTGGAAAATAAAAGGTCAACAATTAATCATATACAATATATTTTCCCTTAAAATTTGCATAAGAGAATACTAAATTCGCATATACCCGTCCTTTCGAAAGAGGAAGATAAGGTAACACTAAACCACTTCTACATGTATTATGAAGCAATATCAAATTTGTGTGGAGGAAGTGTAGAGGGAGTTTTGTGTGTGTATATATATATATATATATATTTGATGATTAATGGTTACATTAACACATCCAAGAATTATAGTGGTTCAGAAAAAATAAAGCATCCAGGAAAAATAAATATTGCATGGACCAGGACTATCTGAACCCAACAATTAATTACACATTTAGCTACGCAAATTATTTTTTTGATAAAGTGGATGCATTCACTTATGTGTTGAATTATGATTGACTGTCCCAAATTATGTGATAATGTGGACCATTCAAGAAAAGTCATACCCTTTTTTATAATAATGAGTCATTGTCAAAATGACTAATTATTAATATATAATCACAATGCAACAACATATTTATGATCATTACAAACTAATTAACAAGGCAGAAAAACTTGCCTTATTGGAACAAATTAATCACAACAAATCACCAAATTAAGCACATAATTAATAAACACGCCCCCAACCCCCAAAGTAAAACAAAACTAATTAAATGAATAACACCACCACCACCACACTAAAAACACAATTGAACAAGTCAAAAACACAATCAAATGTTCATATCAAACTTGTCCTGAACCACCACCCATTCTCAACCGCATTTGAAATCAGGAGGAACTTCCTTCTCACATGCACCGAGTAACAAGCTAAGCGCAATGGGCACATTCAAGTTAATCCCTAGCACATTGGCCTTAATACCCGTGCAAAGGCAAACCGCGGCCTCCAAGTCCACCAAGCCTTCGAGCACGGCACAACATTTACTCAAAGATACTGGCGTCCCAACGATGATATTAACCAACCCTCCGAAGAGATTAACACACGCCCCGAGCTTCAAAGTGTCCCTAGGGCAAAAGGGGTTCACCGGGGCGCCTTAGGGGGAGGTATTGGTTTTGGCGTGGGCGCCTTAGGGGGCGGTATTGGTTTGGGCGAGGGCGTGCCGCATGGGATACAGTCAGTAGAGACTGTGTCACTAGAGATGTTGAAGAAAATAGGAGGGAGAAGAAGAAAATGGAGGCACAGAGCTTGTTGGTGGTGTCCATGGCTAGATTAGGGTATGGTGCCTTAGGGAAGGGATGGTGTGCCCTATTTAAGCGAGATTGTGAGGTGGGTATTGGGCCTTTGGGAATTTGAGTGAGTGGAAGAGAGCACAAAAATCCAAACTTAAATCTTGTTCAAGCTCCTTGTTTCGAGCCTCTGCAACCCTAAGCTTCGCCCTCTCGCTCTCAACTTCTATGTCGGCATCTTTTAAATTTGTCATGTAAGACGCGATAGATGTTCTCTGTTCTTCCAATTCTCTGAGTTGTTGCTCTAACAACTCTTCTTGGCCTTGCATTCTCTGTCTAGAGGAAGCCAGAGCTTTCCGAGACGAAACTAGCTCTGATCTGACATCAGAAAGAAGCCTATTAACTCTTTTAAAATCCTCCAAAGTTTCATCAGCTTCTCCTGTGTGCTTAGATGCTTCCACTGCAAGTTTCTTCAATTCTTCTTGTGCTAAAAGCCACTCCATCGTCTGCTTCTCCAAATTGGCCTCAGCAACTTTAAGTTTCTCCTCTTCAAGTTTACGCAATGTCTCAGAAAATTCTAATTCTTCTTCTTTCACTTGGATTATTTTCCGGAGTTCTTGAAGTTCAACTTCTTGTTTCTTCACAATTTCACTGGCTTCATTCAGGAGCTGAGCCTTGGATTTAAGCTCAGACGCTGTATTGGCAGCTTCCTCACTCTTCTTCACTAATTCATTTATCATCTTACTTATCTCATCTTCTTTCAAACATAGTGCAGATTGCACAGCAGAAACTTCTCGGTCTCTCTCCTTAAGTTGAAGCTTCAAGTCTTGTATTTGTGAGGCTTGAGCGGCCAAATTAAGATTAGCCCGCTTCAGTTCCTCTTCTAGCTTTTCCTGCTTTGAACAGGCAGCCACTATTTCTTCCTCTCGCAGCTGCAACTCCTCCTTTACACGATTTAATTCAGAGTGTTCCGGTAGGACCTTTCTCTCTGCATCATGCAGATCCTCTTCTTTCTTCTTCATGGATTCCAGAGCAGCCTGAGTATCGGACTCCAGAATTCCAAGATTAAGCCCCAATTGAGCATCCTGAGGAGGATGAGAATCTCTGGTCATCTGTTTTTCCAGTTTCTGTGTCTGGGCATATAACCTGTCCAGAAGAATCCTTGCAGGTTCAGTTGCTCCATTGTCATTGATGCTGGACCTCCTGTTGTCCAAGACAGATTTAATTATCCACGAGGAACGCCCTTCTCTTTTTAGGGGTGCAATAAGAGCTAGTCTCTTTTGCTCGCCATTGAGCCTGAGAGAGAACTGCAGAAAAAAATATACATCTATGAAGAAACCAATAAATCCAAATGGACAAGCATTTTATTTCCATGATAATATTAGATTCTGGCCTAATTCATTAGGAAAATGCCCTTTTTTACCAGTAAGGACCTAAAAGAAATATGTACATAAAGAAAGAATCTGAATGACCAGGGAATGAAGCAATATGAAGACAGGAAACAGAAAGTTAAAGAGTGGATCAAATATTTTGAATCTAATATTTTCCTACAGCAAGGAAAGAGGTGAAGAAATTCCATCTAAAATCTGCAAAAAACATATATATATGAATGCTGAAAGAGCCAAGCAGTAAACTTAACCTTTATCAGAACTATTTTTTTTATCAAACTAGTCCAAATACGAGAAACGTAAGTCGAAATTTTGTTGTTGAATGTATTGGGGCCTCTCTAACTAGTTATGTTTACGTCAAAACAAGTCAAATATATGAATACAAGCAATACTGGGAGAGACTAATCTGGCTTAAAGTTTGAACATGCTTTTTATGGAGAGAGAGAGAGAGAGAGCATTCATGTATGGGTTGAGTTCCTCCGATATTCTTGTCTATTTCCTAGTTTATGAAGGGCCCCATCATTGAGCATTCTAAGACAACCCTCCTTTTGGAATTAGGCAAAACCAATAACATAATTCGTTGTCAAAGTATTCATGTCATCAACAACTATCAGTAAAGCTATTAACCCAAGTGCCACTGAAAGCCATCTAAAAGGATCCAACTCGATACCCCTTCTAACTTGGCCAAAACAAATAAACAGCATCCATATAGCGAGGCAATAAATGCATTAGCATCCAACCTGTAAGCAGTCCCCCGTAACACTTGATAAGGGAATTGTAGTCCAACAGGGAGTTTGAACGGAATGGGATAAAAAGAAATAAAGATCATAATGACTATTCCTTTCCTTGGTGGGGAAAGAAAAACCAAGGTGGTGTTCAATACTTCACTACCCATCTACTCCTTTCTTTCCTCCCCTAGTGAGGTTCCACGTACTAGCTTCACAGTCGGAGCCTCTTTGTGAAACCTATTTGGCTGGCACCAAAAGGGTGCCTCTTCTATTACCTTCTCGTCTTCTCGACATGTAAGACGCCATATTTCAAGCCAAAGGCTGACACAAGAAACCTAAAGTAACCCATTATCTCTCCCCCAGCTTTTTTATTTTTTTTATCACATTCTCTCTCCCTAGCTCAAGAGGCAAATACACAGACACGCAACGTAATACATACAACTCGACAATCTATATCTCATTGTGCACATGAATTCAAGGAGGCCCTCAAGAACATAATCATAGACAGCCCCAAACTCCTGGAATTAAACCATTGCAACTGAAAATAAAATTTTCAATGCTCTTTGTACATTGAAATAATTTAACTATTAAGTTACTACCCTAACTCAAACTAGTTCTTCAAAGATATGACCCTCAAAACCCTAGGAATCTAAATCAACACCAAAATTCATCAACAACTTCCCAAAGTCTTGAGATTCAACACTAGTCTAGGAAACAACAACACCATCAATCAACAAATAGCTTCTTCTTTCCAAATTCATTCATTGGATCTTAACAAAGTCCATCAAGTACTCTAATTCAGCACGAACCCCACTATTTGTTATAAAAAAAAAAAACACAACATATATATATATATTCATATATATCTACATAGAGAGAAAGTACCTTTGATTGTTGGAGAGAAGATGTGGCGGAGAGATGCAGAACGGCTGACAACGCCATTGTTTACCTCCGCCGTACATTAGTTCCCTTTCTCTTTGGACAAAAGATCTGATCAGACGCAAATATATACATATACATATATATATATATATATATACAAATCGAACTCAGCAATACAACAGAGCTTGGAGTACAAAACCTAGAAAGAGAAAGAGGAGAGAGAGACTTGAAGGTGGGGAAAGGGATTGGAGGGAAAAAGAGGGAGGTTCACGTTAGCATGATGGTTCACAGTGGCTAAGTTGCGCCGGCACTTTGAAAGTTATCCTTAGAACATTAAATGCAGTGTGCTACGTTAGTGTGATTACCTGGTGTCAAGACCACTGAAACAATCTAGGAATGCATAAGGCCCTGTTTGGTTGGTGGTCTGGTCTCAGGTGGTCTGATCTGGTCTTACGTTTTATGGGATCAGACCGTGTTTGGTAACATTGGTCCCAAATTTTTTGTTAGACCAAGTAAGACCAAATCAGACCAAAATGGCCTCATTTCAGACCAAAAAAAAAGGTGGTTCCTGGTGGTCTAGTCTGCTCTTATTAATAAAATATATTTATAAATAATTAAAAATGACTAAATAATAATAAAAAATTAATAATAATAATAAATTAAATAAAACATATTTTAAAAATAAAATATAAATAATAAATAATAAACAAAATGAAATAAATAATACCTAATAATAATAAAAAATTAATATAATATTAATAAATAAATGAATAAATAATAAAATATATTTATAAATAATTAAAAATGAATAATTAATAATATAAATAATAAATTAAATAAAACATAATAATAATAAAAAATGAATAGAATAATAATAAATAAATATAATAATAAAAAAATGGACTAAATAATAAATAATAATAATAAATTACATAAAACATATTTAAAAATATAATAAAAATAATAAATAATAAACAAAATGAAATAAATAATAATAATAATAAATAATAAATAGATATAATAATAAATAATAAGTAAATATAATAATGAATAAATACTTCATACTAATAATAAAAAATGAGTATAATAATAATAAATTAATATTAAATTAATAAAATATATTTTTAAATAATTAAAAATGAATAAATTAAATGAATTAAATAATGAAATAATAATAAATAAATAGAATATATTTATAAATTAATATATAAATTAATAAATAATAATTTAATAATATAAATAATAAAATATATTATAAAGTGAATAAATAATAAATAAATAAATAAATAATACATAAATAAATATTATAATAAATAATAAATAAATAGTAAGACCAGACCGCTTACCAAATAGACTTTTCCAGATCAGATTAGACCAGACCAGACCGGACCAGACCAGAAAGACCGGTTACCAAACATGGCCTAAGTGTTAGCTATCACGGCCGTGGGGTTTATTATTAGTATAAATTACACTTTGGCCCCTTCTAGATATGATATATTACATCCACACCCTTTGTTGTTCGAATAATTATAATTTTACCCCTCTAATTCAATTCAAGTGACTGGACCTGTGAAATGACTTATATACCCATGATTATTTTTCATATATTTGCATTTAGTTGAGGGTATTTTATACATTTCACCTTTAAAAAAGTGATGAATTTGAGGGGTCTAAATATTATCCAAATAATAAAAGGTACGAGTGTAATATATTATATCTTAAAGAAGTGTAACTGTAATTTACCCGTATTATAATGATCTCCATAAGAGATAATAAATGTTAAAATGTATAGTAAAATATCTATTTTAATCTTAATATTATATTTTTTTTACTCGGTATATATAAATTTCTTATTATTTTATTAAACAAGAAAACAAAACTTATCATTTTTAAATTTTGAATTAGGGGAATTGTTGACTTTACTGTTGAAATTTGAAGAAAAGTAATTCTAATAAACCTTAAACGTCAAGATTTGTCCAAATCTTAAGAATGGTCATTGTAATTTATTCTAAAAAATTTCATCATTTGATTTTGTACAAACTTAGTCAAATCACCCTAATTTAACTTAATTGTGTAGGTTGGTATAAATAAATTTGAGTCAGAATCATGAACATGTTTATATACATAACTACCTAAGCTTGTACAATTAAGTTCATTAACATAATGAACTCATGATAAGAACACAGAGACATGAACATATCTTATTTTTTAACATAAAAGAGTCAATTGATCATGGACACAAACTCGAACCAAATCTAAATGGCAATTAGTTATATCCCAGTAAAAGTTCAAACTTTTTAAAATAATTTCAGCCGGTTATGATTTTAATTTTTTTTTTCGGGAATTAAATAATTTTATAGAAAAGAAAAAGTCACGATTTTAATTGAGCCCATAAAAAATGAAAAGGGTCTAAAGAAGCTTAATCCGACTTCATTCGATTTTAGTTCAATATTTAAGGCTCTGTTTGTTTATTGGTTAATGGTCCCATTTTTCTGGTTTGATCATGATTTTTTGAGACCAAACCATATTTGTTTTGCATTGGTTTCAAAAAATATAACCAGACCAAGTTAAACCAAATTGAACAAAAATAACATTTTTTATGATCAAATTTTTTGATGGTTCTATTTAATATGGTTACAAATAATTTAACCAAACTCCTCAAATAATTCAACCATAGCAAATTATTGCCCAAAAATCATTGAACCAAAATCTGTATCGCCTCCACTCTCCCACGGAACCCTATCTCCACAAAAATAAATTAAATAATACATAAAAATAATAATAATAAATAAATATAATAATAAATAATAAATAAATAGTAAATTAATAAAATATATTTATAAATTAATAAATAAAATTAAATAATAAATAAATAATAATAAAATATAAATAAATTAATAAAATAATAAATAAAATAAAATAAAATATATTTATGAATAAAATATAAATCAATAATAATATAAATAATAAATATAAATAAATAAATAAATAATAAATTAAATAAAATATATTAATAAATTAATAAAAATAAATGAATAAAAAATAAACAAAATAATGAATAATAAAAAATGAATTAAATAATAATTAAAATAATAATAATCAATAATAAATGAATGAATAAATAAATAATAAATATTAATAGTAAATAAAATACAATATATTTATAAATAAAATAAAAATAAATAAATAAATAATAAATTAAATAAAATATATTTATAAATTAATAAAAACAATAAAATAAAACTAAACAAAATAATGAATAATAAGCGAAATGAATTAAATAATGCATAATAATAATAATAATAAATAAATAAATAATAAATATATTTATGGATAAATAATAATATAAATAATAAATTAAATAAAATATATTTATAAATTAATAAAAATAAATTAATAGAAAATAAACAAAATAATGAATAATAAAAAATGAATTAAATAATACATAAAAATAAAAATAAATAATAAATGAATGAATAAATAAATAAATAATAAATTAATAAATAGTAAATATAAGTAGTAAATAAAATAATATAAATATATAAAAAAATAAAAATAAATGAATGAATAATAATATAACTAATAAATAAAATAAAATATATTTATAAATTAATAAAAATAAATGAATAAAAAATATTTGGAACTAGACAATTTGTCAAACATGGGTTGGTTTCAGTTTTCTTATACCAAGATCATCAGACTAAATCGCTTACCAAACAGACTTACAGAACATCGCCCAGACCAGACTAGATCGAACCGGATCAGATCAGAACAGACCATACCGGTATCCAAACGGTGCCTAAGTATACCATAATACTGGTATATAATGTTTTAAACAATCTTTAAAATTATTTGTCAAATTTTCTCTATTAACAAACTTAAACCCATGACTTTTTCATCTTATAAAATTTAAAAGACACTACTAAACCAAGGTAGTCAGAATCCCGATTCTATACGATTCTGTACTATTTTACTACGATTATATTACGTTTTTATAATAATTTTGACGGTTTTGTCATTCATATGAAATGCTCAAATTTTTTATGATTTAGTCCAATATCTCAATATATGACTTAGATTTATCAGAAAATATTTAAAGGGCCAATGTATTAGAAAATTTTATTCCAATATGATTTAGATTTTTAAATTAAATATTTAATTATTAATATTTTTAAAAAAAATTAATACAAGTGGCTAGAATCTTATCATTCTACTTTTGATTTTACAAAATTCAAAATAATTTTACCTAAAATTCCGATTCTGACAAGTTGCACTGAACACTAAGATATACACCAACCCCACAAAATAATATACATGCGACTGATAAACCCGTGAACATATATATACAGCCTGGTGGGTCTTCTCGTATCTGCAGAAATGTTGTGCCTTCAAACATTTTCTCTTGGTGATCTAACATGGACCACCTGAAATGTAAGGTTACTAGTATATATATATATATATATATTTTCCTTGATATGTAAAAGCTTACTTAACCAGGTCCTGAATTGTGGTGGATGTGATGGAATGGCCTGACACGTGTAATAGTTCCAACCATGGAAGACCAACTAGCATGTAGATGTGATATTTCCTTTTCATGTGAGCTTATGTGGGCTCACATTGGGCCACAATATTTCAAGCCCAAACAGATTGGGCCACAATATTTCAAGCCCAAACAGATTGGGCCACAATAATTTAAGCCTAAACCAATATTGAATAAGGCTAAAACTAGGTAGGTGTGGTAATTTCTCTTGGCCCAGCAAGTTTGTGCTCTATTCGATAATATCCATTTTAGGCTTCGACGGAGCTTTTACTTTTGATTTTTTTTAGAAGAAAAAAAGAAGTAAAAATTGTTTTAAGAAGTTGATATCTTATATCTTCTTTTAAATGTTATTTCAATGCCTAGAAGTTCTTCTAAAATTTTGTCAAATATTGTTCAAAACAGTATGAAAAAAATCAATTCAAACATGACTTTAATGAGACAGATTTGATAGGCACTTACTTCAAGTAAAAATATTGTTAAAAACAAAATTTTGAGACTGAGTGTGAATTTGATACAAAAATTTGAGACTGAGTGTGAATTTGATTCAAAGCATGCTCCAAACCGCACTCGATAAAATTTTATACTACCAATGTTAGTATTCTTATAATTAATTTTTTTGGTAAATACCTTGTAGTAATTTTAGGGAGGCTGCATTATTATAATTAATCTTTTTACTCCTTAAGGTGTTTGAATAATCTTCTAAATTGCATCGTATAATTTTGTTTTGATGTTATTGTGATTTGTTTTTTAATAACCTTCTAAAGTATTTATTAGCTCATGAAAATTGCTTACCAATTAGTATTCTTTTGTTGTGCCCGGCCTCCTAGAATTTGAGAAATCATTTTTTCTTCTCTTAAATGGTTGCTTTTGAATGCATAATTTAAGTCAATTTGTTTGTGTATGTCTTTGGACAATAAAAGGTCAACAATTAATCATATACAATATATTTTCCCTTCAAACTTGCATAAGAGAATACTAAATTCGCACATACCCTTTCCTTTCAAAAGAGGAAGATAAGGTAGTTGTTGGAAATAGTTTAGAAATAACAGTAATTAAATTTAACTTTGAGCTTAAATAATTATGGGACCCGAACTCTGAATTTAACGGGACCAAACACTAATGTGTTCTCCTTGGTGAGGAGATCAAGTTGGTATAATTACATGTTCAAAACTATTAATTATTGAATGAGAAATTATTTCTCAAAGTGACCCACTTAAACTTGGGTAAGAATGATTGTCCCACATTGGAAGTAAAGTAAAGTGTAAATGTGTTTATATATGGTTGCATTGAATGAGTGACTTGAACATCTAGAGGCATGGGAGGTGAGCTAGACCATGCATGAACCATGCTAGTCTTAGCCTAACCACACACGCGTGCGCGCCGCCTGCCTGCCCGGTCCGAGTGGGTCGTTGGTATCTACCCATTTCTTTTATTTTTGTGGAAAAAACTGGAAATATCTCTTCTGAAAAGTTACATATACAATTTTATTTGCAACCAACACCTATACAGTTTGAACATCTATTGGAATGGATACCAATACAGACTACGATTGAGATACATATTCATTCTCTATATCTATAGGTTTTGTAGTTTATTAAAACATATGTTCATACATTCACTCTGTTAGAAATATATATATTTCCCTCTACATACGCATATACATATAGATAGATAGGTCTGGTCCAAGTTCGGGTACACACACAGTATTTGAGTTCGCCGGTCTTCATCCTTGCAGTGCTGCAACAGTGAAGGCAAAATCCGTTCTCTCTTGGGAGACATTTTGTTCAGATTCCTTGAGCACCGTAGAGGGAGCAATTTTGCCTTAAGGAAACTGTGCTATCACACAGGGCTCGGATTTACTCTGTTCATTCTTGCAATTTTGTATTACGGGTCAGTTTCCTTTTTATTATTGCAATACTAATATATATATATTTGTATGCATATATATAGATATAACATAAGCATGTTTGGTCAACAGTAACACTAAACCACTTCTACATGTATTATGAAGCAATATCAAATTTGTGTGGCGGAAGTGTAGAGGGAGTTTTGTATATATTTGATGATTAATGGTTACATTAGCACATCCAAGAATGATAGTGGTTCAGAAAAAATAAAGCATCCAGGAAAAATAAATATTGCATGGACCAGGACTATATGAACCCAACAATTAATTACACATTTAGCTACGCAAATTATTTTTTTGATAAAGTGGATGCATTCACTTATGTGTTGAATTATGATTGACTGTCCCAAATTATGTGATAATGTGGACCATTCAAGAAAAGTCATGCCCTTTTTTTATAATAATGAGTCATTGTCAAAATGACTAATTATTAAACATATAATCACAATGCAACAACATATTTATGATCATTACAAACTAATTAACAAGGCAGAAAAACTTGCCTTATTGGAACAAATTAATCACAACAAATCACCAAATTAAGCACATAATTAATAAACACACCCCCAATCCCAAAAGTAAAACAAAACTAATTAAATGAATAACACCACCATCACCACACTAAAAACACAATTGAACAAGTCAAAAACACAATCAAATGTTCATATCAAACTTGTCCTGAACCACGACCTATTCTCACTCGCATTTGAAACCAGGAGGAACTTCCTTCTCACATGCACTGAGTAACAAGCTAAGCGCAATGGGCACATTCAAGTTAATCCCTAGCACATTGGCTTTAATAGCCGTGCAAAGGCAAACTGCGGCCTCCAAGTCCACCAAGCCTTCGAGCACAGCACAACATTTACTCGAAGATATTGGCGTTCCAATGACGATATTAACCAACCCTCCGAGGAGGTCAGCACACGCCCCGAGCTTCAAAGTGTCCCTAGGGCAAAAGGGCTCCTTAGGGGGAGGCATTGGTTTGGGCTTGGGCTTGCCGCATGGGATACAGTCATAAGAAACTGTTGATGACAATGTTGAGGAAAATAGGAGGGAGAAGATGAAAATGGAGGCACAGAGCTTGTTGGTGGTGTCCATGGCTAGATTAGGGTATGGTGCCTTAGGGAAGGGATGGTGTGCCCTATTTAAGCGAGATTGTGAGGTGGGTATTGGGCCTTTGGGAATTTGAGTGAGTGGAAGAGAGCACAAAAAGATCAAATGCATGTGCACAAGTTGGATTTTTGTATGCTTGTGCTGTAGTGCAGAAGTTGTATGATTGATATATGCTAGTACTTTGTCATGTCTCTATGCATGAAAGAATAAAGTGATTCACAATGAAATAAGGTAAAAAAAGGAAACGAAAAAAAAAAACAGAAAAATCTACCAAAAGAATCAAGCTTAATAGTGTTGAATATGATCATGGATTCACTGATTAAGGACCTATTTGCCATCGTTTCATTTAGTAATGGGACAATGAATGCATATTCATTATTGGATGAATTATTGTGGGGTTCAAATATATTTATATTTATCCATTCAATAGTTGATATTCATTGTCTTCCTAGGTGTAGGTCCCTAGGTGTAGGTGTAAGAAACATTTTCCTTAGTACTTTAAATTGCAAAATTACTAATGAACAATTCACATACATAGTCTATTTATGATTATTATTATTATTATTTATTTTTTTGATATGGTAAGAAAGTTAGTTGTTAGATTAATTTAGAGGTGCGCAACACAAATTGACCTTTAGTTATCGCTGTCAACGTGAGATATTAAACCAACTAGGCCATTGGACACGCGATTCGTTTTTTTTCTGTTGTTTTTTTATTTTATGGTGTATTGTAGCTATTATAAGTAAAAAAATAGTGAAATAAACCTCAAGGTGAAATTTTATCTACTAATATATTTTTTTTCATTCTCAATCTTGCAATATAGTTTTCAAGTTCTTACTTTCAATAGATCATACAACAACTTTACATGACCGACATGTTTTCAATCCTCTATTGCACATTCCATAACAAAACAAATCAAATCATAGACTATACATAGTGAGATATTTTGGTGGTATAATGATAGTGTATAATAGAAAGCCCATGGGCCCTAGGGGTTGAGCCCAAAATGAAGTGCAGAAAATGACAGTATTAGTAGTGTAATTGGGATAAGATAAGAGAATGATATATCATATATATATATATAACTTCAATTTAAGCAATTTCTTCGATTCGGACATAACATATGGATGTCAGGCTGAAGTTTGGAATGATCAAGTCCAGCTAGTGTTTCCTTGTTCTGTCTTTTGTCTAATTTGTGAGTCATACATTGATCAATTATTGAAGCAACCATAGCCCAAAATGTGGTTTGAATTACGAGCTATATATCAAGCCTCTCATAATCGGGAGAATCGTTTTAGGTTCATATAATCGGAACTTAAACGTATTATTTTAAAAAATATATATATGAAATATTAAATATTTAATTTAAAAGTTTAAATTATATTAATTTTTTTAAAATTTTCTAATACATTGAGTCTTTAAATGTTTTCTCATAAATTTAGGTCATATGTTGGGATATTAGAATAAATCATTAAGCTTTTGGACGTTTCATATGGAGGGTTTAACCGTTCAAACATTATTTTAACGTGATAGAATCGTGGTATAATCATAAAATCGTACAGAATCATAACAAAATTGTAAGATTTTACCGGTTAGAATCAAGATTCTGACAACTATGTTATATATCTAGGTTTTGGAATTGAGTATTGATATAGGACTGTGAATAATTAAACAAGAAATTCAAACTCTTGATTCATACCATTTGATGATAAACTACACCAACTTAATTTTCTCTATGAAAATTCTCAATTTACTATACTGGTTAATATTCCTATACCATTGCTACTTCTGTGAACCCTTTTTTCTTTTCTTTTCATGTTAATGTTGCAATTTCTGAATAGAGCTTATGAGCTCTTCTTGTCCTCCTCAAGCTTTTTCAAGCCTCCAATGGTGATGTCTTTGAGCGAATCAACCATATGACCTACATAGCTATAACTAGAAGCTTGTGGTTGCTGGAAATCAAAGAGAGAACACGCTAAACCCTAGCTTTGAAGGGAGACAATATGAATCTTAATTTTTCTTAGGGCTATTATCAGAAAACCTCCTATGATTTTTAAATTGTTCAAAAAATCCTTTATGATTTCAAAAACTCATTTATGATTTCAAATTTAATCAAATACCCCCATGTCCTTTATATGATTATGAAATTACCCTCTAAATTTATTTATTTTTATTTATCACAAACTCACTTTCAATTTATAATTATATATTTGTCTAATCTCTCTTTATATATATCCCCCACCAATTCTTTTTTCCCCTCTTCTTTTGCTTTTAAATGATTAAACTAACTAATTTTTTTTAAAAAACCAATTATATATATACCTATATATAACTGTATATATATGTGCGTATATATCACTATATATGTACGTATATATAATTATACATAATATAATTATCTATAGTGATATATAGAGAGAGATTAGAGAGAGATATAATTATAAATTGAAATTGAATTTGTGTTAAATGGAAGGAATTAAAGTTTTGGAGTAAATGAGTGAGAGAAAGTGGGTTCATGATAAATGAAAGGAATTAGAGTTGAATTGTGTTGAAAATGGGATTTAAATTGAAATGAATTTGTAATAAATAGAAGAAAATAGATTTGGAGGATATTTTCGTAATCTTATAGATGATAGGGGGATATTTGATTAAAATTGAAATCATAGGGGAATTTTTGAAACCACAATTTTTTTTTGAATAATTTAAAAAGCATAGGGGTTTCTGATAATAATCCTTTTTCTTATACATACAAGTACATACATATACATATTATGTTTGTTATATATATGTAACGAATCTCTTTTTATTCGTCTCCAAACGTGACCATAATATATAATGGAATAGACGAGCTTTCTCATTTTCCACATAAAAAGGTGATTCATCCGCTTTGTTGGGCTCTACATCTATATGGGCTATGTCAAAAGGACTCAATTAATTGGGCTTATTAACTTTTGGCCTCAAATAATTAATTAATTATTTGCATGACCCTTACGTCCATTCCAATTAACTTGTAGATTAATTTCTACTTCACCCATTTTAATAAAAAAGTAATTATTACTAAAAATAATAATTACTACTATGTTAATGTTGCAATATCACCCCTCTAAACATTATAGGATCTCAAATAAATATTGTCATATATTCGATCGCCCAATCAAAATACTTATTTTCATATATTTGATTATCAGTACTAGATCAAATAAAACATCGTGTCAAAAAAATATTATTCACTTAAAATAATAATATAAGAAACCACTTTTATCAATCATACAAAATCCTTAGAATTAATCTTGTGATCGAAACCATAATTAAACGAAATAAATGCAATGCGATTGTTAAAGAGCAATGTCCAAGTTATTAATTAATAGTTATTAAAATATCTAATTATCAAAATAACCGGTTTAGAAACCTCAAATATTTTACCAAATATATCAAAATAATTAGTAGAATCAATACTCCCTCTCATGCTTGAGAGTCCATATGACATACGTAGGATACGATTTTATATGATAATTCAAACAATATTTTCTCAAAGTGCTTGATGCATCCATGGCAAAATCTTTGGCTACTAGACAAGTCATGATTCATGCTTTGAAGTTGGGTTTAAAAAAAATAACTTTGTAGTTTGTGAGGGACTCATGCAACTAAGGAATTACGGATTATGGATGAAGCACTATTGTTGATGATATCGGGTGTCTTATCGAAAGTTTTGAAGTCTCTTTGTCTCTCTTAAGTTAGTATATCATTTTTGGAGAGAAAGGAGCAAAAAGATCTTTAGAGAGAAACACTTACCTCCACATCACATGCAACACAGCCAGGTTTGGGTTGGGTTGGGCTGGGAAGGGATAACCCATTGTCTATCCCCTTTGTGTTTCTCCTTTTGGGCCATGGTTGTTCATGGCCCATATCTTATGCATTATTTTTATTTATATAATTATTTATTTATAAAAAAAAAAGTTGTAACTAATTTTTAATTATATGCTAGTTATATAGATATACAATCGAAAGGGAGAAATGCAATGCAATATACCCAATATATAAGTTTTTAAAATATTATTCTTTATTTATTTTTGGGCGCGAAGAGATATGTTATGCAACAAAGGGTTTGTTTGGATATGTGGTTTTGGGCCTGATTTTGGTTTTGGTTTTTGATTTCAAGACCAAACTATGTTTGGTTGGTGGATTTTGGACTTGGTTTTGGATTTTTTAAAACCAACCACTAAAACTATGGTTTTGGTCTACCAATTTTGACTTTTTTTTTTCTCTATATATATATATGATCGAAAATATGAATTATTTTGAAAAAAATAATATATCCGAAAAAATAATTTTATTCCCAAAAAAAATTAATTTTCCGAAAAAAATTATTTTATATCTTTTTTTTTAAAATTTTTAAATTTTTTCAGTATATAATAAAATTATTCAGAATTTTATATTTTTTTTGAATTATATATTTTTTTTCGAATTTAAGATATATTATTTGAATTTTATATATAATTTTCACATTTTAAAATATTTTTTTCGATTATATATATATTTTTTGGAATAAAAAAAAATAAAAATGTCAAATATTTTCGGGAATTTTAAATATTTTTTAATTATATATATATTTTCATTTTAATATTTTTTCTAATTTTATATATATATTTTTTATATTTATATATTTTTAATACATATTAGTATATATATATAATTATACCAAGACCAAGACCAAGACTAACTCCTTACTAAATATTATATATAGGTTTTAGATTTACCTAAAATCACCCAAGACCATCAAAATCAAAATTACACGACCAAAATCAAAATCAAATTTTCAAACGGCCCAAAATGTTGAGTGACAAATTATTGTCGGATAAATATACTTGTTGCGTGGCAAATTATCGTCGGACAAATATTAGATGAATCAAAAGTCGAAAAACATACGTTTTCTTTTTCCGACCATAGGAAACAATTCCAACATGCGTGGTGTTTTTTAATTCTTTTAGAAAATCCATTGCTATCTAATGATTGCTCATCAAAACATAATATTTGACTTTTCTTAGCCAATCTGTCTAAAGCTGGAAACTTCGTTGTCCAAGCTAGTTGAATACAACTTTATCTCATTCTTTCTAATAATTTTGTAATATATATATTTATATATATTACTTTTTACCTAGAAAAATAATATATATATATATATATATATATATATAGAGGTGCTAAAAATAAACTAATTTTGTCGTGCGTATACTATGTGTACATATGTGCTTGTATGAGTTATATAAATTTACATCTCATCATTAACCATAAGAAGTCACCACGGAAGATGGCAAAAAAGAATATATGGAAATTAAAATGAAATGGTGCCAAAGATCTAATGGTCCAATCGTACCAAAGGAATGTCAGGAGTTCCGGTAAGTCATTTTCCCAAAAAAATTATGAAATATTCTAGATAAAAACATTACAATTTCAGTGACTCAAATAATATTACATATGTTCCATATTAGTTGTTCATTATTATAATTTTATTTGTTTCAAATTATTTGTTCAGTTTTGAATTTCAATTCAATTTTACCTCCCACTTTTCTCAATTAACCTTCTTTCACTAACTATTCAAATTGGACAAGTATTGCGGGTCTAAAATTTGGTCAAAAATCAACCCCAATCATGGATTTGCGGAGGATAATTAATGAGTCTTATTCCTTTGGTATTTTGAAGAATGAAAGTCAAGGCCTATCCTTCATGAGTCTCTTTCAGATATGAATCTGGAAGGGAAGAACTTGCATCAAGGAACATGAATCTCGGTAAGTATAGTGAGAACGCGCTAACTTCTGAAATTATGATAAAGGGTAAAAGGAGAAGTGCTTAGTTTATTTCAATATTAAAGGAGTACTCAAAATTTATATAAAAATACATATATATATATATGTATATCTTTTGAGATAGAGTCAGCTAGATAACTTCTACATCATGTATTTGCATGGCAATTTCCAATCCATCCCGTGAAAGAGGGGGAAGTATGTGGAAAATTTCCAATTTCCAATGCTAGAAAATTAAGAGTAAAACGAGATGAGATCACAACACAAGAGATCACTATAAACGTGGCTATATATCTCTCTCTCTCTCTTTGACTAACTCTCACTATTTGTCCCTCTTTCCCTTTGCAACCTTCACCTTACTTTTCCACTCTTTTCAATCTCCACCACTCTTTTCTATTTCAACCCTTTCTATTTAAGCTAATACATTCCCTATTATTCACTAACACCACTTTTAATTAGCAACTCCACATCTCTCTCTCTCTCTCTCATAACATTTTTGTCATTCTCATAAATTGTTGGATAGCTTCATAATTAATTAATTTCTTCCTCCATCAATAGAGAGAAAACTGAAATCATCCTTCCTTGTTCTTCTTCTCTTTCCCCTCATTGTTTGCTTGCTTGTTCCACCATTTAAATCATCTCCTCTCTCTTTCTTTGGCTCTCTGCATATATATCAACTCATTTTTGTCTTCATAGATATATAAGTATATTAATTTCATATCCAAACTCTTAATATCATAGAGAGAAAACTGAAATCATCCTTCCTTGCTCTTCTCTTTCCTCTCATTATTCTCTCTCTCTCTCTCTCTCCATTGCAGCATGAACAAAGTTTGTTGGCCTTACTTTGATCCTGATTTCGATAGTCTGCCAGAGAGGATATATGGGCCGCCGTAAGTACTAATCCTTCAATTAATCCCTAAATGCTTATGCATTAATTCTTATTACTTCACTGGCCCCTTTAGATAATTAGAATGAATTAAGTTATATGGACTTATATATACTTTCCATTGCAGTTGCAGAGTTTGCATTGACAATGAAAGCTTAGCAGATGTCACTGTAATAAAGGTACATACATGTGTAATTATGTATGTGAATGAGATGAAAACTATATATATATATATATATATATATATGTGTGTGTGTGTACCGAGATTTGTAATATGTGCTTATTAATTGCAGGTTGATAGTGTAAACAAACAAGGACTTCTTCTCGAAGTGGTGGAGGTGCTCACCGATATGAAACTTAACATCTCAAAAGGCTTCATTTCCTCTGATGCTGGATGGTTCATGGATGGTATGCTATATATATATATATATATATATTAAATACCATCAATAATTAATCTTCATAAACCTTTTATCATTTCATGTTTGCCATCGTATCCCTTAATTATGCATGATTCGATAGGGTTAGGAATTCATAAATAGAATTTTGAACTAAATTTCACGTCGAACTCAATTTGGCAGTGTCAAAGGAATTAGCCCAACGGCTCGTTTGCAGTGTCAAAGGCTTGTCCCAATTATTTGGTAGTAAATTACATGGTGCTATCATAACTTTAGCACTATCTCAACCCATTTCATATTACTTTTAGTCCTTTCTTTTTTCCTAGCTAGCATTACTGTTATATATAGACTAGTTGATGTATATAGATTTGAAAATTATTGTACTTAATTTGGCCTCCTCCCCTATTTTTGGGCTTGAGATGACTCTGTAATGATATAGATATATAGGGTGAATTTGGCAACTCATTAGTTTTAAAATAATAGGAAACTAATCAGCCAATCATGTAAAGGAGTAACTTTGCATCTAATTCTGCTTATAATTGATTTTTTTTTTTTTTTTGTTTCCTGTATATATGTTTATATCTATGTGTGAATTCTATCCTAAACTCCACTAAACCCTACAATATGCAATTAGCTTACTGACTTTCTATTTCTTGATATTTTGCAGTTTTTCACGCTAAAGATGAGCATGGCAACAAAGTCACTGACCAAAGAATCATCAACAATATTCATCAGGTACTTTTGATTTACTAAACATAAGCGAACTTATATTTTTATACTTTCTCATATACGCATACAAATATATGATGATATGACTAGCCCTAAATGAAATGCAATTTTTTTTTTCCAATCATCCATGCAATGCTAATGCATGCAAGAAAACCATATATATATATATATATAAATATATATATGCAGGCCATAGGTGCAACAAGAGAAACCCCCAAAAATGCTCAGGCTCGGGCTAGTAAGTTGTTTGAATCCGAACACATTAATGAACACACAGCCATTGAAATGACCGGCAAGGACCGGCCCGGCCTCTTCTCCGAGATATCGGCTGCCCTAGCCGACCTACATTGCAATATAGTGGAAGCCCATGCATGGAGCCACAATGCACGTCTGGCTTGTGTTGCCTACATCTCCGACCAGTCCACGGACACTCCCATCGATGACCACCGCCTCGCCATCATCGAAGACCACCTCACCACCGTCCTCCGAGCCAACACCTCCACGAACCCTACCGGGGACTTCACGAATCAACAGGAGGCGAAGACAGCCGGCTTTTCGGGCCGGGAAGGCACCATGACTAAGGTGGAGCGCCGGTTGCATCAGCTCATGCTGTCTATTCGGGACTTTGACAGACCGTCATGGATGACTGGATTGGACGGTGGCGATGATGATGCGAGGAAGATCTTGATTGAGAGCTGTGATGAAAAGGGTTATTCGATCGTGACCGTCCAGTGTAAGGACCGACCGAGGCTCATGTTTGATACTGTTTGCACTCTTACTGACATGCAATATGTAATTTTCCATGCTTCCGTTGATTCGCATGAAGGCCATGCATTTCAGGTACGTAGTATGTATTGCTATAAGCTGATATATATATATATATATATATATATGTATGCATTCCGTAAATGTGAGCTTAATCTTGCTTACTCCAATGCTGCCACAGGAGTATTTTATACGACACATAGATGGTTGTGCCTTGAAAACCGAAAGGGAGAAGGAGAGAGTTGTAAAGTGCTTAGAGGCCGCTATAGAGCGTAGGGTTTGTGAGGTATACCTAATCAAGTTTTTTTTTTTTTCCGATAATTTTCCTAACTAAGTTCTGGTTCAGTTTTTCTCAAAAAACAGTTTATATATTTTTAATTCTTGAGACTAATTTAAAAAAAATTGAATCCGAAATGAACTCAAAAAGTGTCACTTCATAAGATTTGTATGTTCTGCTTCTGCAGGGTGTTAGGCTAGAGTTATGTGCAAACAATAGGGTAGGGTTGCTCTCTGATATAACTAGGGTTCTGCGAGAGAATGGGCTTGCGGTGGTTCGGGCGGATGTGGCAACGGAGGGAGAGAAGGCGGTGAATGCTTTCTACGTGAGGGACATTTCTGGCAACGATGTGGATATGGAGTTCGTTGAGTCGATGAAGAAAGAGGTGGGGCCGATGGATCTTGCAGTCAAGAACGAAACGACGTCAAGGCCAAACTCACCTGAGAGGTTCCGGTTCTCCATTGGAGACATATTGAGGTCCCAGATTGAACGCTTCTCTCACAACTATGTTGCTATCAAGTGAAGAAGAAGATGTAAATAGGTAGCTGAGTTGTACATGAATAAACAGATGTAATCTATAATTCATTTCAATGCATTGGTAATTTCTAGGCGCCATGTGAATAAAAAGCTTCAATACATATCATATGATTGTGATGCCTAACTAATAGATCACAAGTTCCATGGGATTGGTTGTACATATATATATGTGCCAATATACATATGAATTTAGAGAGAGATGCTTGACATCTAACCTAAAAGCACATCTGACCTAAGCTCAACAGAAACTCAATCAACAATCTCTCCATCTAAATTCAATGATCTCTTCCACTTATAATCGCAATCTCATTGTTGTTCTCGGACCAACCTTCAATACAAAAAAATTTAATCAACAGTGATAAAAATTTAGTGGCAGACTAAAATTGCTTATCACTATATATAGCACAAAAAGTTTTCTATAGATCTAAGTTATAATAACAGTTTTTACTAGCCTAAAAACTTTTAGTATCAATATTTTAGATAATAATTTATAGTTAGTCGCTAAAGATTATAACTGCAGTTTTTATCTCTTTTAATGGTGATTACCACCGCCACTAAAATCCTTATTTCTTTTGGCACCTGCATCCGGAAAACACAAACTCTAGCTAATGGTGACATTAACAAAGAGATAAGAATAAAGAAACTATATATTTCTTCGATTCATTTTCTAAATACAAGTATATATTAGGAATTGTACGAATCTATCCAAGTATCAAGTTTATCCTCCTAAGCCATACAAAGTGTAAAATCATATGAAACACATTGAATCTCTGAGCTGGCTTCTGCAGCACAAAATGTCTCCTCACAGCTCTCACACCCTCCTTTAGCTTCACATACTTCTCTTCAGGAACAACCATCAACACCTCCTTCAATCTCGGAATCTCCGAGACCTCAACCTGCACCGAAAATGCCTCCCAACGCAACACATCACTGAACGGTAACACATAATGATCCGACAAAATCACCGGGACACAACCTGCACCAAAAACGCCTCCCAACGCCCACATCACCAGTGATGACCAACTTGGTCTTCACCCCTTATTTGGACCAATATAATTAAAACACATGTCTAATATTAATTAAAAATAGTAATAATGGGTATTACCCACTATCATGGGTTAAATCCGAATCTAAAATATTTATTTATTTTCCTTTTCCTTTTCCTTTGATCCTCCCTAATATTTCTATCCTCAACACAAATCCTACACCACCGTGAGGAATATTGTTTTAGAGAGAGAGAGAGAGTTTGCGATGAGGAGAGCGGCGATAGGCACGACGGTGGTGTGCACGGTGGCTCCCTAATCTCTTTAGTGTCGACACAAATCCTACACCGTTGTGAGGACCGATGAGAAGAATGGCTGTAGGCACGGCGGCGGTGCAGAGCTGTCAGAGAAAGATGGATAACTAACCGATGCATGCTTTAGGTAATTTAGTTTGATACTCTCGTTAGTTGCATCATATGCCTCTTGGTTCACTGAATTAATTTTCTAAAAATTCTGAAATATAGGAACTTGTATAAAATAAATCCCGCTGAACCCTTGTTTTTTTGTTCCTAGTTATCAGCTACCACTTAAATTCTGTTTCAGTAAGTACTAATTGTTGTTTGTGTGTGCGTGTGTTTTTTGGGTATGTGTGTGTGCAGGTCAGTGGAAAAGTCATCAGAAATTGGTGGTGAAAGTAAATTCAAAACTAGTTGAACCAAAACTTCGAAATAATCCTTGAATGATTAAAGGTTTCCCATAAGATATAATTGAAGTATTATAACGGGGCTCAGATCTTGTATAACAAAACTCAACTAAATAAGAGAACAATGAAATTCAAGAATTTGAGATAATTAATGAGGAATCGATGGAAAAAAAATACAGATTAATAGATAGGTTGATTGAAATAATCCAACTACTTCAGGCATCAATTAAAGGGTGGTTCTACAACTGTTGGAAACTTATTCTTTAGGACAATGCTTGGGTCCTCACCACTGAGGACCAACTTGGTCCTCACACCTTTCTTGGATCAATAGAATTAAGACACACGTTCAATGTTAATTAAAAAATAATAATGGGTATTCCTCACTATCATGGGTTAAACCAAGATCTAAAATATATATATATATATTTTTCCATTTTCCTTTTTCCCTATCTTCATCAATAGACCCATCAAAAACCCTACACACTAAAATTTGTGGATCCATTTCCTCTCACTCTCCCTCTCTCTGTGCACAGACACGTATATAAATATATATATATATATATATATATATATATATATATATTTACAAGGTCCTCCATCAAGTGAAAGACAAGCAAATCCCAGATAACATGAATCTGCCGGAATCATTTAATCAATTGGTTTCGGACATGAAAGATAACAAGTATAGTGTAGAGGAATTGCTTTGATACTGAAGAGGATGGTATCTAAGGATAATGGACGAAAAACTTTAAATCCAGATCAGTCCCACCTTAATAAATTGGCCTCAAGCTGAAGTCTTGACAAATCCATGACCAATTTGGGCTTCTGTAAATCTTTAAACATAGTAAGAAATTGTTAATGCGAATAGATTTAAATTATTCTCTCATCTTCTTTGGCAGTTTAGATAATCACAGGGGAGTATGTCTTCAGTTACTAATTTCAAACATTTTCTACTGTCTCCCATAATGTGACTTCTTCCGTGTGACACCTGACTTCACTCCTACAAAATATATGTATGTGTGTGTTCGCGTATAGAGATGGAGAGTGAGAGGAAATGGATCCACCCATTTCAGAGTCTAGGGTTTTTGATGGGTCTGTTGATGAAGAGAGGAAAAAAGGGAAAAGGAAAAATATATATATTTTGGATCTGGGTTTAACCCATGATAGTAGGTAATACCCATTATTATTTTTTAATTAATATTGAAAATTTAATTTTTTTGTTGGTCCTCACTGGTGAGGACCCAAGCATTGTCCTATTCTTTATTCATTTTTTTTGTTGAAAGAATAATGTCATAGTATTATTTTGGCCGCCACGCACACCACCGCCATCGGAAACTTTTTCTCTCTGAAACAATGGCCCTCACGGCGCTGTAGGGTTTGTGTTAACGGTAGAGAGATTAGGGAGGAAAAAAGAAAATGGAAAAAAATATATATTTAGATTTGGGTTTAACCCATGATAGTGAGTAATATTCATTGTTATTTTTTAAAATTAATATTAGATATGTGTTTTAATTCTATTGGTCCAAATAAGGGGTAAGGAAGTTTGTCATCACCGGTGAGGACCAAGCATTGTCCATATTAGGAATTGTACGGATCTATCCAAGTCTCAAGTTTATCCTCCTAAGCCATACAGAGTGTAAAATCATATGAAACGCATCGAATCTCTGAGCTGGCTGCTGCAGCACAAAATGTCTCCTCACAGCTCTCACACCCTCCTTCAGCTTCACATACTTCTCTTCAGGAACAGCCATCAACACCTCCTTCAATCTCGGAATCTCCGAGACCTCAACCTGCACCGAAAACGCCTCCCAACGCAGCACATCACTGAACGGTAACACATAATGATCCGACAAAATCACCGGGACACAACCTGAGTAAATAGCCTCCACTATTCTAGGACTAGCCACTTCGTAGCCACTAGGACACAGACAGTACTTGGACTGTAACATGAAGGAGTGGTAATCTTGGCCTTTGGGGAGGTATTGGTAGACGAGGATGTCGGGGTCACGGTCCTTCCAGTGTCGGAGGAGGGTAGGTCGAATAGGGCCGTGCATGCCACCGGCGAAGAATGCTAAGTGCGGTCGCGACGTGTTGATGGGCGGAGGGGATTGGAGTTTGGCGGGAATGTTGCCGTCGTAGAGGTGGATTTCGGGGAGGCTGACGTCTTTCTGTGGCTTGAATCCTTCGGTGGAGTTGGCATTGCACAACGCCCTGATGGATGTGTTGTAGAGAGTAGGATTGCCCTTTGAGGCATGCGGTCCCTGCAATGGTTATAAAATCAGAATTGCTAGTATTAGGAGTTAATCTAGTCCTCATCATGTATTAAAAATTAGGAGTCTTTATATTTTTATTTTAACAAATAGGTTATAAGTAATATTTGGTGTGTCTGTCAATTCTATCACATTTTTCGGGTGCCTTTGGAAAGTCTGTGTTTTGTATTTGTTTTCTATCTTCAAATATAAAAACTGTTTTTGTATTTGTCTTTGTTTTTTTCAGCAAAAAAAACTAAAAACAAAAAAACGTTTGGATGAAGGTGTTTTCACCACTTTTATTTGGTGAAAGTTGTATTTTATAGATTTGGTGTTTTCACTGTTTTTACCACCTAAACAGTGAAAAAACTCAAAAAACAACTAAAAGTTGTATTTGGTGTTTTCACCACTTTTACACACTATTCACAAAAAACAGTTTTCTTGGGGAAAAAAAAGTGAACAGTAAACGCGTTTGTCAAACGTGTTTTTTTTTTATCTGATGAACAGTAAAAAAACAAAAACAGAAAATAGGGTATCCAAACGGACCCTTCCACTCTTGTAAACCTCAACTTTCACTATTGGATCACATAAGGTCCCTTGTTATGGCATGCACAATTTCGTCATGGGTTAAAAGAGGTCCATGCTCGCATCTATTCTGACGAGGTCAAGTAATATGGGGAACATTATAAATTTTGTGTACTTATATATATATGTATACAAATCCCATGCCTTCTCTTTCGAAACTAAGATGACATTGAAAAAAATATATAGAAAGAGGAACTTTAAGGTGACTAAAAATATAAAATCGAAATATAAACCCCACCTTAAGTTAGTTGCTAGTCATCTTTAACCTTATCATTTAGGGCATGCTTGATTTTCATTTTTTGAAACAATTTTCTAGATTTGAAAAATAAAAAATCAATTGACTGCATGCCAGTTTTGTTCATCAAAATATCTATATTATAGTAATTTTAACCAATTATATATTGCAAAATTCATCAAATGTAATACATAATATATATATATATATATTGTGAATCATGTCATTCATTACGTGGAATATTGAGTGCGTAATACCATTTTTTTTTTGGGTAAATAATAGTACCATTTATTGCATTATATTTGTGTCCCAAGACTCCCAACTCCCTCACGAATCACGGTAGACAAGTGGTGTTTTTCCTCCTAATATGCCTATATGGTGTTTATAAATATATTAATGAAATTATACATAATTATATTTGAAAGGTGGAATGAGAGAGAGATACGTACCCAATCATGACACGAGAGCATGAAATGGTCAGCCCCATGAGTCCGATTCCAAAAGGGGTGCTTGGTGGAGATGACCCTCACGTAATCCGAAACAAAGTCCAGCAAGGGTCCGTGGTCGTGAGAGTTTGGCTTGTAGAGATACTTGACCATCAGGGTCACGCTGAAGGGCATGAAGTAGACGTGGGCTCGGTGTGGTTCCCGCGTCCTGAACCCACTGGCCCCATGCTCCATCTCGTGTATGAATCTCCCTTCCGTCGTGTATATGTTCTTGCATGGCCCATCGTGTGTTATTGGTAGCTCCCCTTCTTCGTATACGTAGACTTTGAACCTTTTTTCCATCTCCACGTAGCTTCTATTATTTGTTCATAACAATAAGGGTATATTAGTCATTTTATTTTCATCAACACTTAATACTATTAGGAAAATGCCTTCCTTACATGTGTTGTTATCCAATAAATTTTTTTTCAGGTGTCCAATAATTTGAAAATATTTCTATAAATTTCAGAATCTTTTCATCATCATAGTTTTATTTGATTTTAATTTTAAAAAAAAAAAAATTATGGAAATATTTTCACTATCTTTAAATACATATAAGTAACTTATTGGTCCACATCACGTGTCAGGAGAAAATCCCCCCTTAGATGGCAGACAAGTATTTTTCTTTAACTTATGTATGATTTGTTCATTGATTAGAAGTATAGAGTTTATAAAACTTAGAAATTTGCACAACAATAATAACAGTGATAATTAGTACTTATGAGACAATGGGATTTGCCACTACTGTATTTGATATCAGGAGCTTTCTGGTTCTTTAAGGCTTCTGCAAAAGTTTTCCATGATTGAAAAGGGTAAAGCAAAAGAAAATTCGATCAAAATTTACTTCTCATGTTGTTAAATTAGTGCACTTAGAACCTTGGGATACCAAGGAAGTTTAGTCGTGGGTCCACGCATGATTACCTAATGTTTTACTACTAACAGTTGTAGTTAGACCGGATTCGGATCGGATCAGTTAAATCCAAATCCAATTTGTTAAGAAATTGGATTATCGGATTCGGATTCTAATCGGGTTATCGGATTTTATTTTCAATCCATATCCGGTTAATATTGGATTCGGATCGGATTCGAATCATAATCGGATTATTGATAAGTTTATTTATAAGGATGACAAAAACTCCCAATCCGCGATCCGAATCCGATAATTCGACAGATTTTCACTTAATTAATTCATATTCGAATTTCTTCATTATAGAATATCTTATCCGAATATTTAATTAAAAAAATACAAAAATCAATAAATACTGAAACACTAAAAGTATTCACACTTTTAATAATTGTATTTATGATCAATCATTATTAATAAATAATAAAATAATTAACAACTAACATTTATATACATGTACAATATTAAATATATACACATATATATAAATATATATATATTTTATCGGATCGGATTAGGCTAATCCAAATCCAATTTGTTAAGGAATCGGATTATCGGATTCGGATCATATTCGGGTTATCGGATTTTTTTTGCAATCCAAATCCGACTAATCGGATCGGATTCGGATCAAAATCCAATCCATTGACAGGTCTAGTTGTAGTTAATTTAGTGGCACTTAATATTTATGTTTTTCTAGTACAATGACCCTAATGATCATCTGCATAACTATAAAAACTATAATTTGGAATGTTTCTTGTGTTTCAAATATAATAATCCGGGAACAATAACACAAACGGATTGTTCATTTGAATTGATTTTATTATCTAACCAGTCGAGAATATATTTCAAACATTATGTCACACTTCTAGTTACGACACGTGAATATAAGTTAAATTTGACTGGATCCATATAAATGAGTCGCTTTACATAAATTTTATAAATTAATTGGAGCGAATCCTAAATTGCACGAGCGGTATTAGACGCAAATGATCCTATACCCATGACCTAATTTTCTTGCCAAGTTACATAAAACAAATTTTTTCTCGAAGTGAGAAGCAAATTTTTTTTCGATGATTAAGTTCCTCAGCATCATGGCTCGTGAAATTATGTGATCCTGAGTTAAGCTTTTCAAATTCTCAGTGCAACAATTATGCGTACAAAATAATGCCTATGCTGTCGCAATTCTATCTAGAAGGTAATGAGTTAGTCCTACAATAAGTGCATTGTACAATGCTCTCATGCTAAGGTAGAAAAAAATTAGTAAAATAAAATAAAATAAAATAAATGAAAATTGACTAAAGTAATTTTGCACTTGAATGCCAAGAAGTCTGATGATATTGAATCAAAATATACACAAAATGGGCCGGTGAGAACACAATATTCTCTTTATTAATGCATGGTTTTATAATATTGATCTTAAATTTAGTTATTATTAGTAAATTGAATTTTAAAAAGGATTATCCTATTAGGCACGTATTATTGTGATAGCAGCAATACCTTAAAGAACGGGTTATTTATTTTCCAGATATTTATTTAATTTTTTTATTTCTCCACACAAGAAAAGGGGTTTTTGGTCTTTTAATAATTGAGGGGTACCCAACTAACAAAAAGTTGGAGTTGCTCAAAAGCTCACTTTCAAACCCAAGGCTTCTGTCTCACAGAAGTTAATTAAGTGGAGGGAATGAGTGCAAGTGAAAGTGAAAGCGCACTTCACACACCATGCGTCAACCACAAAACTTGTAATACAACTTACCAAAAAGGTATATATTTTTTTAAACTATAGATGAAACGCAAATAATAAAAATTGTAAAAAATAAAAAATACATAGACTTTATAATTCGATTAACATGATTTACGTCCACGAATTACAATAAATAATAATTTTAATATTTTACTTATACTAATTCTAGCTGTATATATTTAACTTTCTTCCCCGTAACCCAACAATATTACTCCCCGAGAAGGATATCTAAAAAAGGCAAAATAGTAGTAGTATTCAGTATTCACAAAAGGAATATAGCTTCAATTCTGGTAAGTGACTTAATTAGAAGGAAAGTACTAGTTAGAAAGCCAAAGCCAAACCTTTTCAATATAGAATCATTATATTAATTTTTGGAGTTTAAAGAAAGGCTTACTGATAGAATGCGGTGGGGTTGCGGTAGATGTCCCCGGCGGTTAACTCGAGGAGGTCTGGATTTCGAATCGAAGCGGCTTTTCGAATCGAAGATCGTGCTCGAGCTAGTCCTTGCTCAAGTCTCTGATCTTCTCTCTGCATCGCCAAATTTAATTCAAACATACACATTCCAAAAAGATAAACAGAGAGTTATATACATACATATATATATATATATATCGAATTCTCTGTACATTTCTCAAATTCAAACCAGAGAAACAAAGATAGTTAAATAGAAAATGTGTAAATTTCTCAAACGTTCAAGCGGTGAATAAATAAAACGGGTAAAAACACAAATTGCCTACAGACATATAATTATATATTAATTATATGTATATAGAGAGAGAAAAACAGAGTATTATACATCGAATAGGTTTCTCATATTCAAACCAGAGAAACAGAGAAGTACCTAGAGAATGTGTAAGTTTCTCCAAGACTCAATCGGGGAATCAGAAAATCAGTATAAACAAACCTATTGGTATGCGTATGTTCATATATAAATATATGTATATATATATATATCATATATGCATATAGAACACAAAATTATGGATTTGAATTTCAAAATGACGCTTTAGGTGATTTTTCTCGATAATTTGAAACGCATCATTCAAACAGAGGGAAATTCGAATTGTACTGATTCGATCTCTGTTTCTCAGTTTATTCATCAATCTCTTCAGCCTCAAATTAGTGAAGAACCATACGCATATGAGTTTGTACATATATATACATAAATACACACAAAAAAGAGAGCAGACTTATAGGAGACTCTGTTTTTCCAAATCATGAACCATACTCTTCATAGCCTCGACTTTTCAGTCGGTGTATGTGTGTGTGTTTTCAGTGTGTGTAGTTGTGTGTGTTCTCACTGTGAGCGTGAGAGACAAACAGAGATCGAGAGCTGAAACACTCACAATGAGAGTCTTTCTAGAGGGACGATTGGCGAAGGAATTAGCGTGAATAGCCTCGAAATCATTGCTACGAGTGTTGATCTTCGTCTTCAACGCCCCAATCGGTACTGAGAACACCAATTCCGAACCTAACTGACCTAAAACCAAAAAACCCGCGAAAATCAATACCACAACCAAGAGTGAAACAGGGACGACGACGGCTCTTACGTAACCCGCCTTCGTCATCACAAGGAAAACGCTCACTTTCTCTCTCTAAAATTCTCACTTTTTCTCTCTCTAGGAACTCATTAATTCGATGGGATAATTGATGAAAACGGTCAAGAAAAAGGCGGGGAAGGAAAGCAGCTCCCCTTTTCTCTCTCTTCAAATTTATGGCGCAAAAAAGGCTGGAAGCGTGACACTTCATATACTGATATATCCATCATATACACTGTATATACATATATATGTATATTATATATAATTTTAAATCCATGTCATTTTCATTTAGAAAGAAAATGGAATTTTATATAGACCTGACCAATGCTAAGAATTAGAGTGCACCTAAATTTACTCATGTGAGAGTCCTAAAATGAAAAAAATTGATTTATTTTATTTTATGAAGATAAGTGAGGTAATATTTATCAATAGCAATTCCTATAGTTTTGTAGGATTGGAACATGATAAAGTAACTAGTTAACTAACTATAAGACCAAATTTATTTCTATATTTGATTTCTTTTTGACAATTTATATATTAAAAAGGAAATTGTTGTTATCCCAATCCTTACTTATAGTAGTAATTGGTAGTACTTTACAATTTTCATAATTGATAACCCATACATTTGATAAGGTTCCTTCCCATTTTCCCTTATATTTCTTGCATGTACAATTGTTGCATAAATGTTACCTATCACTGTAATCAGGATTTACCAATATTCTTATTAATATATATATATATATATATATATATATGTATATGCAGTGTGTAATTAATCCCTAGAACAATTTCACTCAACAATAGAAATTCAATTTAAATCAGGAAAAATGTAGCACCAAGAAAACAACTCCTTCACACTGTCCTTCTATGTGAGGATGACATAGTGTAATAGTCAAAAAGTACATGGTCCAACAAGGATGGTCCACATAACTGATGGGCCAAAGACGGATGAACCGAATAAATAATGGGCTCATAGAATTTTCTAGAAGATGAGTGATCCATAAGTCAGAGAGTTGTCCTACTTATGGAAAAAAAAGTCCAAAAAAGAAAATAGTTTATCAAATCCCATGATTTAAGGGATTGATAAATTTGGGTAAATTGGCTTGACCCATTTACCAAATTGTGTATAAATACATGGCCAAAGATTGAATGAAGGATCCAATTTAAAACCCAATTATTATTCTGTATTTTTTTGCCTCTACACAATTGACGCCGTCTGTGGGAAACACTATTATTGAAATCTTTCTTTTCAATAGATTCTCATTCTCTACGAAGAGCTTAGATTTACAACATCCATGGCGGTTATCACCCGTTCGCAGCAGTCTGAGTTGCCTCCGAATGGAGGCCAACCTTCACAAACTGAAGATCTGATCAGGCGAGCCTTGGAGGAAAGAACCGCCGAATTGGAGAGACAGAACGCCGAGTTGGTGGCCAAACTGGCTCTATTGCAAAACCCTCTAGAAACCCCGAACGACGAACAATCCAACCAGCTGGAACGATCCGCAGGCCACCAATTAGAAAGGGACAACCACCATGCAAAGTCCAACAACGATCGGGGGGAACACGCAGAATCATCCCTGCAAGTGCTCGGGATGCACAATCCCAAGGAGACACTGACCATGAAAAAGTTGGAGGAGATTATGATCAGATTCCAAAGCGAGGTGCTTAAGTATCTGAAGATTCAGACCCCAAACGATCTGGCCTCCGAGGCATCCATCGACGCCGTGCAGACTCCGTTCACCCTAGCGATCACCAGCGTGCCCTACCCGGAGAGGTTCAGACTACCAAAATTTATCCTGTTCGATGGCACGAAAGATCCGACGGAACACAACTACCATGTCCATACAAAAATGAATGTCTACAACAAAAACGAAGCCCTACTCTGCAACGTCTTTCCCACCAGCCTGACCGAAACAGTCCTGCTATGGTTCAGGAAGCAACCACCCCGATCAATTGGAAGCTGGCTCAGACTCTGTGAGTTGTTCATTGCCCAGTACTTCGGCAATAAAAGACAAAGAAAGACCATCTCCAGTCTATTCACCATGATCTAAGAAAAAGGTGAATCCCTGAAAAGTTTTGTCTCGCGATTCAATGTGGATATGTCTTCAATTGACAATTACGATCAACACTCAACCATTGAGGCTTTCAGAATGACCTTGATCCCTGGAACCAAGTTCCATCAGTCTTTGGTCAAAAGGCCACCTGCAGACATCGGGGAACTCAATTCCAGGGCACAAGGGCATCTCCGGATAGAAGAAGAACTAGCCATACGACAAAAAAGGACAGCCTTTGTAAGCATAGAGGCAAGAGTATCCGAACCAAAAGTTAAGGATTAAGCAACCGATCGGAAGCGGCCGGGCGCTCCTCCTGCACCCTCCCCAGTCCCAGAGAAACGTTAGAGATTCGAAGACAAGATTACTCCGTTAAAGGTTACCCTGGCCAAACTGTATTAGAAGACTAAGGGTAAAGGAATCTTCCGGTCACCACCCCCCATCAGACAACCAATGGACCAGAGAGACATGTCAAGACATTATGCCTTCCATGGCGAGTACGGACACCATGCCAACAAGTGCAGGAGCCTTAGGAGTCAAGTATAAGCTATGATAGCAAAAGGGGAATTGACGGAGTACGTTGTAAAGGAGGGCACCCGACCAGATCAAACATCACACACACTCACCAAGGGAGCAGTGGGACAGCCCGTAAGAGTCATTCACATGGTTCAAGTTGGCCCAAGTCGGTCAGAAGCAGAGGAAACACGTAGATCCTAGATGCGTCAAGCCTATAAACTGCGAAAGGTTGGGGAAATCAGCGAGTTCTGAAGTCCGAAAGAGGATGCCCGTATAACTTTTTCTTCTGCAAACATGCGGAACATTCAATCACCACATGATGATCCTTTGGTTATCTCCCTCATGGTCTCAAATTGCCTGATCAAGAGGGTAATGATTGACCCAGGAAGTAGTGCCAACATTATCACCAAGTGGGCCTTTGAGAAGTTAGAGATCAACCCTCAGGAGATAATCCCTTCCAGAAGCCCGATAGCCGGATTTAATGGCAGGAGAGTGGAACCAATGGGAGAGATCTAACTGCCAGTAACAACGGCAATGCGCATACTCAGAGAAACTTTTATGGTGGTGGATGTTAAACCCTCATATAATCTCTTTATGGGCAAGGGTTGGATCCACCGGATGCACAGAGTTCCTTCAACCATGCATCAAGTCATGCGCTGCATCGATCCAAACGGAATTGATTTGATTGATACCAGGGAGATTAGGTAGCAGCCAAAGAATGTTACACCGTCACCTTGAAAGGTCTGAGGAAAAGGATAGAACCAGAACGAGAATCACGGTCCAAGGCGGTACCCTATGATCAATAGCAATTACAGAAGGAGGGTGCGGGGTCATCAACAGCAGTTGAACCTTTGCTATAAGTTCAGATTTACCCCGATCACCTTGAAAGGTTGACTTATATTGGTTTTGGCCTCAATGCACAAGAAAAAAAGAAATGGAGGTCCTCCTACGCTCAAACACTAACGTATTTGCCTGGGGCCACATGGATATGACCGGCATCGATCCGTCAGTAGACCAACATTCCCTCAACGTGGATCCCGGCGCAAAACTCGTCAGGCAGAAACAGAGGTGAATGGGGGCTCACCGAAACTAGATCATAGCTGAAGAGGTTGATCGACTTCTCCAAGCAGGATTCATTAAGGAGGTACAATATCCTTCCTGGCTGGAAAACGTTGTTGTTGTTCAGAAGAAGAACAGAAAATGGAGGGTGTGCGTGGACTTCATCGACCTGAACAGAGCATGCCCGAAGGATTGTTTCCCCTTACCAAAGATTGATCAGATGGTAGATGCCACCGTAGGATTTGAGCGCTTAAGTTTTCTTGATGCATACTCTAGGTATAACTAGATACGAATGAACCCAGATGATGAGGAAAAAACCGCATTCATCATTGAATCAGGTACATATTGTTACACAGTTATGTCTTTCGGACTAAAAAATGCAGGTGCAACCTTTCAGAGGTTGGTCAACAAGGTTTTCCAAGACATGATGGGATCTACCATAAAAGCCTACATTGATGACACGGTGGTCAAAAGCAAGGCAAAAAGTGATCACCTGACCGATCTGCAGCAGGTATTCGATACCCTCAGAAAGTACAAAATGAAGCTCAACCCATCCAAATGTTCTTTCGGAGTATCCTTGGGCTAATTCTTGGGACACATAGTTGATCGGACGGGAATACAGGCTAGCCCAGCACAGGTCAAAGCTCTCATGGAGTCAGCAAAGCCAAAGTCCCGGAAGGAGATCCAAGTGTTGACCGGAAGAGTAGCAACCCTCAGCCATTTCATCTTTCGCTTAATTGATCGGTGCCGGCCATTCTTTCATGCTATAAAGGCGGCAAAATGAGAGGTCTTGGGGCTGGAGCAATCAGAAGCCCTGAAAAAACTCAAAGGCTACATGGCAAAGCCTCCTATACTGGCAACTCTAGAAGCAAACGAGCCATTACACTTATATCTAGCCATATCTATAACATCTACCAGCGCCGCTCTAGTCAAAGAGGGCAAGGGGTACCAGATACTAGTCTTCTACACCAGCAAAGCTCTTGCTGATATAGAAACCCGTTATTCAACACAAGAAAAGCAGGTACTATCACTAATCAATGCAAAGCGACGTCTTCGACATTATTTTGAAGCACACCCGATCGTAGTGCCAACTACAACCCCGATCAGATCCATAATGGCGAAACCTAAGTTATCAGGGAGAGTATCCAAATGGGTAATAGAACTCGGGATTTTTGACGTAACCTATGTCCCCTGAACAGCCATCAAAGGACAAATGGTAGCTGACTTTCTGTTGGAAACAGAAACTATAGACTCTTTAGAAAAAAATGAACATGGCTTATGGGTTGTGTTCGTAGACGGATCATCAAATGTCAATGGAGCAGGGATCGGTGTAGAGCTCGTGACACCAGATGGTACTAAAACTCAGCAGTTCATTCGATTGGAGTTTCTTGCCTCCAACAACGAAGCCGAGTATGAGGCCCTTCTAGTAGGGATCCAGTTGGCCCGAAGCCTTCAAGTACAGAAGTAGAGATACGAAGTGATTTCCAGTTGGTCGTACGGCAGTTAAACGGAGAGTATGAAACCCGAGAGCCTAAAATGGAGGCATACAGGAATTTGGTACAAAAAGAGGCCGATGAATTCCAGCAGTTAACCTTTGAACAGATCCCTAGAGGGGATAATATCATAGCAGATCGACTGGCTAATCAGGCATCCGCAGCAGGGGAGAGTATGACTCTAATAGTGCCGGTGGACTTCATCATCCGATCAAGCTTGGAGCCCCCCGAAGACATGATGGTCATCCCTTGGGAGACAAGTTAGATGGACCCCATAACTGACTATTTGAGGACCGATGTGTTACCTGAGTCAAATCCAGAGGCCCGGAAGATAAGAATGAAAGCCGCCAGATATGCCCTATACAACGACCAACTATACTGCAAGTCATTCTCCGGGGCATATTTAAGATGTCTCACACCCTCCGAAGCTTCTGCGGTCATGGAAGAGATACATGCTGGATCATGTGGCAATCATTCCAGAAGAAGGTCTTTAGCCCATAAAGTTCTCACCTAGGGATACTTCTGGCCTTATCTATCAAGGGACGCTGAGGTCTACACCCGACACTGCAAAAAGTGCCAATTTCATGGAGATGTCATTCATCCACCACCGGAATTACTGAACCCAACAATTATCCCTCATCCCTTTGCCTGATGGGGGATGGATATCGTGGGTCCTCTCCCGCAAGCTATACGATCTATTACACATGTTCTTCTGGCTACGGATTACTTTACCAAATGGGTAGAAGTCGAGGCATACTCCACTATCAAAAGTAGCTATGTCATAAAGTTCATATGGAGTCACATCATTTGTAGATTCGGTCTACCCCGAACTATAATGATGGACAATAGCACCAATTTGGATAACAGGAAAGTTCAAGCGTTCCTGGCAAAACATGGGATCAATCAGAGCACTTTTTCCATTGGCTATCCACAGGGAAATGGACAGGCTAAAAGGACGAACAGAACAATTTTTGATACACTCAGGAAAAATCTTGAGGAGGCAAAAAAAGCCTGGTTGGAATAATTGCCCGAGGTCTTATGGTCCTATCGAACTACTCCAAGACAACCAACAGGAGAGACCCCTTTCGCCATGGCCTATGGTGCCGAAGCCGTTATCCGGACCGAATTAAGAGTACCTACTTTAAGAAGTCAAGCCTGGGAGGAAGGTCCAAATAATCAACACCTAGCTCATGATTTAGACCTACTGGAGGAAATAAGAGAAGTTGTCGGGATAAGGTTGGCTGCTTATCAGCAACAAGTCAGGGCACGGTTTAATCAGAAAGTAAAAAAAAAAGAGTTTCAGGTAGACGATATGGTACTCAGAAGAAAGATTGGGATTATTGGAAAGTTATGGGAGATATGGGAAGGACCTTATACAATAATTGAGGTCATCGGACGCGGTGCTTATCGGGTATGGAAGAACGAGACAGGCCGCATCGAGCCCAACTCTCAGAACGCTTATCGGCTGAAGAGGTATTATCCTTAGATAGTTTCTTTTTCTTGTTAAAAAGTAGAGTAAAACTATGTCTCGCATATGACACATTTTGCTGATTATAATAAAGCATATGTGCCCAATGTTCGGCACATTTGCCTCATGATTCTCAAGTTCTTTTGAATAAAGATATAGTCTATTTTTATATTCATGTATGTGCCCGAAGGCCTCATGGTTAATTGAAAATTTTCCTTAGTGTTAAAGTTCAAACCTGATTTGAACTAGCTAGAGGACAAAAACAAGCCTCAGGGGCGATATGCCCAAAGGCTCCACGTTTAATTGAAATATTCCTAAGTGTTGAGTTCAAACCTGATTGAACTAACCAGAGGGCAAAAACAAGCCTCAGTGGCTATATGCCCGAAGGCTCCATGTTTAAATTAAAATTTTCCTAAGTGTTGAGTTCAAACCTGATTTGGACCAACCAGAGGGCAAAAACAAGCCTCAGGGGCCATATGCCCGAAGGCTCCATGTTTAAATTAAAATTTTCCTAAGTGTTGAGTTCAAACCTGATTTGAACCAACCAGAGGGCAAAAACAAATCTCAGGGGCCAGATACCCGAAGACTAAATATTAAAATAATTTTTTTTTACTAAAACCAAAACGATAAGAACAAAATACCACTAAACTGGGAAAGTTCTTTTTCATTAAAAAATGATAGAAAACTAAAAAAACACCCTTCTAAAAAGGGGTAAGTACAGAGAACTGAAAATCCTATTCTACTCAGGAGGAAGATAGTTTTCGCCCTTCAAGATAACAGCAAACCGTTTCTCATTTTCAGAAGCCGGTGGGTCCTTTTAAGGAAGAGACACACCCATGAAAGCATCAAACTCCTCACCAGTCTTGAACTCCCGATCTGCCAAAGGAATGTGCTCCATTTCGTGCATATCTCGCCACGCTCGGACCGATCGAACGTCGCAGATGGTGACATACCGGCTGTGCATGTCCAGACCACCCAAACGGCACACCTCTACCTTGGATCGCTCAAGAGCCAAAAGATTATCTGACTCCACCTTTTTGGCAGCTATCTTCTGATAGGCTATCTTCGCATCTGCAAGCTCAGTGGCTAAAGCCATCTTTTCGGTAGCTAAAGCCCTCTTCTCAGCCTTTTCGATCTCCAGAAGGCTTTTATGCTCAGTGACGCTCTGGCGAAGACCACCCGCCTCTTTGACCAGAGCAACCCGATGCTCGTTATTTTGCTGGAGTTGGGCCTGCATCTTGGCCATTTCCCAAACATCAGATTCCACGACATTGTTGTAGGCCTGGATCCCATAAAGCTACACAGAAAGAGGAAAAAGGGCATGTTAGTACATAATGAAGTAAAGATAATGAACCAAGGTACAAAATAAAAATGAATTACCAACCTCCATGACCATTGTGGAGCTCTTTTTCAGAAGCTCAGTCCTGAAGATTTTCGACTGAGCAGCCCTATCGGCCGGAGTCCAAATCCCCTTCGCCATAACTCGTAGAGCTTTTGTCTAGCAGATGGTGAGCTAATCGGCGCAGACCGAAGTCCCATCGGGTAGGAGAAACTTTGGCTCCTAGGGAATAGAAGTACAGGGGGCCTCATGAGCCTGAGAAGTTTTGCTCGTCGAGGCTTCAGTAGCTTGGGTCCTAGGTATTTTATTGGCCATTCCACCACCTATACCAGATCGAGTCCTCATGATTGGAGGATTTGCAGGAGGAGGTTGGGGTGGATCTACTGGACTTTGTGCGGGCGGAGGTACTGGAAGCGCCGGGGGTGTCGTCGAGAGCAGTACAATGTTAACCAGGTTAACCCCTTCAGAAACCTGAGTGCGTCTGGCAGAAAGGGGTTTGACGGGAAAATCCATCATGTCAACAGCAGCGCCCAAGTTAGAAATCATCTCCAGATTGGCCTGAGTCAGAAGGGTAGTGGCAAATCAGACATTGCTCCAGATCTTGGCCTTCAGAAAGGCTATCCGTTCTTTTATGAGGGACAAGGAAATTTCTCTATCCTCATAACCTAGAAATTTGTATGCGTATTCCCCCCGATGTAAATCACAGAATTCACAAAGACTAGAAGCCTTATGGAGGGGACGGTAGACAGGAAAATGAATGGCACCGAAGGTATGTGGGATCGGGAATGTCAGAGAGAACGGGTAAAACCAATTGCCGCTAACAACTACCATTCTTTATTTCCACCATTTATTAAACTTTTCTGTACCAGAACATATACCCCGACCCTGGAAGGGAAAGAGGTTGTATCTACCCTTACTTTCTCTGGCATTTTGGAAAAAATAGCAAAGAAGCAAGTCGGTTAAACCTAGGTTAAGGTCCAGATTCCTATTGTATAAAAGGAGCATGGATAGAATCCTAAGGCTATTCGGATTGAGTTGAAGGAGGTGCAAACCTAACATAAAAAACACATAATGGAAGAAAGGGTGAAGAGGAAATCGTAAAACTTTAAGGTGAACCGCCGATAGTAGAATGCTACCTAGTTGTAGTCCATCACTCGTAAAGAAATCTAAATAGCCTGGGTAAGGGGCCACATCAATATCACCGGGTACACAGGTCTCAGCCCGAAGAAGTTTTACGTCCACATCAGGCCGGGTTTTCTTAAGAGGGGCAACTGTGAAGGGTTCAGAAGGCTTGGGGTCCACAGATTTATCATTATCGTGAGAACCCCTTGAAGCAGGTGTTTCCGGATTCGTTGACGAACCCAGAAGGTCGGCATTTTGAGGAACTATTTTTGGGACAGGGGCCTCTTGACGGGTAAAAGGAAGGCTATCACTATTGGTAGGGTCGGTGTCAGTGGCAGAGGACAGAACGACCTCCTCTACTGACCTAGTATCATCGTTGTCTGACATAGTTCCAAAAAGGTAGAAGAGACAGGGGGGGGAGGGAAAAGATGAAAATTAAAAAGAGGGAAGTATTATCCGACTTACTCAGCTGATAATGAAGAGGCAGGAAGAGCTTCTGGTAGGATCAGACGTCTATTCCGATGATGGTTCTTAAGGCCGACATGAAAGATTGCAGAAATCATAGAGAAAAAGGGAGAGAGCGAAAATTGAGAAAGTGAGGAATGAAGAAATGAAATGATTTAGAGGGGGTTTTATAGAAGAAAAAGAGCATTCCAAAGGACTACATGAAGTCTGAAGGTCGCACAATGCACGAAGAGCCGTCATGGTGCGAGAAACAAGGATGTTGTGGCCACACGTTTTGAAATGCACTTAAATGCCCAATAAATTCTTGCCACTTCACCACCATCATTTCCCATAAAATCATCAATATCTATATATATGTGCATGTATAGATTCGATCATGGGCTATGAATTGTCCCATGAGCCCATAACCTCAGGGGCCTATGTAATAGTCAAAAAGTACATGGCCCAACAAGGATGGTCCATAGGGCTGATAGGCCAAAGACGGATGAGCCGAAGAAATAATGGGCCCATAGAATTCTCTAAAAGATGAGTGATCCATAAGTCAGGGAGTTGTCCTACTTATGGAAAAGAGAGTCCAAAAAAGAAAAGAATTTATCAAATCTCATGATTTAAGGGATTGATAAACTTGGGTAAATGGGCTTGACTCATTTACCAAATTATGTATAAATACATGGCCAAATATTGAATAAAGAATCCAATTTAAAACACAATTATTATTGTGTATTTTTCTGCATCTACACATAGGAACTCCGATATATTTTTTTAGTGATATTAGATGTTCTGTATTAAAAACATATCTTTCTCATATTAAAAACTGTTTATAAGACAGAACTAAAACAAATACTCCACTTGCTTAAAATAGACAAAGTAAATATTTTTGAGCAAAATAGATAGAAGGAAGAAGTTGGCAAAAGTTGTATAAAGGGTAATTGTCACGCCCCGAATCCGAAAACCCGGATAATGACTTAAATTTAATTAAAATTCATAAAAATATCAAATGGTCAAACTGGCCAACCGACATTGTTTATAATTCACTAGCGCGGAAGCGAAATAGAAATAATAAAATCACACACAAATCCCGAAATCAAATCAAATTACAACACGAACACACTAGTCCAAAGCCAAACAAGTACAAATCATAATAAGCACGCAATCTTTATTATTACATAAAGATGTAATTATTATAAGTTCAAATTCCACAAATTTCCAATAGCTCATGCATCATCCACCAACGGTTCTTTTCCTGAAAAATGTTAAGGGGTGAGCACAAACGGCCCAGTAGAGAAAAATCATGAAGCGTAAGATTCCGCAAGTATGTAAATTAATGAATACGTATAGGTTCAAGTCTCTACCCTAGTCCAATGTCATGATATAAATGCATAAGGAATCACAATATAAACTCATGTAGAACAATTTAAATAATATCATCAAGATAATTTAAAAGTTCTATAGTCACGAAATTAAAACCAATACTCTCAATACGAATTCAAATCCAACTATCACAACAGAGATAGCATCAAATTCAAAATCATCAAATGGGAAAATTATGTCATGAAACAAACCCTAGGACATGAACTACCTGTTCATCTGCCTAGCCGTCTTGGGGCTACTAACCCTACGGTGACGTCAACCAATCGCGCGATAATTCGAGGACTTGCACCCCGGGAGCTCCTTCGTCCCCCCATTGCTCACACCACACGACCATTTCCCAAAATCAACAACCAATCCACCATTCACAATTCACAATTCATAAATGTCATTCACATGCGCACATAAGTAATAAATATATCCGCACTCCATGATCCACCTAATAAAAATTCTATAGTGGCATGAATCAATGTATTTAAACACATTAATGCAATTTCACAACTCATGTAAAAATAGCACAATATGATAATGAATCTATATATAAACATTAAAATACATAAATGAAGATTCTTAAACTCACACGATACCCCAATAAATCCCTACCTCAAACTTGATAAAATATCCAGTAAAATACCAACAATCAAAACAATATGGTTGTGTAGAGAATGAAGAAACGAATGGTTCTCCCTTCACGCCTTCATTTGTACCCTGTTATGCCCGAAACCAATTAACACATATTGAATAATTTTTTTTTTTATATATAACCATATTTATTTTTATAATAATATTTGCCAATAAACATTCTAATATATATAAATATATACTCAAAAATATTCGGGATTAATAGACAAAATTTAGCTACTTAATTAAGAATTGAAAAGTTCGGTTTCGAATACTACCGTAAAACGGACAATAGGTAATCTATGATTTTTAGAAAAATCTACAGGTTTGATAAAAATATGAAATTTACAGGATACACTCCAAACTTCTACTTAGATCTACTGTAAACTTTTCATAAGCTTTAATCAAAGTACAATGGTCCAAAATAATTATAAAAGACAGCTTCCCTAACAGTTCCGAAAACTGAACACCCTTTACTCCAAGATTTTTACAAACCTATCCATGAATTATATGACTACCAAAATCTCCAGATTTACATCATATACACTCAATATCAGGTGATAAAATTATAAGTACAAAATTAGAATTATAGATAGCTCAAATTGGTAACACAAGTTCCGGTTTTAAACTACGATTGAAACTGAACAGTTACTACTCAACAATTTTTCTTACCAGTATAAATTAACTTAAAATTCTTGATCTTTAATAAATATTTCCTAGACATATACAAAATGTTATAATAAAAGTTTCAAGATTTATAAGAATACGAAACCATATGAAACAATTGGCTAAACCGAAACCGAAATCGGATCAGCAAGCAGTAAAATATCACTGGACAGCCTACTTCCGTGATTTTTAGAAAATTAAATATTTATCTAAATGATCTGAAATTTTGAGAGATGATAATAGACATATACAAAAGCATACTGTAAAAGTTTCAAAAATGTATAAATAATTTAACATGGTCTATAAATTTCTCAAACCGAGTAAAAACAAACGGTCTGCAGCAACAACAATATCCGAATAACATGTTATTCCTAGATTTTTAATTAACTCTCTACTTATCTATAAATTCTGAAATTTTCACGAACATATAATCACATACCTATATATGATCTGTAAAATTTTCATAAACTAATTTTGATCCGTACATATATTATAAATTAGAGATCTAAAGCCTTGATTTTCACTAAACATGTAAACTAGCAATCTGGAATTTTTGAAAAATCAAATCAAATTAAATAATATAGATCACATACCGTAATTGGTATTAAACCGAAGATCGGAACACGTAGAACAACTTCCTAGTTGAGCACAAAATTGAATCCCCACTCTAAGATGCCCAAAATGTAGAGAGAAGAAGATAGGAGAAAAATAGAGAATGATGGAAAAAATGGTTTTGCTTGATTGTTGAGAATATGCAAAAGCTAACCTCAACACATCAATATAATGGCTGAAAATTTTCATCAATAATGTCATAAAGTGGTGTCAATATAATAGATGTATGATTGAACCTTTAAATGATGGAGGAATATGCTTTTGGAAAGTTGAAGATAAAAATAAAAATAAACATGTGGAATTCGGTCACACATTTACATATAATGAATATATTGCAAAAGTTACCCTCATCTTTATCAAACTCAAAAGTAACCCCCACATTTAATTAAAATATCGAAACTACCCGGTCAACGACAAAAATGAAAATTTTACAAAACATAGGAATGAACCCAAAAACTCAAATCATGAAATCCTTAATGCACGTAAACACATGCAATGTCACGTAATGCACAAGATAAAAATATATATATATTAACCGAAGAAAAATAAATTATTTAAATTAACCCAGTCATTACAGTAATACTATAAAAGTAATATAATGTGTTGAGAGGTATTTATGTCATTAGAAAAATATATTTGTTAAATTTGTAACTAATTGTACTAAAATTTCCTGTTTTATAAATAAATTTGTTGTTTAGCTCTATTTTGTAAGTACTTTTTGAAAATATGTCGTATTTTTAATGTTTTCATTTATTTATATAGTTTATTAATATTTAATAGTAATAAACAGTTGATTGTACATGCTCAAGGTCAGTGTTTTTTTAGTTAAATACGAGGACTAGCTAGGATTGAGAGATTTTCCTCACTCTCCCAGGATCTATCCCAAAGTTCTCAATGCATTAGATCAACCATGATAAAATATTACTCCATTAAATTAAAAAAAAAAAAAAAAAATTACATCCTCAATTTAATAACAATGCCAGTACTTTAAATCCATCATTTATATCTTGATGGAGTATGTTGCATGTGTATTAAATTCTCTAATTAAATGTGTTGCATAAGTATTTACAATAACTTTTGTATGAATGTTGCATTATAGATACAATATACAGGATTATATCTATACGTTACAATATAGGGGATGCAAGAGATAGTTTAACATGAAAGCCCCAACTTCTGCGTCTGTATGATTAACTCATAAACGGATAGCTATCAAAGTCAACTTACCAAAGAGAATATATGAGACTAGTAAAGATTGTGATGGCTCTTAAAAGTAGCTAACAAACTACCCCTTCTAAGGTTAGTACAAAACTTATATATCACTTCTTCACTCTTCAGCAACTAACTTACTGATATATATGAAGTACTTACAACATATTGCTGATTGCAATGTACTTCAGCAACTTGTGTGTGAATCCATCAAGGCAGGCATCATAAAATTAGAACATCTTGGTCCCAATCGTGAGATAATATTAAACTCGAAAATGAGTATCAAACGATACAACGAACCATGATCTCATCACCATACTAGTTGCAGGAACTCTTACTAATGCAAGAGAATTGTGGGGAATTATTGGATTTTAAAGCAAAAAAGAAAGTAAATTATTATTATTCAAACCAAAAGACCACCAAAAAGATATGGGCTCTCTCAGGAAAACCAGTAATTTCCTAGGCCTTACGAAAGCCGAGTTTTTGTAGTGATGCTTTGATGTCATTGACATTGCATCCTTCGGATTCAACAACATTTGGGCTGTTAAACGGAACAACATCTTCGAGAGGATAGCTTCTGTTGCTATGAAGTTTACGCGCGCCAGTGCAAAGCCCCTTCAATATCACAGTTTTGTGTACTCCACCAAGCAACCCTTCAAAATCTGAATCCCCACATTCTCCCACGAAGACGACAATATTCGACAAGTCTACGCCCCATCGAACATACAAGTACCTGAAGGGGATGTGTAATTATATAATAGACAAATAAATAAGGAGCGATCTGTACATCCTAAACCAAATGCTGCAGGGAAAAATTCGAGAAAATGATCAACCACGTGCAGTTCATTCAAAAACATAGGAATGTTGAAATTATTAGATTCTGTAAGCACACTTTCTCTCCTTAATTATAAGTGTGAGGAAAGAACCAGCGCCTCAATTCACTTCAAGATGCAGGCCATAACTTCGCATTTCTCTAAGCAACATTTCATTTTTACCACATAAAAAGTAGTGACCTTAATGGAACCCTACTACAACCACTGTTAATGACCTAAAAGAAACATATTATTCCTATCTGCCGTATCGAAGAGCAGATATCTACAAAAGCAATGGCTATCTGTATTTTTAACTCTTAACTTCCACAACGGAGATAATATGCCCATATAGATAATGTAGGGAAATATAATCTGTAAGTACAAAACAGCAGGTAAAAACCAATGTGATTGATTACTCATGTCTCACCAAACTTCTCTCCTGTCAGCCTCACAACTTAGTTCCATCATCAAACCTAATGATACCTCAGAACCCTACAAACCCTTTTACTACAGCAACAAGTCTAATGATCTCACCAAAACTTATGGAACTCCTGCTTTTATAGTTAAATTAGGGATAGCCAGTGAACAAGGCTCCCGCCATCGAGGGGTCTAGATAGGGTCAGATGTAAGCAGCATGGAGAGGCTATTTTGATTTTGAACCGGTGACCTCCAGGTCACAATGGAGCAACCTTACTGTTGCCCAAAGGCCCACCCTCTCCTGCTTTTAGAGCTACTAGATGAAACACTAGTGCATAGTGGAAAAATATCATAAAGGCCCAGGGAAGCACTACTAACACTAAATCTAAAGAAGACATCTTGTGATTGATACTAGATATTGCAAACAGTTTTTATTTTTATTTTTACTAGGGACTTACTGCCTTCTCTACACTAGGAAAGTCTACTCTAGTCCCCAAAATATAGGCAAAATGTCCTGATTCATACAAAGAACTTTGTAATGCTAAGAAGAATAAAAAGAACACACGAGAACTAGACCGGCATGATTGATATCTCCTTACTAACAGAGGCAGATGACTTATATATCAAACCTAAATGCTGTCATGTAAACCAAAGCAGTGGATTAGTGGTCTTATAGCCCAAAAAGAATGATACTGTCAATCATATAACGAAGATATTGCGTGGAAATTTTATTTTATTTTATTTTTGTCAAATGATCTTATAAGAAAGTAACTCCTTCCATGAAGATTATTTAGCAACCTATGTCTTGTGGCAGAATGCACACACGGCTCTTCCAAAAGAAAAAGTGAAAATTTCTCCAATTCCAAATCCAAGGCGCCGATATGGTGTTCCCAAAATAAGGTTAGCGTTTTGCTTAATTTTTCATTTTTTTTCTTTTTTCCTAAATATTTTGTTTCAACAAAAGGTAAAAGGTTGTTACAGTCTTCGATTAAACTTTCAATGTGGTCCTGAACAAGTACCAAACAATCTGGAAGTCAAAGTCATGATAATTATCCAAATGCCATAGTAGAGGGCGATTAAAATACATAGAAGGATTACTGAAATGGGTAGTCAGGAAAAGAAAATAAAGGTAAGAAAAACCTACCTGAGGGCTTGACATCGAGAAGCCAGCACAGGGATCACATTCAGCTTGTTACCATTTTGGCTATAAATGATGTTGCATCGCAGAGCTTGAATTCTTATCATTTTCCGTAGTTCCTTGACAGGGGGAACCTGTGAAGCGAAAATTAGCACCAAAATATTTCAAGAGCACAGCACCAAGTAATATGACATAAAAGAACCAAAAACAAAGGTGACAGTTCCAAAAAAACAGAGATTCCTGGTATCTTGGGAAGATTTCCAAAAGAAAAATGCAACATATATACACATTACCAAGGCTGGCTTTTCCACTTTGTATGCATAACAATGTGCAGATGATCCTGATTTATCTTCTGCAACAACTTGCCCTTCTCCTTTCTTTTTATCATTAAGAGAAGCAGCCCAACGTACCAAAGTTTTCCTCAAATGCTCTCCACCCCAACGGTAATCAATGTGTGTGTGATAATCTGAGTCTACTACAAAGGGAAGCCCAGAAAGACTATCCCCAGAATTCGAAGATGGATAGTAAAGCTCACCACCACTATTGCAAATAAAAGCATCAAAATCAGTAGGGCTCAATCCTCCCGATTTCAGAAGAGAATGTATCTCAGATACAGTTGAGGCTGTTGACAAAACAAAGCCTGTCGAACCTGCACTTCTGTCCCCACCCGCAGCCTCAACAATCTTTTTGATGATATCAAGAGAATCACACATCGTATCACAATCCACAGCAATGATATAGATAAACTTCCTCCTCCTCAACGTGGGAAACTTACTTGCGTTACTTTCTGTTTTCTCCAAGGACCCCTCATTTTGTGGGTGTCCTTTAGACCCCTTCGACAAAACTGCATCCTCTAATCTGCTCTTCTTCTCATCAAGAGCACTTTCTTCAGCATCTAAAACATTATCCATAGTTCCACTCCCTTCATTTTTCTCTCCATCAAGTGACATCTTTAAGTTTAAAGATAAATCCTTTATATCTCTTAATGAATCATTGGGTGAATCTGATTCTGAGTCGGACATTTCACATCTATCATCACTTCTTTGCCATTGTGGATGCCTTGATTTGCAGCTGGCTATTCTAGACAAGTACGTCTTACAGTGCTCTGGCCATGAAAAAAGGTGAATATTTTTCAATCCATTCTGCCTACATCTTGCCCAAAGTTGCTTATCCGCAACAAGCTTCAGGAGAGCATCAGCAATTGATTGTTGCTGATGAGGGTCAACTAGCAGACCATTATCAAGAACCTGAAAAAGTTCATGGTCAGTATTAGAAGCTAGCATGAAACTTCATCTTGCTTCAGATCCAATGAACAAATTATAAAATCCTTCAAGAAATAGGGAAGCTCCCCAATGGACAAACCCGATGAATATCCACTGGCCCTCCATTTTTTGTTGCTACAATGGGCAAACCATAAGCTGCTGCCTGCTCAGTGGGAAGTGGAAATGTTTATCTTGGATTAGCTAAAACATGGTCATGAAAGATGAAGCTTTAGAAGTCATAAAACAAGGCTAATCACCTCAATTAAAGTGAGCCCAAATGGCTCAATGAAAGCTGGATTGATGAAGACACCCTATAAAAAGAATTACTAGAATGAGGAAGTCAAAATCACATCAAACAGGAAATATGATCCAATAAATATTATGCTAAAATAAACATAGTTAAATGAGAAAAAAATAAAAAATAAAACATAAACAATGTAAATTAATGAGAACTACTATTCAACACCAAATAAATCTTTTTTCCCAAAAATACCTAGGTATGCTATATCCATCACTTGTCCCTTTATGACATCATAAAAGAGCACCAAGCCACAAAGGAAAGTGATCTTCAACCTGTAATCTTTCCCTACTTCATCTATTACACCCCAAACACCAATCTTTTCCAATCCATATAAACCTAGCCTATTGCATTCCTATTTAGATGCGTTGTTACTTGCTCATATCAAGGTGCTAAGAAACTATAAATAGGCATTGCAGGGATGCTAGTAATTTTATAATAAGGCACAATTTTCATAATAGAAAAAGTTGCTTCTTCTTTTACAAAATAAGCTCTGAAATAATATATGGATCTCCTCTCTAAAAATCAAAGCACTCGGAAACACTATCTGGTCATTATAGAGAGTGCTAAGAACTTATACACGTACAGGTTTTATTGAAGCAATACAGAGATGAGAAAACCAAAGTTTCAGCCGATGCAAATGGGAAAAAAAGTTATCTAAAAGGGAAAAATATGATCATGAATGAATTTAGAGGATACTGGAACACGAAACTTTCAAAAAGGTACAAACCAGAAAAGCAAATCCAAAATTTGCAGTGTCTGTAGTTGATTCATATATGTCTTATTGTTAGGGATGCCCTACAGATATATCCTTCTTTTACCTCAATTTGATAAGTGCTCTTCACAAAACTTACCTTGGTTTTGGCTGCAAGACGATATATCTCAGGAACGTCAGACTGCTTGTGATGTTTAGGATATGCCACATGACCATACAGATCATATTTGTCAATCAATTTAAGTATTGAAACTAGAACAGATGCATTTGTGCTGGACATTTCATCTATAGCATCCCTGTTACCCATTATTAATGTCTGCAACAACAAAAAAATGCAATATACAGTCACAAAGCAGGAAAAGAAGTAGAAAAAAACTCAATTAAGAAGTCTTATCAACCACTCGGCAGCATCGTTTGCATGTATTCATCAGCAAGCGCAATTCAAAGATTCAAACATACAAGATTAGCAAGTTCTCTCATGGAGCGACATTCTCCAAAAGCTTTGACTAAGGTTGTAATGTTCTTTTTCGGGTCTGCCCTGGCAAGTGCAAGTATCATAGGCTTGCGTGGATTGTTGAAGAAACGCATTATCTGCCAAATCACCAGGATAAAACTACTATCAGAATATCCATGAGACATAAAGTAAGTTTCTTTGTTAATGATGCTCAGCATCATTACCAAAATCTTTTATCGGTAACACAGACATAGATTCAGTCAACAATGAATAGTTAAAACCTCGGACCAAATAGGTGGGTCTGGAGTCCCGGAGTTATCTTCACTTGCTTCTGTTTCCCAATCCGTCTCACCATCATGTGGAGCTATATGATGAAATTCCATTCCGGGAGGAATTACCTACAAACCATTGCAATGATTACGAAAACCAATTTCAGCCGTAAAAGTAAATTCCAAACCGTCTAAATTGTACAATCAGCTCAGCTACATTTGTTAGGACAATAATTAAAGATGAACAAAATTTGTACTTACAACTGTGCGAGGAGTAAACCTGCCATAACAGCTAACATTTCGTTTTATCCTTGCTCTGAGTTTGCGCTCTAGTATTGGATCAAAACCATCATACATACGCCATTGCTCATCTATCTCCTGTCTAGTGCTGGTAATAACTACTTCAGAGGCATCAAGAGAGATCTCCTCAGCCTCTATACGCCGCATTATTTTGTATGTAGCGTTAATTTCTTCCCTCGATTGGCGTCCTTGTTTTAAGAGTTGTTCAAGCTTGTCTCTTCCAAGCGAGTGGCCAGTAAAAAGCATCGGTACATTTAAAGCTCCAGACAGAAGAGCAGCAGAATCACCCGCATCTGCATAATGTCCATGAATCGCAACAGGCCAGACAGGTATTCCACCACCAATTTGCTCACCAAGAACTTTAGACATTTGCAAAATGTGGCTAAGTGCACCATCAACAAATTCAGGAATGTGAGGCCAAAGCAGTTCTTTAGGTGTATATTTATCTTTTGGACCAAATGGTATACGAACGATATAAGCACCACCGCTCTCCCCCATTTCATCCATGGAATTTTCGGAGTTAATCGGATTTAGCATCTCTGTTGGTTCACCATAACTCCAGTCTATATCTGGTGCCGATACTTGCCTTGTCAGTAAATCGACCCGATAAACCCCAGGCATTGTGCCCAATGCCCTGGCAAGTTCTACCACATACTTGACCTGAGTACAAAAATTAAATGAAGTGGCAAATAAATGGTAGCTAGATCCAAAACCATGCAGACAAGGAACTTTAACAAGACTTTATGGCCAGAAGCTACCTGACCACCTGTATCAGAATCCCGACCAAGTTCCATATTTTCACCGCGGATCAAACCATGGAGGCTGCATGAAGACTAGTTGTCAGGAAGATATAAATACAATCATGAAGATCAGTAATATCATTTGTTGTCAGCTCAAAACTAGGACAAAATCTTCGTATAAACAAGGACTATTTTTTAATAGATACAGAGAAATCCAGTCCATGCCTTATTAACACAATGTAAAGTTTCTTCTCCTTGTGCTGACTAGCCCAGTTCTCCATCACATCAACAGATTGTATCCTACGCATACCTCCTCTGTTGCTATCACCATGAGCCGAAAGCTCACTGACCATGTCCCCCTTCTCTCCTTCTGACAAGTCTTCTGACATATCAGCAGTTGCCTCTCTACGGCCTCTTTCACGTTCAAGATGTCGCTTAGCTTTTTGCTGAGCTTCTTCACCTTCAAGCTACAGCAGGAAACAAGTTCAAACAGTGATAAGCTAATGACAGAGCGGTTCAATATCAGAAGCATCAGGGTGGCGAAGCAGTAATACATAATTAAGGTTGAAAAATATATGGTAGAATATATTTTCCTCGAACTTGTAACTCTTAAAAGCATATTGATCTTGAGGACACTCCTACAAGGTTCCATCCTTGTACTGTTAAAATGAGAGGCTAAGGTTGATCCTTACAGCCTTGCAATGGAATAATTACAAGTGTGCAAACTTAGTGAGATCACCTCATCATAACCCTTTCCGATTATTAATATAATTGAAATAACAAGGAACAAAAATCTAAGAGAAGAAAGAGAAAAATAACTTAAATAAATAAGATGAGGAAACTGATACAGAAAGGAGAACAAGACGGATAAGAACACACTGTCAGCCGATAAATGATGTTATCAAATGTCGAACATCATTTTTCCTTCTCCGTTTCAATTCATATTTGTATTATTATATTTATATACAATACATGTATAAATATTTTTATATAAAATAGATGGGATAGAATGGACTACCGCAGTAATGGAATCCCACTTTTTGGTAACTATGGATTGTTTAATTATACTTTTTAAGAAAGACCCAAAAAATGTGGTCAAAAACGAGAATTTCGGAGAAGCCACATGCCCGTTCTTCTGTAAACTCTCCCTTGAACAAATTCCCATAAGTTCAAAACTATGTGATTACCATACCATTAAAATTCTCAAATTCTCTATAATGGATAGCTGTTGAGAAAAACCATCATATCATATTAACAATGACTAGATTAAGTTGAAATATTGTTAATTCGTCACAAAGGTTGAATAAATAAATAAAAAGGGCAAAAATAATATTAGGAGAAACACATCTACTCACCGATAATCACAACAAAAAAATCTCTAACTTGAACTACTGATAATAGAACTCATTGTGAATGTGCTTATAAGTTGATAACTGTTGACACATGGGCAGCCAAAGATCGTGTGAATTAAGGCAAAGGCATCATCAGCATAAAGTTACTTTTCTTAGAGGTTCAGCAGCCATTTAATTTTACCACCAGCATATTCTTTCAGCAGAAAATTTTCAGATTGAACCTTGGACTCTGACGTAGTGTTGTGTCAAAGCTCATTATCTAAGCCTAGAGGAGGTAAGTCTTAAATTCTTAACAAAATCTGACATTCAATATTTTCAATTGATTCATAGATATGACATATCAATAGAAATTTAAATTACTAACTAGATATCAAGTTAAAATAAAAGGAATCAAATCATAGCGATCTTCGTGTATGTGATAACTCAATAAAGTAGATTTTAAGTGGAAAAAGCCAAAAGGGAAAAGCCATGGGATCTTACCAGGCAATTTTTAAAAATTCATCAAGAGGAAAGAGGTAGAAACATATTTACCAAGGTTTAATACTAAAAAGAATATGCTGTGAAATTTAATGTTCCTCCTCGGAATATTAGTTTTGTGAAGTTGCTTCATAATATTCTTCGTTTCAAAGTTGAGTTAGCCCATACAAGCAGTCAACTAGAGCAGAGATGCACTTTTAAGTGTCAAAGGGGAGAAAGAATATATCCCGTTTCTTTTTCATTGCGAGCCCAGGCACCTGTTTCAAGTAGTTTGTCTCTGAGAAGAGAGGCTGTACACAGATATTTAGTCCAAAAATGAATGCACAATAGTTGGAACAATGCATTCTGGTAGGGTCTTAAATCAGCTCAAGGATCAACTTTTTAAGAGTGGCATTTATTCATCGGGCTTTATAAGCTCGTCGTATAACATGATGAACTCCTACAAGGAAGGTCTTGGGAATATTCAAAAACAAAAAGGTTAATGGGTAACTACACTTATACGGCTCTTTCCAAAGTGAATCCAAGCTCAGGCTCTCCGTTAGACCAACGGAACCAACATGTGGAATTTCTTATTTTTGGTCAAGGAGCATGGAGGAAGTACATTTTATTTTTTGTTTATTTTCCAAATGGAGGTAGGACAATTGACAGGTTGAAGTTTTTCATGTTTCCCAAAAAGTTCTCCAAATATAATTACATACATATCAAATTGGCTAAAGTAAAAAAAATTCAAATCACTACTGAGACAATCAGTCAATAAATTACAAAAAGAAAAGAAAAACCTGCTTCTTTTGACGAGCCAAATTCCAAATCCTCCAACACATGTTCTCCAATCTTGTGTTCCTTTCCTCTGTGGTTTTAATCGCCGCAGCCTGCAAATAAATTGGATATATATAAATATGAATGCCATTCCAAACTCCACCAGCTTAGCTTGACACCTAAGGTTAAACTTTGTCATGACCAATATGAACATGAATCTTTCTAATACACTCACATTGACTGTAGTTGGGGCTTTAATCATAGCGAAATAACAGAATTCATGTAGCCGACCCCAAGTCACTCGGAAAAGGCTTGATTGTTGTTGTTGCATGGATATATATATATATATATTCCACATTAGTGTTTAATAACAAAATTGAAGCTTCTAATCAACGCAATTGCTTCCAATGAATCTTAAGAAGGATTATCAAGAACTAAAATCCTAAAAATTGAATAACAAAATTATTCTAATCCAATCTAATTCAAATTTGATGAGTCAATTTTAGAGAGAAATAAACAAATACAACAACCAAAATACAAAATTAAGTGTAATGTATGTATATATATATATATATATATATTCCAAATTAGTGTTTGATAACAAAATTGAAGGTTCTAATCAACGCAATTGCTACCAATGAATCTTAAGAAGGATTATCAAGAACTAAATTCCTAACAATTAATTGAATTACAAAATTATTCTAATCCAATCTAATTCAAATTTAGCAATGATGAGTCAATTTTAGAGAGAAATAAACAAATACAACAACCAAAATACAAAATTAAGTGTAATGTATGTATATACACATATATATACATATAGATATATACACAAATATGATGAATGCGTACTTGAACCCAGGAGCGATGGAGATCAGTCTCATCGAAGTGTGTGATGACTTCTTCGACGAAATAGCGAGTGGGACTGAAGCGACCTCTCTCTCTCAACAGCAACGACGATTTTGCGTCGTCGATTCCTGGACCAACGTCCAGGATCGCTTCTAGGTAACTGTTGATCCAGTCGTTTCCCGCCATTGATGATTTTCACAGACAGACCTTCACACTATTTGTCAGAAATGATAGTATCCATTTATATCACATATAGATATAGAGACGGAAAGATCAAAACTGATGTTCATATAGAAATAAGCGAGGATAATCTATATAAAGCTCTTGTGTGGGTGTTTGATATATTGATATAGATATAAAATGTATATGGCGAAAAAGAATGTGATCAAAGGTAAGAAATTTTTGTTACAGAAGAATGCGACCTTACTAGAGAGAGTCAGATTTGGAGAGAGAGAGAGAGGGGGATGGTTGAGTGTGTGTGAGAGAGAGAGAGGGAATTGATTCGGGATGGGAGGGCTTTCTTGGAATTACATATTTCTGGACTTTTTTCTCGGGAAATGGAAATGAGAAAAGGTAAAAGTTGGATTTACATTCCCTATTTCTCACTTTGTGTTTCTTTATTCATGTCAAAGAAATATGCATATTACTAAAGCCGGTAAAATGAGACACGACATGAATTAAAAGAATTATGGTTGAGGTTGTATAAGGGTCAATTCAAACACGATATGAGAATATAAGGATCAACCCAAACACGACACGAGAATATAAAGGTCGACATCAAAACGACACGAGTAACACAATTATATTTATATTTTTTTTTTTTTCTTCTCTAATTGGTCATGGGTTAAAATATATCAATAAACTATTACTGAATCATGTTAAAATTAATTTAAGTTTGCTGATAATAGATTAAATAGTTTATTTCGTGTTGGATTATGTCAAATTTAATTTAATATATTATAATAAATATGTTAAATGGATTACATGGGTCAATATGAATAACATGTGGATTGGATTATGGTTGAGCATATTTGACACATATATTAATCAGATCTTTTTCGACACGATCTCAACCCGACACGAATTTCCAGCCCTAGATATAATTTACTCCCTCCGTCCAAAATTATAAGTATCTTTTGGGAAATCCAACTTTTTAAGATGATGACTTTTATTGTAGTATTAGTGAATGAAATACTAATTTTATTTATGGCCTCATTATAGTGATGTGATGGTTTATAGTATATATGTTTTATACTTTTAATGGTTGAATGTCAAATTGGTAAATTAATCAAATAAAATACTTTGATTTTTAAAAGTGAATACTTATTTTGGGATGGAGCGAGTAGGACATAATAATTCCATTTCCTTTGCAATTATTAAAATGTGGTGTAATTTGAAAACAATGTCCAATCATTTAATAAGAAAGGATACACTTAAAATAATAGTGTGAAAATCGATCTTTGACACTATTCGATCAAGCTTGCAACTTCACAATGAGCGCTTACTATTGCAAGACAGGTTATGCATTTATGGGACTTGATGATTTTGCCATTGGATCACTCTAAGATAATTAATTAATAATTATAGAAGATACATGTTCTCGTAAAGTCTTGGTTTTTAAGTGAACTTATCTATTATTGTGCTCTTCGGTTAGATTTGGATTCATCCCTTGTTAGTTTGTTTGATGAGATTTGATATTAAATTGACAACTATTAATTTGATGGTATATGTACCATTATTCATATTCCAGTCCAATATAACTTATATATATATATATATATATATATATATATATATATATATATATATATATTTGGCAATAGAGTACTTAATTTTCAAAAAAAAAAAATTTGTCATGTAATTGTATTTTATATAGCCTAATCTGAGATTTAGAATACCAATAGGTAGAAGTTCATGTTGTGATTTTGATTTACTTTACTCTCTCCTCTAACATTAGTTGTTCAAAATTATTTTTTATTATTGAATTTTATACTAGTTTCAGACGTAAAGAATGTGTGATTTTGAATTTTAATTTTTTACTCTCCCGTTTGGGCCGCCCAAAAGCTTTGATTGTAATGTTTAACAAAGAATCTAATACCCGTGAAAAAGCAATATTTGAGGTCATTTTTTATAATGAAAAGAATGTATCCCAATATATAAAGTTTTAAAGTCTTTGAAAAAAAAATGAAAAAACGTTATTAGAAACACAAAATATTTATGAAAAATATAATAAATCTAAAATATGTTCCAAAATCACTTTTTTATAAGATTACATGGGCATGAAGTGAAATTTAAAATATATTCCAAATTCACTTTCTTCAAGATTAACATGGGAATGAAATGCATAATATGCACAACTTAGAAGCTAAAAATAATCCAATATGATGTGTGGACAACAAGAGGGAGAATAAAAATAAAAATAAAAATAAAACAGAAGTCTAGAAAGAAGTTGAAGAAGAAAAGAACATATTACTTTCTTTTGCAAAACTCAAAGCACTAACATATATATATATATATATATATATATATATATATATATAAGTAATCAAATCTTAAGCACTAACTATGACACCGAGTATCTCTTCATCACCATAACTTCCCAATCAAATTTCTGTTTCCCACTCTCTCTCTCTCTCTCTCTCTACCATTGCTGATCATTCAAAAAAAAAAAAAAACTATAATTTCTGGGGTTTTTTGGTGTGATTAATTGGGTAAATTTCAATATTATATTGAGGAAAAAATGGGGTTCTTTCTTGGTCTCTTCTTTGGTATCACCTTCGGCATTGGGGTCATGGTTTGTTTTGCTCATTTACAGAGAATTCGGTCCAAACGTCGATTTAATTTGGTATTAGATTCAATTCTCTTCATATCCTTTTAATCAAATTTGTTATTGTCACATATATATATATATGGCTATATATATTTCTAGCTCAATTACATTAAGCTGTTATTGTTTTCTTATATATATATGTTGTCATAAACTTGAAATTTTGAATTTATATCCGTTACTTTCTAGGCAACAACAGTCGCAGCCTTTGCAAGGATGACAATTGAGGATTCAAAAAAACTTTTTCCACCAGAATGTTACCCTCCTTGGGTAGTCTTTTTGCAAAGACAGAAGTTAAGTTACTATTCTCTCTCTCTCTCTCTCTCTCTCTCTCTCTCTCTCTCTCTCTCTCTCTCTCTCTCTCTCTCTCTCTCTCTCTCTCTCTCACACACACACACACATATATGTAAGTTCATGTACTTTTCCTTATAGTCTGATATTTATTATTTAATAATTGCAGTTAAATTGGCTTAATGTTCAACTTGAGAAAATTTGGCCCAATTTAAATGAGGTACTTTTTGGTTTATACCAATTTTAATGCCTTGTAATTAGTTTGATTTTATATGCTTACACCAAGAACTCTGTGTGTGTGTGTGTTGATTTTGTGTTTGTGTAGGCAGCATCACAGCTAATAAGAACTTCACTCGAGCCAATTCTTGAACAATATAGACCACTTATACTATCTTCTCTTAAGTTCACCAAGTTTACCCTTGGGACTGTGGCTCCACAAGTTACTGGTTAGTTGGATTGTATTGTAATTTCATTTCTTCAATGTTCAACATACGTAAGATTGTGTAGCTGGAAAGATTGTACCCAATATGTTTTTTTCTTTTTCTTTTCTTTTCTTGATTTTTTTTTTATTTTTTTATTTTTTTTAGAAGAAACCCATTGAACCCAAATGGCCATTCATGATGCAATCTACTGTTTTTTTGTTTTTAAAAAAAAAACAAAATAAAATACTAACAAATTTGTGTGTTGTTCATAACATGTAAAGATGGCATGTTGTTGAGTTTTCAGTAAAATAATTGAAGGTCGTTACACATTCTCTGGGCATTTGTCTTTCGAGCATATATAGATATGTTCTTCTTGTCATCATAAAGTAAGACTATAATTGTTTATATGTATGTGTGTGTGTGTGCATGTAAACTTAAATAAATTGATTTGATTTGTCAGGCATTGGTTGATGCTCATACAAGTTGTGCATATTTGTTAGGAGTTTCGGTTATTGAAGGCGACAGTGAGGGGGTCACCATGGAGTTGGAGTTGCAATGGGATGGAAAACCTAGCATAAAAATTGATGTTAATACCAAAGTCGGTGTGGTACTACCTATACAGGTCACTCTTCAATCTGTTTCTTATCTCAACTATATATATATATATATATATATATATATATAAAAGTCTAACCCCCCAAGGACGATCTCCCTGGGACCTAGACCCCAAAGAGATTGTCCTTTGAAGATGTTACACGAACCGCCCCCAACTCATGTAACGTTAAGTCGCAGACTTGCGGAGGGGTGGGGATTCGAACCCACATTCGATACACTGGATATGGTTCGTCCACGCATCGAAGGTTGCTAAATTTGACCTAAATTGTCTCTCTCTCTTTCTTTTGAATCTGCATTAGAATTAATATTTTCTGCATTTACAGCAGAGCTGCATATTCATGTTATACGAAAAATATATTAGATGATAGTGCTGTAGCATATCTCTTTTTAAGTTTGATTATATTTTTGTTTATATAGGTAAAAAATGTTCGATTTACTGGAGTTTTCAGTTTAATGTTCAAGCCCCTAGTTGATGAGTTTCCTTGTTTTGGAGCTGTCTGCTATTCCTTGAAAGAAAAGGTCAGTCCTCATTATTTGTTGCTGTGTTTTTTCCATTGAGGATATTTTAATAAATTGGGAATAGGTATTTTTTTCATAAATGTGATCATGATAGAAATTACCAATCCACTTTTTTTACTATCCTATATATATATAAAGTGTTCATATGCAACCTGCAGAAAAATCTGCATTTTAAGCTTAAGGTTGTTGGTAGTGATATATCAACAATTCCAGGAATCTCTGATGCTATAGAGGTTAGAAATATATATATTTTGTATAAGTAAACACCTTGTGCCGTTACATTCATTAGATTTACTCTTTCATACTGAATATGGTACTGGTTCTGTGGTTTATTAGACACATGTTATGCATGGTAAATCGTTTCGATGAAACTTCCATGTTGATTTGTATAGGAAATGATACAAGATGCCATTGAAGATTCTATTACATGGCCAGTTCGGCAAATTATACCCATATTACCAGGGGATTACAGGTAAGCCGAGTTTTTTTTTTTATTATTATTTTTTTATACTGTTAATTGTCACTCTACTCACATTCATAGCTTTAGTTAAGGTACTGCCAATTTATCACTGTAGGTTATTTTGATGATTACTCTAAAACACATTCAAATTACAAGAAAAATCATTCGTTTTCCTTTATGTGGTGCAAGTTGGCTTCATTTGTGAAATTTTTGTTGCAGTGACCTAGAATTGAAGCCTGTTGGAACGTTAGAGGTGAAGCTTGTAAGAGCCAAGGAGTTGTTAAATAAAGACATTGTTGGAAAATCTGATCCTTATGCTGTGTTATTTATACGTCCACTTCGTGACAAAATGAAAACGAGCAAAACAATTGTAAGACAACTCGCCTTACTAGTTACATCTCAATCGAATTCCTTTTCCTTTCTTTCTTTCGGATTGATCACAACTCTGCATTGTTTCCTTAGAACAACGAGCTGAATCCAATCTGGAATGAGCATTTCGAGTTCATAGTTGAGGATGCATCTTCTCAACACTTGACCATAAGAGTTTTTGATGATGATGGGGTTCAAGCTTCCGAACTCATCGGCTATGCTCAAGTGCCACTGAAAGACCTCGAGCCTGGTAAGTTGAAGGACATATGGTTGAAACTGGTGAAGGATGTGGAGTTCCAGATGGATAAAAAGTACCGGGGTCAGGTGAGATTGCCAGATTTATCTTTTACTGTCATCTCCTCTCCTTTCGGGAGATTACAGGATTTGGATTGGATTAGTACTTGACTACATAATTTGAATTGATTTAAACTTTTAAAACAAATCAGAAGAAATTTATCTGTATAACATTTAGCCAAGCCCAACTGATATGGTCTTTTGTAAGTCGTAAGTGAAGTTGTGGTAAGCTGTAGTAGAAGGCGAAAATCCACAATGACTTGGATGAATTACGAGACCAAAAGTGGTTTTATTAACAATGGTTTTCTATATTTCCCATAGACATCCAACTAAGAACAGAAGTGGACATATACACTTAATGCATATATATGATGTTTCAATCCACTAAATATTGGCTGAACTTTTTTCATTTTAGAGGTTCGCTTTTTTCCAAGAGAGGAAAATGGAAATAGAAGAAAAATATCATAATTTGTTTGGAAAAAATACACAAATGGAATACAAATAGACTAGAATAAATGCAAGCCTATAACTAATAGGATGACCAGTACTTTCAATTCTATCACTAAGTAAGAAGTGCGTATACTTTGATGGTGGTGACAAGTTCGTGTTAGATACTGGCACTTCAATGACTGTCGTAGACAATGGTCTTGAAGACAATGCCATCGCAAGACAAGCATGCAATGAACATTTTTAAATATGATCTAAAAAGGTAATTGTAAATGGTAAAAATATGACAGGAGATAGCAGTATCGATAAATATAAATCCTAATATCTTCGTATTTTTTCCTTCAAATTATGCAGTCCTTAATTAGAAATTAGATGTCCAAACCATGGTCTTAACCTCCCATTTCACAATATAGCAAGAAAGCGTGTCCATATCATACCGAGTCCATATCATGTGTGCATTCAAGTCAGAGAGAGGATCGGAAGGACTTTTACTGCATATATCTATTTTCTGAACTGTTTAGCTATAAAGTTTTATATTATTTTTTTTAGTCCATAATGTGAAATGCAGTTTCATCCTTAATGTGTTCTAAAACGTATTCTTTGCCTTGTACATGTGTTGTGGGTTCTAGGTGCAGTTGGAACTTCTATATTGTCCTTTCGGCACAGAAAGTAGGTTTACAAATCCTTTCGACCCCGACTACTCGTTAACTATATTGGAAAAGCTCATTAAAGCAGAACTCATTGAAACTAAAGAAGCTGATATCTTAAAATCTCAAAAACAAAAGAAGAAGGATTTCATCTTAAGAGGGGTCCTTTCTGTGACGGTAATATGTGCCGAACACTTGCCAGTGGTGGATCTGATGGGAAAGGCCGACCCCTATGTTGTACTTATAATTATGAAATCAAAACAGAGAAACAGGACTCGGGTAAGATTTCTAATTTTCGATATGTGATAGCACTGCAATTACTTTTTGTAAAGAATGATTTATGATTAAGCCGTTCGCTTTTCTTTTTCGTACTTCTTTCTGAGAATAAATGGAGGCTTTAAGAACATAATATTCACCTGGTGTATGAACATGTTTCTTGTAGGACCTTCTAACTCTTCTAGGTGGATACAATCACCTTAAAGTGGATAGTTATTGCTATATATACTCTATACTGGAAGTAAAGGGATTGTTTGTTTTTGTTATTTTTCTCATTTTCAGGTTGTAAAGAACAGTTTAAATCCATTTTGGGATCAAACATTCCATTTTGTTGTGGAGGATGGGTTACATGATCTGTTAATTTTGGAAGTTTGGGACCATGACATTCTTGGCAAGGTATGCTTCTACTGGTCTCATCAATTTCCGCCTTTTGCGGTTCCAAATCTAGCCTTTAGTTCGCAATGTCGTATGTCAAATAAAACTTGATCTGTGCTTCACTTATCAGAATGCGATATTATGCTATAGTGAAACATAATATGCATTTCACTACCCGAGAGATTTGAATGGCTTTGGATGTTCGAGTATTTTTTTGGGTGTTTTATAAAAGCCACAACATGAATGCGACTGCTGAAGACTAGAGACCATTTATCACCTAGCTGCATTTTTCTCACTCGGCCTCATAATTTGTCTGTTGTAATGTGATTTTGAGCTTTATTGCAATCGATGATACTATTAAATGATTATGTTAAAACTAATTTGACTATATATATATATATATATATATATATATATATATATATATATATATTACAGGATATGATAGGAAAATGCATAATGACAATCACCAGAGTTATATTAGAAGGGGAGTTCACAGACACCTTCCCTCTGGAGGGAGCTAAATCGGGGAAGTTGCATTTGCATCTCAAGTGGACTCCACAGCCGATTTTCCGAGATCACTGAAAAAAACACAGCACAAAATCTTCCATATTCCAGGTTGTATATCTAAATTTTCCAAAATGTTCAATTTCATTGGAGCACTAGCATGGAACAAAATTCTTGGTGAAGGAAAAAAAAAAGTTTAAAATCTTCTGTCAGGGCCAACAGGGTCTTTTCCGTAATTTTAGAGCCAGTGCCAAAGTGGACTGTCGCCTTAATTTTTTGTCAATATAAAATAGTCTCAAATCTTTGAATTTCTAAGTTGTTCATTTGTGAATTATATCACTGGTAGGTGTATAGAGTTGCAAATGAACCATTGCTCGGCTCATTAAGCGTCGGGTTTGAGCCCGTTTGTTTAGTAAATGAGTGGATCCTAAGCACATTTTTTAGGCTGCCGAGCTTGAACGTTAAATTGCAGAAGGGATGCCATATTTTAAATTGCAGAAGGGATGCCATATTTCTGATGAGTTTCAACTGAGCATTCAAATTTTTCTATAACCATCACAAATATTCAGAGGGGTAAAACGTGATATTTATGAATATTCAAATATACATATAACAACAATAAAAGAAGATGAACAACAAAAATTCTAAATTGCTTGCTATGAAAATCCTTTTCTCTCCCAAGATATTCCAAAAACTACCAAAAATTAGAATGAAATATTTTCATTGAAAGACAAAAAATAAATAAATAAGGACATAAAATTTTTCTAAAAAACTTTGTTTGAACTCAATTGTATCTTCGTTTGTTGATGAACATAAACGGAACTATGTAGGCTTAAGAACCATGATCGTCCATGACGTTTATGAAACTATTCAAGTCTATTTTTATGGATATTTTCACGAGTCCACAGTCCACAGATCTCAATCCCCGAGCTCCTCTACCTGCTCCCTCCACACTTCCCAGTGGTCATGGTTTCTCCATTGATGACCTTCCCCGAAGCAAATGGCTTGACAAGTATATATACAAGACCTGAGACCAATATTGTTCAGACTCATTTAATCTAAAAATCGACTCCACTCCCTTACTTAACAAATCCCTTCAGAATTAACAAGAACTATAACTGTTCCACATAACAGTTGAAGCAAATGACAGAGATGACACAAACAGACAGAACCAAATAACAAAAGAACCATTAGGCCTTTGTCACTTAGACGATGACACATGGTGACGTCCCACATCGCCCGAGTATAGTGATAGTGACGTGCTTATATAAGAAGTGGTGTCCCCAATTGCTATTAGGGCTTTTGAGGAAGTCCAGTATAGTGATAATGACGTGCTTATATAAGAAGTGGTGTCCCCAATTGCTATTAGGGCTTTTGAGGAAGTCCAGAGAGCAAGACCGTGATAGGAGTCACTAGCTTAGCATACACACAGATATTTCATTAATTTAAAAGCATTCAACACAGATATTTCCAAGAATTTTTCCAACTACATTCTACTCCCCTATGAAAACCTTTGGTGGTATCGAAAATCGAGTGGATGCATTTATAAGATTTCAGCAAAACTTTAACAAATAATTTTGAAAATAAAATTTACAGTGGGGGCGGGGGTTTTAATAGGTCCATCTCTGTTTAAATGATCTTTCCTTAGTCTTCTCCTTCGCAAATTGCTAGCCCTGGATGACAAAACAAATTATAGTTTTACAAGTTAGAAAACTTCACCGTGATGGTAATCAGAAGTTTTAAAATAGAAAATAGTTCATAAAAATCACTTCACTTCCCCTATATGTTCATAAATCGACAATGTGTTGTGCCAGTAAAAGCACCATGAGATGAGTTTAGACTGTCTATTAAATTTCCTAAAAGATGTATGTAAAAGACAACTGTGTTGGGACCATCTATTCTGTTTTAACTGAACAAAAGTTTCTAGCATAGGCAGTGACGGATCTAGAGATCCGTGTCAATGGGGGCTAAAAAAAAATTCTTCCAAAAGTAAGGCTAATAAAAAATTACATTGGGCTCTTGGGGTATAAATGAAATATATTTATTTTAGTGGGGGCTTAAAACCAATTTTCAGTGAGGGTCAAGTTGAGAAGAAATCCAAAATTTGTGGTGTATAAGGTAAAAAAAAAAATCCAATGGGGGCCACTAGGGATGGCAATTTGTCCCGCCCCTTTATTTAAGGGTTTGGGAGTGTTTTTAATTTCGTAGGGACGGATATGGTAAAAAAAATCGAACCCGTCATGGGTTATGGGGCGGGTACGGATTTTAATAGATACCCGTTGGAGCCCTGCCCTGCCCCGCCTCACCTCATTTATATAAATTTACCTTATTTGTTTGTTAATGTATATATTAATATATATAAGACTGTGTATTATGTGTTGCTTATTTGCTTGAATCAATTTTGTGTATAAGATATTGTTAAATTGGGTGTTGTGTATTATGTATTGCTTATTTGTTTTATCTTCTAATCAATAACTCTACTAACTGCATAGGAGTAGCATAAACATATTGTCAAATTGTGTTCTGTCAAATTATGGATGTTTATTCAGTGTTGTCACGGGCGCGCCTAGGCGCTCGCCTAGGCGCTAGGCGAGGCGAGGCGACACCTTGGCGCCTAGCCTACTACTAGGCGAGGCGACCTCACAAAGGCGTCGCCTAGGCGCTCGCCTGGGGGCGCCTAGGCCCCAGCGCCTAGCGCCTAGGGGGCGCCTGGGCCCTTATATTTGATATTTTTTTATTTCTACATTTTAATTTATTGGCTTTTAACTTTCTTAGCAATGTTTTATTAGTTTAAATGTCTTATATTTGTTATTTTTATTAAAAGTGATTTATTAATTTAATTGTGAAAATAATTTATCATTGAGCGCCTCGCTTCACTCAGGCGAGCGCCTCGCCTGGCGCCTAGGCGATAGGCGACCTCTGGCGCCTAGGGGCGCCTCACGCCTCTGACAACTATGTGTTTATTATGTCTAAGACGAAGATGTGGGAACAAATGTTGTCAAATGGAAATAAAGAATGGATCATCATCAAACTAAAGTTTAACCTTTTGAAATATTAGTACAGTATGTGTTCAAACTACATATTATTCATGCACCGTGTTGGCTTATATTGACACTATTTGAATTTCTAAATTTAAATTTTTGGGTTGATATTATTTTATAATTCATTTTAATTTATATGCTCTATTACTTAGACAATAGAAAATTATGTTTATGCTATGCAGTTAGTAAATTTGTTTATTGATTCGAAACAAATACTGAAAAAAATTGCGTTAATGGGGCGGGTAATGGGGCAGGTATGGTTTAGAAAAAGACAACCGGTGAAGGGTATGGTATTTTAAAAAAAATAATGGGGCAGGTATGGATATAGGCAAACTCGTTTCGTACCCACCTCATTGTCATCCCCAGGGGCCACCGCCCCCACTGGTCCTTCATTGGATCCGTGCCAGAGCATAGGCATACATTCCTTCATATCTCAGTTGTCCAAGAAACATGAGTCTTTAGTAAGGCCTTTACTATTGACAACACCCTACGTAATTTTGTGCCAAGTGTTATCCTCTTCAACTGAGCAAAATTTTGGAGGTTTTCTCATCCACTCTCAGCTCTTATTTATTGTGATAGAAATAGGGTAATTCAGAGTGCACATAGTGAGGTATTTCACGGGCGCACTAAACACATTAAGAGTGATGGTCATTTTATTTGTTATCATCTTCTTCGAAACAAATTAGTTGCTATCTATTACTTCTAGTGGATCAGCAAGCAAACATCTTCACCGAATCTCTTATGTCAGACTACTTTTGTGATCTTGTCTCCAAACTCTAGTTTTTTTTGTTTTGTTTTTTTCAGGTGAATTTTGGGGTTGTGGCTGTAAGATTATTCATGTACGAGCATACCCTCACATTAAAACAATAGCCACTACACTGCTTCCTTCTATAGCAGTCACAACCCGAATTGCCTTATATAGCTTACTTGTTCAGCACTCACCAACATCTAAACCTCACCTATAAGTAGAATCCTTATGTATTTGTTTGTTCATTCATTCAATTCAATATACAATTTTCAATGCTTATACCAAACAAACTATTGTATACCAGTAAACATTCATATTTCATGTGACCTAGCAGAAAGGGTAAGAAAGGAAATAATTATACCAGTATTGATTGTGGAATAACACGGAATCAGTTGCTACTTTTTTTCCATCAACGTTGCGGTTCCAGTGGTAGAGTGCATGGGTTCTGTTCATGATCTCCAATGTAGAATGACCATAACTGGCTTCACGAAATGCAGAATACTCTGGTTGTGGGTCATAAAACCTATAGATCAATAATAGCAGTGAGAAAGTTCCAACCAAAGGATTGTGAATGTGCCTTAAAATTTGAGAAAATCTCTTCATAATTTTAGAGTGATTCCCACCTTTTATGCATAAGCATCAATAAGTAAAACTTCGAAGTGTAAGGTTGTCTTACCTTCCAGCAAGGCCTTCCTGATTTCCTCCATCTCCAACAGTTATGTACACGGGAGCAGATTTATTAGGTATAGGATAACTTTCACCACTCGATACATTGTAATGTATATTTGAAATGCGATACTGCAAATGAGAAACATTACTACTTATGAGATACAGTTGATAAAACAAGCATGATGTGTTATATACAGTTGTGATGCAGAATACAACTACTTCAGACAGGAGATCGAACATTGCCTCACTAAATATATATCTTCATGGGCTATAGTTCGTAGTAATAAGACAGATATTCTGAGTTTGATTGGGATGATATAATCTTCATCTCAATTACATAACGAAATGCAGAGATGGAAACGACATGTGGCTGTCATTGTAGAGCAAGTGTATAGTGAAGTTCCGTTACGAACGGAAACTTTTCCAGGCATGACTTGAGGACATTGTCATCGGGATTCTATTCGATAGCTGCATCTTGTTTAGGAAAAAGAATGAGAATAAGATAGAGATAAGTCCCTTGAGGGAACTTAGTGAGGGATTTGGCTCCTTCACCACATTAGTAGATTCGAGAGAAACAAATTCACAAAGAGCAGGCAAGTATGACACTAATTTGGTGAGTTCATGTCGAGTATCATATTACCTTAGTATTGTCGGGTTCAAAGATTATGATCATGCCGATAGTTGAAACTTGAATTTCTATTTTGACCATGACGAAAGAGGCAACTAACTTGACCTGTCCTAACTTTTAAAACTCAAGCTAAAATAAAAATAATATTCAAATTCTACTTTTCCCCAACCTAAAGTTTATACTTGCCTCGTATAATACAGTGTGCAAAGCAAAAATCACATTACATTTTCAAGGTTTAACTAGGACAGTGCAGTAAATATGTCATGGAAACCGACCTGTCCCAGACCCAAGTATGGTTATATTTTCTAAATCCATCCTCCACCCATAAAATGAGCTTCCTTTCATACTAATCAAATAGGGACCGGGCAGGTTTCAGGTTAGATCAGTGTAACTAAGCCAAATTACAGTCCACACAAATATGATAAGAAAGGAGAACGAATTTCCATACTGATCTTTCGTAGGCATGAACATGGCCAGCAAAGATGAGATCAACTTTGGAACGGACAAATAAGCTTTCAAAGACAGCTCGCATACTTTCGCCCTCCATGTAGTGGGCCACATTGCTACTGTACATGGGAGCATGCATGAGAACAATTAACCAAGGTGTCTTCTTTCTATTCACTTTTTTGAGTTCTTCTCTAAGCCATCTCCATTGAGGTGTATATTTCACTGCAAAAAAGTTACCATAGATTTTAATTAGTATCACAAAGCGAGAAGGGACACTAGCCATTATTTGGACATAATCAGATCTCAACAAGGATAACCTAATGACAACAACATACTAGAAGGTGAGCTCACCGTATTATTACATCTCCCTTTTTTTTCCTTCTCTTTTTATTCCTTTTTTTTTTCTTTTGAACAACAAATTACTCTACATGTTAAAATTTTGAGCATTAGAAAGCTGATAAAAAGCCACTTGTAACTAATCATTTATCCTCTGCACTAGAGGAAGGAACAATAATAGATGATGTATCTCTTATTTACAAATGTCCAAATTTCTTCTTTATCCAAATCATTTTCCTTTTTTAAGTAGCATAGAATGCTAAAAATGAAAGAAGGCAAGTGAAATGAAATGACAGCAATTGGGGTCATTTATTCCCACAATAGCATATATAAGAATCACAGTTGTTATAGGAATTAATTCAATTGATGTTCATGCGCAGAACACCTAACTACAATTTGATTGGAAGTACAACGGAAACAGATATTTTTCTAAGTGCCACATCTCAACTCAATAACACTGGATTATATCTAAATGGCCAATCTTTTGAATTCTTCTGTTCATTAAAGGAAAAAGAACATGTCACATGAAGTCTTCGACATGAACATTTCACTCATTTAGAAGGAAAAATATAATGGAAGCATCATACAGATATTTTATGCACAGTTATATCATAAACGTGAAGTACCGTATAATTTATGAAGAAACATGTTAGGCATGTATCCTATGCCCACCACCTTAGTGGGCCGTGTCCAACATGGCTACTCCTTTTATGTCCATAGAACATAAATCACAAGTGTGTAACACAGGAGAAAATTGAGTAAAATTTAATTATCTAATAGATAAATGTACAAATATAATAATGCATGATAAACAAAGGCTGCATTATTTTTTGTTAAATGTCTCTGCATCAACTGCACATGATCACGAGAATACAATATTTTCTGTCATCTTCTCCTAGAATTTCGCCTCCTTGAACTTCTGAGGACAGATTTATGGTCTTACACTTTCCTTTCTCATCACTAAGCAATCTCAACTTTTCTTTATCAATCACGCACATTGTAAGGAATAATTTTCTAATCTACCCGTATTTGTACCTTAATTAGGTTCTTAACAACCCAGTGAAATAGCTGCCAGATTTTTCCATGTCAAGGTCGCAAGAGTCTTGGATTCATTCTTTCCATGCCAGCTATCAGACAATTATGTTACACTGACAAATGAACGTTTCTGTTCTTATTTGAGCACCATGGCAAACGTGACTATGTCTAGCAAATTTATAGACCACACTTACTAAATAAATAAATCTCCTTTACTTTGAAGTTTCTAAACTTTCATTCCAGCAAGGACACCAAATGAAAGTTGAAAGACAAATGGAACTTTTGGATAGACAATCTCAAACTTCATAAATATCACTAAACAAAAAAGACAGTCTTGCAGATGCAAGAACAAGGGAATGACATATTACCAAATGGAGAATAACTGGACAGGACAATAATGTGAGCAGAAGCACGTCGGAAAGAATACCAAAGTGGATTGCTGCTTCCAGAGGCCAAATGAGGAGTAGCAAACCTATGTAAATATGATTTAAATGGAGAAACTTCCCCCTGAAAACATGTAGTCATCTGTTAACAAGCGATGGACCATAAAGTGGAGAAAGTAGCAATATTACCACATACCAATCTCTAATGCATGCTGAACCCAAATTATGTAACATATAACAGATCATAGCAGAAGTAATTACAAAGAAAGGATGTAACTCAAGGAAAAAACATGGACCAGAAATTGCAGTGATGTAAGCATATGAGAAACCATAGGAAAGACAAACCACGAACTTGTAGAAATTACCATATCTGGCATGTATTCAATTTCGTGATTTCCAGCGGACCAAATCCATGGCTGATATGCAGCACTTTGCTCAATGAAGCGACTCCATGAGTCCCATCTAATTCCGACATCATTGTATTTATATCTATCAGCATAAGAGAGATCGCCAACAAATAAGACAGTCTGTCCTCCAGTCTGCATGTAATGCTGGAGAGTAGAAAGAGAATTATATGTTTGACCCAAATCACCTAAAATAAATAAATTAAAGTCAATTAAAATTGAGTTTTTCTTCTAATTCTAACCAATATAAAAACATTTGTAATGCACTCGTAAATAGACATCCATACAAAGAAACAGAAAAACAGGGACTAGTTTCTTAGTGAACAGTAGAAATGGCAAACGGGTGAGTTACGGCGGGTTTGGGTTGGGTCATAAACGGGCGGGTCACTAACAGGTCAGTGACCCATTTGTCGGGTCGCAAATGGGTCGGGTAAACCCTATAAAAAAACTTAATATAATTTGTACCACAATTTAAAAGATTTTCATGAACCAAAAAGCTAAACCCTTCAAAAAAAGGGACCCAATTAGACTTTGATTTGAATTTTTGAGATTCACAAAAAAATTCACTGACTGTAGCTTCCATATCATATGTATGTCAATATGCATATATATATATAACCCTTCCCCTCAACATAGATCTACATACATATATAAGCGAATAATTTTCTCCTTCATTGTGTGGGTCATATACTAAACATGGGTTCTATTTTAATGTTGCCTATGATTTATCTATATATACAGTTATACACATGTGAAAATAACCATATTATATAATTTAGTTAACTTTAAGGATGGTTAGTGTAATATAGACAAATACAATATATGTGTGTGCATATATATGGACTCTGCTTATTCTGTTGGTGTCAGCGACATTGTTCTAATAGTTAGGGTGATGTACCGTTGAAAAGGTAGTTACTTTAAAAGTACATATATATACCAACTAGGAATTAATCATCCTCTTGTCAATAGACTTGGAGCAGCAACCAACAAGAGGGAGGAGGAAGTTGGGTTTTTGTTAGACGGGTACCCTCACTTAACCCGTTAACAACCCGCATGTTAAACCACTCACCCATTACCCAACCCATTAGCAATCCACATGTTAAACCACTCACCCATTACCCAATTTTAGCGGGCGGGTGATGGGTTCGGGTAATTTTTGCCAACTCTAGTGAACAGCAAGAACCAGGAAAAGCAAGTGAGGAATTCAAAAAGTTGCAGCAGTACATATGTTAAAGCCTATGCTACAACACTACTACAAATCCTAGATTTTTCTATTTGAAAAGTACTTCTATGCACTTGCACATGTAAACTAGACTTACTAAACCAATCACATCTGGTAATTAATTTTGAAAACAAGAGAAAGAATCTGCACATATTCTCACACGTACACACTAACAAGGAGTTATAATTGTGCAGCGCCTTTTCTTCCAAACTAAGTATTTTATATAAATTTTATAGTTTACTACAAAAAACCAAATAGTCAAGAAAATATTTCTCCTGAAAACAAAGCACAAAAATTATTCTCCTGAAACAAAGCACAACCACCATTCAGGCCATAAGCGCAACCACCATTCAGGCACTGACACAGCTTAAGATATCAACTACTTAACCAAAAGCAATCAAAAGTAAACTTTTAAGAACTTAAGCAGAAGGAATATCTCACCGATAATACCGAATATATAGGTAGCATCTGGGTTAATTTTCGGAGGTGTCTGAAACCAAAACTCACGTGATGAGTCACCCGTCCCAATCTTGTAGTAGTACTTGGTGTCATACTAGAAACAGAAATTAGTGTGCCATCAGTTCATGATAGAAAACAAATTGCTATTGACAAATGTGAAGCAGAATGTAGAATAACAATTACAAGTACATGGTACCATTTCCAGAGTCAAAATTAATAACAATACTTCACAAATATCCCACCATATATCAGTGGTGATGATACTGCTTTCAATGTTGGGTATAACCATTATATGGACATCCGAGGAACCTCTGATGTTGGGTGATGACACAAGTAATAAAACTGCCTTTTATACTCATAAGATTATAAAACCCTGTCTGCTCTCCATCAATCAATAATGTTGTGTCACATTTACCAAAGCATACTTTTCTATAGTAGATTTAATGGGATGAAATTAGATGCTGATTTGATCCCCGAAATGAACATTAATAATTAGTTCATCTACCAAGTACTGGGTTTTTCTGCATATATTTTTTTATTCTTCACAGTTGTGCTAAAAAATTGTATGCGATACAATACCTAATAATATGAGACACGATATGGCACATAAGAAAATAAATGAAAATAAACCACGACTAATAAAGATCGGGTGACCAATTTTAAGAATTCCCCATCAATAATTATTGAACAAGCCTAGTGGTTGAACCACGTAATATCTTTGTGTTCTTCTTACTTTATTTCTCTAATTTATCTACAAGCAAAATAAGAGCACATGTAATTTTTATTATTTTTTTATAAGAATAGTATAAAAGGCACTCAAAAGGGGGGAAAAAGGTAAAAAGTATTTGAAAAAGAAACTGTCATAAAGCTGAAAACAATATTGATGGAGGATTCCTAAAATCACTCCCATAAATATTTCCGAATATTCTCAAATATATCTTCCAATAGAACCAAAAGATGTGCGAATTTAAAAAAGACACTTTTTAATGTTTAGATAAGAAGAGGAATATACCAAATCATAAACAGTTGGTTCACACCCAACAACAGCCTTTTCTCACTTGTATCCTATAGTAAGTTCGCAGGCTTTTGCAAATAGCAACCTGTCCCAACTCCCCAGTGGGGGCTATTGCATGTTGCATATTGCAGTGATTAGAGCTGTCGAGTTCTTACATGACTTTTTACAATGTTTAAATTCTCTTACATATCAATAACTTCAATATTATATTATTTTTGGGTCAGTTCACACATCGAGCAACTTACATTAGATGTTGACATAAATGAGAATGCTCATCACACAACAGTAAATTAGAATATACTTGAAACGAGAATCAGATGGTTTAATCATATCTACCTCCAGACCATCAATAAGACAATGATAAATATAACCAGATTGGTATTTGTAAAAAGTGTAGTTTGTCATTGTGCTGTCAACACTAAAATCATATTTCTTCTGTGATGTGCCGTATTGTACTTTGTTGGACCCTGGTTCGTCAGTTGTTACCCAGGAAATTATGACAGCCTTCCCATCATAGTCACCTTGGGTAATATGCACCTGCAGTGGAAATACAGGGCAAAATTAATTTGCGGGAAAGTAATTTAGATCAGATCCTATATCAACAAGAAAAACAAAATCCTATATAGTAATAGAGCGAGCACAACACTATTTCACCCAAAATCTAACAAACTATGAGGTAAGCATCTTCAAAATCAAAAACTCTCTGTAAAGCTATTTTCTTTTTGTACCATCTGACCCACTCTTCATTTGGGGAAATCTACAAATAAAGAGTAATCAAAAGCCAAAAGTTCACCCAAACAAAAGTTCCATCACTCATTGCTTTAATAACTACAACAAATACAGTCAAAAGTGGTCAAGCCCCCAAATGTCACCACTATTTAAAGAAAATCCACCAAATTCTAGTGCATAGAACAAATCCTTTCCGCTCCAAGTTCTTCAGAGGTTTTCTCACTCTTGAGTTCACATCTTAATAAACTTCCTCGTGAGTTTATCTTGGGGTTCCGCGTTTATATGGACATTATTTTTCTGTAGCACCATTTTAATGTTCTTTGTTTTTCAGATTCTTGATTCCTATTATTTCCAGTCAATTTTGACGTCCACTTTTAGCTAAAGGTGGCTTCCCCAAGAAAAATAAACATGAAATGTGTTAATTCTGAGCAACAAATACTAACTACTAACATGAAATGTGTTTTTGCATCAAACTAGGTCTACAAATGAATAACCCACACCAAAAAACTTTTTTAAAAGACCTCACCTATACCAGAAAATGAAGGCCGAACAATGGATTTTACATATATTGCAAAATCTAAAATCTTGACATAGCATGATGTTCCAATATTATATTTACTAGCTCTATAAAAATCTTTTTTTGGCAATGGGATTTAGAGAGCTAGGAATGATGGAGCCCTTCATAAACAAAAATGAAAAGAAAAGAAAAGCCAAAAACAACCTCACATTTTGAAATGATATGTCAATATCGATTGGTTTGACAAAAAAGAGTAATGCTACTCAAGCCAATGTCATAGACCAACATGAAAAGGAAATGACTAAACGATAGATCAATGCAGGATCTACATGATGTATCTCATACATGTATACTGATTATTTTCCTTTCGCATCTTTTAGTTGTTGGCTTAGTGTTCCGGTTCGAGAATTACTTTCCTTCAATAAAATACCAGATACTAAAGCTTGGAACCACAAATTTTAACATAAATGCTTACTTGCTGAGCTGCATTATAACCATTTGGAACTTTGAAAACTTCATGGTCAAGAGGTATATCAACTGAGGGCCATTCAGACCGGATAAAAGTACTTGTGATCCTTGCACTCCCACATTGCACAGAGCTCGAGACAACAAATAGTATAAACAAGAATCGAAATGATGGTAAGCGATCTGCATACACCCGCAACATTATTGCAGGCTGTTCAGCCTGAAGATGACACAGTTGAATTAATCCCCAATGGAAAAGCCAATGAGTGTATTACCGCACTCAAAACAACAATAGCACTTCGAGAGGAGGTAAAGCCAAAACAACGTGAATTCTATTGCGCAACCAAAAATAGATTTTGAAATGAACTGAAATCGATCAACCCAATTTTATTAATTCTATATTCAAAACTACACTTGACCACCCGTTTTACACGAATAATAGTGCTCGAATTCTGACTTGTCAATATGAATTCAAACATATATAAGTACTTGATTGAAACAACCTCAGTCAATCTGCTCCATCTAGTTTTAACCCTCCATATCCAGGCCAATTCACCCAAAATATTAAATCCTTACAATTATCACCATAAATAAAATGTATGAGAATGTTCTACTTATACCTATTTAGCAACAAAATTATTTCAAAAAAAAATGCAAAAAAAAGTAAATAAAAAAAAAATGCATGATCTTTATCAATCACCAACTAAAACTGATAGATCTTTTACTGTCAACAATAAACAAGTTCATCCACAAACGCAAGTCACTTCAAAATCAGAAATTTCTAAAATCAGAATAGAGGATCATCAACACAAACACTCGTCAGTACATAGAGGACATATAGATACAGACACCGCTAAGGTTATATAAAACTACGAGCATAGACCATACATTGTATATTATAACTGTAAGTACTTCTCTATATATACATACGCATCTAACATACATATTTTACATATTTTTGTATATTTATTTTTGTACAAGTAGATTGTAGAGAGAGAAATAAGTGAATACCTGAATCTTTGGTGGGAGAGAGAGAGAGAGAGATGAGAAGGGCCTTTTTGATGGTTGAAGGAATTTAAATGAGGAAGGGGAAGCGTAAAGTAGCAGATCAGAAACCAAAGTGGCGTGAGGTAGCAAACACTGTCGGGGAACGTGTGGCCGTAAGGTAGCAAACACAAGCGTGAGTTGAAACTTATTTATCACCAGACGAGACTGATTATAAATCGTACATCTTAATTAATTATAATTAATTAAATCACCGAGTCTTCTTATGGGCCCGTTTGGAACTTGGTTTTGGTTTTGGTTTTGGTTTTGGTCTTGGTCTTGGTCTTGGGTGGTTTTAGGTAAATCTAAAACCAATATATAGTGTTTGGTAAGGAGTTGGTTTTGGTTTTGGTCTTGGTATAATTATATATATATATACTAATATGTATTAAAAATATATAAATATGAAAAATATATATATATAAAATTGGAAAAAAAGTAATTTTCGGGAAAAAAATATTTTTCCGAAAAATATAAAAAATAATTAATTTTTTCCGAAAAATTAATTTTTTCAAAAAAATAATTTGTCAAAAAAATATTTTTTTCCGAAAATTAATTTTTTTGACGAAAAAATAAATTCTTCCGAAAAAATAAATATTTTCCGGAAAATAATTATTTTCGAAAAAATAAATTTTTTCCGAAAATTAATTTTTTCGAAAAAATATGATTTTTTTCCAAAAATTTATTTTTTGACAAAAAAATAAATTTTTCCGAAAAAATAAATATTTTCCGGAAAATAATTATTTTCGAAAAAATATTTTTTGTCGAAAACATATTTTTTTTCCGAAAATTAATTTTTTCCGTCAATCAGGAACACCACCACCCAATCCTTATGTTAAACACCCTCCATCCTGGAACAGTGCAACATGATGTCATTGTTCGCTCCGAAAAATAATATTCATCGGCCGAATAGCAGGGCCGATAATATTCTTGATTTTCATAGGATTCCGAAAAATAATAATCAAAAGGAATGAATAATATGCAACATGATTTTCATAGGATATTCTTCGTATCCGTAGGGTGCGGGCGTGCCAGAACCGGTGACAGAGTTCAACCGGTTCAAAAGGAACAAATTTTCGTCTTTTTTGAACATATGGAATAGAATTAGGCGATTTACGAGAGAGAGAACTCAACTCTCGTGAAGAGTTCTAATTGCCTCAGCAAAGAGGACTGGTATTGCAATTGCAGGGAATTGAAATATACTGGTATTGAAATAAAGCAAATAAATGACTGGGATTGTAAATTTGCAGGAATGTAAATTTGGTATTGAAAGTGCAAATGCGATTAATATAAAAGACGATAAAAAGTAAAATATAATGGAAAACTGCTATTGTAGCAAGAACATTTTTGTATTGGTCGTGGACCTTTATAACAGAGGTATACGTATATTATTTATAGCCTAAAACTAACCTAAAGATAATCTATAAATAAAAGATAAAAACAACCTAAATTATAATCCTATCTAAACACTTTCACCAACTCAACTACATCTATTTTCCAAAAATGTCCAATACTCTATAAACTTTGTAATCTTCTAGTCTTAATCAACAAGGCTACTTCATCTTCTAACCCATTTTCGCAGCCCAATTTCAGCCCATTTATGGCCCATATTCGCAACCCATTTCTGGCCCAATTTCAACCCATTTCGCAGCCCAATTTATGGCCCATTTCGCAGCCCAAAAATAGCCCAACTTCTAGCCCAATTCGTAGCCCAAAAACAACCCATTTTAGGCCCGAAAATAGCCCAGTTTTACCCAATTTCCAGCTCAAAAAATAGCCCAGTTTAGGCCCGAAAGCAGCCCAGTTCTGCCCAATTTTCGGCCTAGTTTCGGTCCGCTTCCGTTGCCATATGTTGACTCATTTAGGGTGTCAACAATGCCCCCCAATTTCAACACCATTTTTGCTCAAAAATATGGTTGTTGAAATTTTCTTTAGCCCAAAATGATGCCAACATATTTTTGTATCAACCTTCCTTGCCCCCGAGTCCGTCACTTGAAAAGAAAAATAAAATTGAGTTGGCTCAATGCTTTATTATTTAGGACCAACAATAAAGTGGTATTTATTCCCTCAATCCTAATTCTAACTAGGTAAAAAAAAAATTATTTAACGTTCATTGACAGTGAATCAATGAACCCGTACAAGATCCCAACACTCAAAACTTTAAACTCTTGAAGTAGAGAGAAAATACGATCGGCCGGAATTAAATAATTGTGTAAAGTCATGTTAACCGATCTTATTGTCGGTTCCATTCGAAGAACGGCACAATACCCATGAAAATTTCTCACGGCAACTACTTTTGAAAGTCTATATCTTTTTATAATTTCAGTTGTATTGGCTGAAATTATAAAATACGAAGTTTCGTCTTCAATCATATTTTTCTCATTGGCCGAAGCCCAACTATTTTCGCCCTATTTAAATCCAACTTTGGCCGCTGGAGGTTTGATATTAGCCGCTGCAATTTCGACATCAGCTGCTGCAAAACTAGTTTCGGCCATTGCAATTTCGACCAGATTTGTTTTTGCATTTTTGGCCTGATTATCTTCGCTGGCCGAAACCTTTCCAATTGACTGAGTTTCGGCCAATACTTTTTTGGATAGATTGATATCAACTGACTTGTTTTTTCCCTCATCATCTCCATAAATTTTTGCATCAACAAAAGAGGTTTCGGCCAGAACCTTTGTTTCTGCCAAAACGCCAATTTCGGCAACATTAATTTTTTCCTCAACCGATGGGGGTTTATGTGAATTGGCCAGCGGCTGCCCCCCGTGTCTCGAATGACTCAAGATTCTTTTCTTCTGAAACTCCTATTTTGCTTTAGCCAAATCAACTTTCCACTTTTGTAGTTTATCTTCAAGCCTTTGAATCTTCTGTGTCGTCTGCTCATGATATGTTTTCTCCTCAGTAAGATTTGTTTGCACTCGTCGAGCGATTTCCCTCAATTATAGGATTTCACCTACAAGTGCGGTCTTTGAACCTTGTGGTGGCATGTTCGCAATATTCTCTCGGCTACCTAGCGGTGTCCTACCGAGCGTGCCAATTGTTCGTTTCGAAAAATAATATTCACCAGCCGAATAGCAGCGCCCGATAATATTCTTGATTTTCGTAGGATTTTGAAAAATAATAATTATCGACCGAATAGTAGGGCCGATAATATTCTTCGTATCCGTAGGGTGCGGGCGTGCCGGAACAGGTGACAGAGTTCAACCGGTTCAAAAGGAACGAATTTTCGTCTCTTTTGAACATGTGGAATAAAATAAGACGATTTACAAGAGAGAGAACTCAACTCTCGTGAAGGGTTCTGATTGCCTCAACAAAGAGGACTTTTGAGTAATCAAAAGAAATTGCGAAAAGAATTGAAAGGTGCAATTGCAAGGAATTGAAAAGACTGGTATTGAAAGAAAGTAAATAAATGACTGAGAATTTAAATGAATTGAAAGGAACAGTGCTGATAAAATAAATGATTGCATAATAATAGAAGGACTGCTAAACGCAGAGAAATAACATTATTTGTGTATTTAGTCGGGGACCTCTGTAACAGAGGTATACGTATATTATTTATAACCTAAAACTATCATAAAGATAAACTAGAAATAAATAAATAAAAGATAAAAATAACCTAAATTCTAATCATATCTAAACACTATCATCAACTCAACTATATATCTTTTCCAAAAGTGTTCAATACTCCACAAACTTTGTAATCTTTTAGTCTTAATCAACAAGGTTATTTCATCTTCTAACCCATTTTCGCAGCCCAATTTCAGCCCATTTATGGCCCAATTCACAACCCAATTTCAGCCCATTTCTGGCCCATTTCGCAGCCCAATTTCTGGCCCATTTCGCAGCCCAAAAACATCCCAGTTTAGGCCCGAAAACAACCCAATTCTGCCAAATTTTCGGCCTAGTTTCAGTCCGCTTTCGTTGCCATGTGTTGGCTCATTTAGGGTGTCAACAGCCATAAATAAAAAAAATGTGTTGAATAAATGGCGCAGAACAAGGAAAAAGCAATAGGGAGGGAATTGTACTATAATTGTTTATTTGGCACATGGATTTGGGGTGGAAAATGTAACCCAATCTATGTTTGGTTGGTTGGTTTTGGTTCCAAAATGTTGCTCCATGGTGTACCAAATGGGTCTAACCATCTCAATACATGGTTTACATGGTGTGGTTACTATTTGCTCAAACCAAAACCATCTTGGTGTACCATTTTAAAGCCCAAACCAATCCTTGGTGTACCATTTTGAAGAAACAAAAAAATTTGGAATTATAAGCCATGTTTAAATTCGATTTTTTTTTAATAAAATTCGAAAACAATGTTTAAATTTTGAAAATAATATATAAAATTAGAAAATATATATATAACTTTCGAAACAAATACATAAAATTTCAAAACAATATATAAAATTAAAAAAAATACAAAATTAGAAAATATATATATAAATTTTGAAACAAATATATAAAATTCGAAAAGAATATATAAAATTTGAAAACAATATTTAAACAATATAATTTTTTGAATTTTATATATTTTTTTCGAATTATATATATATTTGAATTTTATATTTTTTTCAAAATAAATGTTATAAATATTTCAAAATATATATTTTTTTCGGATTTTATATATTTTTTCTAATTATATATATATATATTTTTGAAATTTAATATATTGTTTTTGAATTATATATATTTGAAATTTATATATTTTTTCAAATTTTATATATATTTGAAAATTTATATTTTTTCAAAATTTATATTTTTTTCGAATTTTATATATATATTTTAATTATATATATTCAAATTTATATATTTTTGAATTTCATATATTTTTAAAATTTTATATATTATTTTTTGAATTATATATGTTTTTTCAAATTTTAATACTATATATTTTTTGAATTATATATATATATATTCGAAATTTATATATTTTTTGAATTATATATATATATATTTCAAAATATTTGAGGGGGTGTAAGTGGGATATGGGCTAATTTGAGGGGTGTAATTGGGATTTACTATTAAAATTTAATAAAATAAGAATGAGTATAAAAGTCATTTATTTATATATTTTATTTTTTAAAACATATATATTTACAAAATATTATTATAAATAAATAAAATGTCAAACCATTACAAGTTACCAAACATTATTTGGTTTCAGAATTTCATCCCATACCAACTCTACCAAACATGGTTTGGTTTTTCAGCTTTACTTTTTCTCATACCAAAACTATCTGCACCAAACATGATTTTAGTTCAGAATAAAATCACATCAAACCCAACCAAAAACCAACACCCACCGGTTGCCAACAGGCACTAAATGTGCTTAAACTTAATAGTTTGGGAAAGGTGTTGAGACTAAATAAAAAGTGTCATTAAATAAAAGAAATTAATGCCGAAATATTTTTTTTCGCAATACCAATTAGGGTAAAATATATAAAAAAAATTTAAGTCTGAAAATATAAAAAAATATTTTGAACTACCAATTAGATTTTTTTTTTATTTTTTAAATAATTTTTTATATATTTTACTATAAATGATTTTTTTATTTATACCAAAATAAAAAATTAATGCAGGAATATTTTTCCGAACTACCAATTATTGTAATATATATATATATATATAAATTAAGTCCGAAATATAAAAACAAATATTTCGAACTACCCATTAAAGTTTTTTAAAATATTTTACTATAAACGATTTTTTTTTATTTATGTAAAAATAAAAATTAATGTCTTGTTTGAATAATAAAATATGAGGGTAGTAAACCTTATTTCCAAACACCACCTATCTCAACAAACTTTGTTTTCAAACACCGCCTATCTCAATATTGAGGGTAGTTTCGGTATAGGGGTGTAAATGATGTGAGTTTGAAAAAATAAAGAGTCAAAGCAGGGTAGAGCCAAGAAACTTGTTTAGGGGGGCAATGCAAATTTTTTTAAGTTTATTAGTGAAATTTATATTATTTTAGGTTACTAGAAGAATTTTTTAAAAAATGGGTGTGAAAATACGATTTTGTATAAATTTATTGATAAAATTTATATTTTTTAAGTTATCAAAGGAATTTTTTAAAAACTGACAGGGGCATAAGAAATTTTTATGAACATATTTGTTATATATATAAACTTTTTGGGCTAAAAATGTTTTTTACAAAATTTAGGCAGGGCCAAAGGGTGGCTCCGCCCCTGGGTGTAATTGAAGATTCTCAAATTTAAGGGGTCTGATTGAAATAAAACTAAATCTCAGGGAATGTAAATGAATTATTCTTGAAACTTTTATTTTGACACATATGTGTTGTTTGATAAAATTGAAAATAGTACTGAAAATTTTAAGATTTGAATTTTATGTACTAAAGGTGTTAAGTGGTGTTTAAAAAATTTAAATTTTATAATATTTTTGTAAATTTTCAGTCTTCAAACGTCAATATTAAGTGATGATTGTCATTTAAAATTTTATTTCATTTTAAGTGACACTTAATATTTTAAGTGGTGTTCAAATTTTTTTTTGTAAACACACAGTTCAGATTTAAATAGCAAATAAGTCTAATGGAGTATTATGTTTAGCACATCACATTATAGTTGGTCTGACTTTTAGTTAGGAAAATTAAAGTTTTATCCCCCTTGTTTGGACTTATTATAGATTGACATCCTTATTACTTTTCTTAGTGGTCATATTTTGTTTTCACTTTTCCCTCTCTGCAAACATCTGGCATAGTCAACGTCGGTCGACACTAACGTCATCTCATTTTTTTATTATGGCAAATGACTATATTTCACCTCATAATTTGTAAAGATCTTTTTGCCCTTCTCTAAAATAAAATAAAATAAATATAAATATAATTATAAATTCCTTTTGTCCACCACCAGAACTAAACATCGATGATTACTGGGAATACAAATGCCTCCATTTTTTTATTGTGAAATTCAAAACAATGTTACTTTAGTCTTCAACCAAAGACTATCAACCAACAAAACACACTAGCGAGTTGCATTAGTACTCGGTCAACTATCCTACGAAATCGGTTGACGTTAGTAGGGATGGCAATTTCCATCCTCCGTCCGGTACCCGCCCGCCTCGTCCCATCACATCTTGTTTATAATGATTTTGGATATTTCGTTTATACTAAGTGCTTGTTTGGTAGAGAGTGTGGAGTTGGTTTTTGGTTTTGGTTTGGTTGGAGTTGGGTTGGAGTTGGAGTGGTTGGAGTTGGTGTGGTTTTATTTTGGTTCCAAACCATGTTTGGTGCAGATGGTTTTGGTGTGAGAAAAAGTGATGCTGAAAAACCAAATCATGTTTGGTAAAGTTGGTATGGGTTGAAATTCTGAATATTAATATATTAATAAATATTAATATTAATATATTAATAAATATTAATATTAATATATTAAAATATATTAATATATGAGTTTCACATTTTATTTATTAATAAATATTAATATATATTAGTTTTATTTATTAATAAATATTAATATATATTAATATATGGGTTTCACATTTTATTTATTAATAAATATTAATATTAATATATTAATATTATAATATTAAATATATTAATATATTAGTATTATAATATTAAAATATATTAATATTAATATTTTTTAATATATTAATATTATAATATATTAATATATTTAATTTTTCGAAATATTTAATTTTTCATAAATATTAATATTAATATATTAAAATATATTGATATATTAATATTAAAATATTAAAAAATATTAATATTAATATTTTTTAATATATTAATATATTTAATTTTTCGAAATATTTAATTTTTCATAAATATTAATATTAATATATTAATATTATAATATTAAAATATATTAATATTATAATATATTAATATATTTAATTTTTCGAAATATTTATTTTTCATAAATATTTAATTTTTCAGAATATTTAATTTTTCGAAATTTATTAATATCAAAAATGAATTTGCTACAGTGTTGGTACCAAAACCAAAACCATGAACCATCAAAATTTTGGTTCCAAATTTTGGCTCATTCCTTCACAAAAGCCACTCCATGGAGTTGCTACAGTGTCTACTCCAAATGTCCACTCCATTTGCCAAACATGGAGTGGAGCAAAATTTTCAAACCAAACCCAAAATTTTGGCTCCACTCCATGTTGTCAAACATGCACTAAACGAATGGGAATGAGGATGGAAAAAACCCTGCACATAAATAGAAAATAAGTATAACCCACTAATTCTAAACTCTATTTTTGTAGTGAACATAATATTGGACAATTTTTTTTTTTTTGTCATTTTCGGTAAAATGTATTGTAATTTGGATTGTTGGATAATTTGATGGTTTATTTAGTTTTTATAATATTGAATTTCGTGTTTTAAGTATATGATTTTGTGGAGTTGTATAATTTTAAAGTGACATATTTAAAAATTTCAACTGTTAACAGGTACCCGCGGGAATCCAACGGTTTTAAAAACCCGACAGGGACAGGGTGGGAGGCCACCCCGTTTAGCCGATTTTGGGCAGGGATGGGATGGGAGTTTCTTAACGGTTGCGAGGACAAAAGAGGGTACACCCGCCCAGAACCGCACCCGTAGCCAAGTTCTAGAGCATATGTTCGAATCTTAGCTGCTATATACCGTAATTTAATATCACACGAGTTGTGATGCATGTTCTTGTAACACTCTTAAAGGACGATTTACTTGGAATCAGTTCCAGAAAAATCGTCCTTTGGGTTAAATCTTTTTTTTTAAAAAAATTGTATGCATTTTTTTATTAGATACTCAAGGATATCAATCTAATTTCACGCTACTCTATCAAAAAATTAGACCGTCATCACTGAACTGGGATTTATGTAGAATTATAAAATAAAAATGAGAGAGCCTATGTAAAATATAGACAAACTTTAGAGGGGTTGACAGAATATATTTATCAAAAGCATTTAATTATTATGCTCATTACATGAATACTTATACTAGAATAATCCTAATACTAACCGACAATTTCTTAAAAGATCTAACAGTCGTAAAGCACCCTAATCTTACATGAAAACTAATTTCAATAAAATATTAATAGTTAGAGTAACGTAATATTATACCTAACTCCACCTAAATTTTCAAGAACCTACTTGGAAAAATCTTTAAAAAATCAATAAGAAAAAAAAAAAGGTCTAATTAATATTGGAACCCGTCCTACATCATTCATTTGTTGTGCCTCGTGGAGCAGAAAAGCTTTGACCGGTTGGTCCCGCCTTTTTTTTCTTTCTCACTGGTAGTTGCAATCTTTGCTTCATCAACGGTACTGTACCGTCGGTACAACACATAGTAAATACTAAACACACACTCACTTTCTCTCTCTCCAAACACTCCCCAACCTTCAAATCAGAGCAGCCATGACCGACCCAAAGAACCCAAACCACCAATCACACAGACTCCTACAAGCCCTAAACAAAGCTTCCCAAGACCTCCAAATCAAACTATTTTCTATCAAACCTCTCTTAGACCTCCAAACCCAAGTCAACACACACCTCTCCACAGACCCAACTCTGTTCAACCTCTCTCAATCTCTCTCTACTCTCAAAACCCACTTCGAAACGCTCCAACAATCCCAGAATTACACTCTCAAATCCTTTATTCGGCGCCAAATCGCTTCCCTGAAGATCTCCAGTACCCTCTGCACTATTCGGACTCAAATTCGAGAACTGACTGATCTCGAAAGCGTTCAGAGTCTGGTGAGAGTGCTACAAAGCAGCGGAGACGAAGACGATGAGAAAGTGGAGGCTTTGGAGGAATTCGAGAGGAGGGTTTCATTGGGTTTCGACAGTGAGTTACAGGAAACAATTCTCCGAGCAAAAGTGTTCGCTCTTCTCGAAAAAATTGTGTCTGATTCGATGTGTTCGATGCGAGTTCGTGAACACTCTGCTCTGGCTATTGCTGCTCTGGTTCGATTCAACACGAGTGTGTTCGTGGGACAAGTGTTGATGGGTCCGACCATTCAAGCTCTGCTGTCAATGGCTTCGTCTGGTTCGATTCGGGTTCTTTCGTCTCTCATCAAGCTGATCAGGAGTCCATTGGTGTACGAGATGGAGTCAAATGCTGACATTCCCAAAATAATTGCCCTGTTGAGCTCCAACGATGAGTCGATTCGCGTATCAGCCATGGAATGTGTTCTTGAATTCGCTTACTTTGCGAGGAGGGAAGCGATTCAAGAGATGATTGAATTAGAATTGGTAGAGAAACTAGTGGAATTGGAGAGATTGGAGGCTGAAAATGATGTTGAAATGGATCGATTGGATGGTGGGTCTGAAAACAGAGGAAGTTGTGGAGAAACAGAGGAGGGGAAGGAAATGGTGGGGAGAGGGTTGTTTGGGAACTGTGTTACGGCGTTTGTTTCACAGTTGGAGATGGGGGAGGGAATGGAACAGAAAGAGAAGAGGGAAATGAAGAGTGAAATACTGAGGAGAGTGAGAGAAGCCTCTGTTTCTGAAGCAGAGGCTACTAATATTGTTGCTGAGGTTTTGTGGGGTTCTTTACCTTGACATGTCACCAAGCAATATAGTTTTTGCTATATAGATACACTTTAGGCCTTGTTTGCCATATTTTGTGGGGTTTTTTTTATTTATTTATTTTGTGTTTTTTTTTTTTTTTTTGGGCATTTTTAAAGCCAAGAAGAAGAGAAATAGAAGGTATCACTAATACATTTTGAGTACTCATACTTGCACTGAAATAGGACTACTACATAGATTTGTTGGACAGAATCAACTTGCTTGGTCACCTGACATAAAATATTATTTAATTAATATAATGTCTCAAATCCTTCTTCTTTTTTTCATTATTATTTTTTGTTTGGTGTAAATAATCCCTTATTTCCCTTGCTTTCAGTTTGTCTCAATTTCTTCAATAGTAATCAAATTGAGTTTTGTCTCAACTATGGAATTCCATATGCCTATTTGGTATGTGTTTGTGTTTTTTGCTATGTATTTTAGAAAAATACAAATATATCTTTGTGTTTGTGAAGTGTTGTGAGTCTAAAATATAAATATGTTTGGTACAAATATTTTTACTGTAGATATATACATATACATATATGGTATTTTAGGGTAAAGGGAAATGGCGGTGATGGTTGTTGGAGGCGGTGGTGGCATTGGCCACATTAGTGGTGGTCGGTGGCGGTAGTGGTGGTGTAAATATATGCATATATATATATATATTGAGTGAATAATTGCAAAACAATAATTTTTTTTCTCTTTTTTAGGGAAAATGAATATTTTTTGCTAACTTTTTTTTACTGATTAAAACAAAACAAAGTCAAACATATTTTTATTAAAAAAATACTACAATACCAAACAAGAAACACTAATGTCTTGTTATACAATACAAACGCATATCAAACCGGTCTAGTAATCATATCTCTCATGTCTTGTTATCCAATAAGTAAACACATTGGGACCACTTTACTGGAAGCATTAGAGTCAGAACTGATTTTTTTTTTTGGGCCATTAACAAACAACCCTATATTTCATATTCTTGACAAAAATACCTTGAGATGTCAAATAACTCCTATATTTTTATCCGTTAACAACCAGCTCCCTATCATTACAAATAAATATTTTATTCCTAAAATACCTCTAAAATAAATTGATAATTAAATTAATTTTTTTTAGTAAATTACAAATTATTATTCTTTTAACTAAATTAAATTTTTTTAGTAAATTATAAATTATTTTTTTGTTTTTTGTTTAAGTTTAATTATTTGTTTAAATTCAAATCTGAAAAAATATATTACTCCCCCCGTCTCAAATTATAAGTCCCTTTTGGGGAATTCAATTTTTTAAGAGGATGACTTTTTATTGTAGTATTAGTAAATAAAATACTAACTTTACCTATGGTCCACTATAGTGATGTGATCATTTATAAAATATATGTTTTATAACTTGAATGTTAAACTGATAAATTGATTAAATAAAATGCTTTAATTTTTCAAAGTGGACACTTATTTTGGGACGGGGGAGTACAAATTATTAAAAAAAATCCATTATTAATAATAATACACTTTAAATAATATTTTTTATTTTTTTAAGAGAATAGATGCATAAATTTTTTAAAAGGGCTTTGCCCTTGTAGATGCATTAAAGTTATAAAATATATACTTTATAAACGATCACATCATTGTAATGGGATAACGAGTAAAGTTGGTATTTTATTCACTAACACTACAATAAAAGTCATCATCTTAAAAAATTGAATTCCCCAAAAGGGACTTATAATTTGAGACGAAGGGAGTAATATATTTTTTCAGATTTGAATTTAAATAAATAAGTAAACTTAAACAAAAAAAGAATTTGTAATTTACTCAAAAATCTTAATTTAGTTAAAAGAATAATAATTTGTAATTTACTAAAAATCTTAATTTAGTTACCAATTTATTTTAGGGGTATTTTGGGCATAAAATATATATTTCTAACGGTAGGGGGTATTTGTTAACAGAGTGAGGGCTATTTGTTAATGGAGAAAAGTGTAGGGGTTATTTGACACCTCGGGGTGTTTGTCAATAATCTGAAATCATAAGGAGTATTTGTTAATGGCCTTTTTTTATATATTTTTTATTCTAAATTTTGAATATTTATCATTTAGCTCCTACTAAAATTTTGTTTTTATCTTAGATACCACATAATTTAGATTTATTAACAACTAAGCCCCCACTAAAAATTTGTTTTAAGCCCCACTAAAATAAATATATATCATTTATATCCTAAAAATTAACTGTAATTTTTTTTAACCCACTAAATCCGTCACTGTATATACATGAATGTCAATATCAATATGGCCTCATGGCTGCAATTATTTGTGGAGGTTCATACTTGAATTACTTATTAATGTATTGATTATATCAATAATTGACGAGGATTTAAAGACTCGTGTATAGTTAAAGGCTTTAAATTCCATCACTCTAGAAAATGATGTGATTGACTAACATATTGCCCTTTGATTCCATTCAACAAATTTAGATTTGAAGACACACTTAAAATTACTTTGTCAAGCCCTAATTCCATTAATCAAACTTTGATGACCTATAGACCCACCTTTTTTTAGAAGTCTTATGTCCTGTGAAAAAGAAATTTAATGATACTTATGTTTGTGAATTTTCCTTTAAACGCATTATGAGCATGGAAAGTTTCTAAAATAAATTGTATTTATTGCAATCATCGATACGATTTGTAATGTCTTTTGAAATTGTCGATATTATTACACAGAATCAATACTCTTCTCATATTTATTTTTAAATTAATATTATTCAAATTATCTACACAGTTACCCAAACCTGATTAAAGAATATTTAAATAATGTAAATAAGTATTTGTTTAAGGGCATTAAACTAAACAAACTAGTGGTCTATGGCCTCCAGGCTTGGCACATTGAAGGTTCTGGATGTGTACAAATGACCTAGAATATGGATTATACTCCTATTAAGATTTGTCACCGAATTGTGTGGCTTTTATTTCCACTTTTGGCCTAGAGATAATACTTACTCTGTATATTATGTATTAAATTACAATAATTAAAATACGAAACAACAAAGTCTAACCAAACTCCCTCCTAAAAGTGAGTGTTTTTAAGTATTTATTTAAGGTTCATTTACACTCTTTGAAGTTTGTTCTAACTTTAATTACATTCCCTTAAATTTATAAATCTTCAATTATATCCCTTATATCTATTAATACACATTATTTACACCCCTTAATCCATGACATCATCCTAAAATTTTAATTTAATACCTAAATTACCCTTAAGATTAAAATATGTGATGTTTGAAAACAATAATTTCTATTTTATCAATTTGATCCCTCACCACCACCACCACCGACCCAAGGCCTCCATTACTGAACCCACTTGAATCCCTTTGCTCTGCTCACTCAAGGATTCAAACAGAGGCTTCACAAACAGCAAAACAACTGACCCAAGACTGTCATTATTGCCCTCACCCTTCAGATATTGCGACGAGAGCAACCCAATCGCGTCTTGACACGCGTCCCGGACACCAAAATTGGAGTCCTTGAGCCTCCTCACAATGTGGGCAATGATTTTGGTCAAGTGGGTTGTCGTGGAATCAACGTGAATGGTGCAGAGGGCGGCTAGGAGATAGAGGGACTCCTTGATGGCGGATTTGGGGCCCTTGGTGGCGTTGTAGAGGCAATTGAGGAATATTGATACGCCGTCGGAAGAGAGGGTTTGGATTATTTTCTCGAGGTCTTCGATGACGATCTGGTGGGTGTCTCCGTTGGAGAGCTTGGAAAGGGATGTGAGGACTCGTTGCTTGAGCTCACTCATTGCGAGGTGGGAGGAGAGCGACAATGATGAGGCAGGTGAGGACCTTAAGGGCGTGGTTGTCGAGGCTTGGATTGGGGATTTGGCGGGTCTTGAAGATTTGGGACCTTGTGAACTCATCTGGAGCACTGGTATTGATTTTGATTTGAACATCAGTTTTTGGGGTATTGGAATATATGATTTAGGATTTAATATACGTTTGTATATTGGGTTAACAATATTCTAGAATAGGGTGTTTGGTTTAAGGGTATTTTAGATATTTCATATTCTGAGGAGGTGTGATTGAAGATTTACAAACTTGAGAGAGTGTAATTGAATTTAAAACAAACTTTGGGGGTGTAAATGAAGTTAACCCTTTTTTAAAATAAAAAGGCCGGCTTAACTTGAAAGAAACGTTGTCTCCGTCACAAGCTTTTAAACAATTCATGGGATTGAACACCCCCACCTACAGAATATTTCATCTTATAAATATTTATTTAGTGCTTAAATTCTAAGGTGGACTTGTGATCAATTATATACCATTCTGTATTGCAAAGGAATATTATTTCGATACCTTCTTGCATAATACTATCTTTTTCAATAATTGCATTGTATTCTATGTACCCATAGAATACATATGAGATGAATATTTGTGTAAAAGTCCACTCCTATTATTACCCATACCCTTATATGGGAATTCCCTTTTTTTGGAAAAAAAGAAAAGAAAAAAGAAATATGAGATGAATATTGATCAAGACTAAATTCAAAAATCGTGTTAACGCTTATTAGTTATTACTATATTACATTGAATATTTGTGTTGTCATTGTTGTGACTATAATGTTGAAAAATTAAATTCATTCAATTGCATTTACGTGAGTATAAGTTAATGTTATTATAAATGGTTAAATCCGTTTCAACTTTGACTAGACAACTTGAGCTACTTCAATCTCTATATCTTGTTTTTCTTACCCGTAATGTTCATATGATTTTGCGTAACTTGTTTTTATAATACATTGAAATAAATAAGAAGGGGAAAACTTTTATTTAATATTTTCGGAAAGGCCACCTATTTATTCGTTTATCGAGTTCGACACGAAATTATGAATAAGTTCTACCAAGGATTGCTAAACATTTGATATTGAGTTTCCTCCTCTTTTTTAGTAACAAAATGAACCAGAAATAAGGCAAAATTAAGAGTTAATAGTATAAATGAAGATGGATTTGTGAATGAAAAATACAAGTTTCTTATATTCATAGGAATCAATGGGAGAATGAAAAATTGCTCAAGTGGGCTATTAGGCGTAATTGTAATTTTTTTTTTTTCATTTCATCCTTATAGTTCCGCTTGTTCATCTTAAAATGAAGAAAAACTTATTGAAAATTTATCCTTATTTTATTTTTCAATATCCTTGCAATACATTCACATTATTCCTTGATGGAGCATAATCATAGAAAAATATGCGATTTTCTTTTGAAAAATTAAATGACACTTTTGACATCAACATTATTATTGTTTGAACTTAAGATAGAAAGAACGAAACCTTTCCTCATGTAGTAAGTTTTAATACTAAAGATGATAATTAAATTATCCTCATAGCACAAGGCTAACTTATGATGTAAACATCGCCATGTATGTCATCAATGTAGAGTTATGCAAAGGACACAAATTCTATACTTGAATACAATTGGGCTCTGATAATTGCCATAGTGTCCTTATTTTTTTATTTTAAAATTGTTTTCTCACTCAAATAATAACATTTGTGTTTCCAAAAAGTTAGAAACAAGTACGAATTCACTTTCAAGAACCATTTTTTTTTCTTAAAAGTGTTATAATATAGTAATACACTCTAATTTATGAAGGAATATAGGTTTAATTTTAAAGCCCCCAGTGCCAAGAGTGTGCAATTTATTTGTCACATATTTTTTTGTTATTTGCTATATGAAAATTGCTTCGTGTAACTTTTTCCCCCTCTTTGCAAAATTTCAAATTCTAGTAATTTTTCCAGGAAAATAAATAAGGGGTCTTCGGGGTGTTACTTGACTTTGAATTAAAGTTTGGTGAAATTTTTTCATTAAAATAGATAAGAGGCTTTGTAAGACAAAAATAAACTTAAACATTCTAAAAAAATTCTACTGTTACACGAAGTAAAATTACTCGAATTTGAATAATATGTATGATTAAAATTTTTATAAACTATTTAAAACTCTGACGTCACTGGCTAATGACTATTGAGTTAATTATTCTTAATTATTATTTTAAAATAATATCAACAAAAAGTAAAATAAGAGTAGAAGATAGGCATTGCCTTTGCACATATAACCGAAAAAATTGATAGAAAGCTATAAGCCTATAAAAGAGAGAATTAAAGACTTAAATTGAAATATTAAGACATGAAAAATAAAAGAGAAATTAAGAGATGAGTGAGAGAGAATAGGACGTTTTATATAGGGTTCGTTTGGAAAGCCTGTTTTTTGTATTTGTTTTCTGTCTTCAAATATAAAAACTGTTTTTTATTTGTCTTTGTTTTTTCAGGAAAAAACTAAAAACAAAAAAATGTTTGGATGAATGTGTTTTCACCACTTTTATTTGGTGAAAATTGTATTTTATGGATTTGGTGTTTTCACTATTTTTATCACCTAAACAGTCAAAAAACTCAAAAAACAACTAAAAGTTGTATTTGGTGTTTTCACCACTTTTACACACTATTCACAGAAAACAGTTTTCTTAGGGAAAAAACAGTAAACAGTAAACGCGTTTGCCAAACGTGTTTATTTTTTTTAGTCTTGTGAACAATAAAAAAACAAAAATAAAAAACAGGGTATCCAAACGCACCCAGAGAGACACTTTTATTCAACTAAATAACCAACAAAACTTAATTTAAACACAATGTCTCGTTCCCTCTACTGTTACCCTTCAGTTTTTGCCTCTCCAGACTCCATCCCATATTTTCTCTCTCTAAAAGCACTTTCTCTCTCTAGAGTCCACAGCTCAACAAACTCGAAATCAACGACTAGCTCTCTGAGTCACGCACCATTGTAATTTCCCACTTTTTTGTGTCGGTGACTGGTAAAACTCAAGATTTAGCTTGAAGATCTGTGAGAAACACACAGATCTTTGTGGGTTATTGTTGAAACCCATATATAAACACCTTTTGGTTTCTGGGATTGTTTTGGATTTGTGTTTATTGTTGAAAACACATATACAAACACCTTTTGATTTCTGGGTTTTTGTGGGATTTGTGATGGGTTGGAAATACAAGGCTGGGTTGTTCCTAATTGGTGCTGTTGTGGTCATTTGGGTCACCTCTGCAGAAGTTACCCAGGTCAGTGTCTAATCTTGGTAACATATATATATATATATTGTGTATTTAATATGTTGAGATTATGCTTTCTTGAATATTGTAGAATTGATGTTTTGATTGTGTTTGGTGGATTGGGTTATTCTTTTTTGTATTTGATTGATAGTCCTATGAAGTTTTGGGGTGTTTGACTAGTTGAGATTCGGTATGTATACATGTCCAGTAACAGAAATGCCCATTGGGGTTCTAATTAGTAAAGTTAAAGTTGCATAATTGGGATTCATTATTGAAAAAGTTAACCTCATGGCTCTGCTCATTTGAATTGCTAAGAAACTTAAAGAAGATGAGATCAAAAGTAGAAGTACTATTTCTGGAAGAATTAAACATCAGTGTTTTCAGTGTATCAAAAAAAAGTTTGGATGCAATTATTGCTGATGTTTTGAAGCCTGAACTACAAGTCCGCAGGGATCGAGCTCGTGAGGTTCTGGGGCAATGCCCCTGGGAGATTTTTTGGTGATTGTCTGTCATACCCTTCGATGACCTGCGTATTTGAATCCCCTTATCTTACCTGTTGCGGGTGGTTGGTGAGAGGTGGCTGGATTCGTGAGGTTTGCGTGGGAGCTCTACTTTGTGTGTCTGCAAAAAAGTCGAGCGAATTAGAAAGGTAACAAAATGTAAAACAATCAACCTATTAATATTGGAAGAAGTAAAGATCAGTGGTGCTACTGTGGCTTATATGTAGCAATGTAATTCTCTAAAAGAGCTACAAATATTTTGAACTTCAAATTTTGGTCGAATGGGGAATCATATTACTCTTGGGCAGCGATGGAGCCAGAAAAGTATTCGTCTTGGGGTGGTCTTGAACAATGATGAGATAAATTTTTTGTAACTACCATAAACAAAACTTTCCGAGTCCGAGGGACTATTGCTGTAGAATTTATTAATAGCATTCAAGGTTAAATATGACTCCTAGAGAGTTACCAAATTTCGAAGTTCTCTTCTCCTTTCATTCTCTTCTTTCGTTACGACTTTGAATTGAACTTTACATGAATTAATATTCTAACTACATTTAAAGTGGTTATCGATGAATTTTCTTATTTTATAACTATATGATAGTTGAAAGAAGACAACTCTGCAATTACAACCTTCATAAAAAAGCTGACGTATTACAACTGGAACGCAGAGACCTAGAGAGCGCGCAAAAATGAGAGAGGGATGGTCATGAGCATGAAGACAAACTTCTGTGGGGGCGAGTTTGAGTATATATTTTGTTCGGTCCTTTCTAAGATATTAATAGATTATAGGAACATAAGGTAAATTAAAAAAAATCATGAGGGGTGTCCGCTCCCATTGGTACTCCCCACCCAAAACGCACTCTTCCAAAAGCAATAATTCTGGTTGAATATGTTGACTGACTGGTAATGGTTGCGCCTGATTTTTTCATACTCATTCCTAAAGCTTTAGTCAGTAATAGGTATAAAACCCGTATTTATTGCTTTTGCTCTGGAGTGTAATTAGACCTGTCAATGGATTGGATTTTGATCCGAATCTGATCCGAATCCGATCCGATTAGTCGGATTTGGATTGCAAAAAAAAATCCGATAACCCGAATATGACCCGAATCCGATAATCCGATTCCTTAACAAATTGGATTTGGATTAGCCTAATCCGATCCGATAATAATCCGATCCGATAAAATATACATATATATATTTATATATATGTGTATATATTTAATATTGTACATGTATATAAATGTTAGTTGTTAATTATTTTATTATTTATTAATAATAATTGATCATAAATACAATTATTAAAAGTGTGAATAATTTTAGTGTTTCAGTATTTATTGATTTTTGTATTTTTTTAATTAGATATTCGGATTAGATATTCTATAATGAAGAAATTCGAATATGAATTAATTAAGTGAAAATCTGTCGAATTATCGGATTCGGATCGCGGATCGGGAGTTTTTGTCATCCTTATCAATAGACTTATCAATAATCCGATTATGATCCGAATCCGATATTAACCAGATATGAATTGAAAATAAAATTCGATAACCCGATTAGGATCCGAATCCGATAATCCGATTTCTTAACAAATTGAATTTGGATTTAACTGATCTGATCCGAATCCGATCCATTGACAGGTCTAAGTGTAATGGTGGTGTGGGTCTATGACACTGCGTTTTGCCAAAATATGGGACAGATCGTACTCATCTTAGCCACTTGATAATATGTGTTTTCGATATTAAATGCACAAAGCTCAAGGGTCTGCAATTTCATTGGTCAAAAAAGTAGGAGTCAAACCAGCTCCTTTTTTTGTTTTTGTTTTTGTGTGTGTGTGTGCGTGGTTTAAACTTTAAAGTAACATTAATATCTGTTTATTTTTTGTATCTTGCTTCATGGCCGCTGTGAAAACTACATCATTGAACTAATCTGCCTATTGAATCATTCTCATACCATAATCCAATGTGCCTTCCTTTTACACATTCAAAATTTTCATTTGTTATTTTCTTATAGAAGCATCAATGAAGAATTGACCTTTTTATGTTTTTGATCCCTTGAAGCCCGAGCTTTATGAATAGTAAGGTTCTTAACATTTTTACCCTGTAAATTGGTGCTAATATGCACAAAATTTTAAGAACTTGTAGCATTTCTGAAGCTGCTTTTTTGCAAACTGGTATTCATTTGCTTTATCAATTAATGGTAATAGATGTCTGCTTTCCTTTTTCACTTGTTGAAGTAATGATTAATCAATCCATATGTCACAGGATTTTTTCTTTTCTTATGAATTTGTGTCTAATACTTGTGCATTATCTTTTATCGGTTACACAAACTTGTGTGACACATAATCTCTCTAAAGTGACTATGCTTACTCAGACATATAATTTCAACAGGGTATTTATACAGACTATAAGCAGCCATTTGCAGTGACATATCTTGGAGCTTCTCTAATGGTGGTCTATCTTCCAATAGCATTTCTTAAGGATTTGATATGTAATTCACTAAGAAAACGCTCTGGTAAATGTGGTAAAAGTTTAGCAATCGGTGATGAGTCATCTGCTGAACTTAACTCTCCTTTGAAATACATTGGGGGGCATAAAATCTTTGAAACAGAACTTCAAGGGACTTTGAATAGGAAAGACAGTGAAGCAGATCTTTCGGCTCAGGAAGAGGGAAAGCTGTTGCTTTCTAAAAGCAAAGATGATATCGACACACTAAAACAAGACAAACCTGTTTCGACCAGGGAGATTGCTACTTATGGATTTTATATTGCCCCCATCTGGTTTGTTACAGAGGTAATCACCTACGTTGTGGTAGTTCTTCAAGATGTTGTTCGTAGTATCTAACTTGAACTTGTGTGTGTTTTATGGTTTTTTTTCCTATATATATATATGTATTTATTTAATGTATAAAAATTTGAAAATGAAGTTAAGGAATCTCTCTCTAATCTTTTCCTGCTTCTGAGTGTAATAGTATCGTTTTCTTGCACAATTTGTCTGAAATGTCTGTCCTTACAACATGTTCAGGGTCTAAACATAATTATTCTTGTCATATAACTTCTATACTTAAGGTTAGGAGTCTGGATATTAAATATCTGAATCTTGTCATTGTTTCGTTCATACATAAGACCACCTAAAAACAATTTGTGCCCCACAAATCCAATATGCGTCTTATTTTTCCTGTAAGAGAAGGTTCAAAAACATCACATGCGTGGTAAATTCCATTTGTGGCCACGTAGGAAGCACAAATATGGATACTGGGTACATATACGACACCTTACAGATGTGGTGATACGACAAATCAAAAAGTAAAAAAGAAGACATGGATATGGGTATGATGCAACAATAAAAATATCAAATTACACCTTTTGATACACAGAAAATTAATTTTCTTTTCAATGGCTAAAAAATTACGAATCCATTTGATCATTAATACAACATAGGAGTTCTTTTTCATAAGGTTAAAATATAAGTATCCCTTTTCATTAATTAATATATTTTGAGCTAGTCTTAATAATTAAACTACTGTATAGTTGTTCTAAAAGTCACATTTTAAGATTCAAAACTTGTGAAAATGTAGTATGACGTATCCGATGCACTGTCGTAATATCAAATATGTGCTAAAAATTTAAAGATATATTAAACACGTCTGAGCGAGTATCCTAGTAGTGTCAGTATCTGATACAGGCATGATATTAGTACATCACCCATATAGAACTGTTTGTGCTTACGTGGTCACTGTAGTGCCACACGTTTGGCTTTCTTAGAAAGAAGACAAGGTGAATGAGGTCGTATTGCCGTTCTTTGTGCCATTTAATAAATGCCGGCGATCCATAGTAGGCTATACTGGACCAGGATCTACATTGGTTGTGGAGTCTTGAACACATGTCAGTGATGTCACATGCATTAACACATCCACACAGCAAAATGTTTATGGCTTACACATGAATTTGGTCCTATCAAAGTATTAGTACACTGTACACACATGCTATATATACACACTTCTGAACAAACTGTGCTCATTTCAAACCATGTGAAGCTATATCTCCCAAGTTGCCCTGGTGCTACTGATTTGACTTGTTTAACCTGTATGAGTATCAGATACGCGTGGGGAATTGTTGTGCAACCCTTTTTTTGTTGTACAGTATTATTTTTGGTTCATTTTGTGTTATAGCCCAAAGCATCGACAGAAAGAAAGGATTGAACGCTTGTTAGAATTAGGTGAGATGGTTTAGTAGGTAACACTGCAAACATTGTTTATAAGCATATGTGCATTGTACATTGTTTAACACTGAAAACATTGTTGTTTTTTAATACCTATCCTTTTTATTAATATTCACCACATTTTCCAAGACTTATGCAGATTAATTAATTTATCCATTGCCGTTACTTAATGAAAAATGTTTCCTAGAAAGCATTTCATTTTTCCTGATGGTATTTTGGGTTGATGCAATTGCTAACTTGGATTAGTTGATTGTTAATTGTTTCTTTGCAGTATCTATCTAATGCTGCACTTGCGCATACAAGTGTTGCGAGTACAACAGTATTATCATCAACTTCAGGACTGTTTACTCTTTTCATTGGTGCGTTTCTCGGACAAGATTCCTTGAATGTAGCGAAGGTAGTTGCTGTCTTTGTCAGCATGGCTGGTGTTGCCATGACAACTCTTGGGAAAACTTGGGCCACAGATGATTCACAATTAAATGCTTCTGCGTGAGTCATTCCTCCTCCTCTACCTCTGCTCTGTTTAGCTTAAGATCTGTTTGTTCATCAGTGCTGTTGGATTTTGATGAAATCTTTCTTCCATCATAAAAAACGTTTTTAAGTCACCCTATAGAAAACTAATTCCTCATTTTGAACATTAGGATTTATTAATTTATTATGAAACTATATCCAAGTCATTAGTGCCGCCAATATTGTTTTAACAAAGACATTTGTAGAAAGTATTCCTCATCTGTGCCAGTGCCAAATGCGGCTTTAATTCCCTTTATGTTCAGGACTGTATTACTACTAATGATATTCTATGGCATACCTATGTTCAAAGGAAGTGCCTGTATATAGGAATAAGAGATATTCAAATTAACAGTCTTATCTGGATGATTTCCTGTTAAAAAAATACACTAAATTGATAGAACAACGAAAATAAGTGATATACTAGTGTTGGAAGATCAATTTGGAATATATTGAGGCCAGATCAACAATACAGTTATTTACTTACTTACTGAGAAGATGAATTGCCAGCCTAAGATGTGGAACAAAGCAAAAATCTTTGGATGGTTGTGGTAAATTTTCTTGAAAGCCTATGGTTGGGATTCTAAAGATGAAATATGGTCGGTTTTAAAAGATACAAGTTAAAAGAAGGGGCATTAACATGGTAAATGATTTTTATGATAGAGGTATGACTAGGGTAACAAAATTACAGGAGAAATTACTGTATCGTCAGTTACTGATGAATTGCATCTAGTATTTATAAGCTTCTATTTGTTTCCATGATCGCGGATGTATGAAGAAAATACATACAGGATGGATGTTTCATGGTGTTTATACTGGTGCTTTGATAGACCAAATTAAATAAATGAAATACACAGGTATAACGAGAAGATCTTGAATCAAGTAGGTTTAAAATTAGGTCTACTAAATTGAATATATGAAATATAACTTCAGCAAAACTAGTAATGCAAGTGGGGTTAGTGGGAAAATCGAGGGTCTAGAATACCCAGAGTGACCAATGCTTGATTATTCGTAAGAAAAAGAAAAACAGATTAGAAATGATATCACTAAGAGATTTAAAGTAGGACGTGTTAGACGGAGCAATTTCTCTAGAATATTTTGTGATGAGCATATTCTATTACAGTTAGGGGGTAATTTTTTAGGATGATTATTAAACTGACTATGATTATTGAACTGATAATAATTATATCACAGAATTTGGTTGCTAAGAGAACGTATTCATTACATAAGCATGGTCACACTGTGAATGTTGAGATGGATGAGTGGTAGAATGAATAAGAATAAAATTACTAACAATCTCATTTGTGAAATGCTTGAACTAACATACACGAAAGGCAAAATGAGAGAAAATCAACTAAATGTTTTAGTTTAGTCTTGCGTGGAGAGACCTTATAATTGTATTACTGGGGTGAATTGACATGCTGCATATTTAGGTAATGTTAGGTGAAGGTAGAGACCAAATTAACGTGGATAAAGATGGTAAAGAGCGATTTAATAGGGTGTGATTTGTGTGGAATTATATGATTAGATGGTTGGGGCACAGGATTTGTTGTGTTGAGGTGAGTTTCTGGTCTATGATATATGACTATTTCTTTCCTTGTGCTAATTAACTTTTAGGACGTTGGAAAATTGGTTTGTAAGATGATTTTTACTATATGGGACCTAAAGTTGACTTCTTTTCTGAGTATTCTTTGCTTATACCAGAAGTGTATAGCCTAATTTCTGTGGCCAGAAGCGGCTCATTATCCAATTTGAGTATATACCAGTGAGAAATAATATAGTTCTTACACAAAAATAATGGAATTCTTTTCAAAATTAAGCACTTAAAGTTGTCAAGTAATATTTGTGTATCTTCATCAGTTTGTTCTTTGCATTGAATATTTCAGGGCATTGACTGACAGTTGAACTTTTTGTCTCTTTTAAGAAATGGAAAACACTCTGTCGTTGGAGATATTTTTGGCCTTTGCTCAGCCGTGTCGTACGGTCTATTTACTGGTCTGGTATCCTTTCAATTCTAAGTGCTTGTTTATATTTTGGAGTATAAATAATGATAACTGTGTTAAAATACACTTTTTATGAATATTGCTTCAGTACTTCTCAAGAAGTTTGCTGGTGAAGAAGGAGGAAGGGTTGATGTGCAAAAGTTGTTCGGATATATTGGATTATTTACGCTCGTAGCTTTGTGGTGGCTTGGTAAGAGGAGTTTATTAAGAATGTGTGTACTGAATCATCTAGGTTGATTGATACTTCCATGTAAATTATTATATGCTACATGGAATTTATATTGTGCATCTAGTCTCTCCATTCCTTTTTTGCTTGATTTTGTCGTCTGTTTTGCATATTCTCATATGAGTAGAAAACATTTTCAGAAATAATGTTATTTCTTTGGGCTCTAGTGAAAATTTAGTAGATCAAGTAGGAAGACGGGTTGACATATATTTTCCAAAATGTATATTTACTGTTTCTCTAGCCTTATTCTTACAAGTTAGATTCTTTTGCCTGTTTTTGGCTTTTAAATAATGAGTCCTGCAATCTCTCTGCGAGATTTTACCCTCATTTTACTATTGAACTCTCTTTTTTACCAAATGAGGTTTCAAACTCATCATCTGTAGTACAATTTTCTGTGATGTTCGTTACATGGATTTTTGAGTTTTCTATGATGTTCATGATATGGACTTGTAATTTTCTATAATCTCCATTATATGGAAAAATTACTTATAAGACTTGTTTAGTGGAAATTTTAGTATCTCATGTTGTTTAATTAGTTAATTATTGTTTACTTCAAATTTTGGCTTTCAGTCTGGCCGTTAACAGCATTAGGAATTGAACCCAAGTTTACGATTCCTCACTCGGCAAAAATGGATGAGGTCGTCATTGCCAATGGCTTTGTTGGAAGTGTCCTTTCTGACTACTTTTGGTATGTTTAAAGTAGTTATTTCCGATCAAAGCTTTATGCATTGAAGTTTTGTCTTCTGTCTTCTAAATTTTCTTCTTCTTCATAGGGCATTATGTGTTGTTTGGACAACTCCACTGGTGGCCACCTTGGGTATGTCTCTCACCATCCCACTTGCTATGGTGGCCGATATGGTGATTCATGGCCGTCATTATTCAGCCATCTACATTCTTGGTTCGGTGCAGGTAATAAGATTGTCTGTGAATTGCAAAACACAAATATTGCACTCATATTTTAAACCTGAAAAGCTAGGTGCTCAAGCACAAATTCAAATGGCCCATCAAAAGCCTGAGATACTCCATCCAACATCATACCCTATGACCTTATATGTTTGAAGATTCTAAATTAAAAAGCTTCTGGATTGAAAAAATATCATGTTTGATTCATATTGCCACCTAACTCAGCTTAACAACGACAAAATGTAGTGTCATCATATCCACCTGGGTTCTCGTTTAAAGTTCAACCAGTGTACCAGGCACCCGTCATTTTGGGGTCGGGGAGGGTCAAATGTACTCGGTCTTACCTCCGCACTGAGAGGCTGATTTCAACTACATAATTTTTGGGTTTTCAGTGGATTGACTTGTTTCGTCTTTTCTTTTGGGCTATTCATCTACTCCATAAACCACAAAAACTTGATCAGATTCTCACTTGGTACCATCAACTATACTTAATTGTTGGAAGCTATGTGTATTCCTTAATGTTCTCTTGGTTTTGTGTACAGGTGTTTGCAGGATTTGTCATAGCTAATCTCTCGGATCGCTTCACGAAAAAATTGGGATTATAGCATTAAAACAGTTTTTGTGCTTGCCGGGTAATCTGAATTCTTTCACGGGGCTAATTTCTCCACCATTGTTGATTTGGAGCCAACAAACTCGAGTAATGTTGAGAAAACAAATTCTCTCTTGGGTGGTTTGGCATTTGCAAAAAGAGAAGACATAATGCAATGTAGTAAACTAATTGTGCAAAAGAAATTTGTAGTTATGTTGTTTGTCATCAGGGTCCTGTTTTGGCTTGAAATGTACACACTCTTTTATAGGTTTCTGTACTTTGGTTTTCTTTTTCCACTGTATTAGTGTGAATTTTTACAAATTTTTGTACAAACTATTAAAGTGCTAAATAAATAATATTCAAATTTGTCTTGTATGGAATTTCCCATAAACCCTTTGACCTTTATAACTGATAGCAGGTTCTGCATGCATGAGCTATTCTTATATATAAGAAAGTACATGAAAGGAAATTACGCAACTCTCACACAAAGATAATACTTTATTGGATCTTTACCCTACACAACTACAAAAATTGTGAATTGTAAGTCTTTTCTTAAGACTGAAAATCAGAAAATTGTACAAAAGTCTATTTGGTTTAATTTTTTTAAAACAGTTTTTAGAAAACTCGACTATAAAAATGTCTGTTTTCAGAGAATTCATTTTATTGTTTTCAGAAAACTGTTTTTTATTCTCAGAATTATCGAGAACAGGTTTTAAAGATACAAATCAATCAGCTTCTAAACTTATGAAATAAATTGAATTTCAACACCTTATGATTCTAATACTTCACAACTATAATGTTGGCCACATATTGACCCCTAGAGGGGGGTGAATAGGGTCAATGACAAGTTTTGAAACTTTTACGGTTTGACTTTATTTTGATAAAAATAAGCATCATAAGACTCTAATCAAACACTTGGTGATTTAGATAATCTCTTAAGTGACTTTCACATTTCATACTTGTAATCATGCAATAATGATTTACACAATTAAATACATGCATCATTTATTCAAGTGAGGTAAATTGTTCTATTAAGCAAGTAAACAATTCGACTAAATATATTGAAGCACTTATCTCATAAATGATAATACATGCATTATGTATTCAAGTAGCAAATGAAACAATTCAAGCATCAAATGAATATGTTATTCAACTAAACATGTAAAACACTTTTCTCATATATAAACTTAATATATAAAGTGTTATTTGTCATGAAAAATATCTTTGTAGAGATTTGCAAAATGATTAAACATTAAGAGTACACATAAACTCTTAAAGAGAAGGTTGTGTTGAATATGCATTTTGTCAAACACTTAATGTGCATATGAAAATTCAATGATATGGTTTGTGGAAGATACATTTTATCAAACACTTGGTGTGCTCATTAATCATGGCTAAATGAAACAAGTAGAGAAGTTATAATCTAAGCAATGCCTTATTAAGTTCATGATCTAATCAACCACAATTAAGCATTTTATTATCCTCTTTATGAATTCTTCAACACAAGCAATTTCATAGCATGACATTGATATGAAGTTCAAGATTGTAAATGACAATTGCTTATAAAGAAAAAAGTTTAAGGGATAGAGAAAATGCAAACCAAAGACACCGAGATTTTACATGGTTCAACCAAATCTTTGGTCTACGTTCATGCCTTGAGAAAACCTCCCAAGGATTCCACTATTGTGCTTTTCTTGCAGGTGAAAAGCAAACCCTTACATGCTCCTTCTTACGGGTGGAGAGCTAACCTTCAATCACTCTTGCTTCCAGGTGAAGAGCCGACATTTGCTCACTCTTGCGGGTGGAAAGCCAACTTAATCCTCTTTCTTCAAGGTTGAGAGAAACCTTTACAAAACTTCAACAAGTTATTCCCAAACCAAGATAACTTCTTGGTCTTTCACTCATAAAGAATAATAATTGAATTTGAGTGGTACATCATTTTCTCTCAATAGATAGATATAGAAATTCAAAGCTCACTTCCTCACATACTTTGAGTTATAACTGAAATACTCAATTGAAAAGCTCAACTTAAGTATAGTATGATGAATCACAAGATAAAATATGAATAATGCTCATGAGGTGATTCATGTAGGAGTTTTCTATTCAAAATTGAAGCACAAATGATAAATTTATTTCATACTCCTATCTCCCTCTTCACTCACAATTTTTGACTCAAATATGGCATATATATAGAGTGGGAAACAAATATAGTCGTTTGGGGAGTTTTGGAAAAGTTTGAACCCAAAAATAGTTGTTGCAAGCCATTCCAGGCCGAGTCGGTCGACTAACAATGCTTCGTGAGTCGATTGACAAATGTAAAAAAAATGGCTCAAAAGTCTTTGGAGGGTTCGGTCGATTGGCCATTGAGTGTCGGTTGACTGACAGTTCATTTCAGCTCTGTTATGTCTAGTTCTATGCTTTTGGTCATAACTCAAGTTCCATAAGTCGGATTGAGGAGTTCTTTAGCTTTTTGGAAAACTTACTTCAAGCTCTTGATTTTAGGCTTTTGAATCATTTCATTTAACCCATTTTTGAGTGATTTATGGTCATTTGAATATGACGGTTCATTTCAATCTCTTAAACCATATAACGGTTTTTCGGAAAATCTTTTGGGATATTTCCGAAATGACTTAGAAACATTCCTAGGATGTCTTAGAGACTTATTAAGGACATTGACATTCCTAAAAACAATATTGAGATCATAAAATAATATTTCAATTTAAACAAATTCTCAATATTTGACAAAAGTTTTTCATGATTGAAATAATTTTGTTCAAAGTTTTAATACATGTCTAGAATCCATTTCAAGTAATATGAAATTAGTTTAGGTTCTAGGACAACCTCTTTGTTGAGTTCTTCCATGGGTTATGAACGCTTGAACTAACTCAACTCTAGCAAAGACTATATATATAAATGTATCATCAATGATGTTCGTAATCTAATATTAATGGTTCAAGGACTCATGAATGATGTAAATGATATGCATGGTCCTATATGTTAATTTGTCAAGAATTGAACTTTCAAATAAGTTATTTCAAAAATAGCTTTATATTTAATCTAACACTCATCCAAGACTATTTTACCCAATTCTTTAATCTTCAATTTCTTTAAGTTTTGGGTTGATGTCTTCATTCTTGTCTCCAATGTCTTTTAAGATATAAACATCTTTGCTTGATTTTTATATGAATCCACAAACTCTCTTGAGTTGTTATTGATTATTCAACCTACTAAACATATATCAAGTAGACATTATATACCACATTCAATTGTTTGTTATTATCAAAATATCTCATTTACCCATGGTGAAAAACCTTTAGTCAACATATAATGCTATTAATAATGAATTCAAGTGTGACATGATTGACATTTTACACTTAACAATTGCTATAACCTTATACCATATCTCCAAACTTAATTTTTTTTTTTTAATTTTTTTTTTTGTGCTTTTTTTACAACTTTTTCTTGTAAAGGAAGTCATTAAAAATGCTCCGGTATAAGAAAAAACCTAATAATAAAACATGCAATAACCGATTCAATTCACGTATTTCCTATGACAAATAAAATAACACTCGATACATAGAATTCATGATGAATAAATAATATCCTCATATGCATACAAAACATAATAAATTAAAAAAAAATCAGATACCTGGATCCCACTCTTGAGTTTTCATCACATGCATATAAATTACAATTCTTATACAAAATTATAAAAAAAGATCAATAAATAAATAAAGGTTCTGGATAATGCATTTGAATATTAGAATAATGCGTTATAAAACAATATTATACACGGAGATATTATCAGTAAAATTTGATTCTTAATAATAATAATTCTTGAAAAACATAGGTGTTTAGGCAAAGAAGTGAGTAGTAGATAAGGCATAGTCGAAGACTCGAATTTTCTGAAAACCCCTAAAAATGGGTGGGCTTGTGAGGTGTTACAAACCCTTGATTTCGATCCCTCGTCCCTGTCTTCCCCAAACCCCCTTTCACATCCGCCATTGCCGATTCTTCACCACCACTGCTAGCAGGAGAACTAGGGTTTTCTGTTCCACTTCATCATCGGTTGCCCAATCTCAGGCTTCGTCTATCCATGGCAGAGACATTGACGGTGAACACAAGTCTTCGGCTTCGGAGTTGTGGTTGTACAATACTATGAGTAAGCAGAGGGATTTGTTTAGGCCCAAAGTGGCGGGAAAAGTTGGCATGTATGTGTGCGGCGTTACCGCCTACGATCTCAGCCACATTGGCCATGCTCGTGCCTATGTCTGCTTCGACGTCCTTTACAGGTTTCTCTCCCCATTCCTCTCTCTCTCTATATTATACATATATAGCTACATAATATGAGTATATATCTATATCTATATCTATATATGTATTAGGACCACTGATAGGGTATCGAAAGACGTAATTTTTCCTTGAATGGGGAGGAGTTGATCTTTGGGGATTTCAACAATTGGAAGTGCTTATCTAGTAATTTTCCGCCATCTCTCTCTGTATATATGTCTATATCTCTATAAATGTGTGTATATACATATACACACGTATGTGTCTACAAAGTCTGTATTTTGAGAACCAGAAGAAGAAGATATACATGTGATTTACTCGACACACTTCGACCCTTACTTTTTAACAATCAGTGCTTATTCAATACACCTTTCTGGTTGCACAATCTGTGCCTGAAGAAATAAGGGCCTTTTCGTAATGTAGTAAGATATTTGTGACAATTACATCATATTACTTAATGCTAAAGACTTGAAACTGATATATATATATATATATATATATGTATGTATATATAGATACAGGTATTTTCTCAATTTGCGATTACTACCTAAAAATTCAGCTCTTGAAAATTTCATTTTTATCTCACGGAAACTTGGTTTAGTTTGGACTTTTATTTCTTGTTTTAATTTCTTTGGCTCTTCATGCCTATCTTAGCTAGATTCTGTTGGGGCTATGAAATTAATCTACTTTTTTTGGGGTTTGTTTGGGAATTAGGCAGATACCTTAAGCATTTGGGATATGAGGTGAATTATGTACGCAATTTCACGGATGTTGATGACAAGGTCAGTTGAACTTCTCCACTAACAAAGGTGAAATTATGAATGCAGTAAAAATCTATTTTTTGTGTTTCATGTACTGATTGATTGTAACATTAATTTCGTGATATTGTGTCTAATTTTCTTTTTTAATTTGTTACTGAATTGTTGAGTACGCATTGCGGGGATACTATTTTAAACTCGAGATCTGTTGTTGCCAATTATTTCAATATTTGTAACTTTTTCATTGAGCAGCTGACGGGGGCCTGTGTTTGACGGTAAATTGTTTGCCTTTACTTTGGTCCTTGGGTAGTATATATGAGCTTTAGGATTGTGCAAATGAAATAACCAAGAGTCTTTAATTTATTATTATTTTTTTTTGGGGTGGGGGTGGGGGGTTGAACGTGTTTGCCTGAGATTTTGAAATATAAATTACCAAAATGTTATTGGAATCTAGGTTGCACCGATTCTTTCAAATACGTTAAACACTTGTGTTGGTTATTTGTGTAATATGTACGTCTGACATGATTGCTTGTCCATTCATCGAAGGAAATAAGTGTTGGAATCTATGGTTTGCTGGATAAAAATAAAAATTATGAATTGCAAACAATTAATATTTCTATATTATAATGTGGAAGTAAGTAACTAACACTTACTAGTTAATTACTACTCAAAAACTTCTGGAATAATGCCCCTTGCCGCAAATTATAATCAACTACCACATACCAATTTATAACAACTTACTAGAGATTAATGCCCATAATTCTAGTGTTCATAAAAAAATGGTTATCTTAAAAATTATTTCTTTGTCATGTGTCGTTATTGATTGCAAATACTTTGACTTAAATATTGTGGTTACTAAATTTGTTGTTGGGGTTCGTTAGTATGCTGCATGTCTTGGAAGCCAGGAACCAACTGCTTGTCATATATGGATGACAGGATAGCTGAGTCTGCAATTTTCCCATTCTGTAGATTATTGCCAGAGCAAATGAATTGGGGGACGATCCAATTAGTTTAAGCAGGCGTTATTGTGATGAGTTTCATCAGGACATGACGCATCTTCACTGCCTGCCTCCTTCTGTGGAACCTCGTGTCTCGGAGCACATGCCCCAAATTATCGATATGATTGAGCAGGTATATTACTGATCCACTTATTTCATGTTCCTTTGGCTACTGGACCTTCATTTTGGTGGTAGAGCATTGGGGTGGAAGTAGGTCTGATGTTTGAATCTTTCCTTTCGAAAACAAAGAAAAGTGATGTGATGTTCATGGTTTCATGAGTTTCAAATAACACTTTTTGTCGTCTTGGACATTGTAGTGGAGGACAGTAACTTATGTTGCTGTGTGTTTGAGGTGCTGTTCTTATCGTGTGGATTGTCCTCAGTTGGAATATTTAGCACGATATCATAGATGGCATAGTATTAAACTTACCACTTGTTCTGATGTTGATGCTACAACCTTTCGTATCTTACCTGTCGCGGTCACAGCTTCTCATTATCGAGCAAAAGTTGTGTTTATATTTCCATGCTCTTTAGAATTACCATGGTTAATAAAGGAACAGGGACTCATGGACATGGTCAATAACAACTATTCAGTAGTCGAGTGACGACCTAATAGTTTCAGTAGGCCTCAACTAATGGCGTTTGATATGTTGATTTTTTTTTTTTCTCTTATGATGAACTGATAAAGCCAATAGATAGTATTTCTTGCAGTGGCGGTATTCACTTGTAATAGACATGGATTTTCTATTAGGTTTACTTATTACACTTAAGATTTACTTATATAAGTTACATCAGATTAAACAAGGATCAGGCTTGTGATTTTATAACATTGTTACAAATGGCAAGGTCCCAAACAAGGGTCATTCAACTTTTATCTCCTTAAATAGACACAATTTTGAGTTTGGCTTTTTCTGGAATCATAAAAATAGTGAACATAAAGCTTGGTTGATTCCTTGATAACTGGAGTATAAAATTAACCGAGGATCGGGATATCTTAAGACTTCTAAGTCAACAAAAGAAGTAGATCACGAGAAAAAGCACACCAAACAAAGAAATCTTAGGTGAAGTCAAAGTTGTGAGATGGATAGCTCAAACATTTTAATAATTATGTCTGAGCTCTATGACCACTGATACTTGCCCGGAAACCTATTAGACATTTCAAAAATTTGAAATTCTCCTGTCTAGTTTCCTACCTGAGCAAGCTTTTGAATTATATTTCACTACCCATTTCAATGCTTGCACAATGACCACTCTCTATTTAAGCATCAAACTCTCTTAATTGGATAGAGTCGTGGCAAGGAGACATGGTACTTAAGTTCCATAGCCAAGGAACAATCTAAAAGTAGATGATCCGCATATAAATGTCTATTATGGGTATGTGAATCTTTAATGGTCTTCTGGTTGGTTGACTCAGTTACTTGTGTCCCCAGTTAGGAACTTGGTACTTATAATTTCTGATATTTTAATGGTTTGAGAAGTTGAAAGTTTTGAATTCAAGAAATGCTTCAATATCGATTTTTGTCAGATTAACTAAAATCCGGTGTTTTCCACCTCTCGTGTTTGCTTAATTGGCAGATTCTTGATAAAGGGTATGCCTACCGTCTTGATGGGGATGTGTACTTCTGCGTAGACAAATTTTCACAATATGGACAATTATCTGGGAGAAAAATAGAAGATAATCGAGCAGGCGAGCGGGTGGCAGTGGACACGAGGAAGAAAAATCCAGCTGATTTTGCTTTATGGAAAGTAAGTGTTGCAACTTATAATGCAAATGCACCTGCATCAGATATGTAAACATTGAAGTGTGCGGACTTTCAAATCCTGATCTTACTTGTGAACATCCCCGTTTCTTTTAAATCAAAATGTTAGCAGATCATCAGTATTTTAAAGTCACGGAACATGTTGTGACCAGTTATTTGGGGCCATCTTTAATTATATTGTTTCAGTTGAGAATTTTGGTTGCAATTGGCAGTTTGACACCCTTAAAACGATCCTTGCGGGAGAGTTTCAAATTCTGCTGAAAGAAAAGATAGCTAGTATATAAAAATATGGCTTTATCCTCCTCTCATCTATAGCAAACCTATTGATTTTTCAATTAGATTCATTATACTAGGTTCTCTGATAAGCAACACATCGTTATGTATTTCCCATTAGCATTTACCGCATTGTGCGTAAGGCACATTCTGTATTAAGAAGTATATGTCAATTTCCACTGCTGCTTGTTTTCAAAATAAGTTTTTTTTCAACATAAGGATGGCCCTCAACTATTCCCCTTGTGATATAATTGATCTGTTCATGTCCAATTTGTTGACATCTATGTTACTGATAGTTGCAAGATAACAAAGAATTAAATTCTCGTAGCCAACAAAGTTGGTTCCCTGTTAAGTACTTGATTTACAGAAGCTTGTTCATTTTTCTTGCAGTCTGCAAAGCAAGGAGAGCCCTTCTGGGACAGTCCCTGGGGTCCCGGGAGACCTGGTTGGCATATTGAGTGCAGTGCCATGAGTGCTGCTTATTTAGGTTACTCTTTTGACATACATGGTGGAGGGATGGATCTTGTTTTTCCCCACCATGAAAATGAAATTGCCCAGAGTTGTGCGGCATGTGACAAAAGCAATATAAGTTACTGGATACACAATGGATTTGTCACGATTGACTCTGAGAAGATGTCCAAATCACTGGGAAACTTCTTCACAATTCGACAGGTAAAGGGCTTTCATATGGGTTTATTTGTTAGTTGATCTGTTATGCTACTTGATATATTAATTTACTTTTTGTATATTTTTTATTTGTGTTTCAACATTATTGGCTTCATATTTGCTCAGGTTATAAACCTATATCATCCACTAGCTCTGAGACTTTTCTTGATTGGGACACACTATCGGTCTCCAATAAACTACTCTGATGTACAGCTTGAAAGTGCATCCGACCGCGTTTTCTACATGTATCAGGTATTGGAAAACTTGCTCAAGTATTGTCTTGCTATCAGCAAGGGTGAGCAAAAATGTGGAATATCCACCCAAAAATCTAGGTCCCTGTGAATGCTTTAGCGAATAACAGTAGAGGCACATTAGCTATTATTTTGTGATTGATGGACTTCCAATTGGTTGCAGACGTTACAAGAATGTAAAGATATTCTGAGCCAGCATGATGAAGCAAATTTGAAGCGCGCCATTCCTCCGGATACCTTGGATTGCATTAATAAATTTGACAACGAGGTTTCGACTTCAATGCTGGATGATCTTCACACTCCTGTTGTTTTGGCTGCCATGTCGGATCCACTGAAAACCATTAATGATTTGCTTCATACTCGCAAGGTATTAGATGATTATTTTTTGCAGACATGAATATACTCAAATTAATTAGTATTGTTATATATTCATTATGTAGTATATTCTCGGCCCTAGTATGCCAGTACCCATGGCTGATGTGTGATTAGCGCCTTGATGGCTGCTCAGAATAGATGTAGTTCGCTTGACACTAGAACTGAAGTGAGGGTTCAGAGCATCAATGAGTGGTAGACCATGCCAGAACTCTTGGAATGAATACCACCAGAGATCTGGATCAACTCTAAACTAGTGAGGGGTCTCGCTTTGGACACACCTAAGCTGTGGCTCCTTCTAGTTGCCGCAACTTTCTTTAGTTGACCTTGGAATTTAGTCTCATGGTTTTAATCTGAAAAGTTCTTTTTAGTCTTGTTAACCCTGCACTACAAATAAGAAACAAAATAAAAGAATATTAATCTCTTTAACCCCGCACTACCAACTTTTATCTTAGTGGAAGGGTCTCAGTTTGGACACACCTAAGTTGTGGCCGCTTCTGGTTGCCACAAATTTCTTTAGTTGACCTTGAATTTAGTCTCATGGTTTTAATCTGAAAAGTTCATTTTAGTCTCGTTCTACAAATAAGAAATAAAATAAAAGAATGTTAATCTCTTTAACTCTGCTCTACCAACTTTTATCTTCTTGAAATATATTGCTCGATACTGTGCAGGGGAAGAAGAAAGAATTGCGGATAGAATCACTTGCAGCTCTAGAATATACAATAAAAAATGTCCTCATTATTCTTGGACTCATGCCAACAAGTTACTCTGAGGTAATTTACTTGTTCTAAATTTTCAAAGTCTGTTCCAAAACAATAGAATTCTGAGATTACCATATAATATACGTGCACGATTCTAGCATATTAAGTTCACAAGATGCATATTACTTGCAAATGAGCTGAATTATTTCACGTTATTATGAAAGCTACAGGTTACTCTAGGTAGTTGTAATTCTTCATTTCTGCTGACATGTATTCTGTCCTTTCATAAAATTTGTTCACGACTCTCCATAACCAACTTCATCACTCCTACTGTCCTTACAATTATCAAACTTTTGAAGACCCATGGAGGTTGTTTTTCCAAATACTGAACTAGAAAAGCCTATTTGCACCCGTGTGAATAAATTGAGTGGCTCCCCTTGTTAGAGTGCCCAAGTGCTGCTTAAAATGACTGCAGCGCAATAAGTAAGCTAATCTATATTACACCATAGGGATTTTAGAGTCTGTCCTTGATTTAACATGTTCAAAAAGGTTTTACATCAATTAGATTTTTATGTATGTTATAAGTACCATTCAATTTTGCCAAGAATGAGGTAAACACAAATCGGAAAATAGACGTCCTTAAATTACTGCAAACTCAAAGTCAAAATTTAAGAACTAAAACGAGGTAAAGTCATATATTGGACTCATACAGTACAGCCCACTTTTAATTCCAAGAAATCGGATATCCTGGTAATTCTATAATGCTATATCATTCTGTTTTAGTTTGTTATCACTTTTGAGCTTTCATATTTCAGGCTCTGCAGCAGTTGAGGGACATGGCATTGAAGCGTGCTAAGTTGACTGAAGATCAAGTTCTTGAAAAAATTGAAGGAAGGACCACAGCAAGAAAGAACAAAGAATATGAGAAATCGGATACAATTAGGAAAGATTTGGCTGCTGTGGGAATTGCTCTCATGGACAGCCCAGAAGGGACAACCTGGAGACCAGCTGTTCCACTTGCCTTGCAAGTATAACAGGTCTAAGAACTTGAATGGCTACCCCTGTAAGGACTCTCTTAATTGCGGGTACTAGAAAAGACAGCTTCTTGCGTTTAATGGGCAGCATTTGTCAGAATTCAACAATTGAGCAGTCTCTTACTGTATTGAACAGTCCGGATAGTTTTTTCAAGCAAACAAATTTTTAAAGTGAGACAAATTCGCTTGCTAGGGTTTGTTTATATGCAGTTTGAGTGGAAATAGAATAGGGAATGGGAGAAAATTTAGACACGGTGAAATGTCGGTCAGCCTAGGGATTGATTTATATATATAGGTTTTTTTTTTTTCAAAGCCATGTTACATTCTTTGAACTATTGTATACTGAGATTATTCATAAGCACTACCTGATGAACTTTGACATCACATATGAGAGATGTAGGTTTGGGACATTGATGTTGGTTGGCTAATGTCTTTATGTATATTATCAATTTTTCTTTGTTCTTTTTTATTTATTTTGTCAAGTTATAGTTCATTAAGATGTCAAGTTGTTGAATATTACACATATCATGAAGTTAAGATGTGAACGAAAGTGTGAAGTTGGGGGATGATGACTTTGTAACTTCACCTCCCTTGAGAAAAGGAAAGGGGACACGCAAACCGTATAGCTTAGGATGGACTTTAACAAGCTCAAGTTCAAGAATGATACCGAATTTGGTAAGCACTCCCTGCGGTGTAATAATATAATAATAATGGTAATTTACAATGATAATAATAAATATAGTTGAGTAATACTACAAAGTTAGGACAATACTTGCCTCCTATCCGGAACCTCCATTTTAGACATGTGGCCGAAATCTTTTAAAAATGAATATGGATATAAAATTCATAAAAAGAAGAATCAGTCTACATTCAATTTTTCAAAAGATTTCGCTTTCCCTTTCCTGGATATGAGGCAAGTATTGTCCACAAAGTTATATATGACATTTGTAAACCCATGCTTACAAGAATTTAGACATCCAAATAGCTTAGCTCACTCTGTTGCTTCCAATTTTACTTCTACATCACCTGATAGTTGCAATATATTGGATGTTTCACGCATTCTAGCTCTAAAATAACATCTATTACCACCGGATTGGCAACACAATTCGATCAAAGATTCAAACGACACAATGGGATCAGACAATTACATGATTAACCTCAAACTGACCACAGTTGAGCAATGGAGCCCCTCATTCCCATCTTTTTTCCAAGGCTCCAGCTTAAATATTTCCCAGCAAATTTGGGACACACAAGAAACTAAACATCGCGATAGGAATATATGTTTCCGTCACATGGACAACCGAAAATACACCAAATTATCTAAAAAAATGAGATTTAGAAAGAATCACAAGAAAAGAATAAAAAGGAAACAATCAAAAGAGAACCCTAGCACTAGAAGAAGAGTGAAATGGATAATAGGATACCTCCTACGGAACTTTGTAATTTGGCATAATCACGCAAAAATAAAGCACTTTGGGATAATCTAAAGTTAAGTTTCATTGCTAGCGTTAAGCTTCAGTCGGTATATATGCTCTCAAATTTGTAACAAGTGCATCTATGAATGACCCTTTAATGTAAACTTCACGGAGAGGCATGTATGAAAATTTGCAAATGCAAGGAATATCAAGAATATCCAATTGCAGAATGAAGTCAATAGCATGAAAGTTATTAACCAATAATCCAAGATCAAGATGGGTTGTTGCAATAGAGTGTGTTAAGGCTAGTAATTACAACCAATGCAATAAACTTCAATCTGATAGCCCCTCCCCTCGTATGCAGGTACATTTTATGCATGAGTTCTTACAAATTTAGGTCTCCACTTTTGCCGCAGCAGATGCATAACTGACACTGCTGTCTCTTGTGGTTTTGCATTGACTTGATTGTTCATACCGAAGAAACTTGATATTTATTTTTGTGGAGCTGTTCCTCAACATCTGGTTGAGTTGTCAAGGCAAAATAAAATACAAAAATCAGCAAACCACTGATGCATTAACTGAGGAATGAAAAATTGGAACGGAAGAAAAGAACACAGATATAAATAAAAGTGAAATAAAAAAGACGAAAAAAAGAAAAAAGAAAAATGTGGTCGTTTTGAAATTTGGCAAAACCTCGAGAATATCATGCGAGTACATGGCACCGAAAATATTTACCTAAAAAAAATTTATATGGGAGTAACAGACAAGCAAACTTGCACAACACTAACCAAATACATTAAGATGCTCTACATTCAGGTGTTGTTGATATTTTAGAATCATAGTAAACATGTAATAGGCAGTTTATTACATGTTAACTTGTTAATAGGCAGTTTTAGAATCATAGTTGATACGACTTTTAGAGCTCAGAGACAGGATCAACGGAAAACAGAAAACTGATCCCACAAAAAGTTCAGGTGGTTTTGTTTAAAATGGCAAGGAAATAAGTGAAATCCACCACAGGAGTAGTCTGATGGTATCTCTACTACCTCTCAGCATGGCAAGTTGAGGCTTTAAGTCCCAGTAGGGGAAAAGTGTGTTTAAGTTTTATTTAGTAGAAAACATATTACTAACAACCGATGACCTCATAAACTCACAAAAGAAGGAGAAATTTGAGTGATTTACATGGAGAAAAACACTAATTGGATGGCGTCCACAAATGGTGTTATCGAACTCCTGCAGGTACTTCTTAAATGCATCTGCATCTCCTGTTTCTATTATCTCCATGCCCATCCTGTCCAAGGCTTCAATAGATTTGTAGATAGCTCCATGCTTTTTGTCGTAATGTGTGTAATTGAACCTAACACAAAATAACAAACTTGAATTTCAGGGATGTGCAATGGATGCCTGCTATAAGCACTGGCAAAGGAAGTCTAAACAGCACCGTTCTGGTTGTTATCCTATAAAGACCGAAGACTTAACCAAACAACTATACACGTGAAAACATTCTGCTTTTAGGACTGCATAACTGTATAGGAATAACCATGTTCTTGACATAGAAGAGACAAAAGTATTGGAAATATTCATGAAGAAACCATACCGAGAGCCCCAGTGACAAAAATCCGAGGATACGGAAAAGAAATTATTTGGATCATCCACATATTTGGCTAGTAACTGTCCGTACATGGCTTCATTTTCAGCCTTAAGAGAACCGACGAGAATGGGTACAATTTTTACCGTGTACCTATATAATAGCATTACCCATATATCAGTCTCGACAATTTAGGTAGTACAGACGAAAGCTTTAATCTGCAACAAGACTTACCCATGAAACACTTTAGCAAGATATGGCAAGTGCATTTCCATGCTATGTTCAGCCTCATCAACGTGAAGATCCATCAATTCAAAATGCCCCGTAGCTTTTAGCTCCTCAATGACTGTACGGAACGTAGCTTAAATGTGAATGAGCTTTGCTTTAAACAATCAATACTAAATCATTAGTTTATACTGTACCACTTCTTACTTCAATGTAATCTAAGAAGTACCTATTACATAAGATATAACAACAAAAGTACTAAAGAAATACAAGCAAATCATCAGATATTCCATTTTTACAGATTCGATTATGATAGCCCCGTGTAATCCATTTGGTTCAACAGTTTTGGCACAATCCTACAATCTGGATCGCATTTTTGTTTAAATAAGCAGGAACATCCCGTCCCTCTCTCAAAAAACTGTTGCAAATGGTAGAAAAGGGCTGAATGCAAATCATTTTGCTGTAAAAATGTATCTCTAGAATTTCTTTACCACTTCCATTTGGATTTCATCAACTAGTCCAAGCAGGTCAGTGAATTTTCTAGAAGACACATTAAAATGTCAATTTCACAAAGATTAGCGAATTTCATCCCTATGTGAAAGACTGCACTAAATGATTAAAGTCACAATACCTTCCAGATCGATAGGTAGGTCTCCTATTGGAGTCTTGTACACTGTGGCCCTTGAAAGAGCACATTTTGGAGTGTAATAGTGGTGAGATGGGCCGAGAAGGAACACCCGAGAACTGGAAAATAAAATCTCACACAATCATGTAAACTTTCTTGATAAACAATTACTCGAAAATGACCACCTGATATAAAGAAACTAAATCTTTAGCAGAATGAGCATGTAGTAAATCCATTTGTTCAAACAAAGAAAGATCAAGAGAACATACTCACATTTTTTCTGGATCTATGTTTGCAAATGCGAAGGCTGCAGCGGGACCTGAATAAGAATAACCTGCATGACTAGTGGATGCCACCACAAAAACTATGAATACATCAGAATAGTTGTGGGATTAGGAGTAATGGTGGATGGTGTATAATAACTTACGGAGCAATCACACCTCGGACGTCGGGAGATTTATCCAGACCAGATGCAGCAAGCCATTTATCAAGCTCGTCTGATAATTTTTTAGCTGACAATGCAATATACCATAACATTAGAAGAACTTTTTGAGAAAATGGCATTAACTATTAGCTGATTTAAAAGAGGTCATTTTTTCCCATGGTCAGTGCGCGATGCTATGATAAGTTTGTGTTGACTAGGGTGCATCACTTATGTTTATCATCATAAAAAGTACTGCTCCCACATGGTGGATGTCCTTAATGTGTGGGAACAAGTGAATCACAAAGTAAAACAGCATGCTATATCAACCATTAAAGGAGAACTTGGTTAGAAAACATCTTTACCCTTTTGTTTCAGATACACAGTAGAATTCCTCGAGTGTTAGTAGAATGAGGAATCAGTTATGAGTGACAAGAATTACTCGGTTTCTGAATAGCTTAATGAATATCTCTGCTACAAAATTTTTGATAATAGACATTGATTTTATGCGTCGAAACGAAATAACGAAAAGAAAGCCTTTTTTCCGAATAAATCTAACATCAATAAAATAGCCTCTGTTAACAATCAGAAACATCAATAATGTTTATGGTCCACAATTTTGAAAAACAAAGTAATAGTTATAATAGTTTCCGTCTCACCTTTCAGAAGTTATTATAGTTCTGAATACTGTAAAATATACCGTTAAAAATGATATGGTTTCACTCACCCATACAGATAAAGGAGAACTGTTTTGTAATGAAACATGTAAATTTTATAATTTTCCTCATAAGTTAATCAGTAATTATTATTAGGCAGTATCACCAAAACCCAATTCCACTTCATGTATCTCCATTGTAACTTCCATTTCCATAAAATTTATCAAAAAACAATCCACCGTTTATGATCTCCAGAAGTAGTAATTTGGTCATCTTCGAGCTGACCTATTCGATTTTTATAATATTGGTCTTTAGCATATTTTATCTATAAAGAACAAAATTTTCATCAATATTCACAATTCTTTGATTGAGATTGCTGATTATATATACATATAGATATAATTTATAGTGAGGTTTTCAATCTGCTAAAACATTCTAAGCTCTACAAAAACTCAATAGAGTCCAAAGATCTGTGTGTGTTTTCAATCGGTGATTGTGAAGTCAAACTTGAAATCGACTGAAAATGGGAATGAAATTACATGCAATTGGGAAACGATTGGAAACAGACTTACGATTGTCAGTGTACCATGAACCTGCATGCGATGCTCTTCTGATTTTCTCCATTTGGGGAAAGAAAGAGAGAGAAAAAAACCCTAGCAAAGGAGATTTTGCTTTTTCAGGAATGGGGATGAGCACTGCGATTGCTTGTGCGTGTTTCTGTGTGTGTGTATATATATATATAGATTATATATATAGGCTATAGATTCTTGTAGAAAGAAAGCAACAACTGAGTGAGGTATGGTGATCGCTCTCTCGTCACTCTTTCCACCGCTTTCTGTAGGGTACGGGGTAGTATATGCTGCAATGCAGGTGCAGGGTATCCGATGGTCCAAAGATTGGTAACCAACCACAAGAGCAATTGGCCTTGTGTGATTTAAGGGTTTTGTTCCACATCCGATAATGGAAAAGTATATATATATATATATCAAACTCCTACTACAATATATTCACAGAGATAAGACTAGAATCATTCAAAAAATTATGCAAATTGAAATATTAAAGCACCAAATTAATGACAAAAAATAAAATGATCAAAGTACTACTAATTCTCTTCTCTACAAGTTTGACTAACAAGTGCAAACCACAATTCCGAACGACCATATTTGCAACACCATGCCTGTTTGCAATGCATTCCATGATACAACCAAGTTCCAATTGCTGATTAATGCATAATTCCTGCTTATTTTCTTCTTCGTTTTCTCGTTACGTATTAAAGTACTTTCCATGTCCCACTTCTTGATATTCAAGTAAATTCCCTCCTCCCCAAAGGAATCAATCACACCCACTAGTATTCCGGTTTTCTTTTGACCTACCTTTTCATCTAGTATACAATACTCCTCAGGTGTCAGAAACTCGTGATTCTTGATTTTCGAGAATGGCAACCATAAACGTCCTCGTGACGTTGTCAGGTCGGTTTTGGTAAACACTTTCTTTCCCACGTACATTGGTTCTGAACCTCTCAGGTCTTGTATTCGATTCTTAAATATTTGAAGCAAATCATCCGAACCATTCCGTACTACTAAAGGTGGTAGTACGAGTGGCTCAGGAGGAGACAACATTACTCTCACTTCATTATTATTTTCATGAACTTCATTGTTTTCGTTGCTCGGCAATACTTGTGAGTGTTGTTGATGATGAAAGCGAAATCTTGAGCATTGGTGTTGGAGGTGATCGGGAGTAGAGTATATAACATCATTATATATATGAGCAACACAATAAAACAAGCTTCTTCGGGACCTTATGGTTTTTTCTTCAACTGTGTGAATTTTTTTATCAAGAATTCGACATTCATTCAATAAAACTTCCTCATCCCTCAACTTCCCGAGAACCAGATATGCAACAAAGTGCTGCTTTTTCTTCATCTTCACTTTTAAATTCTTCAGCTTTGACTCTTGGTTTTCGGAAGCATGTGATGAATCAACTGCAATCACCAATATTCTCACAAAATTTTGGTATATGGTTGTTGAAAATTAAACTGAATCCTCCACCTCCAAAGTGTCATCTACTGAAAGTTCCATACCAAGTTGGAAATTCACCACATGCATGCACCACCCAAATGTTAAGATTTGCTGCACCAAAATCACGCTTGAAGATTTGCAAGATCACCATGACACCAAAGTCAAGTTTTTCTACTGCAAATTGTGTTGCAAGTTGGTTGTGGGTTTTGTCTTCTCCTCTTTTTCACTTCCATATATATGGGTGGGATGGTATTGTATTAATCATCAAACAAAAATCAAAACTTGAGAGAAATAAGTGGCAGAGTGTGAGAGTTAAAGAATCACCAATTTGAGCATAGATCCATAATCTAAATTGAAGCAAGAACGTAACGGCAAAAAGAATGAAGCTAAAATCCTTCAGACGCGCCCTCACACTCCTCCACAAGATCGACGAGTGACGCCCACGCGCATCCCACGAGCCAAGTCGTCTTCAACCTCTGGACGCGCGTGCAGCCCACGCACAGCCACGTCAGCAGTGATGTCATCCCCTGCCACGCCAGCTGCCAAATCACCCTACCACATCATGAGCCACGTCAGCATAGTGCCACGTCATCACAAATTTCTGAAAATTATGAGTTTGCCCTTGTTGGTATTTTGTCCGTTTCGGTCTCATTTTAACTCCGATTTGAGCAAACGAAGAGTCATTCTTAGCTAATTGGAACGCTCCAGACACAACCATGCAGTCGGTTTAACCAAATTCAGTTCCGATTTTCAGAACTAAGCACCTCAAGTGCTTAAGTAAATCCGATGACATCCTCCAGTAATTTTTTCCAGCCTCAGCTTCCGCGCTTGGATAAAACCAATTACGAGAATTGGTCTATCCAAATGAAAGTCCTTCTTGCCTCACAAGATTTGTGGGACTTCATCGAGACCGGTTATGACGAGCCAATTTCAAAAGAAAATGAAGATCGATTGAGCGAGACCCAAAAGGCCGTGCTCAAAGAAGCCCGAAAGAAGGACAAGAAGGCGTTGTACCTGCTTCATCAAAGTGTTGATGAAATAAGTTTTGAAAAGATCTCAGCCATCAACACCTCCAAGCAAGCATGGGAAATTCTTTGAAAATCACATCGAGGAATTGAAAAAACAGTTAAAGTTCGACTCCAAGTTCTAAGGGGTGAATTTGAACTATTGCAAATGAAAGACATAGGGTCAATTTTTGAGTACTTTACTAGAACATTGACTATTATGAATCAAATCAGAAGATATGGCGACAAAATTGAAGATGTTCGTGTGTTTAAAAAGATTATGCGCTCCCTCAACTCAAAGTTCGAGCATGTAGTTGTTATTATTGAAGAATCAAAGGACCTCGATGCAATGACAGTAGACGAGTTATTGGCCATGCTAGAAATTCACGAACAAAGAATCAACAAAAAGAACACCTCATGTACTCTAGAGCAAGCTCTTCAGTCAAATCTAACATTTAAAAAAAATAAAGAAGAGCGATGGGGAAGTTCACAACGAGGTCGAGGTAGAGGTCGTGGCTATCGAGGATGAGGTGCTGGATCCAGAGGTGGTGGTGGAAGAACCAATTTCAATACCGAAAGAAATAATCAAGGTAGAAGAAATCAATCTTTCAGAGGACGAGGACGAGGCCGTGGAAGCAACTTCAATAATCGCCAGAATTATGACAAAAGTAATGTGCAATGTTATAATTGCAACAAGTATGACCACTACAACAGAAAATGCAGAGGAAATGTAGCTGCTGAAGGAGGAGAACAAGTAAATTTTGTCGAGAAAGAAGAAAATGAGCCGAGATCAATGCTGCTGATGGCTAAAAATGAAAATACCGATGACGAAGGTATATGGTATCTAGATTCAGGAACCAGCAATTACATGTGTGGAAACAGACACATGTTTGTCGAGCTTGACGAGACTATGCAGGGGCAACTCTCATTTGGTGATTTCACAAAAATCCCAGTAAAAGGAAAATGCAATATTCTGATCAAGCTCAAGAATGGAGACCATGACTTCATATCTAATGTTTACTATGTTCCAGATATGAAGAACAATATTTCGAGTCTCGAACAGCTCTTGGAGAAAGGCTACGACATCAACATGAAGGATTTGTGTCTAACAATTAAAGATACAAATAAAAATCTCATTGCCCGAATAAAGATATCAAATAATAGGATGTTTCCTATTCACATCCAGCACGATGCAACGAAGTGTTTAAGTGTTGTTGTTGAAAACAAGGACTGGTTGTGGCATTTGAGATACGGACATCTCAACTTTAAAGGCCTGAAGCTGCTCGCAAGCAAGAAAATGGTGAAGGGACTACCCTACATCAACCATCCTAATGAATTATGTGAATGTTGTGTACTTGGGAAACATCACAGAGTGAGCTTTACTAAAGAAGTCAGATGGCGATCAACAAATTTGTTGGAGCTTGTTCACACAAATGTTTGTGGTCTATTGAAGCTAATGTCATATAGACAAATGAGGTATTTTCTTACCTTCATTGATGATTTTAGCAGAAAGACATGGGTTTACTTCTTGAAGAAGAAATCATAAGTATGTAACAAGTTTCAAGAGTTTAAAGCTCTTGTCGAGAAGCAGAGTGGCTACAATGTCAAGGTGTTGAGGTCATATCAAGGAGGAGAATATATGTCGAATGTATTCCAGGATTACTGCAAAAAGCAAGGCATCCGACAACAAACAACACCTTCCTATACGCCTCATCTAAATGGTGTTGTTGAAAGGAAAAATTGCACGATTCTAGACATGGTCAGAAGTATACTGAAAGAAAAGTCAATGCCCAAATAATTTTGGGCTGAAACGGTATCTTGTGCTGTCTATCTGTTGAATAGATGTCCAATCAGAAGACTCCAGTTCAAGACACCTCAAGAAACCTGGAGTTCATACAAGCTAAGTGTCAATCACCTCGGAATTTTTGGATGTACTGCTTACACCAAGATTCCAGAAGCCAGAAGAACCAAGCTCGACGACAAAGGACATAAATGTATATTTATCGGCTATGGTGACAAAACAATGGGATATAATTTGTTTAATCCCATCACCAAGGAAGTAATTATGAGCAAGGACATGATCTTTGAAGAAAATGAAGCTTGGAGCTGGGACCAGAATGAAGATGGCAAAGCCAAGGAGCTCGTGCTTGAAGAAGAAGAAGAGGAAACAGAGAAAGAAGTTACAACAGAGCCACAAATTCTACCACATCAATCTTATGTACCTGCAAGAAATGATCCTTCATCGTCATCGTCACCAGATGAAAGATCAAGTGAAAGACCTAGAAAAGTGAGAAGCTTGAGAGAACTATATGAAGCCACTGAAGAAGATCAAGACCACAATTTGCAATGCCTATTTCTGGATAGTGATCCTGTCAGCTTCACAAAAGCCATCCAAGAGAAGAAGTGGAGTCAACAATTGATGAAGAAATCAGGGCCATAGAAAAGAATGACACATGGGAGATGTGTAGTCTACCAAAAGATCAAAAGCCTATTGGAGTCAAATGGGTCTACAAGACAAAGAAAAATGAAAGGTGAAGTTCAGAGATACAAAGCTCGCCTGGTTACAAAAGGCTACAAATAGAGACAAAGACTAGACTATGATGAAATATTTGCTCCTGTTGCCCGATTAGAAACAATCAGGCTGATGATATCTATTGCTGCTCAGAATAAATGGAACTTGTACCAACTTGATGTGAAGTTAGCATTTCTGAACGGATTACTAGAAGAAGAAATCTATGTCGAATAATCGCTGGCATATACAAACGACGGACATGAAGACAAGGTGTACAGGTTGAAGAAAGCTCTCTATGGACTGAAGCAAGATCCACGTGCATGGAATACAAGAATTGAGAAGTATTTTCATGATAATGGGTTCGAGAAATATCCATATGAGTATCCATTGTACCTGAAGAAAAGTCCAGAAAGAAGTGTACTAGTTACAGGTTTGTATGTTGATGATTTGATCTTCACAGGAAACAACCCATCCATGTTTAAAGAATTCAAAAAAACCATGATTCAAGAATTCGAGATGACAGACATAGGTCTGATGTCACACTTTCTTGGATTTGAAGTGAAGCAGAATGCTGAAGGAATCTCGATCTGCTAAAGTAGATATGCAAAGGAGATTCTCAAGAAGTTCAGAATGGAATCATACAATCTAGTATCAACTCCGGTGGAAAGCAGCGTGGAACTCAGAAAGAATGAAGGCGGAGGAAATGTTGATCCAACATACTTCAAAAGTTTAGTTGGAAGTCTTCGATACCTTACTTGTACCAGACCAGATATACTCTACGAAGTTGGACTGATCAACAGATACATGGAAGAACCAGATCAGTCACATCTAAATGCTGCAAAGAGAATACTCCACTACATCAAAGGTACGATCAATGATGGCTTGCTATATACCTCAACTGATGAATTAAGATTCACTGGCTAATTAGATAGTGATTGGGGTAGAGATTTAGATGAAATAAAAAACACAACTGGATTTGTGTTTTTCATTGGAGATACAACATTCACATGGTCATCCAAGAAACAACCGATAGTAACGGCGACTCTTACTTCCGTGCTTCCGTGAGATTGATGGAAAATCATTTTTGATCGGATTGACTCTGCAAGCATTTGCCAACCATGGTACTTAAAATTCTATTTGTAGTTTTTTAATTATTTAGTTTTTGTAAAATTATACTTGTATTTATTTAGTTATTTATTCAATCAATCCTGATCTCACTTTGAAGGTATTGTGGTTGGGAGACTGAATGACGTTACAGACTGCCATACATGCCATAACCGGACGAATTGCTCAATTTACATGCAGAGATGGATCAAGGGACTGTAAATCAAATTCAAGAATTATCAGAGATTCGGATTTGTGTTTCTCATGATGGATATTTTTTCATTGACTGTCCTCCTAACACATCTCTCAAAGCTTGTAAGGTTAACCTGGATGCATGTAAAACTTACAGGTTGAGTATGTTATGATTAAGTTTTTATTTAACAAAGATGTAAACTTCCTGGTTGAGTATGTTATGATCATCAAGTTTTTGTTATGAATGCTTCCCTATATTGAATTAATATATAGAAGGTATAGTGGAAGGATGAATACGATAAATTCACTCTTTTCCCAAATCTCTCTCTCTTTTTCTCTTCTTCTTTGATTTTCTCTTAATTACAACAGCTCAGTTGGTTAGTATATATATACAGCTCAGTTGGTTAGTATATATATATATATATATATATACTGAATGGTTCCTCTCAAAGGATCATCTTCAAGTGGGTGACATGGTGGGTTTAGACGAGGACACTGATCGAAATGGGTACGTTTTAGTGAGGGTCCATGGCATCCATGATCCAATAACAGTTCAAAAAGAATAAATATTTCTAACAATATATATATATATATATATATGTGCAAATTATTGTGCTGACAAAGATTGCATCCAAATATGCAAAGCTGATGCATATCACAATCCATTGTTGGCCTTATTTCCAAAAGCTTAACAGTGGTGAGCATTATTCAATTAGGTGGGGAAAAACCGAAATGGTATGAAAAAAAACGAACCATACTCCGTGAGAGACAGTACTTAATACAACTAAAACAAGAGAGAGTTAGAGTTGTTAATGTAGCTTACAAATATATTCACTTTTAGGTTCAACACAAAAATCTATTCGACATGCATGGACTTATTTAAATCGAAAGACCAACTCATTTACTCAAAAATTGATTGAATTTCTGACTTACTCATATTAAACCAACTCAAAATGAATGAGCAAACAAAATAAATAGTGTCTATATATATATATATCAATGGCTGAAATCAAGCATCTACCCTTGAAAGACTGAAACTAAGCTTTCCTTGTATACGATGGCATTCATTAATATGGGCCATGTTCCATGAATTCCAAGATATTTAGTTTCTCCAGTAGCATGATTATGGAACACCAGCTCTCCGGAAGGTCCAGAAAAAGAATAGTGAAGGAACTCGCCATCCTTCCAGAAGCCAAGCGGTTGGAGACATAAATCAAGGGTGAGTAGTTTGGTCCATGAGTTGTCAACCCCAAATTCATTCATCACCCATATCTGGTGATGGGTTAGGAAATTGGTATCACTGTCCAAGGATGGAAGAGTATATGCCATTAGAGCGAATGAGTGGTCGAAAGGCACAATGTTCCGAGTACGTCTATCCTTAGACGAATCGCGATAAGATGATGGAACCGGTGTGGTTAGGAATACTTGACTGGACAAGTCGAAGGAAAGGATCACCCCATCATGATACTGACAGTCCCCGCGATTTATACCGTCTTTGACTACCGCCCACCAGCATATCATTGTGTTGTTCTTCCAAGCCAAGCTCCAGGCAGAATAGGTAGTAATTTTAGTTAAAGGTGGCAGATTGACATCTACTTTCCTCCAACCATCGGTTTTGAGAGAGTAAATCATAACTTGGTACTTGGAAAATTGGCAGATATCCTTGTGAGAGTGACGCACAATTTGTACAACCTTGTAGTCATTAGATACTGAATCGAAACCGAGTCCAACATGGACCTCCACGGCCTCGTGATCGGGGGGAAGCGGTATGTGGGATTCAGGGAGAATCCTAAATTGCCTAAGTGCTGGGTTCCACAGACCAATTCTATCCGGTGTCATGCAGTCATACAAGCAGACAATGCCGTCACAGCAACCGGAAATTACCAGACATTCGCAGATTAAGATTGGTGAGGGATCAAATTGAAGTGAAGAAACACCAGTATCTTTAAGGTTGTGTTTATCGAAGGAGACTAAAGAGAAGCTTTGTGTACGTGCGTCTGTAACCTTGTCGTAAATAGGACCACATACGAGATGGACAATGCTGCTATCGTTATCATTATTGTTGGTGGAGCGAGTGTAATTATTCAAGTGCATTGCCATGAAAGTGGAGTCTTTCATCACAAAATCGTCCCATGATTTGGAGACACTACGGAATCGCATGAGAGATTTAACGGGCAATCTCGAGAGAATTCGAATCACTATATCATCTGCCAAATAAATTTCTTCTCTTCTTTCCATTCTTAATTTGTGTAGGCACACCAACTTTGATCTTGATTTAGTGGTTCAATTGATCGGTATTTCGTGTGTAAGCCTATATAGCAAGGAAGGTGACATATATATATATATATAGAAGGAATTTGAGATATACATATATATTGAAAGAGGAATTGAATTCTAATTGTAGTAGATTGAAAAGAGGAATTGTAGATATACTAGAACTGCTTCATATATAGGTTATCACTACTAAAATAAGATGTTGGTAGACTAAAGGATTACTGTAATGTCTTGGACTCTCTCCCTCTCACACGGTTTTACTGTAATGCTTCATATATAGGTTTCATATATAGGTAGATAGATTATCCTTGGATGATATATATATATATATATATTTTTTGGCTTGCCAAAGACAACATCATCTAGCTACCCTACTAATACTTGGCCTAAGTAAAGTACATACAATTAATTTTCCACATTTTTACTCAGTGTGTTTAATTTTATTATTTATTTTTGTGAAGGGGAAAAGAATAGAAGAACAAATGTTAAGCAAATTTATAAAAGAAAGAGAAACTGGGCATGAATTCCTTGTGAGCCAAGCACTTGCAATATTTATATATATACACACATATTTTATAAGTATTTTTCTCTAGTCTAGTTAGATAAAAAATATATATATATTCAAAGTAATCAAAGTGACGATATATTATAGCATCAGCTTGTTGATTTGAGTTTGGTGTTGTTCTCCAAATGTGTTTGTTTCTATCAAGGTGTTATTCCACAAGTGCATTAAAACACTTGTTAAAACATTTGAAACCTAGCCTGCATGTGTCATTCCACATAGATCATTCCAAAAGTGCATCAAAAACCTACTTCAATGAATATTCATCTATAAAATCATTAATTCAAGCAAATGACATTCCAAAAATGCATCAATACCCTAATTTAATGAATATTTTATTGTGAATTTATGGCAATGTGATGATTATTATTTTGCTATTTTTCGAAATTAAATGCATATGGCTAAAATTAGTAAAATTACAAAGGCAAGTACATTAAAGAGGAGGGGGTGCCAACATCGACGCGAGTATGCAAGTATTGACCTTGCAAAAAAAAAAAAAAATTTGTCTTAAAGTTAGAAAGTTTTCAGTGCTTTAAGAGTTTTGAAGGAAAGAAGTAATACATCATCAACAACAAAGCTGTTCTTCTCCTTTTCAGTGAAAGCAAGTTTGAGCGTGGTAGCAAAATTTTTTGAAATTCTGAACAGAGGAGTGTTTTGTGGTTAGTGGTAGTTAGGTCACAAGAGAGAAGAGTGTTTAGTGGTTAGTGGTTAATTAGCTAGGTCACAATAGAGGTGTGTTTTGTTAAGTATTTAAGGTGAAAGTTTGTAGTTAATTATTGTGTATGATGAATTAGTTAGGTCACAATCTAAGTTTTATTGTTGTTTTTCAACTGTTCTTACTGTGTATTATAATTACCCTACATCTTTCAAATGCTACAGAAGAAGCATCTGTAGTTGTTTTTTTATTATATATGCTACAGATGCATCTGTAGTGTGTAGTTTGATTAGTTAGTTTTTAGTTAGGACACTATAAATTTGAGGAAAAGGGTGTACTAATTAGGTCACAGAGAGGGTGTTTTACTTACCGGGAAAAAAAAAAAAAAAAAAAAAAAAAAATTAATTGGTTTATTGTTTTTTAGAAAAAATAGAAGCCATTCTGCTGCTAGCCTGCTACTGTGTGTTACTATTAGCCTTGATCATTCAAATGCTACAGAAGATGCATCTGTAGTTGTTTTTGCTTTAAAATTGGTCATTCAATGGCCAAAGAGCTACTGTAAGGTGATCCCATGCGAATTAGTTAGTTTACACACTATAAATTTGAGAAAGAAAAGGTGCAAGGTGTCCTGTAATCAAGTTTTATTCTTTAACAAAAATGGCACCCTCAAAGATTCTGATGCCACTTTGTATTATTACTAATTACGTACCCTACATCTGTTAGATGCTACTACAGATGTATTTGAAGTTGTTCTTGATGATTATCATCAATCTCATGCTTTTGACTATTTCAAGTTGGCCATTCAATAGCCAAGGAGCTTCTTCAAGGTGAGCGGTTGTGGAAACTCCGGAAACATGCACCAAAGTGAGTCTAAATCAAGAACTACTGGAGATATATACTTCATTGACTGTACTCCTTTAATATCTCGATCCCATAGCTTGTTCGGTTAACATGGATGTAAAACTTTCCTGGTTGAGTATGTTATGATTAAGTTTTTCTTTAATAAAGATGTTAAACTTCCTGGTTGAGTATATTATGATGATTAAGTTTTTTTTTTATGAATGTTTCCCTATATTAAATTAATATGCTGCCATTATTTACATTTGTTGGTGTGAGAGAAGTAGAAGACTTTATGCTACGGAATGTAGAATCACCTTTCTTTTTATTATTTTAAAACAGTTAGCGGCGCTTTATAAAAAGTGCCATTGTGCGTACTAATTACCGGCGCTTTTTACAAAGTGCCGCCGCTTCATCCCCCAAGTCTGGGGTTCGAATCACCTGCCCAACCTTTCCTTTTATTATTTTAAAACAGTTAGTGGAAAGCGCCGTTGTGCGTACAAATTATCGGCACTTTTTAACAAGTGCCGTTGTGCGTACTAATCACCGGTGCTTTTTAAAAAGTGCCACTGTGGTTAATTTGGGTACAAATTAGCGGTGCTTCTATTAAAAGTGCCGATATGCATAATTTAGAACCACTTCTCTGGCGCTTTTCAAATAATGCCAAAAATTACTGGCGTTTTTTACAAAAGTGCCAGTAAAAAAGTGCCGGAAAAGATAAAAAATCTTGTAGTGGAAGTGAATCTCAACTCCAAAATGAGATCTTTTCCACTGTGATGTTTGAGGCTCTTTCCCTCCAAAAGGTCAAGCCTTCTCCTCACAATGTTAGTATGGCCTTGGCTTGGGGCCTTCCTCCATCAAGCCTTCTCCTCACGATTATTGTGATAGGCGAGTATAGGAATGTTTACAGATTCACCTCTGAGGAAAGAATGCTTGTCGAGAATAGGAAATGCCAACTTTTAGAAGTTTCAAGGGCAGATATGGTCCCTTATAAATGTTGTAAATCACTAATGGTGATTAAAACTACCCAGGATCAACACAATATGGAGAGAAAACGAACTTATATTTCAAAAACTCACACTCTTTCAAAATACAAATTTTTCTCTCTCACACCTCTATTCTTATGGTCTAGCTTCTACTTCTACAACTACCATACACTCTGTATATATAGAACTGAAGATTACACAAGACAAAAACACAAATCTTGATTTGCCGTTATTCTTGACTTTGATGGATAGGCGTGCCATTCTCACGCATGCTTTGTCTTCACTCACGCATGGTGTTTGGTGGCAGCCATTCTTGACATTCTGTGCATGCATGTGGAGTCAAGTTTATCTTTCAACATTCCCCCTTAAACTTGATTCTCCATATTTCTGCATTTCTAACACCATCTCCAGTCTTGTGGACTTATTTCGGAATTTCTGCATTCCTTGCAACAGTCTTTGCCTCTCTCGCGTCCAGTTTTGCACAGAGATGGTTGACTCTCTTCTTCATAGTCAAGTCCACGACTAGCGACAAGCACCTCGAACTGAACCGAGTCGACCTGCCTGAACTCTGAAGAGATACCATTTTCTTTCTTTGCACTTTCTTTCCCTGGAACCATTACCGAGACATTACATTCCTTCCTCAGACTATTGAACTCGTCTGGTTTCACTTTTCTTCCTTTGTAGTCTTTCACGAACAGGCGAATTTCGTATCTCTGAACTTCGCCTTTTCCACTTCTTGTCTTATGGACACACTTCAACCCAGTTGACTTATGATCTTCTGGTGGACTACACTGCTTCTTCTCTATGGTGAACTTCTCTTCATCCATATATGTTTTCTTTCTGGTCCAGTATCTTTCACCCGGATCCACTTCTGACTTCTTCTTGTCAGGAACGGGAGCAATTTGTGTCACTTTTGGTGGCACTGCTTCAACCTTATCTTGTGGCACTGTTGGTGACACTTCTTCTGCTTCATTCTTTTCTTCTTCAATCACGAGCTCCTTGGGCTCCGTTTCTTCTTCAAATATCCAGCATGTTCGTCAATAACATTTCGTTTAACTCATCTGTGTCTTTCTCTGCAAAGTACACATGTTCGTCATTTTCATCTTCTTCTGTTAGATCACTTCTGCATTCACGGGCATAGTGGCCGTATCTGTTGCAGTTATAACACTTCACTTTTCTTTTCCCATCTTCACCTTCTCGTCCTTGATAGCCACGACCTCTACCTCGACCTCTTTGTAAATTTCCCCATTTCTCTTTTCTGGCTGAGAACTTTGACTGCAGGACTCGCTCATCCTCTGGGATACTTGAGGAATTCTTCTTGTCGATTCGCTGTTCATGGATTTCTAGCGTGGCTTGTAACTCGTCAACCGTCATGCCATCCAAATCCTTCGATTCTTCAATGGCTACAACCACGAACTCAAATTTCGAATTGAGCGATCTCGTTATCTTTTCGAGCACACGTACATCTTCGATCTTTTCTCCACATCCTCTGATCTGATTCACAATAGTCAATGTTCTGGTAAAAGACTAAGAAATTGACTCTCTTTCCTTCATCTGCAGCAATTCAAATTCCCCCCTTAGACCTTGAAGTCTAATTTTTATCGTCTTTTCAATTCCTCGATTTGCTTTACGAAGAATTTCCCAAGCTTGCTTGGCGGTGTTGGCGGCGGAGATCTTCTCAAAACTTGTTTCATCTACACTCTGATAAAGCAGATATAACGCCTTCTTGTCCTTTCGTCTTTCTTCTTTAAGCTCGGCCTGTTGGACCTGGCTTAGATTCTCTACTTCTTCGGGTTCGTCATACCCGGTATTGATCACATCCCACAAATCTTGTGAGGCTAGAAGGACTCTCATCATGATACACCACTTCTCGTAGTTGTCTTTGTTCAGTCGCGGAAGCTGGGGCTGGAAGAAATTACTGGAGGACGCCATCGGATTTGCTTAAGCACTTGAGGTGCTTATTTCTAAAAATTGGTGTTGAATTTGCTCAAACTGATCGTACGGTTGCGTCTGGAGCGTTCTGTTTAGTCAAAAACGACTCTTCGTTTGCTCAAATCGGACTTAAAATGAGCCCGGAACAGACAAAATACCAACTAGGGGTAATTCTGTAATTTTCAATTTTTGCTGACGTGGCAGTGACACGTGTCGGCTCCTGATTCGGCCACGTGTCGGCTGGTGGTTGGTGCCACGTGTCTGTTTCTTATAGGGCCACGTGTCAACTGATGGTTGGGACACGTGGCTGATGACGTCACGCTGACGTGCTGGCGCGTGGCTGCGCGTGGTCCACGCGCTGGCTGGAGGTTGAAGATGACCTCGCGCGTGTTTGAGAGTGGGCTTCACTCGTCGATGTTCCGGCCGCGCGTGAGGGGGCGTCCTTAGGGATTTTCGCCTGATTTCTTCGGGGCTACGTTCCTGCTGGAACGGAGAAGCTAGGTATGTGTTCAAAATTGTGTTTTGAACACCTATGATTCACGAATATGCTTTGAAAGGTTCGGCTCTGTTTTATTTTTTTTCTGGGCTTGCTCAAGCTTCACCAAGCTCTGATACCATGTTGTAAATCACTAATGGTGATTAAAACTACCCAGGATCAACACAATATGGAGAGAAAACGAACTTATATTTCAAAAACTCACACTCTTTCAAAATACAAATTTTTCTCTCTCACACCTCTATTCTTATGGTCTAGCTTCTACTTCTACAACTACCATACACTCTGTATATATAGAACTGAAGATTACACAAGACAAAAACACAAATCTTGATTTGCCGTTATTCTTGACTTTGATGGATAGGCGTGCCATTCTCACGCATGCTTTGTCTTCACTCACGCATGGTGTTTGGTGGCAGCCATTCTTGACATTATGTGCATGCATGTGGAGTCAAGTTTATCTTTCAACAATAAACAGCAGGTCGAATTTCCCCGCGTCTTGGATATTTTTCCGGAACCGACTAACAAAAAGCAGATGCATCTCTCTCTCTCTCTCTCTGAAGTTCGTTTTATAGTTCTAATTTTTGTATAATGTACGATAGTTTTGAACTGGAAACTCTTCCATCAAAGGTATCATTTTGTAAATTATGTGCTTGTAGAGACTTTGTTGGCAAAAAGAGAAAAGAGAAAAGTTGATTTGAATTGGAGATTGCAGATGACTACTGACAACTGTATATACACCCCGTGTGTGAAAGCTAATATCCCACCTTCGTGGGGAGGAGAAGGTTTCCCCCCAATTAAGTTATCATAATTGTCATTCTCATCTCTTTGCTTTTTGTCATTTGCATCCATTTAATTTCAGTGAAAAAGGAATCATGAGTTTGATGTGAGATATGAAGGAAGAAATGTTGAGGTCTTAGAGATCATATGAAGGAAGAATTGTTAAAAATGAGTTTGTGGGAGAAAAATAAAAGAGGCTGTGGTCCTTCTGTCTAAAGGAGGCCACATTATTTTCTAAATTTTTTTCAATTAATGAGCCAACTCCTGGAATTAACATAGTAAATTAATTGTCAATAAATGAAGTCAAATGCTTTCTTAAAAGATCAATGTTTTAAGTAGAAGATGTCAGCATGGTAGCAAAAGTTTTTGAAATTCTGAACAGAGAGGAGTGTTTTGTAGTTAGTGGTTAGTTAGGTCACAAGATATGAGTGTTTTGTGGTTAGGGGTTAGTTACGTCACAAGGATTGTTTTGTTTGATTAATATTTAAGCTGCAAGTTAATGGTTAGTTATTGTGGATGATTAGTTAGGTCACATACTCACAATCAAGCTTTCTTCTTGTTTTAGCAAAAATGGAACCTTCACAGATTCTGTTGCTACTGTGTATTATTACTCTTACCCAACACCTTTCAAATGCTACAGAAGATGTATCTGCAGAAATTTTTCTGTATGACTATTTCAAATTTGCCATTCAATGGCCAAGGAGCTACTGCAAGGTGAGCGGTTGCGGAAACTCCATTGACTGTACTCCATAGCTTGTAAGGTTAACCTGGATGCATGTAAAACTTACAGGTTGAGCATGTTATGATTAAGTTTTTCTTTAACAAAGATGTAAACTTCCTGGTTGAGTATGTTACGATCATTAAGTTTTTGTTATGAATATATGTTTCTTCTATATAGAATTAATGTATACAAAGTATAATGAAAGAATGAATACGATCAATTCATTATTTTACTCTTTCCCCAAATCTCTCTATCTCTTTCTCTTCTTCTTTGATTTTCTCTTAATTACAACCAGCTAAGAGGGGTAACCTTTGGTTTTATGCATTTTATGAGTTCGCCAAGCAATAATTAGTCTGTACAAAAAAGTATATATGTATCCGCCAAACAAATGTTCCGCTAAGAATTATTCTCACTTAGATTAAAGAGCTAGCTACATATGTCAGCAATTTTAAAGATGCTTAATGTGAGAATTTCTTCAAAATTAAGATGTATCTGAGAAAGATTCGCCGATTAAGATTAGTGAGGGATCAAATTGAAGTGAAGAAACACGAGTATCTTTAAGGTTGTGTTTATCAAATTGAAGTGAAGATATATATATTGAAAGAAGGGGAATTGAATTCCTAATTGTACTATAATTGCTTCTATATTTGTAATTTTGACATATATGGAAGGCGGACGAAATTGAGTAACTGTAATTATATTAGAATTGCTTCTACTGTTGTAAGTTTGAAATAGATTTAAAAGAGGAATTGTAGATATACTACAACTGCTTCATATATATAAAATTATATTCCAACTGATCAGTTTGGAAAGTTAAAGTCTAGGCTTAATGATATATCTCCATATTTTGTTGATGCACTGGTCTACAACATGCACAACTGGTTTGGTGTCTTGGGTTGGAGCTGTTGTGTGTATGGTTGGTTAGGCTTTTCTGTTGGGTTTCTTATATGTCCATTTATTTTGGCTATTCCTCCATCCATTGTTTATGCTTGGTTTGGCTGGAGTTTGGTCTTTTGTAAGGTCTTTGGTTGTGAGGAGAGATTGATCCTCTCCTGGTTCTTGTTGACGTTGGGTTTGGGGCATTGACATTCCCTTCTCCCATCTCCCATCTTCTGTCAACAACAAAGTTGTTCTTCTCCTTTTCAGTGAAAAATGAATGACTAGTTTGATGTGAGATATGAAGGGAAAAATGTTAAAGTCTTAGAGAGGAAGAATTGTTAAAAATGAGTTTGTGGGAGAAAAATAAAAGAGGTTGTGGTCTTTCTATTTAAAGGAGAAATGTTATTCCAACTCTTCTTCTAATTAAATAGTAAAATTGTCAATCAAATTTTTTTAAAAATCAATGTTTTAAGTAGACGCATAAGAAGATGTTATCTTCGTTATAGGTTTTGATAGCTAATGTGAGGAAGAGCAAGTTTTTAAGTAGCTAGTGGTTAATTAGTTCACATAAGAGAGGAGTGTGTGGTTTGTTAGCTCACAAGAAGTGTTTTGTTTGATAAGTGTTTAAGCTGAATTAATTTTTTTATATACATAGTTAGTTATTGCGCATGATCAGTTAGGTATCATCTCCCTCTCTCTCACATAAACCCAATGCTTCTTAGTAAATATATAAATTGCACTACTTATCCTATTACACGTTTATGTTATTCGTGTCTTACCTTCTTATATATTGTAATTATTCTATTGTAATAAAATATTCTCAATTGTTCCACATTAATTAAACTTCTTTTTTTCTTACAGAATTAAAGTATCATCTATCTTATTTACAGCAATATATAGATATTTCTCAAACGCCTACTGCAATATTCACCGAGATAAGACTAGAATCATTCAAAAAAACTGCAAATTCAAAAATCAAATTATCAAATTAACAACATAAATAATGATCAAGTACCAATCCCTCCCTCTCACATAAACCCAGTGTTTCTTAGTAAATATATAAATTGCACTACTTATCCTATTACACGTTTATGTTATTTGTGTCTTCCTTCTTATATATATTCTCACGTATGTTTATGTTATTAGTGTCTTACCTTCTTATATATAGGGATATTCACGAAATCCCTTTGGTTTTTAAAAATGATCAACTACCCCTCCCCTCCAGTTCAAAAAACCTCCTTGTGGTTTTAATTTTGATCAACTTGCCATATTTTTTCTAATTTAAGACAAAAATGCCCCTAATAAAATCAGAGAGGATTTACTGATATGAAACTGTATGGGGGTTTTGATAGAAATAAATGGGTTAACTTCATTTACACCCCTAAAATTTACTTTATCTTCAATCAAATGAATTTGTCCATATATATTTTACGATGAACAATATTTTTTATTTATTTATGATTAAATAAAAAATTAATGCCGAAATATTTTTTTTCAGATTAGGGTAAAATATACAAAATTAAGTTTGAAATATAAAAAATATATATTTTGAACTACGAGTTAGATTTTTTTTTCATTTTTAATTTTTTAATATATATTTTACTATAAACTAAAAAAAATTGATTTATATCAAAATAAAAAATTAATACCAAAATATTTTATTTTGAACTTAATATCGGAAAAACAATTTCTCCGGAATCTTTTTTTTTTAACTTAATATAAAAAACAAATTCGGTAAAAAATTATATTTTATGTCGAATGTTTTTCGATAAACTTAATATTTTATGCCGAATTTATTTTTTTGAACTTAATATAAAAACAAAATTGGTAAAAATATATATTTTATGCCAAAAAACAAATCGGTATTTCTGCATTAAAAAAAATTGGTAGTTCAAAAAAATATATTTTGGTATTAATATTTTGGTAAAATAAAATAAAAAAATCCCTATAATAAGTTCAAAATAAAATATTTTGGTTTAATTTTTTATTTTGACATTAATCAATTTTTCGGCATTAATTTTTGTTTTGCCCAAATTGGTAGTTTGAAAAAAAATATTTTGACATTAATTTTTTATTTTGGCCTAAATAAATAAAAAATATTGTTTATCGTAAAATATATATATAAAAACTTTGTTTGAATGATGATAAAACAAACCTCATGGGGTGTAAATGAAGGTAACACATTTATTCTATCAGTAAATCCCCCTACAGTTTCATATCAATAAACCCCCCTCTTATTTCATCAAAGGCATTTTTGTCTTAAATTAGAGGAAATGGAGCAAGATAATCAAAATTGAAACCATATGGGGTTTTTCTTAACTGGAAGGGGGTTAGTTGATCATTTTTGAAAACCACAGGGAGGTTTCCTGATATATTCTCTCAGGTATGTAAATATTCTATGGCTATTAACAAACAACTCCATATGGTTTCAAACTTTTAACAAACACCCCCATAAGGTGTCATTTAGCACCCTGTATTTTTCCCACCATACACACAACCCCCATTCTGTTACTATTCCGTTAACAAACACTCATCTGCTGTTAGAAATTGATAATTTATGCCCAAAATACCCCTAAATTAATATTTTATGCCCAAAATACCTCTAAAATAAATTGGTAACTAAATTAAGATTTTTGAATAAATTACAAATGATTTTTTGTTTAACTAAATTAAGATTTTTGAATAAATTTAAAATTATTGTTTTGTTTAATTTTACTTATTTATTTAAATTCAAATCTGAAAAGATATGTTACAAATTAAAATTTCTATGCATCTATTTTCTTAAAAAATATTAAAAAAATATTTAAAGTGTATTATTGTCAAAGTGTAACAATTACACTCAATGAACTATTATTAAAATGTAATAAAAATATATTAAAGTATAAGCCTTTGATAAATTATTTTTAAAAGCAAGATGAATAGAAACCCAAATTTATTTATTTTTAAATTTTTATACTTATATATATATATATATATATATATTCAAAAGGCCCTATGCAAAAATCTTATATATATATATATATATATATAATTTGGGTTTATAATAATATATGGGCATTTAAAATTAATATATATATATATATATATATATTCAAAAATCTCCACACTTTTATAAGTAGTATATACATATATATATATATATATATATATATATATATATAATTTATTCAAAAATCTTAATTTAATTACTAATTTATTTTTATGGATATTTTGGGCATAAAATATTAAGTTCTAACGGCATGGGGTGTTTGTTAACAGGATAGTAATGGAATGTGGCTTGTGTGTAAGGTGGGAAAAGTACAGGGGGCTAGATGACACCTCACGAGGTGTTTGTTAAAAGTTTGAAACCATAGGTGGTTATTTGTTAATAGCCCAATATTGTACTGTAATGAAATGTTCCACTTTAATTAAACTTCTTTATTTTCTTACATAATTAAAGTATCATCTATCTTATTTCCAACAATATATAGAAATATCTCAAGCTCCTACTACAATAATGACTAGAATTGTGATGTCCCACATCGCTCAGGTAAAGGTCTAAGGATGTGTTTATATGTGTAATGTTGTCTCCAATTGGTTTGAAGCATTTTGGGTAGGAGTCCAAGAGCAAAATCGTGCGGGTTGGGCCCAAAGCGGACAATATCGTACCAAGTGTTGGAGCGAGGTGTTACAATTGGTATTAGAGCCAAAGCCTGGCCGGAATTAAGGGTGGGAGCATGCACATCACTCGTGGGCCGCCAACGAGGACGCTGGGTCCCAAGGGGGGTGATTGTGATGTCCCACATCACTCGGGTAGAGGTCTCGGGATGTGCTTATATGTGCAGTGTTGTCTCCAATTGGTATGACGCCTTTTGGGCAGGAGCCTAAAAGCAAAACCGTGCGGATTATGCCCAAAGCGGACAATATTGTATCAAGTGTTGGAGCGGGGTGTTACAATTGAATTGTGATGTACCACATCGCCCGGGTATAGGTCTGGTGATGTGCTTACATGTGTAGTATTGTCTCCAATTGGTATGAGGCCTTTTGGGCAGGAGTCCAAGAACAGAACCGTGTGGGCTGGGCCCAAAGCGGACAATATTGTGATATCCCACATCGCCCGGGTAGAGGTCTGGGGATGTGTTTATATGTGTAGTGTTGTCTCCAATTGATATGAGGCCTTTTGGGCAGGAGCCCAAGAGCAAAACCGTATGGGATGGGCCCAAAGCGAACAATATTGTATCAAGTGTTGGAATGGGGTGTTACAATTGGTACTAGAGCCAAAGCCTGGACGGAATTAAGTGTGGGAGTATGCACAAGTCTGTGGATAACATTAGCGAGGACGCTGGGTCCCAAGATGGGGTGATTGTGATGTCCCACATCATCCTAGTATAGGTTTGGTGATGTGTTTATATGTATAGTGTTGCCTCCAATTGGTATGAGGCCTTTTAGGCAGGAGCCTAAGAGCAAAACCGTGCGAGCTGGGCCCAAAGTGAACAATATTGTACCAAGTGTTGGAGCGGGGTGTTACAAGAATCATTCAAAAAAATTGCAAATGCAAAAATCAAAGTACTAAATTAACAACATTCAAGTACTACTAATTCTCTCCTCTATGAGGTTTACTAACAAGAGCAAACCACAATTTCGATTCAACTCGGAAGGACCATATTTGCAAAACCATGTCTGTTTTCAATTCATTCCTTGACACAACCGAGTTCCAACAATTGATTAATGCATAATTCTTGCTTAATTTCTTCTTTTCTTTCTCACGTATTAAAGTACTTTCCATGTCCCACCTCTTGATATTCAGAGTTTGGGTAGAATGAGTTGAAGAATAACAAGAATAGTTTTAGTGAAACATCTTTCTCAATCTATGAAGAGATGATTCACTTATTCATCGAGGGTAAGTAATTCAACTCATTCATATCCAGATCATGAATGTTTGGAATTCATATAGACATTGTTTTTGCTAATTCGAATATTGTTAATTGATTTAGGACGTATTTTTTTAAAAATAATAATAATAATAAGCGTTACTCACACAGTCTGCCTCCACCGAGGCTTGAACATTGGACCTCTCATTTGAGAGTTAGGGTTTGGTACCGCTTCGCCATTAGCAGGCACGGGCAGGTGCATGTGGGGGTGGTGCCCACTGGAATTTTTCTTTGTTTACTTTTATACCATAGAATTTAGGATCTTTTTTTTGATAATGCCCCCACTGAATTTTTTTATTTTTAAGATTAAGCCCCCCACTAAAATTCAATATATCACTTATCTGCACCACTATAAATGTTTTCTTTTCAAGTATGCCTTCACTAAAACAAATTTCTAGGTCTGTCATTGGTCATTAGCCCCATAGAGATATTGACTATGACGGGGTATTTTTTTTTCTACCACTATAATTTCGAAAATGAGCGTTTGAATGAAGCTCAAAAATAAGTAAACAGTTCCCAAATATATAAATAATTAAATAACTTCACTAACTTGATCATCAACCAGAAGTCAAAAGAGGAAGTAAAAAAAGATATGTTAATTAATTCAAGGTTGAATTGATCCCCGCGTTTATATTGTCATATATTTAGTTTCCAATAATCCAAGTATCTACCTTTCAAAAATAAACAAAAAAAATAATCCAAGTAGCTAGGTTAAAAAAGAACATCTAATAATCATGAATATTTAGGGCCCGTTTGGGAATCATTATTTTTGTTTTTGTTTTGAGAACCAAAAAACAAGAACAATAATTGTTCTTGTTCTTATTTTCTCACCCAAAAGAACAAAAATAAAAAAACATGTTTGGGGCAAAAAAAAACACATATTCTCACACAATTTTTCCTCTCTACCACAATTCTTTCTTTTTTTTCAAATCCCAAAAAGAACAAAAAAACAAGTTTTTGTTGTTCCCTTGTCTTTCTACTATTCACGAAAACAGTTTTCAAATTGAGAACAGAACAAACAGTAAAAAAAGTTGTCAAACATGTTCTGTTATCCTGAACAGTGCCAAAAAACAAAAAATATAACAAAAACAGAGTATCCAAACGAACCCTTAGCGTTTCAATATTTTTATTGTTTGTTCTATTTCTTTCATTTAAAACTACCTACTACTATACATGTTACTGTACGACCAACTAAGTCATTAAACTGAAAGGATTTTGAACCAAAAATAAATAAATGATCTCTTATCACTTGATAACGTAATTTCAACTATCTATATCAATATATGATCCTCTCAAACGCTGAGAGAATCGAAGTCCGTATTCTAGTGATAAATAGCATGGTTGGAAACTTAGATTTTGAGGATTTATTAGCTGCACTAATTAAGTTTGAAATTATATATATGTTTTAATTAGCTGCACTAATTAAGTTTGAAATTGTATTTGATGACAACAAGATTGCACCTGTTTTATCATTTGGTCATCTTCGTTTTATTTTTCCTTTTTTTTTGGCCAAAGATCTTCTTTAAAATACTCTACTCATGAATTTAAATTCTACAAGAATATAAATAGCGGGTAAGATTAACTTTATTCTTTTAAGAACGATCCACATAATGTCCCGCAATATTTTTCATGTGCATGAAATTATTCTTTATTACCACTCAGAAAGAAAGAAAAACAACAAAAAAAATAAAAAATGACGACCTTTTCAACTTCATATGCAAGTAAACTCGACTCAAATGTCCATTTATCAAGGGTTTTCCCAAAACAAATTTAAATTTCCTAAAAATAACTTTAATAGGCCCCGTTTGAAAAATGGTGTTTTTGTTTTTGTTATTGTTTTTTTCTACTGTTCATGGAACCAGGTACGAAGGCAGAAAACTTTGGAATAGAGAGCAAAACAATATTTTCTCATAATTCTATGGGGGCAAATGTTATTTTTCAACCTATTTTCCCATTTTTTCTTTAAAAATTAACAATTTTTTGTTATTTTATGGGGGACAATTGCCCCCATGTGCTTCAAATGACTTTGTGCCTGTATGAAACAAATTCATGTTTGACACTCATTTTTTTCAAAATATTTTTGCGAACAGTTGTAAGAACAAAAATAAATTTGGGTCAAAATCAAAGAACATCAATTTTGTGTTTTTTTTATGTTTTTTCACTGTTTGTTCTTCCCTCTCCACACCCACACCCGCACGCGTATATATACACACACCACCACCATTACAAATACACACATATATATATACACACACCACCACCGTAATCGTCACCACCACCACCCGCAGCAAACGACGGCTTCGCGGTGGCAATAAACACCGGAAGAGAGTTGTGAAATTGGGGACTAAATTAGAGATTTGAGGTGAAATCGACTGAGAATTGAAGAGATCTAGAGATGGAGACAGTGAAAAAGTGGGGAACTCAGGGTTTTGAGATGTAATTGTCGAAATCAAGAGAGAGGGTATTGAATAGATCTACAGGGATATTTATATATATATGTGTGTGAAAAAATCAAATATAATTTTTGTCCCAAATATGTATTTATTTTTTATTTTTTAGAAAAAAAACAAATGTTACAAAAATACTAGGCTTTCTGTTGCTTGTATACACCGCGAAACAGCTCACATGCATTGTATAATGCAAACAACTGTCCTATTATATGGATTATATAATGCATAAATGATACTACAACTAATCATACTATATAATGATATGGGAATTTTTTTATAAGATTGGTTGTGATTCTGACAGATAATATATATGTATATATATATATATATGCACCTTCCACCCGCCCAAAAATGAAGATAAATGGTCTACCCGCCAAATCTGCCTACATAATAAAGGTCACTCTTCAGGTGGTCTTCAACCACAGCCACACATACACACAGATATATATATATATTCAGAAGCTTCTTAGTAATTCTTTGTTTAATATTATATAGGGCTGTAGACCAAAGCTGCCAAATTATGTTTGGGAATTTATTGAAAATTCTGGTTTTTGTTTGGACTTGCATTGGGTGGAGAAGAAAACGTGACAAAGCACATATGGTTGAATGACAAGGACTAACAACCAAGCCCCTATATATAATATAGAGGAATACTATTTTCCTTTAATCTTTCCAATGTGTAATAACAATTTAATTCTTTGGAATAATAAAAAAAAACACCAATAATTTTAAACAACACAACCTAGCTAGCTAATTGAAATTGAAATGTTGATCACGATTTAATTTGAGTGTTCTTATTTACAAAAGTCAAAATTAGTATTTTGGACATTGAGATTAATAACAAAGACTCCGTCCTTGTCTCATCTAATTATTAATCACACTCCATTCCCATTTAGATATTGGGATCACAGAGGTTATCCCATCTGATCATCAACCAATGAATTGTAGTTTTAAAGGAGAGCACAGGTGAATTATTTAAAAAAAAAAAAAAAGATAATGAAATTAGAAATATGAAAACAAAAAACAAAAAATTGTACTTCTAACAATAAATATTACATATATATTAGGATTTTATTCTTTCATAAAATAAAAAAAATTAAATTCATATAATAAATTAAAGTTCAAGAATTATTATCATTGAGATCGAATACATGCTCTTCCATCTTGTTTTGATTATAAATAGCATAAGTTTCCGATTTCTTAATGCACAAACTTGTTACCCAACCATCATAATATTCTTACCAACCCTTTCTAACTGCTAATCAACTATCATAAGCAACTATGAAATTCAAAACCAAACTCAAACTAATTCTTTCTTATCAAATATTGATTGGTCATTTCTTGCTCTAATCCACATTTTATGACCCTCCATTATAAATAATTTGTATTACTATTTCCTTTTTAAAATTGTGTTAAAATCCAATTAGTTGCCCATCTAATGGTCCTCAAACTTTCTCATTTTCAAGTTTACATTACCTTTATGTTGAAAAATAAACTTGACAGCTCCACATGCATGCACAGAATGTCAAGAGTGGCTGCACCAAATATCATGCGTGAGTGAAGACAAAGCATGCGTGAAGAGTTCACGCCAATGTCCACCGAAGTCAAGAATAACGGTGGATGAAGATTTGTGTTTTGTCAGTTTATATGTTTGATTTCTATATATAGAGATGTGTTGTGCAATGTAGAAGTAGAAGTTAAAAGCATAAGAATAGAGGTGTGAGAAAGGAAAATGAGAGAAAAACTTTGTATTTTCAAGAGTGTGAGTTTTGAAATATAAGTGTGTTTCTCTCATTCAGTGTGTTGATCCTGGGTCTGTAAATCACCTCAAGTGATTTTCAACATGGTATCAGAGCTTGGTGAAGCTTGAACAAGCCCAGAAGTGAAGAACCAAAACAGAGCCGCAGGTTTAAAAGTCTATTCATGAGCCATAGGTGTCCAAACCACAAGTTTGAGCACATTTCTAACTTCTCCATTCCAGCATGAACATAACTCCGAACATTTCAGTCCAATCCACCACCGCACGCGCCCTCACGCGCCGCCACAAGCTAGGCGAGTGAGCCCCACGCGCAGTACACGCGACAGTCATCTTCAACCTCCAACCGCGCGTGGCCACCACGCGCACCCCACGGGCGCCACGTCAGCAGTGACGTCATAAAAATTGACACGTCATCGGCCACATGGTCCAACAGTCAGTTGACACGTGGCCGAATCAGAAGCCGACACGTGTCAGTCCCAGGTCATCTGCCACATCATCAGTGCCACGTCAACCTCCACGCCAACAAAAGTTCTGAAAATTTACAAGTTTGCCCTCGTTAGTATTTTGTCCATTCCGGGCTCATTTTAATTCCGATTTGAGCAAACGAAGAGTCATTTTTGACTAAACGAAACTCTCCGGACGCAACCGTATGATCGGTTTGACCAGATTCAACACCGATTTTCAGAAATAAGCACCTCATGTGCTTAAGCAAATCCGATGGCGTCCTCTAGCAATTTTTTCCAGCCCCAGCTTCCGCGACTGAACAAAGATAATTACGAGAAATGGTGTATCATGATGAGAGTCCTTTTAGTCTCACAAGATTTGTGGGATGTGATCGATACTGGGTATGATGAACCCGAAAAAATAGAAAATCTAAGTCAGGCCCAACATGTCAAGCTTAAAGAAGAAAGACGAAAGGATAAGAAGGCGTTATATCAGCTTTATCAGAGTGTATATGAAGTAAGTTTTGAGAAGATCTCCGCCATCAACACCGCCAAGCAAGCATGGAAAATTCTTCATAAAGCAAATCGAGGAATTGAAAAGACGATAAAAATTAGGCTTCAAGGTCTAAGGCGGGAATTTGAATTGCTGCAGAGGAAGGAAAGCGAGTCAATTTCTAAGTACTTTACCAGAATATTGACAATTGTGAATCGGATCAGAGGATGTGAAGAAAAGATCGAAGATGTATGTGTGCTCGAAAAGATAATGAGATCGCTCAATTCAAAATTTGAGTTCGTGGTTGTAGCCATTGAAGAATCGAAGGATTTGGATGTCATGACAGTAGACGAGTTACAAGCCACGCTAGAAATCCATGAACAGCGAATTAACAAAAAGAATACCTCAAGCACCCCAGAGGACGAACAAGTCCTGCAGTTAAAGTTCTCAGCCAGAGAAGAAAGATGGGGAAAATCACAAAGAGGTCGAGGTAGAGATCGTGGCTATCAAGGACGAGAAGATGAATTCAGAGGTGAAGATGGGAGAAGAAAATGGAAGTGTTATAACTGCAACAGATACGACCACTATGCCCGTGAATGCAGAAGAGATCTAACAGAAGAAGATGAAGATGAAAATGACGAACATGTGTACTTTGCAAAGAAAGACACAAATGAGCTAAACGGAATGATATTGATGGCTCAATATGAGAATCTTGTTAGCTGGATATTTGAAGAAGAAACGAAGTCCAAGGAGCGCATGATTGAAGAAGAAGTGTCACCAACAGTGCCATGAGATGAGGTTGAAGCAGTGCCACCAACAGTGACACAAATTGCTCCCATACCTGACAGAAAGAAGTCAAAAGTGGATCCGGGTGAAAGATACTGGACCAAGAAAAAGTCAGAAGAAGATCCGATTAGCTTCACCGAAGTCATTCAAGAGAAGAAATGGAAGACAGATATGGATGAAGAAATGTTCACCATAGAGAAGAAGCAGTGTAGTCCACCATAAGATCATAAGTCAACTGGGTTGAAGTGCATCCATAAGACGAGAAGTGGAAAAGGCGAAGTTCAGAGATACAAAACTCGTATGTCCGTGAAAGACTACAAAAGTAGAAAAGTGAAGCCAGACAAGTTCAATAGTCTGAGGAAGAAATGTAATGCCTCGGTAATGGTTCCAAGGAAAGGAAGCACAGGGAAATAAAATGGAATCTCTTCAGAGTTCAGGCAGGTCGACTCGGTTCAGTTCGAGGTGTTTATCGCTAGTCGTGGACTTGACTATGAAGAAGAGAGTCAACCATCTCTGAACAAAACTAAACGAGAGAGAGGCAAAGTCAGTTGCAAGGAATGTAGAAATTCCAAGACGAGTCCACAAGACTGAAGATGGTATTAGGAATGCAGAAGGGTGGAGAATCAAGTTTAAGGGGGAATGTTGAAAGATAAACTTGACAGCTCCACATGCATGCACAGAATGTCAAGAGTGGCTGCACCAAACACCATGCGTGAGTGAAGACAAAGCATGCATGAAGAGTTCACGCCAATATCCACCGAAGTCAAGAATAACGGCGGATGAAGATTTGTGTTTTGTCAATTTATATGTTTGATTTCTATATATAGAGATGTGTTGTGTATTGTAGAAATTAGAAGCATAAGAATAAAGGTGTGAGAAAGAAAAAACGAGAGAAAAGCTTTGTATTTTCAAGAGTGTGAGTTTTGAAATATAATTGTGTTTCTCTCATTCAATGTATTGATTCTGGATATGTAAATCATCTCAAATGATTTTCAACAGTATAATGTAGTATTTTCTTATGAGATACGAGTATAATCTTGTGAATTTTGATCATATATAAATATATGTGTATGTATTATTTATGTATAATTATTTTTTCATAGATATATAGTCAGTTTTTTGAAATTTGTGATTTATGAGTCCATACTTCATTGTCCTCAAGTCATGTACACCTTTCTCATTGTCAGTTTAACACCATTTCCCAATTTCCATTCCCTCCAATTGCTTCCCGCGTAAATGTTGAAATCAAGTCAAATCTCCGCCTAGTAATTTGAATTTTAATTGTTTAAATTCCACCATGTCGCACTCATACCTGCAAACATAAAAAACAACAACAACAATAGCACAGTAAAAATGAATGAAACAAAAATAATAATAATAATAAATAAAAGTGAGGAAATGGTACCTTACACGGAACAGAAACCAATCCAAATCACCGGAAAAAACGCCAAACATCCAAACTCTCGTATAAATGACCAGACTTCACGGAAAACGTCAAAAAGTAACGGCACACAAAACGGACATCCCAAAAAAGCAACGGCACGCATAACGGATATCCCAATGCTCTAGAACAAAACACATCCCTCTTCACAAACCAAACCAATCCAAAGCTTGTAAATTTCTTAATCAAACCTCAATTTTACATCCCAGATTTTAATTTTAAAATCAGTTCAAAGTGTTCTATTCTTGAATGAATGGTAAATGTCCGAAATCTCCTTCAATTGCAATCAATTTGCATATGTACAAGGGGTACAAGTGTAATTTACTTAAGTCGCCGGAATACAAAAACTGCAACCTAACTCGCCGGTATCTGACACCTTCGGAATCTGACTTCAACTTCATCCGCCGCGAACGAACTCTAGAACCAAAAAATTTAATAAAACAATACACCTGTGAAAAACATCATATATCATTATCAGCTTTCGACATGACCGAAAGCCGACTCGGCCTCGGCTCAAACGAGCCTCTCCGCTTCTGTTGATGTGACGAAGGCCGAATCAGAGCGGCCAAAGCTCGCTTCACCAAATCGCCTTCCACGGTTCCGATCCGGACCAGCGAGTTCGTCATCGCCGACCTCCGAGCGTTCAACCGATGCGGCGAGTACGACGCCGTATGCCGACTCTCGAACTTGCTGTTTTTGTGCAGACTGCAACGGAACGAGCCTGGATGCGATGTCGGCGAGCACATACACGTTCTCTTCGGCACGTTGCGAACGACATTTTCGCGCGGCGAGACGGCCATCGAACGGCCGGGAGACCTCGATCTGTCGATCGAGAAACGAACGGACGGCGCCGGAGATGCGAGTCCGTGGAGGTTCACGCGCGTCGGAGAAGACGATCGGTGGTAGAAACCGGTGGAGGAAGACGAATGAAAGCTAGAGCTTGTCGAAGAAGCGAACGACGACGAGGAATATGACGACGTTCCGGACGAGAACCGACCGGACTTGGACGTCACCGGTAAGACCGGTCCGCTTGATCTTCTAGATGAGACATTCATTGTTAGTTGTAGTGATAGAAACTGTGTATATGTATATTCTATATATGTATATATTGAGAGAGAGAGAGAGAGAGAGAGAGAGAGAGAGTATTTTTCTGAAAAGGCGGTTGGGCTCTTCAGTTGGGCAAAACCTAGCTTAGCTCCAACGCTGAATTTATAGGGAAGGGAGTAGTGGGCGAGTTGTAATTATTTGCATTTTCAGGGTTTTTTTAGTTATGTGATTGTTGTATTGGTTGAGTTGATTGGGCCGAAACTGTGGTTGGGTCGACCCACAGATTTTTTTGGATTCTGATCCAACGGTTGAGAAGCGATTAAGGGGACAAACGGACGGATCTACAACCATTTTTGGTCATAAAACAGCTTGTTTTGAAGCTCGAGAGCGTGACACGTACAAGGTTCCGAAAATGGGCATTGATTTAATGTGATATACGAGAATGCCATTTACAGTATGTAATTGACCCCCAAAAAAGATCCATCTTTTGGACATAAATTTGTGTCTAATAATATTTTTTCACGTTTATATTTATTTAATCCCTTAATTTCTTTTAACATTTTTTTTAAAAAAATGGAAAAAAAAGTTAAAACACGTATATTATTTTTGAGTAAATATATGGCATTGTTATAACTTCTAATGAGATATTTTTATATAAAAAATAATTTAAATAAACCATATTGGTTTGGTTTGAGACTTGAACTTGTTTGGAAAGCGGTCTAGTCTGGTCTGGTCTGATCTGATTTGGTCGTTGATTTGAAACTCTGTTTGATAAACGGTTTGGTTTAATTCCAAATTTTATTAAATATATATGTATTCAATTAAATTGTATATATACATACACATATATACCGTCACATTAAAATTAATGTGACGCTAGTGGTGTTGGTGGCGACGGCAATGGTGGTGTTAATGGAAGTGAAACTAAACCACCAAAAATCAATTTTTGTTGGTTTCAAAAATCATTTTTTGTGAATTTTGAATTTGGTGATTTGATTTCATTTTTTTGATACCAACCTTCCTGAACATGGTTTGATCTAAAAAATATAAAATCAAAACCAAACCAAACAAGCCCCATTTATTTTTCATGAATAAAATCCAACAAGATGGATTTATCTTTTCTATTTATTTGAATTAGTATTCATTTAAAATTAAACGTTGTAAGTCAATTTTAATCATTTCATTTCATTGACTTTTTGTGGTACACTTCTAACAAATAATTGGTATCTCTTTTATAGATCCAAGGTTTTTATATGCACACATTCCTAATTTTATCGGCTAAGTGTGATATTTAATGATTTTTCTCACATATTGTTTTTTTCTAGTAATATCGTCATTGAACAATAGCATCTTTGTTTTGACTTTATAAATGGCTGTATTTAATTAGGTTTAGATAATACATGACCAAAAATAATAGTTTAATGCTCATTTTCTAAATTAAAAGAGTAAGATTTCAAGTATTTCGTTAATGCAATTTTTTTGTCCATATAAAACTCAAAAATGCAATGAAAAAAATTCATTATACTTTTTTGCTTTGCGTAATTTCAATTTCAAGTGCAAGATCTAGGAAGTCCAAACCTTTTTTTAACCTTTACCCAAAATAAATTATGTTTGTCATAAAAAATCAATGTAATAATAATTTTCAAATTAGAAGCCTTTATGACTTGTTGTTCAAACATAATGCCAAACAGAGAATTCAAAATGATACAAATGGACTTGTATGTTTGAACTTTGAACTAGTTTAATTAGCCTTCCTATTATTAGAGAAAACCCTAAACAACCAAATTAGTATATATACATATACTTATACATATATATATTTGGTGGAACAGTCCAAAGTCGGTCCACCATTTCATACAACCAGTTGTTAGTTTAAGTGTCACCTTCTTCTGGTTTAGAATAGGAAAATGCACCTTGTAACGTGAATGCTTCCATGTTACTTATATATATATATACACACATATAATTGATCTTTCTTCACCGAACAGTTTAATCAACAAACCACGGCTAATTAGAACACAGATTCGTGTAAGAACACAGATTCGTGTATATTATATATCGGAAAGAGAAAAATTAATAATGAAGCTGTGAATTTGTACGAGTGTATAAAATTAAATTATAATATTAAATGACGTATTAATATAAAATTATATTTAATATATTGTTTTGTATCATAATATACATAAGTTAATTTATAGGCACTGAAATTAACGATCGGATAAATTTTCAATAATTTTTATCAAACATAATTATAATAAGCTGGAATCGAACTTGAAACTTAATACTTATTTAAATACTAGATTTACATTTTTTCAACAGTCATCCGTTCGAATTCATATTAAAGGTTGAGTCCTCGTAAATTAATACTCTAACACATAGCTATAGATATAGTTATATATTACTCACTATTCAATTAGAATATAGGGGATTGAATGTTTAGCTTTGTGTTGTGCCCTCTCTTGATGGTTAGGTGCTTCAATGTATTAATGTCTGTTGGGTTTTGAATTATGGGTAGTTGGATTTTGACGCCGAACATAATAGAGATTATTCTGCAGGCTAGTGCAATAGGTAATTTACAAGGAAAAACGGGAGAATTCGACCCAAAATTCAAAGAATACTCTGGATTTTAATAAAATTCTTTATATTCGTCAATGACCAAAAAACAACCCACAAGCCGAGTTTAAATAGCTAAAAATCGATCCTTAATAGGATTTTTACCAAAAATAGCAAAACCCTAAAAATCTTACCAAAACGAAATATGAAAAGAAATCAAAAGATTGTCAAAAATCTGGCCCAAATCGGGTTCAAAATCATTTCATAATCGACAAATAAAAGATTACCATAAATAACAAAAATTAACTAAAAATAAAGATTTGAAAAGGAAAACAACGGATTTAGGGCTCGAAACGAGGTGCACCCAGCGTTGATTGGTGGCCATGACATGCGCGCCGAAATTAACTTTCCGAATTGGGGTCACGGGCGCGAATCGGACACTTATAGCTACAGTTATGGCCAAAAAACCGACACGTGCACGAAAACCGCCACAATTAGGCTAGATCACGATTTCTTGTCATCCTTGCGTTAATCCTCCCGCTTTAGGTAATCCAATGTCATCAATGAGCAATCTGACAGCTCAACATCGTTTGACTCGAATCTCCCTGCATCAGATTTTAACCTTAGTTAATTTGGACTAATCCATTGCTAATGGGTCAGGTTTTGTTTTCCTTTTTCCTGCATAGGCCTAGAGTTACAGGGTGCCCATTTATTTCACATCGAATAAATAAAGAAAAGTGAATAGGGTTTAAATGGATGGATGTTAGCCTAATCCATTGACTTATATTTTTTGGTCAAACCACGAAGCATCCACTCGTTACAATTGGTATTAGAGTCAAACTAAGTCTTTCATCCGGTGTCACGCCAAGCACCCGCTTGGATTTTGCACCTCGGGACGGAGTCCGGGTCCAAGGTCGGGTAGGTAGGGTGGTCCGACCGCAACAAGGGCGTTGTGCGGGTTTGGATGGGGGATAATGTTACAGGGTGCCTATTTGTCCCATATCGGATAAAGAAGGAAAAGTGAATGAGATTTAAATGAACGTTAGCATAACCCATTGACATAAGCTTTTGTGTCGAACCAGGAAGCATCCACCCGTTACAGTTGGTATCAAAGTCAAACCCAGTCTTTCCCGGGTCGGAATCCGCATCCAAGGTCGGGTAGGCAGGGTGGTCCGATCGCAACGAGGGCGTTGCGCGGGTTCGGATGGGGAATAATGTTACAGGGTGCTCATTTGTCCCACATCGAATAAAGAAGGGAAAGTAAATGAAGTTTAAATGGGTGGATGTTAGCCTAACCTATTGGTTTAAGTTTTTGGATCGAACCGCGAAGCATCCACCCGTTACACTTAGACCCTCCTTTTGTAATATTTTTTTTCTTTTATAAAATTATTTATTTAACAAAAAAAAAAATAGAATATAGGTTTGGTTAATTAAGAGCTGACTTAATTAAATACAGTCGTGGCCATTTTTACTTGGTATCACAAGAATGCTAGTTGACTATACTTGGTAAAATTATACTCGATGTGATATTAACTATAACTATGATGGTTGAGTCCTAATTTGCAAATCGAATATATACCTTCTGAAAATGAAAGCAATTAAACCCTTGCATTTTCTTGAAAATAAAATGTTTATTGATTAATTTTTACAAATCGTCCATCAATATTTTACTTTGCATATATCTACATATTAAAGACAAATCTCTTTCAAAACTTTACCACGTGGATATTATAAAAGACATGTATATTTTTTAAAGAAATGTATATTTATTTTTAAGATAACCATTTAAGAAATAATATACTTTACATCAATTTATTTAGGTTTTGTCACTAATACATAATTTTCCCAAAATCTCATAAACTCATACCCTTATATACTAATTACTAACATGACCTAATAAAAGGGAAGTACATTAATCCACACATAAACTGATATCCTTCATGGACTAGTCTTTTTGGAATTTTGATAATATATTCAAATAACTTTTGGGAGTTTATGTTTACAATGATTTTACTATAGTTGAGATTCTAATTTACCATTTTTGCACAAACCCCCCTAATTATATGTTATCTTTTTAATTAGGTCAAATCATGCCAACTATATTCATCATCATTCAAACTTAATTAAGTCAATTAGTAATAGCTTCACTTTGAAGACTCCACCAATTCTTTTTTATCACTTAGTTATTTTTATTTTGCTACAAATAATTCACAAAATGCTCTTCAAGGCATGAATTACTTTTGAATTACTTTGGTGACTCCTTCATGGGTAATGTAAGGTGACTAGGATGAGTATAATATATTTATTTCTAAATTAATCATGGGTATGGTGTTGCATTAATTATTTATTAAAACTATAATACTTCTTATGTCCCAAATTACAAGTCTTTTTGGAGAATCCAACTTTTTAAAATTATAACTTTTATTTGTGTGATAGTGAATGAAAAATTAATTTTATCATTGGTCCCACCAAATAATGTGATATTTGTAGTTTATATATTTTATAATTTGAATGATTGAAGGGTAAATTGATAAATTGACCAAATAAATGTGTGATAGTGAATGAAAAATTAATTTTATCATTGTCCCACAAAATGATGTGATAGTTGTAGTTTATATATTTTATTACTTGAATGATTGAAGAGTAAATTGGTAAATTTATCAAATAAAGTAACATTAACTTTACTTATTTTGGAATAAATTGAATAGTGAAAGTGAACACTTAAATTAAGACGGAGAGAATATATTCTTTTAATAAACATAAGTGTTGTTTGACACATGGTTTTAGTGCCAAATTTATGATTTTGGTGTGGAAAGTTTAGCCCAACCCTTGTTTGGTGGCTTGATTTTGGAGCTAAAATGTGAAACCATGGTGTACCAAATGATTGATTTTTCACACCATCTCTTAACATGGTTTGCATGGTTTGGAGCCAAAATGTTAAACCATGGTGTGTGTGAGTGTGTTATGTTATATATATATATACACACACACACAACCATATTACATATATATTTATTTAATTAAAAATATCATTTAATTAAATTAAATAACTAAATAAAAGTTACCAAAGAATACAAATTAATTATTAATTAATAATAAATAAATAAATATTGAGTAATAAATAGTTAAAAATAATAAATAAAGTAAAACCAAATAAATAACAAACAAAAATATTATAATTATTAATTAATAATAAATAAATAAATATTGAGTAATAAATATTTAAAAATAATAAATAAAGTAAAACCAAATAAATAATAAACAAAAATATTATAATAAATAATTAATAAAAATATAATAAATATTTTAAAATAATAAATTAATTAAAACCAAATAAATAATAAACAAAAATATTATAAATAAATATTTAATAATAAATATTTAAAAATAATAAATAAAGCAAAACCAAATAAATAATAAACAAAAATATTATAATAAATAATTAATAATTAATTAATAAATATTGAGTGATAAATATTTAAAAATAATAAATAAATTAATACCAAATAAATAATACACAAAAAGATTATAATTAATTAATTAATTAATTAATAATAAATAAAATAAAATCAAGTAAATAATGAACAAAAATATTATAAATAAATAATTAATAAAAATAATACCAACTCTATAAAATTTCATTCCATACCAATTATACCAAATATGTTTTAATTTTTCAGCTTTATTTTTTCTCATACCAAAATTATCTGCACCAAATATAATTTCAGTTCAAAATAAAATCATACCAAACTCAACTTAAGCCAATCCAAACCAAAATAAAAAACCAACGTACAACAGGAACATAATGAAAGTCATAAATTTTGGGCCTATCCATCCACATGGTTTGGCCCAAATAGTTTTGATTTGGGACCCACATTTGGTAGGCTCACACTTATGCCTGTGATCAAGGCTACAACAGAATAGGCCGGCTTGGCATGTGTATCAATACACCAAAACATTAAAGAATGTATACAACTAATATTGATATAATTTATATCTATATGATTCTTAGCTGTTTGTCTTGTAGGAACCGAAGTGCTATCCATATCACATGTAATCTTTATAATGTTGCCTAGATTCCCTTAAATCCAATCTAATGGTGATTAACAATTTAAAAGGTAATACATGCAATGATATCAAATGTTAAGGGCCATGTATACTACTAATTAAGCCAACCACGAATATGCTGTGGAGGAGAATCTATGGTTGGAGGGGCATTGTTGGTGCAATGACAAAAATTAGAATTGACCAGCATTAAAAAAACAAATTTGAGTTCGAAAACAGAAATTTTTTTAAAAATATAATATCAAATGTTAGGCATGTGGCAACTAACAAACCCTCCATATGTCTTGGATAGGATTAAAATATTGATTTGATCATTTTTTTTTATTTGGTATAAATTTTAAGATTAAATTAGTTATCATTGTTTTGGATCATACCATTACCTTCTTATCACTATTGCACGATTCCCAATCATATCATTCTAATCATTTCAGTATCTTATCAATAGTTCACATGTGAAAACAAATTATAATTACATCATTTTGGTTTGCATTACATTTCATTTTAATTTATCAATCAAATACTAATATAAAAGTCTTATAATATGATGATATCATATTTTCTTTCCAAATAAAATATTAGGGGTTCAAGTCCCATGCCCATATAAGATTTTTTTTTATTAAACTATTTTCATAATTACATGTATGAATAAATGGAAAAGGCACTAATTTCCAAAAAAAACTTTCAAAAAAATTTATTTATTGGATGGTAAAGATTTCTTGTAGATGATATACAAGCAAGTTCATCTCTGGTTGCATTGGTAAAGGTGAAACTGAAGGGGTTTGGGTGGGTTGATATTTTGCCATTGAAGATATGAATTTTTTTTTTGTCTCTTAAAAAATAATAATAAATTCATTGTCCATAGTAGTAGGCTGTGCCATTAGTCCCTCCAATGTCTCATTACCATGTAATTTTGCTTTGTACACCCATTTGGATCCGACCAAGTTCATGTCTGATGTTGGGTTGGCCTTCACAAGACCATATTTAAGTTAGTAAATTGTGTGGGTGGAGCATGCTGCCAATGATCGATCAATGGTCATGTTATTGAGCAGGTGTTTGGGCTTGACCACACTCATTTGTTTTTAACTTTACAAAGAACCTACTTATCAACTAAAATAATTCTAATATCTTTATGTCAACATAATAAAGTGATATTAAATCATAGAGACCATGGAAAATGTTAACTTTATGCATTTTTCAAGATGACACTTGCAAAATTAAAGGCATTATTCAATATGATACTCGCAAAATTTGTGGGATTGAATCTGAAATCATCTTTCATCTTCAATGTAAATGTCCATCCTCCCAATTGGTTTGACATAGCAGTGCCTTAAGACTTGACTTTACCTCTCTTCATAATCTCCCATTGGCAAAACAGTGGCATAATCTTTTTGATTTGTGGTACCATCATCCCAACCCTAAAGACCTCTTAAGCCTTGGATCTTTCATATGTTGGTAAATCTGGAAAAGTCGGAACAATTTGAACTTCAATTCTATAAACTGGGATCCGAAAAACACTACAAAACTTCAATGAGTCACAGAGATGTACGTTCTTGAACTTCCTCTTGCTCATTGCCTTCCTCTTCCTGCTCTTTCTCCCGCTCACTGGACTCCTCCTCATGAAGGTCGTTTCAAGATGATACTTCGTTCTCCAAATCATCATTTTATGCTGGTGGATGTCTTATTCTTCGTGATTTCAAAGGAAAAGCAGTTCGGGTTGCGTCCTTATTCATAGAAAACATCCACAATCCAGAGATTGCTAAAACATTTACTCTTAGAGAAAGTATTTGTTAGCAAAGTTGTTGTGGATTACCATGTATAATAGTTTGTTATGTAAGATATTATTTGTTCCTATATTTTAGGAAGTTAGGTAGGTTATCAGTTTGGATTCCTAGGCTATATAAACCAAATATATTATTGTAAATGAATTGAAGTTTTCTGATTAATCAACGGCAGTGCTAATATTGTTTTTCTTCTTCTCTTAGCTTTTATGGTATCAGAGCATTAAAGGCTAATAGTAAGTTGAGAAAGACAAATGACTGGAATAAGCAGAGGAAATGACTATGAGGATGCTTCAAAACACCTCACAGTTGTCCTCTAAAATTGTTCCCACTGCTGTGATTGAAAATTCTTCCATGTCCCTGCAAATCACAAATCATAAGTTGAATGGAAAAAACTTTCTTCAATGGTCCCGTTCAGCACAAATAGTGATTAGGGGCAAGGGCAAAATCGGATATTTGGATGGTACAATCTCCAAACCGAATCCTACTGATCCCTCGTACTCAACGTGGGATACTCAAAACTCAATGGTGATGGCATGGTTAATTCACTCTATGGAGGATAATATTGGCGACACGTACCTGTTCTATCCTACGGCTAAAGAAATCTGGGATACGGTCACCTTAGCCTACTCGGACCTTGAAAATTCCTCCCAACTGTTTGAACTGCGCAACAAAGTCATAAATCTCAAACAAAGAGATTTTAAGGTACCCAGTACTTCAATTCTTTAAAGAAACTATGGCAAGAATTGGACCTTTTTAATACTTGCCAATGGAAGGATCCTGAGGATGCCATTCTTTTTTAAAAAATGTTGGACAAGGATCGTGTCTATGATTTTTTAGCCGGCCTTAACAAGGAACTTGATGAAGTGCGAGGACGTATTCTTGGGATGCGACCATTGCCGCCTATTGATGAAGTCTTCTCTGAAGTTCGTCGTGAGGAGTATTGGAAAAAAGTGATGCTTGGAGACTCCCCACCAACTCCTGGTATTAACAACTCGCCCTTAGTGGCACAAGGATTGAACAAAAAAGACAATTCTCAATCATCCGCAAAGAAAGGACGGGCCTGGTGTGACCACTGTCAAAAACCTTATCACACGAAGGATAGTTGCTGGGAACTTCATGGTAAACCAGCAAATTGGGTTCCTAATAGGCTGCGGAATCGAGATGGCAAAGGACTCCAAGTCACTCGTGACTTAGAGCAGAAAAAGCCTAATGAAAGCATCACCTTCTCCAAGGCGCAGATGGAGCATCTTTGCAACCTCCTGTCTGGAAACCAATCATCTAGCACTTCCTTTATGGTGCAGAAATGTGAGTCCTTTTTAGGCCTGACAGAGAAATGTGAGTCATGGGTCATTGACTCAGGAGCGACTGATCATATGACTGGTTGCCAACGATTCTTTCATTCGTATATTCCAAGCCCAGGAAATCATACAATCAAAATTGCTGATGGCTCATATTCCGTGGTTGCCGGAATAGGGTCTATTAAAATTAGCCCTACAATTACTCTTGATTTTGTCCTCATGTGCCAAATTTATCATGCAATCTTCTTTCTATTAGCAAAATAACAAAGGATTTGAATTGCATGGTTAATTTTTCCTCTTCTGTTTGTGTTCTACAGGACTTGATCACGGGAAGAAGGATTGGCAGTGCTAAGGAAGTTGATGGTCTTTACTACTTTGAGAATAATTCTTCCGTGAGTTGTCAAGCCCATACTGTTGTGGACCATTCATCAGTTTCTAGAAAACAACAAATCATGTTACTGCATTGTAGGCTAGGACATCCAAGTTTTTGTATTTAAAGTATTTGTTTCCTTCACTATTTCAAAATATAAATGATTTATTCCAATGTGAAATTTGTCAATTAGCAAAGCATAAACGTATGTTTTTACCGCCTCAGCCATATCGTGCTTCAAAACCATTTACATTAATCCACAGTGATATTTGGGGTCCATCTCGTATTCATAGTCCCATCAATAACAAATGGTTTATCACTTTTATTGACGATCATACACGTGTTTGTTGGGTATATCTGTTAAATGACAAATCTGATACAAAACAAACTTTCAAAAAAAATTATTCCATGATTCAAACTCAATTTAACGAAAGGATTAATATGCTTCGTACTGATAATGGTACCGAGTATTTTAATTCTATTCTTGGAAGTTTTTTTACTGAAAATGGAATTATTCATCAAAGCTCTTGCATTGATACACCCAAACAAAACGGGATCGCCGAAAGGAAAAATCGCCATTTGTTAGAAGTGACTCGGTCTCCTTTGTTTACAACCAATGTTCCAAAAAAATTCTGGGGGGATGTCGTCCTTACTGCATGCTATTTGATAAATCGATTGCCATCTAAGGTTTTGCAATATCAAACACCATTGGATTGTTTGCAAAAATCTTTTCCTACAGCTAGGTCGTTTTCTACTTTAGAACTTAAGGTCTTTAGTTGTACTGCTTTTGTGCATGTTCCTAGTCATAATCGATCAAAACTAGATCCCCGATCCCATAAGTTCATTTTTCTACGATATTCTGCTACTCAAAAGGGGTATCGTTGTTACTCTCCTGAAAAACGAAAATATCTTATTTCCGTTGACGTCACCTTTTTTGAACAACAACCATTTTTTCCCAAAAATTATCTTCAGGGGGAGAATTTAAATGAAGATAATTTTAATAATTCATGTAACAGAAAAAATCTGATTTTAAACTCAAATTTTAAATTATGGGAATATTTTTGGGATTCTCCACAACAAATTGTATCTAATTCTGATTTGCAGCCATGTTTTCAGCCTTCTCCTTATGATTCAGATTCTGTTCAACAGTCAAATCAAGTTCCCATTCAAAATACAAGCCCTCCAAATCCGGATATGCCTAATATTCCATCTTAGCTTGAAATTCAAACTTCAACCGAAAATCCAAATGCTCAGGAAAGTTCAAAAATCCTACCTACAATCCAGGAAGAGAAACAAACTGAGAAGAGTGGACTTCGACCGTGTGAATTGACATACTCACGAAAAAATTGGTCAAAAAGAGTGGAAAATCACGACACTTCTCACTGTCAAGACTTCATCTCTAAATCAGATACGAACACAAATAAGACTGACCTTGATATTCCTGTTGCTATGAGAAAGGGAACAAGGACATGTACGAGGCATCCTATTTCAAATTTTGTGGAGTATGAACATCTATCCACATCATTCAAGACTCTTGTCACGAATCTGTCTGAGGTTGAGATTCCAAAAACCGTGCAAGAAGTAATGGAAAAAAAAGACTGGAGAAATGCCATAATGGAAGAAATTCAGGCCCTTAAAAAAAAAATACTTGGGAGATAGTCAACAAGCTAAAAGATAAAGTTCCCGTGGGATACAAATGGGTATTCACAGTCAAGTATAACTCTGACGGATCAATCGAACGTCATAAAACGAGGCTAGTAGCTAAAGGTTACACTCAAACATATGGTATTGATTACCAAGAAACGTTTGCCCTAGTAGCAAAAATCAATATTGTTCAGGTGTTACTTTCCTTGGCAACCAATTTTGATTGGCCTCTCCAACAACTTGACGTAAAAAATGCCTTCTTAAACGGAGAATTAAAAGAAGAAGTGTTCATGGATTTACCACCGGGGTTTAACGGAGACAAGAAGAATGGAAAGGTATGTAGGCTCAAAAAAATCCTTGTATGGTTTGAAGCAGTCCCCAAAAGCGTGGTTTGATTGTTTCCCTAAAGCAATTTAAAAGCAAGGATATTCCCAAGCTCAGGCAGATCATACTTTGTTCTACAAACATCGGAATGGGAAAAATACCATTCTTATTGTTTATGTGGAAGACATTATTATTACCGGCAATGACAAAGATGAGATCATGAGGTTAAAAAAAGGGTTGGCCTTGGAATTTGAGATGAAAGACCTCAGAATTCTAAGATATTTTTTAGGAATGGAAATTGCTAGAAATAAAAATTGGAATCTCAGTGTCACAGAGAAAGTATGTACTTGATTTGTTGAATGAGGCAGGGATGTTGGGGTGTAAACCTGCCGACACCCCAATGGATCCAAACAAGAAGCTAGGGGCACAAACCTCGAGTACTCCGATGGACAGGGGGAGATTCCAGAGATTGGTTGGAAGACTGATCTACCTAGCTCACATTAGACCGGATATTGGATTTGCAGTGAGTTGCATAAGCCAGTTTATGCATGCTCCAACCGAGGAGCACATGGAAGCTGCGTATCGAGTTCTGAGGTATTTAAAAGGCACCCTAGGGAGAGGATTGTTCTTCAAGAAAAATAACTCAAGAAGCATAGAGACCTTTACCGATGTAGATTGGGCAGGATCAATTAGTGACAAAAGGTCTACATCAGGTTATTGTTCATTTGTTTGGGGTAACCTAGTAACCTGGAGAAGTAAGAAACAAACAGTTGTGGCTGGAAGTAGTGCTGAAGCAGAACTTCGGTCGCTAGCACATGGTGTGTGTGAACTGTTGTGGTTAAAAAGTCTACTTGGAGAACTAAAGTTGGATGTGCAGGTTCCTTTGAAGCTTTACTGCGATAACAAGGCAGCTATTAATATCTCTCATAATCATATGCATCATAATAGAACTAAACATGTTGAAGTGGATAGGCACTTCATTAAGGAGAAGATTGAAGATGAGACTATATGCATTACCTATGTTCCTACCACGGAGCAAACTGCAGACCTTCTTACCAAGGGTCTTGTAAAACCAATGTTCGAGAAATTAGTTGGCAAGCTCGGAATGTACAATCTGTAGTATCGAGCTTGAGGGGGAGTGTTAGCAAAGTTGTTGTGGATTACCATGTATAATAGTTTGTTATGTAAAGATATTATTTGTTCCTATATTTTAGGAAGTTAGGTAGGTTATCAGTTTGGATTCCTAGGCTATATAAACCAAATATATTCTTGTAAATGAATTGAAGTTTTCTGATTAATCAACAACAATGCTAATATTGTTTTTCTTCTTCTCTTAGCTTTTAGTATTTATCTCCTTTCCCATTGGGACTACGATGAGGTAGACATTGAAGGCGATTATCTCAATGCCATCAAACTTAAACCAACCTTGCTTTTGTCTTCTGTTTTGATTGAGGATATCAAGGCTCTATTACCTCTCTAAAACAAATTCTTTTAATTGGATTTCCAGAAATTGCAACAAGGTAGCTCATGACATTGGCAAATGTGCTATTCACTATGAGCAAAGTGATCTTCACTGGTTTTCTTGGCCCTCATGGGTTGTTCTCTTTGTCAACCAAGAGATTTATGCCCTTACTCCTTTAGTCCTTGTTTGTAGTCAGGAAAAAAAAAACTTACACGAGAATACTCGCGCTATATGGATAGTATAGGAGTTTTTTTATAATTAAGAAGATTTTTAATTTGTTCTTATTACTAATAAATATGATATTTCTAGTATTTTTTTTTATTAATGTTATGTTTCAAATAAATTTAATGACTAATTGTAAATCTAGAAAAAACATAAAGTCTTGTTAATCAAAGACGATGATGACGATTATTATATGTGATTACTAGTAGTTCTAAGGTAAGCACTATATAATAAAATCGTTAACACATATTAGTAATTTAACTATGAAATAATATCATATGATAATTTGGATAATCAGAGGAATGTAAACTTTTGTATTAATGTTATTTTAGTTTGAGGGAATATTAATAAAAATAATATAAGAACTATGATTCCGAATATAAATTTTCCTTTCTAAGGATGCCTCAACCATTCCTCTTCTTCTACCTTCCATCTATTTTCTATCTGTCCAACCAAACAAAGCATAAGTCTCTTAAACAAAATATTATTATTGCACAAAATTTAATATTACTAATAATCTTTAAATAATAGGCATTACTATATTAGTGGTCTAGCTTTAAAAATTAAAATGAGCATAAGTTTCTTTAACAAAATATTATTATTATGATTGCTGCTATATTTTAAGGAATACTATAATATGAAATTGTTAACAAAAAATATTAACTAAGTTGGAAAATAATAATCAATTATTTAGATAAATTAATATTTATCTCCTGTAAGAAGACTCTTCCTTCAACATGTATAAACATGTGACATTCGTTTCAATATTTCAAAAGTATATCTTAATTATATCTGGTCTTGGGTCTTTCTCACCCAAAAAACTAGTTCAAAGGGTGAGACTTTCCCTCACACTTATATACTAATCACCAGCCCCTTCCACAACCGATGTGGGACAACCCCAACATGAAGTGCTTATTTTCGACAGCTTCGCAATAATTAAACTTCTTTGTTAAAATAAATTCTTAAAATTGATTCAAATAAAACAATTTCAATATTAAAGAGCTATTAGGTGATGATAAGGTCTTTAAAATTGTTTTAATATTTTTAAATTCAAAATACTAAAAAGTGAATAAATATCATTAGAAGGAGAGACCTAGACTTAATCTACTAAGGTGAATAGGATAACTACAAAAACAATCAATAGAGTTTAATTTTTGAACAAAAATATTTTTTCATTATGTGGCATTCGACTTTCCGAAAATTAATACTAAATACTAAAAAAAAACTTTTAAATTTTAGAAGTATGTTTGAATCCTCAGTTTGCCCTTTCAAACAATATGAAAATTCATTGAGAAAATAATAACGTATTTTAATAATCGATCGTGATTTATTACGATATCAAAGTCGATAACAAAACTGGCAATAAAGTTAGGATTGCAAATGAATCGAGACGTTCATAAGTAGACTCGAGTTTGACTTGTTAAGAGATTGACTCGGGCTTATATGTTTAGCAAATGAGTCGAGCTCGAACATGTTTTTTATGCTCCTTTAATAAATGAGTTGAGCTTAAACATTATGGAGCTCGACTCGCCTATCTCAATAACAAACTTTTTGAAATAAAATAGTAAAAATTATCTCATAATCGTTAAGAAAACGTGACATAATTGTAGAAATTGCGAAAAAAATTGTTGAAAATTATAGAACTCATGTGATCATTTGATGAAACTCAATTGAGAAAAAATTTATAACAATAAAAAAAAAGAAAAAAAATAAACGAAAACGACAAAAGACGATATTTGAAAAAGGAAAATACGTTAACATAAATTTACAATAATTTAGGCCATTATTGACGAGAGTAATATATTTTATAGAACTCAACTGAGAAGTTCGTGAACATGCTCAACACGTTTAAAGTAACTCTCGACTCGGACTCGTTTGTTTAACAAGTGGACAAAACTCAATTATATTTATTAGACTCATTTAATAAATGAACCGAACTTGAACATTCCAGAAATTAAAACCGCTTGCAACCCTAATTTAATTGTAGCTCTATTTAGGATTATACATAATATAAAATATTACTAATATTTAGTATATAGAGTAACGGGAAGAAAGATAAATCAGCATTGAGAGTCCTCCTGCTGCTCAATACATTGTCGTCCCAAGCGTGTTCTTGATCAAGTCTTTGAGGTACCCTTTTCTTCCATTCTCTCAGATCATTGAATCCATTTTTCTCTCCATATTCTCTTTCCAAGTCTTCATTCATTGCATGTCCGTTTTGTATACATTCTAGGGTTTATCAATCCTGTTTCTGATTCAGCATCCACTAGAACACCATCAGATTACTATTTATTTTTCTTCTATCGATGCCCAAAAAGATTATATCATTGGTCCTTCACAAGTGCAATCTCATGCTTTTGTGAATCAGCAAACGATAGGATTCAAGACTCAACTTTTTTTTTTTTTACCAAGTGTTTATTTAGTTAGTAAAAAGTTCGAAATTTTATTGGGTCTATTCAGTGCAATGTTTAGTAGAGGTTTTAGGTCGACTTTTCAATTTTCTAATATAAGAATGTTCACCCATTATGGATTAATGGGTTATACTTTGTAAATCGAGTCTTTGATAATTACATTTTTTTTTTGGTTGAAGTGTTTATATATTGTAGAAGTCAGAATTTATTGGTTTTGTTCAGTGCAATGAAAAATCTGTAGATGCTAGATGGACTTTGCAAATACTTATTGTAAGAATGTTTACCCATTTGGATTAATGGGTTATGTTAAGTTCGGCGTTCAAGAATTTAAAAATTGAATCTTTGGAGATTTTTTTCTTGTTTTTCAGTGATTGTTGGTTCAGTTCTGTGCAATGTTCTACAGAGCCTAGGTTAAGTTTGCAAATTTATAACTGAAGACTGTTATTCCATTTGGGATAAATGGGTTAAGTTTAGTTCAATGTACAGTAATTCGAGAATTTTAAGTCTCTGGTTTACAATTTCTGAATGCTTGGTCTTTTGGGATCATTTAGAGTTATGGATGATTAGTTAGTTGGAATCTGTGGATTTTGTGCATTTACATCGTGCAAGGTTCTTAAAAATTTCTCCTGCTTTCTTGAATCGGCAATCTGTAGTGTTGTTAGCAGAAAAATAGTAGCCGAAGTAAAACAGACTCTCATATATTAAAAGCTAAACATCTGGGTACAAAGGGACTGAAAGACAATAGTACCCTGAAAGGTAGACTAAATTATAATACAAAAATCCTAATGCTCCCCCTCAAGTTGGAGAATTTATATCATATAATCCTAATTTGGAACAACTAGCCTTTAACAGATACCACCTAGGGCCTGAATGAATATATAAGATAATTGATCTTCCGACTTGCAAATGGTGTAGAAATGTTACCACTCAGATATTTTGTCATGAATAAAGTGATGGTCAACTTCAATATGCTTATTCCTTTATGGAACGCTGAATCAGTGACAATGTGAATGGCGGTTCAGTTATCACAAAAACAACAGAATAGGAGTTTGAGCTCCTAGAACAAGTTCTTTAACAAAGTGTTCAAGCCATGCCAAATCACTAAATATGCAAGCCACCACCCCATACATGGCTTCAGCACAAGTTCATGCTACAACTATTCATTTCTTACTCATCCCGGTAACTTGATTACTTCCTAAGAAAGTGTCATATCTTGTAGTGGATTTTATATTTGAAGGAGAGCCCACCAGTCAGCATCTGTATCTATAAAACCTTCCACCTTAAGGTGTCTATTAGATTTATATTACAATTCAAGGCCTGGAGCTCTCTTGAGATACGGAATACTCCGAACAACCACATTTCAATACGACACTTCAGGATATCCCATGAACTCACTCACTACACTAACCACATACGACTCCCAAATAAATGGTCTAAAGAACTTGGAAGTCGAGTGTCATTATTTTGAATCTATAGGTGAGACCGATCCCCTTGTTCTAGGGCCCAGAATAAGTGGAAGAAGAAAATACCAAGGTGAGCGGGACCTTGATATTGGTTCCAATTGGGGCTTTCATTGCAAGCAAGCGTGCTATCCTTTTTGATTGCTTTTTCCTTGCCCTTTGGGAGGGGGTTAGGGGGGTTGATGATACCAATGCTAATGGGCCAAAGGGATCAAAGATGGGACTTGGCGCGGTCAATACCCTATGAGATGTCGGGAGGCATAGTGGTGAGATATCAGCTTCCCAACTAGTAGACGATGTCAACTGGATCAAATCAGTATCCTTCATCGGTCAATTATTTAGGGTTTGGATCCATAGGAATATCAACTGAATGACCACTTAATAACTTGTTCCTTTTAATAAATCCAGCATATATTTTTTCGGAGACGAAAAAAAATCCAAGTTTTACCAAGTTTAATATGAAACCAATGTTGCGAAATTTCCTTCAAAGCAATGCCATTAGAATGATCAGCTGTGCTAATCAAATAATTTACCTTTTCTCTTTTTGTTGGACACGGTTGGCACATGTCAAAGGCTAATTAGGGGCATGACGTAGATGTATTCAATTATTCTTTTGAAGAAGGGTCTCGTGTAATTCTGGATAATACATGGTTTATTGAAGAATAAGGAGAATTGGAAAACAAAGAGACCAACACTACCTTAAGCCCCAAATTAAGATCATTTTTGCAAGTCCAGACATGATTTTCCTTGAACACGACCGTTGATTCTCATGAGCCCCTCCCTTCCCAATTGCTGAACAAGGTGAGAAGAACAAGAAAGAGAGAGGGAGGAAGAAAGGGTGGGGTGGGGGAGGAGAATGAAGAATGGAAGAAACTCTTCCACAGTCTGGTTATGTATATATGTGCATATATATATATATTTTAGCAAAGTAAGTTGTTATGATTTGCCAAAAATCTATTGGTTAACATAGTGGCTAATGACATGAGGTGATGAAACATCCATGATGGTTCATTTTTTAGGTTCCCTGGCCTTGAAGTATATTTGATGGCCACATCATTAAGTATAGTTGTCTTAGTTTCATCGGTTGAAGTTGTGGGCTAAGAGTTGTATTGATCTCATTGGCTGGAATTGTGGGCTGCTGTTACTTAACCATGAAGCCTTAGTAGCTGCCTTAGGATAGCTTAGTCAACAAGCAATATGTTGGCAATTGTGCCTATAAATACAAGTGCAGAGAGAATAACAGTAGAGAAGAGAAGAGAAGATGACCAAGTGAGGGTGCTGTGTGCACCAAGTGAAAGTGTTGTGTACACAAAAGCGAGAGTGCTGTGTGCGCCTATGTAATGTCTTCCTAGTGAAATATCTTATCTCCGTGGTGTAGGCTAGGTTGAGGCCGAACCACGTTAAATAGAGTGTGTTGTTTGTATGATTTTGTTGTATGTGTATTGGATCTCCTTTTATAATATTTTGTTGTTTGTTTCCACTGCGTTGAAAAAATGGAATTGATTCCTAATGAAAGGGATCAAATTTCTAACATAAGTAATGATATAAAAAACACTCAAACGCGGAATGTGTCCCAATACAAAAGGGGAGCCCTACGGGCCAAGAGATCCCAAAAACTCTAACTTCTCATCTAATGATTTACAATTGCGACCCTCCACCTAACAAAACAAATTGGTAATGAACAAATCTTTAATCCTCCCCGATGGAGACTCCACATCCTCAAAACAAGGACTATTACGCTCCAACAAAATACTACACCCAAAGGCAAAGGAGCCACTCTCCAAAAGGGCCGAGTGTGGATGCCAACCCGCACGCCCCTCCAAGAGACCAAATCTTCGCAAACCGAGATTGGCATAACCTACTGAAAGCCGAAAAGACAATAAAGAAGGCACCAACAATCATAAGCAACCGGGCAATGCAAAAGGAGGTGATCAACGGATGCCCCGTCCTTCTTGCACATAAAGCACCGATTAACCATAATCACGCCTTGTCGTCTTAAAATATCCAAAGTGAGAATGTGACGCCACGCCGCCGACCACGCGAAGAAAGCCACCTTAAGCGGAGCCTTTGACCTCCACACCGCCTTCCAGGGAAATACCTCTTCTGCCCTAGGCAAGAGACAACCAAAATACGAAGAAATTGAAAAGGTCCGAGTAGAGCCAAATCAAAGAATCCAATCCCGAACCAACTTTTAGCCACTGTCTTTCTCACACTTTTACTTCACTGATTGCCCCATTCCCCTTCGCCGCCCACTGATTGCAGATCCTCATCACCATTACCACCACCAACACATAACCTAAATTTGCCACAACCAGTTTACATTGCATCACCCTTCACCTCCACTGATCACTCCTCACCTTCACCCAACACTGTTAACACCAGCCACCACCACTGTTCACGTTAACCAACCCTCAAGCTCTTGGCTCTCATCAGCATCTTCTCTTTTCATTTCCTTTTCGGTTTTTTGTGTCATTTTCAAAGTTATGGTGTCATTTTCTCTTTTTTTAGTTTGTAAGGTTTAGTGCTTGATTACTTAGGATAAGATGAATTTCTTGTGTCATGTAATTATTGAATGAATAAATTTATGATTATGTAATATTTTTCTGATTACTTATCAAAAAAAGATTACGTAATTGGTAATGTGGATAAAATGAGCAGACATAAATAGTTTGTGATCGCTAATAAAATAATGTAATATTCTCTTATTGAGCTTATTGAATGTGAAGTCATCTGGTTACTTGTTGTTTAGGAGGAATAAGGGCCTTTTTAAGCTTTATGTGTCATAATTATATCTGTCGTGACTGCTAATATTTCCGCTAAGATGATACTCCCAATCTCGAGCTTTCTTGTTGAATTGTTTAGAATGCTAATTTTCAGTGTTTAAGTTATTTCAGGCATTGAGCAAGATTTCAAAGATAATGGGTAATAATGGTGGCGATGAAGTTATGGTTTCTGGAAGCACTGGGGCTAAATGTTCTGAGGCCACTGTCGAGATAAAGATTAAAACATTGGATTCTCAAACTTACAGTTTACGAGTGGATAAATGTGTAAGCATTATCTTCCTGTCCATCATTTAATAGCTAATGATCTTTTGCCTACAGTATCTAAGATTAAATATGTACTGAGTTTTATTTCCACACAGGACATGTAAGTTCTTCTCTTTTCCAACTATTTTTTCGTTTGTTGACTTTCTTGATATATTGTTCTACCTCCACTAAAGAGTAATAGTACATTTGCACTCTGTGGCTGTAAAATACCCTCGAAGCTTTGCTTTACATCCTTTGGCAAAAACAATAACTTGAATTTGGCAAAAAAATATTAGTGAGAATTTAGTTGCGAAAAAATGAGTTTCTTTTCTGGTGCGTGTTTTTTATGTGCATTTTCATGCGTGCGCATTCTGCACAAACATTTTATGCTTACACACATCGCTTTACGCACATAGTATCAGAATAATCATGTCTGTTAGTTGCAGATTTTGAAGGCAAAACTTACTGGAAGATGTGCTACTATTATACAATTTTTCTTCTTCATGTTGTCCTTGAATTTCAATTTCCTCAGATTCCCTATCTGTAAATACGCTGCAGGTGCCTGTTCCTACATTGAAGGAACAAATTGCTATAGTTACTGGTGTGTTGTCTGACCAACAACGGCTAATATGCCGTGGAAGAGTTCTGAAGGATGATCAGCTCCTTTCGGCTTACCGTATCTTTTTACTGGTTTCATTTTTTTGGGCCCTAAGACGAGTCTTTATCTTTTTAAAGGCTAGGAATGATTGATTATGCTAAGTATGTTCTTCATTATTTGTTCTACGACACTTTAATTGTGCAATGTTGAATCCGTTTGGGTCATGACGAATGGTATCAGAGCCAAATTCCAAACGGGAATGGGGGAGTGTGCCCAAATCTATTGGGGTCACGCCAGCGATAGTGCTACATCTCAGGAGCAGGTGATTGTGATGTCCCACAACAGTTGGGACTTGGGATAGATGTTGTTAACACTTGTATGTATGGATGCCTCCCAACTGTAGATCCGTTTTTTTTTTACTTATAAAAAAACTGTAGATCCGTTTAGAAAACCATGCAAAACTAACAATATCCCCACAGTGGGATGGGGGTGAGGGGTGGTGATTTGTTAGAAGAGTTAGGAAAGAAGCGGACACGACATGATAAGGATACGATGATACGGACACACCTTAGTGCACCTTAAGCCTTTAATAACAGTGGGTCTTACTGATGGCTATGCATGCCGACCTACCATGATGTGATATAGATGAATATCAGTGTCAGAATAGGCTGTTTAATTTGCTTTGTTATGAGGAAGCCACAAATAAATTGTCACGTATATTAAAATTTAATGTTCAGAGCAAGGATATAACATCAACGAGAGGTCGGAAGATTTTCATGAGTTTATATCACAGATATCAATTAAGTACGTTGAAGTCAAAAAAACTTATGGGGTTATATGCATTGCCAGACCAGGGGGCTAAAAGTTGGAACTTTGATATTCATCCCTTGAACACTTTTTGTGGTTTGGTGTGGATGTATGCTGAAGCAATTCGTTTGTTGGAAGGATAAGAAACAGTTGTTGCTGCAGAAGGGTGGGTGGATCTTTTATGTATCTATTTTTTGACTTCTATTCTTGCTTTAGCCTCTTTACAAGGAAGCGTTGCTGACTTGAAATAGTCTTGCAGCTTTAGTTTCTAGTTTTTAATTTTTTCCCACTGACTTATGCATTTGAAAGAAATTTTCCGGCTGTGAGTTTCTAGGGTATATGTCTTTGATAAGAATGTAAAAGAAACTTTAAGAAAGTAAAATACTGTTATAATTAATGTCATTGATATATTTACTGAACACAACAGAGTTTTATGGATAATGTCAAAATGATGTTTCTGTGGTGGCGGTAGCAAGAGGAAGAACATGAATAGAATTTTGAGGAAAAGCTGGAGCTGTTACTAATTATATTATGTTCTAAATGATGCTGAAACGGAAGTTGTATTGGTGGGTTGCTTGGGTTCACTCAGTCACTCCCTTTTAGCAAAGGCAAGTGTTTAATATCTGATTGTGATTAATTGGATATAGCATGTAATTGAAAGCACAAGCTATTATAAGTGTTATATTGATCAAAATTGCATCTACATTAATTTGTTTGTTTAAAAAGCTGGAGGATAGGTCAGATGGTATGTATGTTTTCAATGGGAAGTTCGAGCTGATGATTCTATATACAGCAGAGATGGTCCTTGAATCTTGTATGATACTTACGATTTGCATATTTTTCTTGATTTGTATGGACTTTTGTTTCCTACTGAATTTAACTTTTAGATGTTGAAGATGGTCATACTTTGCACTTGGTTGTGAGGCAACCAATTTCCCCAGTATCAGAGAGCTCGCCTAATTATTCAGGTTTGTCTTCGAGTCTGCTTATCAGCTTCTACTGAAAGTATTGTGTTGTCAATGTAGAGTACAATGACCTGTAGTTGCAATTTAAACAATATCATGCTTTGTTCTGCTCACATGGATTTTTTTTTTTCTGAAGTTTTTTCTTAAGCTTTTTTTCTCATCTTTGGTTCAGAGTGATGATTAGGAATGGAAAAATTGCTGCATTATATTGGGGTTCCCAAGTTGACCGGATTATGTGAAATTTAGGCTGATATGACGAGAGAGCCCTCGTGTAGAAGTTACAAGAGGCAAAGGTCTTGCTCAAGGTTCAATAGTTTGAAGTGTAGAGATCTCATCTAAGTTCAGAGCCATTGGTGAAGACTAGAGGTTTGGATGATCTTGAGGTCTAAGTGAGGTAAAATCTTGAAGTTAAACTGAAAAGAGGTTTTAGATCTGTAGGTCAACTGAGGTGAGATCCGAGGGTGAAGTTGTTGCGGAACCTTGAGGTTGGGTGGCTGTTGACTCTTGTGGTAAATGGGACTTCAGAGATCAATGGGTAAGAGGCAAGAGAGATTATAGTGGCCATGACTTTGGAGGAATTTAAAAGTCAATGTAAGAGGGATTTCACAGGTTATGGAGAGAGGGAGATTCTAGGGATCAAGGGAAATAGTTTTCTTTTTGGGTCCGCACTCTGGTCTTCTCTGTCAATGCATGGTAAAAGCCTTCTTATAGTCCATGGGTGAGAGTTGGCGAAGATCAAGTTGATTTGAGGGAATACATCTAGTCATGATTCGTTTCAGATATATATGGGAAACAAAAGAATGCTGTAGAAAAGACCTAATATCAATAACGTAAAGGTATGGCAATGCAACAGTGGGGAAGGATATATATGGATTATCATCGTCGGGGTATATAGTTAATTATCAAGTGTAGCAAAGAAAAAATTTGGTGTGATAAAACAATGCCAAACTTGTAAGACCTTGTAATGGTGTCAAGACAAACATATGTCTCTGTTTAGTCAAAGTGGTTTTGCTCTCTTTGAATTGGGTGAAGTGGATCTTGGGGTGAGGTTACCTTGATGAACCTTAGATCTTATATACCTAACCAAGTGCCTCGTATGATTTTAAAAGGTTTTCGTTCATAACTTTCTCCCAATGAATTATGACAATCAGCCATGTACTGAGTTGTAGGACTCACTTATCAAGATGTAGGAGCCATTGACCTAACTCTTCAATCATGCACTAAGTTCGTTGGTCAGGTGACGAGAAATGGGTGCATTGCCACGTAAGGGTTTTAGTATTGCGATTGTTGCCATTTTTACTTTGACATCTCCATAGAACTTGTGGTGTCTTAAATTGGAATTTTGCTTTGATCGTTGCAGTCATCGATTTAAGCCAACTGAGAGTTGGTTTTCTAGCTACCTAAACTCGTCATTACTACAGTAGCTTATAAGGTTGGAATGGGACTAGCTTGTCTTTTTCTAGCTGTATTACTCTCACGTCACATTCAGGAAGTTGGGAGTTCAGATTCTCTTGGGGCCAGGGTGAGCCCCAGGGAAATTTCTCGATGTTGCCTGGTTCATGTGCAGAGGGGGGACTACATGTGACTGTTGGTGAATTATGGGGTGCTGTAAGAGGCTCGATACCACTGTGATTGAGACGAAAATAAAGTTAAGAAAAGAAAGAGAGCTGTATTTTCTTCTCTGTACATTGGCAACGGGCCAGAAGGGAGTATTCTTTTAAATAGAAAAACAGGTGGTGTAGATACCATTCAGAATATAAAGGGGAGAACAGGGTGAGTGCGAGGTCACTACAGCAAGAGAAAAGAATGAAAATGATTATGCGTAAACATGCACAAATAGCAAAATTCAATATCTACTTTGGACAAATTACATCCAAGAGTCTAACCAAGTGGTTCTAGTCGCATTACAGGACTACCCTTTCTACCATGATTATATCTGACATTTATCTCGTTTCACAATAGGAAATCGTTATATTTAAACTAGATTTGTGAGCTCCAGGAGCCAATTGCTGACCACCCCAACTTGTAAGGTCCCTAAAATTACTGCAGGCTTGAAATCTAGTCCAGCAAGGCAACAAACCAAATGGCACTGCAGATTGCATGGAGAAGGATGCTTGTCATGCATAACAAAGAGGGAAAGGATGGGAGGCAGCTGCACCTTGCACCCCAAATCTAGCGCGAATTCCTCCAAGTTGTGCAATTAGTCCTAGGCCTTCCTTTATTGCAGCAAATAAATCTCAAGGAACTTTGGGATTCTGAGTTCCGCACCTATTCCAAGCCCTCTTGAAAATGAAAGATCCGCCATCCATCGTAAAGAGTGTGAGCGTTGGTGCAGAGCTGTGTCACCACCATTTAAACATTTCTCACACATGCACATCTTATGATTTGTTTTTTTTTTCCCCTTAACTAATGTGAATTCAAAGCTAGATTTTTAAGGGTTAACTGTAATAGTACTTTTTTTTATCATCTTAATTTGGATTGAGAGAAAGCAATGTCAATAGTGTTGCTAACACCCACTTCGCACACAAAAAAAGGAAAAACAGATGAAAAAGCAATCTTTTCATTAGTTGAGTGTGTTGTTTAACCAGATGGGCATTATTTATCACTAGATGTATGTAAGCATGACCACACAAACCATAGGAAAGTCAGTGAATAATAAAACAGCATTAACAGCTATTTTTTATGCAACAATATTTCTAACTTTGTTGGCTACTTTTCTTTGTTTTCTTATCTTTAATCGATATAGTAAAGGATGAGTATTCTCATTGTTAGCTATTTCCATTCACCACGTATATGGCCTGCATAATCCTGCCATTTTGCATTTTTCTGCCAAAATGATGTCTAATTGAGGAGAGTTATTATACTGATTCCCCCTGCCCCCTTTTCACTATTGTTTCTAATGAGGGTGTTCAGTTGTGAATCGGGTCTTTCTGTTAGAACTTGGATGGACCTATCCCGAATGAGATTATAAGCAAAGAAATCGCTGTACTAAAGTTTGCACTGCATTTAAATTATTAATTTTTTAAATGTATATGTTATATGTGGGGGATACAGTTTAACTGAATTTTGTCTACTTAAAGTGTATCCCACGAACTGTTAAATGAAAAAAATAATGTAGAGATTAAAAAAGAAAAACCGTCATGTTACTGGAAATCTACTTGACGATCAGTTCTTGTGGATCAGAGAACTTACTAGTTACTATGTAGAGAAGGTTGTTTTAACTGTCCTCTCTTGTAAATATCTCAAACTGGGAGTTGCAAGTTATTGATTGCCAAGTATGAGATCCAGCAGCATTAACTTGTTGACGAAAAATGAATATGTAAAAAATAACCTTCAAATGGAGCAAGATCTGAAGATTTGATGTTTCGTCTTTCAGAGTGAGCATAATTCTTGCTCGCAAGTAACATCTGTTATATTTTCTTCTAATAGTGCACATGTTACATTCTTTCTGCTTGAAAATTCAAACACTTTTACTTAGTTTAATAAGTCCATTCGTGTATTTTTGTGTAGTTTAGTGCATATCTTATGTTCATTAAGAGAGTAATTAACGTAATGGCCATGACAGCTAAAATCTGACTATGTAGCATCAACACTTTGCAGCTGCTGATCCAGCATCCAGTACTGGACCCGGTCAAGGCATTCAAGCTGGTCCCAACGTTGTAGTAGGAACTTTCAATATATCTGAACAAGGAGATGGTGTTTTTCCAGATCTTGATCGGGTAACTATATGACTGATGAGAAGGAAATCTTTTATGTTTTTCAAATGCATGCTTAACTAATAGTAAATTGGTTTTGATTGATTTTCGCTCTTTCTCTCTCTGTCTCCTTCACACACTAGGTTCTTTCAGCAGTTCTTGGTTCCCTTGGAATAACAAACGTTGGAATTGGCAGTGAAGGAGCTGATATTATAGTAAGCTTTTAGTAGTTCTGCTTCACAAACCAAGTACTGTAGACTGTCTTATGGCATATTATTTGACATCCATTTTACTATTACCATAAAGCTACAGTTATTTTTATTTTTATTTTTACCGTTCAGTTTTTCTTCTCTCTTTCTCTCTCTACAAATATTTCTATATTTGTGTATGTATCAATTTATACATATACATATATATACAAATATGCCCGAGTATCAAGTTTTTATCCTCTCATGGAGAACTACTGGTTGAATGAACTTGGGTTGAACCACGAAGCATCCGACCTGTTACAGTTTGTATCGGAGCCAGGCCCAGTCCTTGATCCAGTTCCACGCCAAGCACCCGCTTGGGTGCCCTTACTTGGGATGAGTTCGGGTCCAAAGTTAGGTAGTCAGGGTGGTTCAATTGCAACGAGGGTGTTGCGCGAGTTCAGATAGGGGAGAATGTTAGAGGGTCTGGTCTTGTCCCACATCGGATCTGGATGGGAAAGTGATTGGGTGTATAAATGGGTGGATGTTAGTCTTACCCATCATCCTAAACTTCTGGGTTGAATTGCGAAGCATCTTACTTGTTACAACTACCATCTCTCTGTGTGTGCGGCTGTGTGTGTGTGTGCATGTATATATTTCTATCAAAGTTTTCTATTGCAAATGGAATATTAAAGGAGTATAATCATGAAGTTCATGAAATTGTCATGGTTGTGTAGTGTGAGTTGATTCTGTTCATAAAGGTGCATATGATGCGTTGTTGTTTGAGTTCTCTTTTTGTTCACTTAATTTCATATAGGAACCTGCACCAGAATGGCTTTCAAGAGCATCTGGTCTTGGTGGCTTAGAAAATTCCACAAGACAGCAACCTGATCAGGCTGCTACAACGAGTCGATCAATTTCGTATAACAGTGCTTCTACACTTAGAACTGGTGTTCATTTGGAAAATCAGCAACCTCCAGTGAGTTTAGGGTCTCTTATTTTCCTAATGCAACAATATTATCCTTTTTTATTTTTTGTAATGACTTTTCTTCATATTTGGGTAAACATTTTCTAGTGGAGGAACGTTGCATTATTCATCGTTCTTTCTTCTTTCTTCTTCTCTCTCTCTCTCTCTCTTTCCCTGCACTCAGAAATTTAATGTGTTCATCTTGATCTATGCAGGTGATTCCTGATTCTTTGACGACTTTGTCCCAGTATTTGGGTCGGATGAAGCATGAATTTACTGCCAGTGGTCAGGATTTTTTGTTCTCTCTTTTATGTGCCCTGCTGACTTTAGCTGTTGCAATTATCTTTACACTGAGATGTTAAGTTTTGAGTTGGCAGTCAGAGGCCAGAGTTCTCCTGCCCCGGGTACTAATGGCAATCACGGGCAAGAATCGGATGCTGCATTGCATTCAGCTGCTGGACGGGGAGGGCTCCCTACACCAGCATCCTTGGCAGAAGTGATGCTATCTACAAGACATATACTCGTTGAACAAGCTGGAGAATGCATATCGGTACGTTGTTTATTCTTGGTTTCTTTCTTCATACAATGATAGATTTGTCTAATTTTAATATAAATTTACGCAATGGTTTCTGTTTGAAGTACAACTATTAAATTGACATAACAGAAACACAGGTTTTATGTGAAAACCCTAGAATAGGAAAAACAATGGGACCATAGGTCCACAGGCAAACAATCAATTTTACGGAGAATTATACAGTGAGTGTCAAGACTCTAACCACTTACTGACCTTTGATCTATACTTACGCCAGATGTTCCTCCTCAGTTTCTGCTACTGACAACCAGCAAACTGCTCATTCACTAGTCTTCTTTCCATGATTGTCCACTGTGTTGATCTTCACAAATGGTTGCTTGATGATAGTCTTTAAATTCTTTATGGCTTTGATTTACTCAACCATATGGAATAATGTGTTTTATGAAAAAAGATTGATCACTAAAACTTTCTCTACATTATATAAATTTATTAAGAATGAAAATATACCCCAGACCGAGTTGAACGTCATGATAATAGCCAATAGAAAAGTACTATATGTATAAGGAGAGTGAAACCAGTTAAATTATTGGTTTTCATAAGTTTCCAAATCTTCTATGGTCTGTTCGATCAATCCAAGACCCTTTGTCTTGTAATTGTTCATCTTCTCCACCAAGATATTCTGCATATCCAGGAATTTCGACCTTAAAGTCACCATCCCAATGCCTTCATCAAATTGAACAGGTGTTGATTTGGATGCGGCGTTATTGCAAAAAGGATTGACATTTCAAAATTGTCCTCATAGGATTCCAGAACCTCGAAATTGATATTTTCTGGACAGTGACGACAAACTTGCTCCTCAAGTGACCTATGGTTAGGTGAAAAATAAAAACAAAATTTCCGAAATAGTTTCAGTTTTTGACATATCGTCCACTGGAGCATTATCATTAGTCGGTGGGTATTAATTGATGAGTTGGACGTACATTGACACAATATTTGAGTCAACAACTCAACTTGTCTGCCAAAGTCTATCTTGTCTTGATGTTGTCGAGGTAAGGATTCAGCCGGACATTGGATCCTATGATTTCCTCCCTCGGTTGTTGTAGTGGACACATGATTGAGCATTCGGAAAGCCGAAACCAGAACTTCAACATTTCAATGTACGTCTAATAGATTAGAAGAATGTTATCAACTGAGTTCCAAAAAACTCAGAACCTCCAAATGATTTCTACAGCTATATATAATTACATTGAATAAACATGAGAAAGACCTTTTGTTTGGTTGTTGGGTTGTCGAATAATGACTCTTATAGTGTTCTTCATGGGTACAAGATTAAGTTTTCATTAAGCAAATCTAAACAATTTCCATTGTCATGTTGGATTGAGAAAAAGTTTGTTCCCATAAAACTACGAATAATGTTTTCAGGTCAATCTAAAGTGAAGAAGAATAGCTGTAATTTTCCTTTTAAATTTGGAACAAAATTTCTATGTATTGTTAAGAATAAGGAGAAAAAAATAAGAGAGCTGGCAAAGGGGGAAGAGGGAGGGGGTATTGGAGGTCCGCTTTATGGCTGCTTGGTTAATATTCCCCACTTTTTTCATTTTGGTTGTAATGAGGCCTTACTTGTCCAAATGCAAGGGAAGACTAAGACCATTTGTTTGTAAATTATTTGGAGTGTGAATTTCCAACAACAGAACTTTGTTCAAAGCCAGACTTTCCATAGATTTTGATATTAAAGGCTGCGGTCTCATGTTGTCATGGCCTGGAAAAAGATCCCTAGTGTTTTCGCGTTCAAAATTTGTAAGCAAGACTTTTGACTGATTCATCTTTTAATTCTGCAGCAACTTACGAGTCAGCTGCAGGAACATACAACTGTGACTGATCCAGTTGCACGAATGAGCATTCAATCCAATGCTGCAAGAATAGGTGTTCTTTTACAAAATTTAGGTGCTTTGCTGCTTGAGCTTGGTCGCACAACCATGACATTGCGGATGGGCCAAACACCGGTGTGTTTATTTGTGTTCCTTCTTTATATTTTATTTCAGTATTGCGTACTGTTGACTCTGCAGGTGCATGTGTTTTAATGGTGTGCGTTTGTGGTCAGGGAGGGCCCACACTCACTTATTTGAAAATTTTAGTCATAGGTCTTGATAGCACTACTATTAATATCTTGCACAGGCTGATGCTGTGGTTAATGCTGGACCTGCTGTTTTCATATCCACATCTGGTCTGAACCCCATAATGGTTCAGGTAAAAAGTTCCATGGCAATTGCAATTGTTTTTTCTATGCAGACAGATCTTAACATCTTTATTCACTTTTTTCCGCCGCTCCATTTTGGATTATGAACAGCCACTTCCTTTTCAATCGGGAACAAGGATTGGGGCAATTCCCGTGGAAAATGGACAATCTGGCTATGGATTTTCTGGTGGATCTCTTGGTTCTGGTCCTTTTCTAAGGAATATTGATATCAGAATACGTACAGGTGCAGTACGTAATGTAGTCTATAGTTTTGGATATTACCTTCTGCATTCCTGGTTGTTTTGTGAGTGAGTTTCTCTGTTTGTGGTGTTAAACATATTTCTGTCAATTTTACCATTAGGTTCATTGATGCCCTCAGCCACTGTTAGCCAATTAGAACAGAGAGGTGCACAGCTATCAAATCAAAGCAACCAAGCAACTTCTATTAGTGGAAATTCTGTTCATCTAGCTTCCACTGGAGCTTCTGCAAGGCTATCCTCCACCAGAGAGCCTGCCTTGCGGGTAGTTCCCATAAGGACTTTGGTTGCTGCAATTCCTGCTGGTGTCAGACCCTCACCTTCTGATATATCTCGTGGTTCAGTGGGGTTATTGTCTCCAATTCTAGCAAATGTTCAACATGTTCCTGCTGGAAATTTGAATAGTGCTAGAGGTCCTCAAGCGTCTAATGAACATCACTCCGGTGGTCATGAATCGGAGCAATTGCCAATTCCCGATTCTGCAGTTCAACAACAGAATGGATTACCTAGAATGGATGGTAAGTCTACAGAAGAAGTGATTTCTCTGCTTTGTTTGTCGTATATGGTATTGTGATTGGTACTTAAAATTTTCTTTTGGTGGAGAAACTTGGTGGGGTACGTATTAACAACCTATCATATAAGTGTTTAGTTGTTGGCTTCCCGTCACTATTGAAGAGACTTTGCTCTTAAATATGTTGATTAAGGGCATCTTTGGTAACCCTGCTGCTTTTTTTTTTTTTTTTTTCCCGATGCTGTCATTTATGTTAAAGATGGAGCCAGTGATTCTGCTGTGCAACTAGTGAAAAAGGGCGCAGCTACAGTGCAACTTATATAGGAATCAGGTCCTGGGGCACCATTTTAGTGCTTTTAGAAATACAAAGAAGTTGGCAGCTATTTATTTAGTTAGTTATTTTTTCAAACAATCCGAAAAGCAAAAAGTGGTACCAAATGGCATTTTTGCTGCCGATTCTTATTTTCAAAGAATGGCAGCAGAAAACTGAATCTGGCAGTTTTACTAATAAGGGCCTAATATTATTGTTGAAGAATATAGTATTTAAGTTACACCCTCTCAAATAACTTAAGCTTTTAGAGCAGTTGGGTTGTTAGCATGGTATTAGAACCCAGGTTACCAACAAGTCTAGGCCCAATACTTTCCAGGAGAAACGGGTTGTCTCTGCTCCGACTCAAGGCCCAATGTGTGAGGGGGAGATTGTTGAGGTTGTCCCACATCGATTGTGGAAGGGGTCAGTGGTCAGTATATAAGTGTGAGGGAAAACTTCACCCATTGAGCTAGCTTTTGGGGTTGAGAGAGGCCCAAGACCACCTAACACTGGCATCAGAGCCAAAGGTCTCGTGTTCAAACCTCACCGTCACTCATATTGAAAAATTGTTGTTTCACGTGTTGGACCAAAAAGAAGGTCACACGTGAGGGGGGGTAAAAAATATAGTATTTAAGTTACACCTTCTTTAACATCTTTAGCTTTTAGAGTAGTTGGGTTGTTAACAATTATATTTTCATTTAAATTCTCCATTAGTGTCATGCCTATGTTTGGGTTTAAACTAGTTGATGTAAAACATGAACATAATGCACGCACAATTGTCATTGGATCTAAAGACTTCTTTGTAAATGAACAAGTTGCTTTGGAATATTCAAATAATATTGTGAATGTGCCAACTCCCTTGTGTTTCTCTTTCTCCCTCACTCTTCTTGCTTTTTATGAATCCTTCAGTCTTTCTAACCTATCTCCACTCTGATTTCTCACCCCTTCAGGCTGTCTTCTCACCTCCTCTGTCTGGCCTCATCTCTTCTTCTATTTTCTCACCCCCTGCTTTCCTTCAGGTTCATCAGCAATTGTACGGGATTGTTTCTGATATTTTTGTTTCATATCCACTGACATCAGGTTCACATTAAAGAATCTGTTATAATGGTAGAAACACAGCAAGTATTTTGTCTCGTGTATTGTTGAGTGGTGAACAATCGTTTTACCGTGTTGTATTGTCATTTCACTTTTTGTCACCCATTGTAGTTTCCTTTTTATCACAGTTGATTGGGCAGGTTAATGCACATTATTCAGAAGTACATTTAGTTTCAGTGGCTATTGGATAATTAAAGCAGCTAGCACTAATGTGATACATAGATTTGTTGCTATTTTTATTGTAGCTAGCTTGTAGTCTTTATGTTTAATGAGCGCAAGGCATTTGAACAAATTCAGGAAACACATTAAAGGGATCAGAATTCGTACTCTATTTGTTTGCTGTGTTCCGTTCTTGAGGCTTTCAGTTGTTAATCCCAGTTTTGCCATGTTTACATGTGTGCACGGTTGTGTAAACAGACTAATTCGTTAGCTTTGTATGTGTTATTCAGTCGTAAAATCTCGGAGTTCCAAGTATAATTCCTTTGTATATATAATAAAAGAGAAAGAAGAAGGGAAAATGAAGCTCTCATTCATCACCATCTAATTTGTGCTTGTTCTGTTTTGGGAAATGAATATTCAGGTGGTGGGATGGAAAACGTTCAGGGGATGGATACAGTTTCTGCTAGAGGGGATGGGGGAAGGACTCAAGCAGCTGCAAATACTCAGGAGGCAGCATCCAGGATGGATACGGTTTCTGCTAGAGGGAATGGGGGAAGGACTCAAGCAGCTGCAAATACTCAGGAGGCAGCATCCGGACTGGATGATGAAGGAACCTTCTTGTCTAATCTATTACGACAGATCATGCCCATTATATCTCAAAATGCAGCCACTGGATCAAATAATGCACCTCAAGAGGGTGGTGGTGATAGTGAGGTTAGAACTGTGCGTGTCTCTCCCTTACTAATATGACTAATTTATCATCACGCTGCTTATGCTACAGATGAATACTTGTCTTTGTATTCCTTTACTGGCGATATCAGTTAAAAACTTCCCAAATGGTGCTATGACTAAGCATTGTTCAATGTATGTGCGCACAGGGAAATTTGGATAGAGGATCTTCATCACGTCGGCGGGGTAACCCTTCATCCCCACCAATGTCAAAACGTCAAAAGGTAATTTACTTGCTATCTATGTGTATATATATATATATATGCATGATATGCATGTACGTCCCTATGTATATCTATTCTCTGGTTCTCAGGTTAGTTAGATAGCTAAAAGCCTTGGTCCTTCCTTGGGTAAGTTATTAATGGAGGCACGTAGCAGAATTACAATCTGAGCCGGTCTTCGGGGAAAACTATTCTGGGACGGTTTTGAAGTTTGAGTTCTGAAATCTGATTTGCATGGTGAAATTTTATTTTTTTTTAAAGAAAAAAAATTTAAGATCCCGGCAACTGTAAACACCAAAATTTGAAATTTCCCAGCCTAGAAGAGGTACAATATGGATGTCGGTTGTTAAGTTCATGTCTTGAAACCACTCGTGTGTTGCGGCTTATAACCTGTAGGGTTGGGATTGTTTGTCACGCTCTCATTAAGCAGCTATATTAGTATTGATTTGAGCTTCAATCCCTTGCTTTTTTGTTTGCTTGCATTATGGTGGATAATTACGGGTATTACCATTCAACATGTTTTTATGCTCAAATATCCAGTTTGATTCATTAGAACAACCTTCGAAACATTCTGTACATGTTGGATATCTGGGCGGTAGCTTCTTTCTGGGGTCTCTAGGATAAAGTGCTTCTCTAAGCGACTTATGATATCCATCTGACGTTGAAACGTTGTTTGGTGAAGAGTGCTTGGTCGTGCATCTTTAACACAATATTATTCTTCTACTCGGTTTCTTTCTTCGTTGAAGTTGATACTTGTTACAGGCAACAGATTTTCATTTTAAGTAAAATTCTGCTGCTTATACTGCAGAGGAAGTGATTCATCTCAAGAAGAATATCGCAGTAATGTTGCCGCTAAGACTAGTGCTAACGACGCCTTGGTGGAAGTGAGGGAGGGACCTGTGTCATGAGGTTGGATTATGAACATTCATCGAGTTGGCGGCTGGAGCAGTTCACATTTGTGGAGCAAGTGCTAGAAAAGAACCCTGGACAAAAAAATTATACTCCTAGTTCTTTTTCCTATACATGTAAAAAGTTTTGTTCCTTATATTTAATATAGTTTGGCATGTTTGTCCAAGACCTTGGCTCACTGGAAGCATATGTAACATATCATGTACGTCTGGTTCATCAAATACTCATACGTACAATTATAATTCTGTAAGTTGAAAACAGGTTCATTTAAAGCAAACTATATGTAATCTGTACAAGTACAAGCACATGTAATACGACAGATCATATATAGCATTTTCACCACTCCGGACTACCTAAACATAACATGCAGCGGTCCCAATCATGGTTTTCACCATAATGTCGTGTATACGTTATGTATCGTCCAGTTTTTAATATTTTTAAAAGATATCAATAATACTAATACTCTGTATTATAACTTTAAAAGACTGATATTGCTGATATTGTTCGAATTTGTTATATCGTGATACGATTCACGGTACCAGCTATACAAACCATCATACCAATATATCTTATATTATATCGTATACCTTTGCTTGTTCTACTAAAAATAGTTGAAATATAATTTTGATTTCCTTGATTGTGCCGAAACTTTTTGTAATTCTAGTTTATATTGGAAAATTGAGGGGTAATCCTACGAGCTAAATTTTATTGTATTAACAAATGTCTTTTTATGCATTTGATTCATAGGTACTTTAATTTTTAAGTACAATTTCAATAGTCCTGTGTAAAATTTGCAAAATGTTCTTACCATACATGAATTAAAACTATACTAAAACAAGTACTAAGTTATCAGCATATTTTCTTCTCCAAAGAATTGGAATTAGTTCCTATGCTCTGAAAGTATAAGAATTATATGAAAAATAAAATGTATAAAAGTAGGAAAATTCAAATTGCCAATGAATCGTTTTAGACATTTATTTATAGCCGTATAGAAAAAATTGGACTATATATCATTTTAATTAAATAAAAATTATAAGTAGGTAAACAAGTAGATTATATAAATATTTTTACAAATGCGAAAATTAGTGGTTTAACAACTAATGAAAAATTTAAAAGTAAGTCTTTTTTTTTTTTTTTTCTTTTTTTAGAAAAATATTGTTTTGGACTTATAGTGGTTATATATTCAAGGGTAAATTACACTTACACCCCCTTGAGATATGACTTATAACACATTCACCTCCTATCCTTGGATAATTACAGTTTCACACTCTCAAGTTTGTAGATTGTAACAAATACCCTCATGGGATGAACTTCCGGTATGGTCAAATCCGGTCAATACTAGGTGAAATGTTTAAAATACCTTCAAATTTATTGTTATGAATATTTTGGCTCCATTCTACTAGATTAGTGCTTTAATTTTGTCCTAATTTTTACATCTTAATTGGACACTTAGGGACAAATCAGACAAAAAATACAATTTTTTACACCCTAATTAAAAAATATCCAGGGGGTATATGTGTCATTTCACTTTTTCAGTCATTTGAATTGGGCTTTGATGACCTAGAGGGGTAAAAATGTAATTATCCAAAGGAAAGAGGTGAAAATGTAATAAGTTATATCTCGAGGGGTGTAAGTGTAATTTACCCTATATTCAATTATGATATTTTCCCTACAAATGGTTAGGTCATTTTAGTCATTGTGTTGTTCAGCGTTCAGTATATAAATGAAATTAGGTTACTGCGCTCACTCTCTGCTGAATTTAGGGTTTCTTCCGAGCCTCCTTCGTTACCCTATTCTTCTTCTACTCTCCGGAGCCCTCAAACATGGCTGAACAAGTACGCTTTACTTCTCTCTCTCTATCTCTCTCTATATATATGTGTCTATATATCTGCTATATATGTATATATGTATATCACTTATGATTTCAATTTTATTTTTTGTTTCACTTTGCAGACTGAGAAGGCGTTCTTGAAGCAGCCAAAGGTGTTCCTTTGGTAAGATCTACACGATTTATCTTGTTTGTATCTATGTGCATGTATATATTCATATATATATGTATGTATATGAAGATATATATATATATATATATATATATATATATATATATATATATATATATGTGTGTGTGTTTATACAGTAGATATTAAGCTCTGTAAGAGAGAGAGAGTGGATTGTGAGTTCTGTATGCATTGTTTTGGTTTATGAGCGCTGTGTTGTGTACTTTAATCAGTGATTAACAAACTTTTGCAGCTCGAAGAAATCTGGCAAGGGGAAGAGACCAGGAAAGGGCGGGAATCGATTCTGGAAGAGCGTCGGACTAGGGTTCAAGACTCCCAAAGAAGCCATTCTTGGTATAATTTACTGATATACTTGGAAAACGATTATATTTAATTGAATTTGTTGAAATGCTTTTTTATTTAATTTTGATTTGTTTTCATGTTTATTTGACCATTGGTTTGATCACCTTCTGATCTTTGTTTTTATTCTCATTTTGATGATCTAGCTCGTGTCAATGTATTCAAGAGTGTTCAGTACTAATTCATTACACAGATTGAATTTGTTGGAATGCTTTTCTGGTCGCAAATGATATAATTTTACTTAATGGGTCGATGTTATAATGTTTATTTGTGTATTATGATGTTCGTTTTATTCTCATTTTTATGACTTGGCTAATGTTGATGTTGATGTAGGGAAGAGTTGTCCAGTAATAATTCATTTTACTGAGATACTACCAAAATGGTTATAGGTAATAGATTTTAGGCAAATGCTTTTCTACTAGATAATGATCTTGTTCAGTAGATCCATTTTGTCATGTTCATGTGGCCATTGCCTGAACTTATGTTCAGTTATGCTGTGATGCTTATATGTTTCTTTTTTTAGGGATTTCATATTATCAATTTGTGCAAAAGTTGTCCAGTGGTAAATTGTGTTTTTTGGTGGATTTTGTATAGATGCTAATGGTTTAAAGATTTGAACTTCAATAAGATAATAAACTAATTCACAGTGCTGTCCTTAAGGTGAGGTTGATAATGTGTATGAGACTAAGATGCAATCCTTGTATTGTCTACTACAAACTTCCAACAGAGAACATAGGAGAAAAAAAATCTCTACCACTTTAGTGTCAATGGCATTGCCAAATAGGCAGTTTGTTGAGGCTCATACTAAAACTGTTGAGAGTTAAAAGCGTGTTTGTCCAATGCTACTGAAATTCATGTTAGAACTCCCTAAGCAAGAATTTAGGGAACTCATGGTGTCCAGAGAATGAGGCCTCAATGTGAAAATCAATTTGGACGTGTGATCTATAATAATGTAGGCGATTTTTTTTTCACATGAGCGATTGGTAGAAGAATGTATAGTTAAACAAGTTAGATATACGAATGGTTCATACATACAGAGTTCCACAGAGGGATAATTTGGTTCATATATACATAAAAAATGGTACTCTTTACATCTTGTAAATATAGCTGGTTCCGATTTAATAATACTCCAAGCCTGAGTGAGTCTAGTATGGATAGGTTATCCTTTTGCCTGTTAGATCTAAGTAGCTCGACAGTGGGCACATCAAATTTTGCTTTGTATGAGTGGGAGATGACGTCATTATATTTGGCAAATATAATAATGTTATCTTCTACTCACATAAATAAAGTCGGTTGCGCACGACTTTTGGACTCCATATAACTATCCTAGGGGCCTGTATCGTACGTTGAGAAACTAATGATAATAAAATTGGAACTACCCAAAGGACCAATACTTGGCCCATACCTATATAAGTTATACATTGTAAATGAGTCTCGAATGAAATAACAAAATTTATGTGCGACGACATTCTGTGGTTTTGTTATTTGTTGATGACATAGTTCAGTTGGATACTCTTAAGGAAGGATTATAATCATAATTAGAAGTTTGAAGAACTGCGTTAAGACAAATGATTTTAAATTAGTAAGACGACAAATACATGAAATGTAAATTTTTATAAAGATTAAAAAAAAGTATATTATGCAATACCAATCCAAGGTCATAGTGTTTCCCAAAAGCATCATTTATGATAGATAGGATTAGTATTTCAAGTAAATAGGAAAACAGATGGTGATAGTACTAGTAGGATTGAAGTAGGATGGTCCGACAGAGAGAGGCTAGTGATTTCTTATGTATTATATGGTTGGCGGTCCAGCTATTTTATACAGGAGAGTGTTGGGCATGAGAAAAGCAATAAGAAGGATGAAACTGAAATGAGATTATTGGGGTGGATGATAAGAGTGAGTAGGAAAGTTGCCTTTTCTAATGATTAGGAGAAACACCTACTCGTGACAAAATAAGATAAATTTTAAAATAAACTTAGGTGACAAGGGATAATGGAAATGTAGACATGCTGATGCGCGCGTGAGTAGGGGAAAGATAAGTTTGTTTGTATAGAAGGTAAGAGACAATGCAGCCTATCGGAACTGATATGGAATGAAGTAAATTAGATTGTCTGACAACGAACTACCAGAAGTCGAGTTAAGGATGTCAAATTCTAGTTGATGGAAAATTGTTCTCTTGTGACATTGCTAGATCTATTTTGTTGCATCATTTGAAACTTGGTAAGGGTGCTCTGCAAATTTGAACAAGGAAATATACTTCAAATCAAAGAAGTAGGAGGTGAAAAATGGTTGGTGGCCTGGTCTAAAATGAACTTATTTTGCTGTATCTATTGTTGCTTTTTTCCAGGGACGTACATTGATAAGAAGTGTCCATTCACTGGCAATGTCTCTATCAGAGGTCGTATACTTGCTGGCACTTGCCACAGTGCCAAGATGGTGAGAACAATCATTGTTCGGCGCAACTACCTTCATTTTGTCAAGAAATATCAAAGGCAAGAACGAATCACTTTCATTAATGGTGGCGTACTCTTTTCAGATGAATCTTATCGTTCTCGTTTATTTGTGTCAGGTATGAGAAGAGGCACTCCAACATTCCAGCTCACATATCTCCATGTTTCCGTGTGAAAGAGGGAGATCATGTTACTGTTGGCCAGTGCAGGTTAGACCCAAAGTTTCAATAACCCTCTGTATTTGTTTTTGTGTTATGTTAAATTACTGGCATTTTTCCAAGTATAACCAACTATGCATCACTTTTCAGACCTTTGTCAAAGACTGTTAGGTTCAATGTGTTGAAAGTGATTCCCGCTGGATCTTCTGGTGGTGGAGGAAAGAAGGCCTTTGCGGCAATATGAGTTTAGAATGTCGACCCGGTGGTAGTTGTATTTGGGAGGCAATTGCACCAGATTGGCTACTTTGGTTGATGGAACTTTTTGCCCTTTTTCGTTTGTTTGTGTACGTGACCAGTATGTTATTTGCATGAGTTATTGAATTTCCAAATTTAATGAGTAATTTAGTTTCGGTAACAGATGGTGTGAACTCGTCATGGACACGATTGAGTTATTTGAATGTTGCTACTTCGTTTTATATGGATAGCTTGGTATTTTATATCAACTATAAGTTTTCACCTTGAATGAGTGGGATAATTGATTATATATATGGTGGTGTATGATTACTTTTCATGTTAAAAGGTAAACTGGGACTTGTTTACTTGCGTTCACAGTATCGCCCGATGTCTTTACGTATCGTCCGGTTTGTAACTCTTTAGGAAAGAGTCGATACCGTTATTTAGTACCGTTATTTAGTACTGATACTCATTTTAAGGCGAACAATCGTTATTTAGTATACTCATATTAAGGCGATCAATGGTAGGAAGGGTTCACATTTTCTTGGGTTTGATCCTTTCTTCAGGTTGAATGACAATACATATTAGCCAAAAATTCATTTTTGAAATTTCTGTTGGTGAGTTTAGGATACGGATCCTCTCCATAAGTTTTTCTCTGAGCTAAATCTAATGACTCAAATAGAGATGCATGGCCATGCATTATGTGATAAAAGAGAAAATATTGGCACATGATACACCAAAAACTGCCTTTTCTACCACTTTTTCTCTCTACAAGTATATATAGATACATTTATTTATTCTTGAATATATTATAATTAAGGATTTGTAACTTTATTTTTGTTTTGGACACATGTTAGAATGCAAATTACAGTAAATTTACAACTTAATATAGTGTGGATATATAATATATTTTAGAACTTAATATATTATATGTTCTAAAATATATCCACACAAACTCATATAATATATTTTAGGGGAAAATTACATAAACTACCCCTAAACTATGACCTAATTGCACTCGGTACCCCTTACGTTTCAATAATATCATAAACTATCCTTAAAACCACCTCCATTGTAACACTTCCCTTCTGTTCAAAGTCAACGCTAGAAACTTTGTGTATTGGTCAATAAAGGTTGTTTTTGTAGTGAACTTCCATTTTTGCCCTCATATCATTGCATGTTCCAATTTTGCATACAAAATTACTTGAATACCCTATTTTTTTTGAATTTATATATAATGTTCCAAAATATGAATTGTTTTTTTGAAAAATATTTTTTTTGTGAAAAAGTATATATTATGTTCCAAAATATGAATTTTTTCCGAAAAATATATATTATGTTCCACAATATTATTTTTTTGCAAAAAAAGTACTTATTATGTTCCAAAATATGAAAAAAAAATTCGAAAAATAATTTTTTTGCGAAAAAGTATAAATTATGTTCCAAAATATGAATTTTTTCCGAAAAATATATATTATGTTCCAATATATGATTTTTTTACAAAAAAGTACTTATTATGTTCCAAAATATGATTTTTTTTCGAAAAATATATATTATGTTCCAAAATATGAATTTTTTTTCAAAAAAGTACTTATTATGTTCCAAAATATGAATTTTTTCCCGAAAAATACTTTTTTTGCGAAAAATATATATTATATTCCAAAATATGATTTTTTTGCAAAAAAATACTTATTATGTTCCAAAATATGAATTTTTTTCCGAAAAATACTTTTTTTGCGAAAAATATATATTATGTTCCAAAATATGATCTTTTCCGAAAAATATTTTTTTTGCGAAAAATATATACTATTATGTTCCAAAATATGATCTTTTCTAAAAAATACTTTTTTTGCGAAAAATATATACTATATTTCAAAATATGATTTTTTTCTGAAAATAATTATTTTTCAAAAAATATATATTATTTTTTCCGAAATAATTCATATTTTGGAAAATAATATTCTCCCTCCGAAAAATAATTTTTTTGCGAAAAATATATATATATTTTTGAATTTATAATTTTTGGGGCAAAGTGGACACCGTGGGGATTAGTTTATAAAATTAGATAGTATAGGGGGTTTCTTGAAATTAACCCTAAAATATAATATAAAACAAGTACTTTTAAGTAAATTCACGCACAAATCTGACTGAGACTGTTCTAAAGGGTAGTAACTGATATTATTCAAACGTTAGGGGTACTCTATGCAATTAGGTCATAGTTCAGGGATAATTTGTATAATTTTCCCTATATTTTAGAACATAAAGCTCAAGTATAATTTTATTTTTGGATAAGAACCAAAGATATAATTGTAAAAATATATATTTTTCAAGAAAGTAAATTTTGTGTGAAACTCATATAATATATTTTAGAACTTAAAGCTCATATATAATTTTTTTTGGGATAAGAACCAAAGATATAATTGTAAAAATATATTTTTTTCAAGAAAATAAATTTGTTAAAAGATGCACCAAAACTATTTACTGTTTTGAAAGAAAAATATTTTTTTACAATTTATAAATGTGGTTCTTATCCAAAAAAAAAATTATATTGGAGCTTGAAATTCTAAAATATATTTATATGAGTTTGTGTGTGGATATATTTTAGAATATATAATTTTCATTCTAACAAGTGTCCAAAACAAAAATAAAGGCACAAATCCTTAATTATACTATACTTAAGAATAAATAAATGTACCTATATATATTTGTAGAGAGAGAAAGTGGTATAAAGGCAAAAAAAAATGTGCCTAAATTTTATCTTTTATCACATAAATGCAGGGCCATATTTGAACCCTTAGATTTAGCTCCAGATATATTTGGAAAGAAAAACTTATGGAGAGGATCCGTGTCCGTGAGTTTATTGGATTTTTTTGGTAAAATGGTGAGGAAGTGTGTAGTATAGGGGAAAAAAAGTTGAGGAGAGAAATGGTTTTTTTGTTAAATAAATTAAACAAAAGTGGAAAAAGAATTCTAAACTTTTGCCAAGTGAGCAAAATAACTCCCGAACAATATACCCTCCTCATGTTTTAAAGTGATCACTTTGCCCCCTTCTCTTATTTGTGTATTTACTCATTTGCCCCCTTAGCACTTTGTTCCCTTTAACTCATTTATACATTTATTCCGTTATCCTTAGTAATAACTAAATAAAAAATTATAAAAACTAAATTTTTTTTTTTTTTTTTGAAAAGTAAAACTAAACTAATTTATCATTATTTAATCATAATTTAATTATTTTATATAATTTTTAATTTTTATTTTATATTTTAACTCCAAACTTGTTTTACTTATTTTATTTTTTAAAAATTTATATAAATAATGTTTGTATTAATAGTGTTTTAAGTAAAATTTAAAACATAACATAGAGCTCGGAAAGAGCCACTACTAACATATGCAAGCGAGAAAGAGCCTGAAAATTTGATACAATCATCTGGAGGTCCACATTTGGAAGGAGAGGGCTGCATAAATAGCCTGGAAAATGACACATTTGATACAATGCACTGAATTCCCACAATACTTGTCCAATTTGAATTTTTTTAATATTTTATGAATTGAGGTTGACTAGTGTACAATTTTCAATTTTGCCCTTAGTGATATAGTATTATGGTGTGATCCGATATTTGTTTGAAGTTAGTGGAAAAAGGGTAGTTGGAGAAAATGAGAGGTGAAATTACATTGGAATTCGAAACTAGACAAGTAATTTGAGATAAGTAAAATTACAATAGTGGACAACTAATATAGGACCGAGATAGTATGAAAATGTCACAATCATAGATTATTTAATTTAGAAGAATTGGAGTACAACCATAGTACACACCAAAGCCTCAACTTTGTGCTTTGTCTCTTCTTCGTTCAAGCATTATTTAATTGTGTTAATGTCACCTTATTACCATTTGTCAAGATATTGACAGCCTGTAATTTTCTATTTGTTTTGTTCTGGGTTGATAGTGAAATTTTTAATTGGGATTGAAAATGACAATTTTATTTGAGAAAGCATTTAGTTCATGTTCGGTTAATTCCAACCCATCAGATTAAAACTTACGCCAAATGCTAAACTGCTAAATGATTATCATTGAGAAACAAAATAATACTGTATTTTATGCGAGTGAGAATGACATCAACATCAAGTAATTATATTTGATGATTTGGTTATTTTCCGTATTATTCGCCGATTTGGTTTGAATCATAACATGTTGTAAAACATCTTATCAACAATTCAACCATTTAAGTTTAAAGAGGATTCTGATCTTATCGAGTTTGTTACCATCTAGTAAAGGGACATCACCTTGTGGTCTAGTGGTCAAGAACCCAGCTCGTCTCCTCCTAACAAAAAAAACTATACATATATATATATATACATATGTATTTGATATACATATCAAATACTAAGCTTAGCTTCCATTCACACGCAACAAAAAAATTAGCTACTAATTTGGAGAACAATGTAAAAGACATGAAAAGGAAAATTAATTATATATATATAAAAAAAAAGGTTGATATGCGCGTATCGTGTCCTTGCATACTGGTTGTAGGCTGTACAGAAATTAAATGTAAACTACTTTGTAAATTTCTTATTAAGAAGACTTCGAATAGTAAGTCAAGGCCTACAATACAAAACTTCATTGTCTTGGTTGACCAAAGAACTCCACAAACCAACATATATATATATGTACTTGGTTTCTATTCAATCCACATTCATTTTGTCAATGGTTGGATAAGATTACAAAATTATGTTTAAATCATCTTGAAAGGAACACTTTAATTGTTTAATTGTCAAAAATAAAGGATCTAGAATGAGAGATATGAGCTCCATCTTAGTATCTTACCCATGGTTCGCCGGTCGATCCGGGTCCGTTACACCGATACCGTTACGGTTACGTAACCCCATTACGTACATTTTGAGTAAAATGTGCAAGATTTTAAAAAATTCACGATTTTACGGACATTTTGGGTAAGATGTGCAAAATTTTAAAAAAATCATGATTGCGATAACCGAGTTCCGTTACGTAACCCCGTTACGGACCCGAGTCCGTTACACCGATACCGTTACCGCTACAGTAATGGTTACAAATTACCGTTACGGCGAACCATGATCTTACCGTGAAGTACTTAATTAACATAGTTTTTTTTTTTTTTTTTTTTCCCTCTCTATTATTTCCTTTGCAATTTAATCAATTTCCAAGGATTAAATAATTATGTTGAAATTTCAAATTGCCTGTAGAAATTGTTGCTGATCTTAACAGAGGAAAAATATATTCAAAAACTGTGTGACAAAGGAGGTGAATGTAAAAAGAAGGGATAAAAATAATAGCAAATCTAATGTGTAAACTGAAATAAAGTCACTTATTGAGGTTAATTCCAATATTTTCTGATGATTAGGACCAGGTCTAAATCATGCCAGACTTGCAATTACAGTGACCTCCACCAAAGCTTCTTCCCATGACATTAACATCGAATTTAAATGAAATCACCATTAATTATTGAGCACTGAATAGGTAAAACAATAACAAAGCCTCTGATTGTGATGTTCACACTTGAATATCCATATCATTTCATCCCAACAGCTACTTCTTCTCCACTATATGTATATATACTCCCCCTGAAGTTGTTTACTATATCTCATTACCTTCCACTCTGTGAAAAGACACATAGTACTTCATAGTTTCCATTCTCTCTCATTCTCTCCACATTGTAAAAAATGTATAAAGTAGCAAATGCTTCAGAATACCTGGTGATCACCGGGATAGGCATCTCCGATATAAAAATCGCAAAGAAGGCATGGGTTCTTCCCGGGCAGTCATGCACGCTCTTCGACGTCTCACCTGTTAATTACACCTTCGAAGTCCAGGCCATGAGTGCCGAAAAGCTTCCCTTTGTCCTTCCAGCAGTATTCACCATTGGCCCTCGTCTCGATGACGAGGATAGCCTCCTAAGATATGCGAAGCTCATTTCCCCCCATGACAAGCTCTCTAACCATGTCAAGGATCTTGTGCAAGGTATCATCGAAGGGGAAACGCGTGTCCTAGCAGCCTCGATGACCATGGAGGAAATTTTTAAGGGAACCAAAGAGTTCAAGCAAGAAGTTTTCGAGAAAGTCCAGCTCGAGCTTAATCAGTTTGGGCTTTTGATCTATAATGCCAATGTTAAACAACTTGTGGATGTGCCAGGGCACGAGTACTTTTCCTACCTGGGGCAGAAAACTCAGATGGAAGCGGCAAACCAGGCCAGAGTTGATGTATCAGAGGCAAAGATGAAAGGAGAGATTGGTTCAAAGCTTCGAGAGGGACAAACGCTTCAAAATGCAGCGAAAATTGATGCTGAGACGAAGATTGTCTCGACACAAAGGGAAGGAGAGGGGAAGAAGGCGGAGATTACGGTTAAGACTCAGGTGAAGGTGTTTGAGAATCAAAGAGACGCAGAGGTAGCAGAGGCAAATGCTGATTTGGCAAAGAAGAAGGCAGGATGGGCCAGGGAGGCCCAAGTGGCTGAGGTGGAGGCTACGAAGGCGGTGGCCATCAGAGAGGCGGAGTTGCAGAGGGAGGTTGAGAGGATGAATGCACTGACTAGGACAGAGAAGCTTAAGGCTGAGTTTTTGAGCAAGGCCAGTGTTGAGTATGACACCAAGGTATGCAATCTATTTCTCTCAGTTTTTGGAGGGAAAAGAAAGAGGGATTGCTATGTTTATTGGCTAGTTTCAAGTGATTTAATTTCCTTACTAATTTAAAGATATAGGTTTTACTCCTTTATAAAGATAGGGGTGTTGGGAATTAAAACAATCACACAAGAAACACACCATTTACGAAGAAAAAAGAGCGTTGCTATGTTTATTTGCTAGTCTCAACAAACTGCATTTCCTTACTAATTTACACATATAGGTTTCACACCCTTGTAAGAAAAGCTCGGGAACTTAGAAACAAAATGTTTTTAGGAAATAAAATGAATAAATAAATATGCTCATCTCTGACCATTTTCTTCAAAACAAAGGTGCAAGAGGCGAACTGGGAGCTCTACAAGAAACAGAAAGCTGCAGAAGCAATTCTATATGAGAAGGAGAAAGAAGCTGAGGCACAGAGGGCAATAGCAGAGGCCTCTTTTTATGCTCGCCAACAAGTTGCAGACGGAGAATTGTATGCTAAGAAGAAAGAAGCTGAAGGACTCATAGCACTCGGACAAGCCCAAGGAATTTATTTAAACAGCCTCCTAGGCGCTCTGGGGGGAAACTACACTGCATTAAGAGACTACATGATGATTAACAGCGGCATGTTTCAAGAGATTGCAAAGATTAATGCTGAGGCTGTGCAGGGACTGCAACCAAAAATTAGCATTTGGACGAATGGAGGTAGTGGGGAGGGAGCAGATGCATCTAACAATGCTATGAAGGAGGTTGCTGGTGTTTATAGAATGTTGCCACCGTTGTTTAAGACAGTCCATGAACAAACTGGAATGCTTCCACCTGCATGGATGGGCACCTTAACTGACTCTAGCCACACTTCAAATTAAATGAGTCATGTGAAATTTGGACGTTTTTGTGAATCGATATCTTTTCTTGTGCAAGTGTTTGAATGTTCTTTTTCTTTTGTTTTTGATTGACATGTGCAAACAACCTTTATTTGTTATGGATATAATTACTATATAACAAATTCAAGTTATGTATTTCATCAGTAGCTACACTGTTTACTTGTTACAAGAAAAATCATTGATCATGAATGTGACACAGCAAGCCCTATTATGAAGTGATGCATATATCTTGTTTTCCACTCTTCACTAATCATTATTTATTTTCTTGCTAGATTCAGTAAAACCTTTAGTAAAGTGATGCATGAATCTTTTTCCAAAGTAACAGAAAGTAAATGTGTCTTGTCCATTCTTCTATTACTTTTATTTGTTTTCTATTCAATAGTGCATTCCTACCATAGAGCATTAATGTTCCCTTGAATGAGTTATTCTGCAATAACATTCTTCTGGTGCTTATTATGCTGTCTTCTTAATTACTAGTAATTTTTTCCATTTCATTTCATATAATAGAATACGTGTTTTCCCCTCTGCAACGACTGCAAGGTAGACCACCAGAGAATCAACTAGGAATTATATATTGATGACAGACATATCCTACCAGAACCCAATATCCATGGCTTTCTTAATCTATGATGCTCACAGCAAAAGCAATCGAAAAAGTACAGAGCTAGAAAGGGAGCAAGTTTAAACTTCCAACCATTAAGAACAAAACGAACAGATACTAAAGAAATTCACACAAGTTTCTCTCAAGCACAGCATCTGTACAAGTATAAAATGGCTGTACCTCTTTGCGCAATATAGTCATTCTCCACTGAGCTTCTGCCCGGATTTCTTCTTTAAGACCCCAATTAGAAATGGTTTTGTCACTATGACATTGGTACGGTCAGCTGTTGGATAGAGCTCCTCCACCAAGTCCTCCTGGAATGGCAAATTGCAATATATCAGGACTCGGGAGGTGTATCCTCAACTGTGGGATTCTTAGCGGTTATTGCATATGCTTTATCATATTTCTACCATCCCTGTTTTCATCTACTATATGTTCATGTATGTGTCTATGTTCTCACACACACAACAATTAACACAAACTTTGTTACTTTCTATAACTTTTTCTTCATTTTTCTATTCCATCAGAAGAGTATATAATAACTGAGAAAGGAACAAATCATATTTGAGTTGAGATAATTGTTGATGTCAAAGGCAACCCACTCTCATAATCTCCAGTGTGCCGAAGCCCGATGCCCCACATACATTAATACTGATAAAATTGTTTTTCTTTCTTTTTATTTTGTGGGATTACTAGCGAAGAGTCATTATTGAAGGATTCAAATATTTCTCTTACACCCTCTCAAAAACAGCTAAGGTTTTAGAGTATATGGGTTTTAATATGCTCTCAAAGCCAAAGGTCCCGTGATCAAAACTTACACTCAACTGGGATAATTAAAGAAAACACGTGTAGGACCAAACGGAAGGCCATACGTGAGGGGACATATTGAAAGATTTTTATATCTTAGTCATGTCTCTCTCTAACAGCTCAAGCTTTTGTAGTAGATGCTTATTGCACAATATTAATTCTTTTTAGCCCTTAAGAGACAAAAGGGTAGCCTAGGTAAGCACAGTCATTTTCTTTTCCTTTTCATGCAATCCAACAGAACAAAATAATATTATTCCGCAACTATTACAAAAGAAAAAATTCCTGCTACGAATATGCGTGCTGGAAAGTTGATTGTCCTTTCTTTCATTTTCACTTTCCATCATAATTTCGTCTAGCCGAAGGGACCCTTAGACATAGGAAAGAGACCATGTAAAAGAAAAGTGATTTTCAACTTATATACCTTTGTAGTATTGCAAAGATGAAACTGCTATCAGAAGGGAGATGAATGGTTACTCATCTTTGAAATGCCTCTTTGATAGAAGGAAACCGATCAGCCCAACGAGAATAACCTGCAACCAAGTTGGAAACAGAACATCTCTATGAATTGCCTCGACAACCAAGGCGGACCCATAAATTTAGTGAGAGGGGGCAGTATATAAAATAATATAATTTTATATGTTGTGGGGGCAATGCTAGGTTTTTTTTTTGTGTGTGTAATTTTAGGGGTACAATTGTAAAACTGTAGAGGTAAATAATTCCAAAAATTGAGAAATTAGACCAGAAATAGTGCAAAAAAAGAAAAACACCACCACCAGAGGGCCAATTGCTCCCTCCAACACAATGGTTGGTCTGTCCTTGTTGAAAAACTTCTTGAAAAAAAAAATTACTACTGAAGTTGGATAACAAAACATAAAACCACAACGGCGACGATGCTTTTAAAACACAATGAATATTTATTAAACAAGGAAGAAAAAAGAAAAATGATTAGCATACCCGAGATGACTATCTGATGAAGATCCTTGTCTTCCTTAGCATCATCAGATACCATATCCTGAAATACATTCAAGGAAAAGCGCAGCTTGTTAGCTCGAATATATCTATAGATAATAAGTAGCATCTGGCCTGATCTTGTCACAAACAATGGGTAAACATGTGCTGCAATTTATAACAATGGGAGGTTTGGATTGGAAGAATTTTAATCAGATTTAAAAGGTGCTAAAATGATGAGAACAGTATAAGCAAAAACCAAATCCATCTACTAAAACAAATGGACAATTATAGTAGAGAAAAGAATCTCAATCCATACTGTTACAAGGGTTTACCACATAAAAAATAAACAATCATGGAACACGACAAAACAGGTACCACACAAGACAAATAATTATGAGGTTCGGCTTAAAGCAAGCCAGTATACATGACGAAGATCAGACGAAAGAATTCATTAGGCAGAAAAGACTAAATTATAAATTTCAACTCACAAAACCCTAGCTCTCTCTCACCCCCTTCCATCCTTTCAGTGTCTCTTGTCAAACCAAAAAACCTAAGCAGCCTTATATCCTGGGCTACACGAGTCTAAACACTGAACAAGAATCACAAGAGAATTACTGGTCAAATTGTTTTGGGGTAACAGCCTTGTGGTTGTGGGCACAAGCCGACACAAACACCCATCTTTTGAACCAACCAGGTCGCAACACGACCAGAGTCGAAACAAATCTGGGCCACAAACATCAACAATTTACACATTAGCTCGACTTCTGCTATGCTAAACAACCCAGCTAATCCTTTTACCTCTTCTGCATGTCCAAGGCCTCAACTGCAAACAACAACAAAGACCAAACAATGTCTAAACTTGGATGTAAGAATGACGATAAAAAAACAAGATTTATTGTAGTTCGCAGAAACCGGCTTACATCCATGTAATAGAAGAGATTCCTCTATCATTCCTAGAGATATTACAAAATTAATATACGAACAACATGACCATGCCTTTTTTACCATGTACCACTTCACGAGACCATCTCCCTCACTACCAGTGACCCAAGTTTTTTTCCTACTCCAATAGCCTATCAACTTTGTAATGAGACTACATCTCTACTAATAACACAAGTATCAACCTATAACCTTGGCAGCTCTCTATAAGTCATTAGAGTCCAAGAATTGCTCCAGAATAATATTTTTAACAAAATAAAACTTTAAACTATGATTTAATAATTTCAGGAACTTGATACACAGTTTTCATCATCGCTTAAATTTCATCCTGCAAATCATTGCTCCAATTTATTACAACTTCAAACTTGACTATCCTTCTTCAAAACCATCATCGTCCACACTGCATGGTGTATGGTCAGTCAAACATCCAAGGCCCTTAACTACTCAAGCTCCATGACATGCATCACACTTTTCTGACCAACACGACAATCAACTCAACCTGAAACCCCCATGTGCATTTATCTCCCTTACTACTAATAACCCATAAACTACCCCTACTCATCAATTCCCTCACGAGACTAAATCACTCTCAATCTCAAAAGCCATTGGTCAATCTCAAAAGCCATTGGCCCATAGCTTAGGTACCAATTTATGGAGTTTCAAATTCACTTCCATGGTGGACAAGGATTACACTTTCTTCGAGCTCAAGAATTGCTCAACAAGAAAATTTCTTACATAACACAACTCCACAATCGAAACCGAACAAGAATAAAAGTTTGAGGCACAATATTCAACATATATCATAACAAAAATGATGGTACCAACTGCTCAAGCATAAAGAAAATGAGACACATGCTTTATCTCCTCCTTGGCATGAGCTTAAAGAACCACAAAGGGATACATATTTATATGATTTGGCTTAAAGAAAGACTAGACCACAACAAAGATCCGATGAGCTATGTTACAAGGACTCTTTTAAAGTAGGCGGAGTACCCGCGTCAAGACACATATTAGTCGGACATGGGTATGGGACATGTGTCTAACACTTTTGGTAGGACACTTGCCTAAATTTAGATATCAATGATTCTATGTTGATATATTATTAATTCAAATGACTGAAATGACTAACTTTGAGTACTATATTTCATAAAACCATTATAGCACAGTTAAGAATAAAAATTAACATATTAAGTAAAATGAATATTTAGTCGTGTCCATGTGTCCGATTAGATCTTTGACACACCCGACACCAGGATACATATCCGTGTCCGACACACATAGCCGAATCCATATAACATAGCCGATGGAACAATTTCATATGTGAAAACATGAGATTACAAGTTTTAGACCCAAAAACCATAGCTCTTTTCTCGGTCTCTTCATGCGGTTTTCAGTGTTCTCTCCTACCGCCCCAACCACCAAGTCCAAAAACCTTATTTTTTGGCTGCGACCCAAGCCTAAACAAAATAAAAAACCTAGGCCCTACTTGGTATAGAACTCAAAATACAGCTTTCTGTATTATGAGTTACAAAAAACTGAAAACAACTAAAATATACTACTTGGTACATGATTTTTAAAAACAACTTTTTGGAAACCCAATTAAGTGAGTACTCCCCCAGTCCCAAATTATAAGTCCCTTTTTGGGAATCCAACTTTTTAAGATGGTGATTTTTATTATAGTGTTAGTGAATGAAATACCAATTTTACCCATGGTCCCACTATAGTGATATGATAATTTATACTATATATGTTTTAAAACTTTAATGTTTGAAGGTTAAGTTGGTAAATTGACTAAATAAAGTGTTTTGACTTTTTAAAGTAGACATTTATTTTAGGACGGCTAAAAGAAGAAAAGTTGACACTTATTTTGGAACAGAGGGAGTATCAGTTTTCAGAGAACAACTTTAAGTTGTTCTCAAAAATTTTGAGAACAGGCAAAACACGGAGTTAAAAAAATAAGCGAGGTAGATATTGGAATAGAACGACTTTGACCGCAGCTTTGTCGTCTCTTCTAGGGCTCCAACTCCCAGGTCCCTAGAACTTGAGAGAGCTATGTTTCGCCCTTGATTTTTCACTGTTAAAGCTTGATTCAAAATCGGTCATGGCTTGATTGATTGTCGCATCTCTCTCCTAGGGCTTTTGCTTTCTCTCTGCTAGGGCTTTTGATTTATCTCTCGCTTGTTTAATCTTCTCATCCAGCTTAAGATCTGAAATTCTACTTTGTATCTCTGACGTACCCAAATAAAGAAATAAAGAAACGCTCAATCAATGGAATTTTTTTGAATTTCGAGTTTGCTTGGTGACCAGTGACCACATATTTGGGTTATGTGATCGGCTTTGCAACAGTTTGGGGCTTTCAATTAGGTTGCAGCACCAAAGAATTTCAATGGAGGAAGACATAATGGGTTCTATAATTGGTGACACAGTAATGCTTTTTTTTTTATTCAACAATCTTTGAGCTGGTCGAATTTGTAATATTTTTTCTTCTTCCCCGTAACTGGTTGATTCTTTAACGAGGAAGAAGGTATTTGTAATATCCCTTAGTTATTGAATCAGAAAAGAGAAAAATCCCTTTGTGTATTATATATACGTGTATATGTGTTCAAATATATATATATATATATATGGTATTTATGTTTTTTTATGGTATTCAAAATATTAGGTTAAAAATAGTTCAATTTCAAAAATCACGGTATCATTTTTTTTAAGAAATACAACCAAGTAGAATTTTGAGTTTTTGTTTTCTAAAAATAGTTTTGTAGTTTTTCTAGCCAAGTGAATTTTTTTATTGAAAAAGTTGAAAACTGTTCTCTATTCTCATTCTCTAAATACTGTTTTTGAGAACTGTTATTTGAGTTCGATACCAAGCAAGCCTCTAGATCTCATATTAATTTCGGGGTAATTTACACAAAACCCCCTGAGGTTTCAGGATTTTAATCACCAAACCCCCTGCGTTCGCCAAACCCCCTGACATTTCAGATTTTAATCAAATACCCCCCTCCAGCCAATTTTCATGTCAAAATAACTTAAATGCGGAATTTATTATCCTGAAGAAAATTATTCAAAGGTAAATTCCCTCTTCCCCGAAGAACTGTTCCCTCGCATAAATTATAGTTTCACCCCTCTTGTTTAGACATATTACACTTTCCCCCTATCTTGTTTGGATAATTATACTTTCCCCATCTATAAAAAAATATATATATAAAATTCAAAATATATATATAATTCGAAACAAATATATAAATTTTGAAATATATATATAAATTTCATAAACAATATATTAAAATTTGAAAAAAATATATAAAATTCGAAAAAATATAAAATTCGGAAAAATATATATAAAATTCTAAAAATATATATATAATTCATAAATAATATATTAAAATTTGAAAATATATATAAAATTCAAAAATATATATTAACTTTTGAAAATATATATAAATTTAAAAAATATATAAAACTCAAAACAAATATATAAAATTTGAAAAAAATATGTATATCTCAAAAAATGAATTTTATTTTTTTATGTCACCACGTGAGTGACACGTGACAGGGTGTATGGTTTGGACCAGGCACGTGAGGTTGAATGGGGACCCATGTCATGTTGTGTACCTAAATCTTTATTTTTGATTGTATTGTTTTAAATGAGCAAAAAATTAAAGGAAAAAGAGGTAAAGGTACGAAAGTTGGACAAGAAAAAGTAGGATAGGGTAAGATGGTGGGTTGATTGCTTGTCTCTTCTTGGATACTAGCATCATCATTTTCTTTTTTTTTCCTTTCTATTTTTTTTGGGTGAATTTATATATGTTTTTCAAAATTTATATTTTTTTTTTCGAAATTTATATATCTTTTTAATTTTATATATTTTTTTGAATTTTATATATTTTTTTGAAATTTAATATATATATTTTTGAATTTTATATATTTTTTCAAAATTCAATATATTATTTTTGAATTTTATATATTTGTTTTGAATTATATATAATTTGTTTTGAATTTATATATTTTTTCAAAATTTTATATTGTTTTTCTAATTTTATTTATATTTTTTTGAATTTTATATATTTGTTTTGAATTATATATATATATATTATATTTTATATTTGTTTTTGAAATTTAATATATAGTTTACGAATTATATATATATATTTCAAATTTTATATATTTCTTTCGAATTATATATATTTTTTTCAAATTTTATATATTTGTTCAAATTTTAAATAATTTTTTCGAATTTTTATATGTATTTTTTTATAGAGGGGGGAAGTATAATATATCCAAAAAGATGGGTGAAACTGTAATTTATGTGAGGGGCATTTAAGTTATTTTGACATGAAAATTGGCTTGATGGGGGTATTTGATTAAAATCTGAAATGTCAGGGGGTTTGGCGAACGACAGGGAATTTGGTGATTAAATCTTGAAACCTCATGGGGTTTTGTGTAAATTAGACTTAATTTCATTGTATTTTTTTTTTCATTTGGTCATATCCTCCCTATGTAGCTCAGTGGTGTGGCTCGTAAAATAGGTTGATATTTTTTTATAGGTTGATATTAAATCTTCCACACACTCCAATTATTGTACTCAATTGTACTAATTGATTATCCGCTAGAGTCCTAATCAAGTTTCACTTGCTATTACTTTTCCTACCTTTTATAGGTTCCTTTTATGGATAAATTAAGAAAACATTTATCCAATACAAACTGGATTAGTATTATTCATATGCATATATCATAAATCATTTTGGACAAAAAGGGTAGCATAAAACATCTTGCAGGTTACCTGCTCATACACAGCCACGTTCTTCAAGATGAGCAAAGACAAACATAATAGATTGCTACGGTTGAAGTCTTGATGTTGAAGAAGAGCCTCCTCAGACGTCAAGTCAAATATCAACGCACAAATGCTTGCAGCCATCATTGCAACAGATAGGTCATTAGCCTTTTCTGCAGAACACATCCAGAAATTTAAAATAGATTAGCATGTTCTCACAAGAAATGTTTTATGTATTGAAAGATTTAAGATAATGAGCTAGCTGATGCATGTTTAAGGAAATTGCAGATAGCATGCAGTTGTGGACACGACATGCATCATTCCTCAAACAATAAGCTACAATAAAACACAAAGCGCGTTCATCGATACTGTAAGTCTCCACATACCTCTATCGAACTTTTGGACACATACTACCGAATCCTAAAGTTTGACATTTGAGGGGTCCAACACTAGACACACACCCACACGTGTACACTTACTAGCACACACCAAGACGTAGTACACTTACTCGAGTCCAGATAACGTAGTATGACATTATATTTGAAAAAAGTATATTCTAATATTCAATAAACATCCACGGGTGATACACTTCCCCAAGTTCGGGTTATCAAAAAATGACCTTGTATTTGAGAACTGTAAATTCTAATAATCAAAACTTGTTAATTATGTCACAAAAGTATTGAAGATGTATCTGAAAAGTATCAGACACGTGTTAAAATTTCAATAAAGTTATTTTAGAAAGTACAGGGCGTGTTTCCAGAAAATTTGGCAATCATCGTACTCGTATGTCTTTCCTTATAAAAGACATGTGCTATAGGTAAACACCAAAATGACCTGTCTCATTGTACTATATTCGATGGGTGTCACATGATACTGGCATGTTTCCCTTATAGAAGTATGCGTGCTTCATTACCTATAAGTACCACCAATAAGATCTGTCTCCTTACTTTTTCCAGCTAAAATGAGAGGAAAAGGAAAATGAACGGATTTCTTGGTTGGGACAACAATGAGGAGGTTATAATGAAACTGCAAGAGATTCTCCATTAATCTTGTTAGGATGTGGCGAAATTCTATTGGTTATGTGATGTGTGTAGTTGTGATTGGTGGTATGATGTGGCCTTTCGAATAGTCGAAAGGGCAACCTTTGGTGATGAAGGAAGGACCGCCTCAGTTGCCTATATATATAGGAGTATACTTCGTGTTTGAAGTAGAGAATGTAGAGAATATAGAGAAGAAAAGAGAAGAGGAACAGAGGAGTGAAAAAGTGATGTGTGCACCAAGGTTAGGGTGTTGTGTGCGCCTATGTAAAGGTGTTGTGTACACCAAAGTGAGGGTGTTGTGTGCGCCTATGTAATGTTTCTTTCTGTGGTGTAAGCCGGTTAAGGCCAAACCACGTTAAATATTATGTGTTGTTTATATTATTTTGTTGTTGTTTGTTTCCGTTGCGTTTAAGAATGGAAATTAACTCTTAACGAAAGGGGTTAATTTCTAACAAACTGGTATCAGAGCTCAAGGGTTGCATGAGTAGTGCATGGGTACGCGATGACAATGATGAGCGTTGGAGAGACGATGCGAGAAGGTGACATGAGATGCTGGCAAGGAGGAACCCTATCCATTGGGCGAGTGCACTGTGGAACTGCACAAGGAAGCGATGGAAGGTCGCACTAGTAGGAGGTTAGGTAAGTCAAGACTTGAGAGGAGTCGTTCAAGGCATAAGGCACAGTCACAAAATCGTCACGCTCGAGAGGAGTTACAATCTTTCTCAAAGATTATGGTTGCTCTGTGTCTTCCATATTTTGGAGAAGTTTGTCTTGTCAAAGTCGCATATTGTTAGTGAGAAGTTTGTCAAAGCCAAAGAATTCATGTTTTGTTGTATGAAGGAGATCCAAGAAAAGAAAAAGGGAAAAAAAGGCATTGGTGGTGTTTGAATCGAGGTGCAGAGATCTCGAGTGAAGGTGGAGAATTTTCGCCAAGGTGGAGATTTGTTAGGATGTGGCAAAATTCTATTGGTTATGTGATTGTGTGGTTGTGATTGGTGATATGATGTGGCCTTTTGAATAGTCAGAGGGCAGCCTTTGGTGATGAAGGAAGGGCAACCTCAGTTGCCTATATATATGGGACTATACTTCATGCTTGAAGTAGAGAAGATAGAGAAGAAAAGAGAGGAGGAAGAGAAGAGTGAAAAGGAGTTGTGTGCACCAAAGTGAGGGTGTTGTGTGCGCCTATGTAAAGGTGTTGTGTACACTAAAGTGAGGGTACTGTGTGCGCCTACGTAATGTCTTCCTAGTGAAATATCTTCTCTCCGTGGTGTAGGCTAGGTTGAGGCCAAACCACGTTAAATAGTGTGTGTTGTTTGTAGTATTTTGTTGTCTGTGTATTGGATCTCCACATGTTGTTTGTTATTTGTTTCTGCTGCGTTGAAGAACGGAAATTGGTTCCTAATCAAAGGGATTAATTCCTAACAAATCTCAAATTGCCTTTTACCTCCAAGGTGACTGAAGTTTGAATCATAACTAGAGAATTAAAACAATGTACCGAATGTCCATGTTGACATATCAAGATATTCTTTCTTAGTAGGTTCCATCTGACAATCCATCTTTAAATAAAATTTTCAGTCCGATTGACCTTTTTGTTACTTATTTGTTTCTATTGTGTTAATAAAGGGTGCTTTTCCTTGAAACCCTAATTTATTATTGGTGGCTTACCTCAATAGACTCAAATCTTCTAATAACGAGTACTTAACAAACAAATAAAAGTATAAAAGAGAGAATAAAAATGAGAAATACCAGTTTCAAAAGTAAGATGTTTCACCTTCTAGTTAGTTAAAAAAAAAATTCACCCCCTAGTTGAGACTCATAGCTAGACTCCTTTTCTAATATATGTCACATGTCCCATAACAAAAAAGTTTTAGTATGGAGAAAAAATAGATACATAAGAATGATCCAACTTGAAAACCAAACTGATATAACAAAAAATTGACGTGTCTCATCCAGTGAAGAATCTAAATATCTTCAAGGTCTTCAGCGAAAAAATTCAGAGTGGTGGTTCTGTCCCTTTCTCTCATCTTACTACATTACACATAAACCAAAAACCGGAAAGAAAAAAATATATATATATTGCATTATGAAAAAAGTTTTACGCCAAAAATGTTTTACGTGAAAATAAGCAGACTAATAATTGATGACAATATTGAAATTAGGCATTCCAAAGCAGCAACTGAGTAGATAGATCCATAGAGGTACCTGTCCAATACGCCAGTGCCACCAAAAGAGGAACAAAATTAGACACTTCCAATGACAATTGGATATGTCCGCTCTAGTTCACAGGAGACAAAACAAGTTAGCATCATATTAGACTCTCAGTTTTATTACTACTTCATTTGTCAACATGCCATTACCATTAAAAGAAGATTCAAAATTGTATCACATGCCAGGTATATGACGCCATCGTCCTCCACCAGACAACCATTTGGCCCAATCAATTTGATAAGACAATCCACAACCTGTAAAGTGTTAATGTAGTCATATACTAATAAGTGCCTTGAGGGGAAAAACTTATGAACTTATGCAGCAATGATGCATCATATTACACTCGTATTGAGTTCAACTGAAACTTGATGTCCCTAATTATAGATCTAATCTATCATCAGTACAAAAGATATAGTCTCACAAAAAATACCAAGTAGCACCAAAAAGTCTTCATCAGGAATAATAGCTATGGAATTTACATAATAGTTAGTATTGTAATACAGCACTGAGTGAGATTTAAGAAAGAGAACAAAGAACATAACTCAGATTGTACACTCACAGCTTTATATGCTCCAGAAGAAGCTAAAACCTTGCACCCATCAATCTTCATTGTTATTTGACACAGCAATGGAAGCAAAAAGCAAATAGAGTAGAAAGGGCTGGAATAAGAGACATAAGAGAACTATTAGCATGTAAGCATATCCAAAAGAAACTGCAGAAGCATAAAAGCCATTGAAAAACAAAACCATCGAAGGTGTCAAACCTTAGCTCATCTTCACCTTCAACAGAAAGCATATACTCTAGAAGTTCCTTAACCTTCTCCTCGCAAGCAAGAGGTGTTTCTGCAAGGTAGCTAATAAAACCACAAGTATCAGCATACAAGATGATCAATTCCAATTATAATTTAGGATTCTAATTAAGCTAGAACATCCTATTAGGTGAAATTTTAAATTGCAAGTCTGCTGGTTTACAAAGTTATTAGTGTAGAATCATTTTGTTGTATATTTAGGGTTCAGACAAAAATAGAATCCTTCTTCCGGGAAAGGATGGCAGCAAAATCCGAAAATGGATACTTGTCAATGATGGCAACCTGCACTATAGAGTTAGTTTGGTGGGGGAGAGATCACTGGAGCTTGTTCTGGTGACACTTAACCTCCAAGGAATAGGTTACCAAACGCCTAAGGTATACTAGGACACTAAAGGTCCTTTTGGAGCCTAGGTACAAGGCGCATGCCTGAGTGAAGTGAAGCGATTATTGAAATTATTGAAAAATCATATCCCATAACAAATATTTTAAATTTCTATCACACAAGAAGTAGTATATTCATCACCCATATCATTCAAGCATTCAAGATCCATTTAAAAAGAAAGAAATTAGAACAGTAAAAAAATAACAAAATAATAATAAAAAAAGGAGAGAGAGAGAGAGCATGGAAATCAGATCCCCCACACAAAGGAAGCATAAAGAAGAAAAGGAAAAGAAAAAAAAAAACCTTGCGAGTCTTTACATAGTCCGTCCCCTGTGGGCAGCTTCTGCAATCGTTTGGCTTCTAAGGGCTTTTTGCAACAGTTATTCAATTTTTATTTCTCCATTTAGTGAGTATAGCTTGTATTAGATGTATGGTGGATCACCTTCCTATCAAGTAGTGCAAGTATTTACAATACAAATTAAAGAAGAAAATTACATCGAGGGAGAGAGGGGAAGAAAAGAAAGAAAAAGGAAAAAATTCAGTTGCGAATTGTGTGCCTAAAGATGCGATGCCCATCCAGCCCTGCGGAAGTGATTGTGCCTGAGTGAATAGCAGGAGCATTTCTTGCCACTGCAATAGCACAGCCAAGGAAGAGACGAAAGCTCCTTTTCGACACAGGAGGAGTGGCTTCCTGCACAGAGGGAGAGAAGGGAGGCGAAGATGGAACAGACGAGCAAATGGAAAACTTTTAGAGGCTTTTTTGACTAAGGGAGGAAGACGATGGGGTTACGGTCACGTAGATGGAGTTTGGGGGAGGGTAGGACATATGTTCCCTTAATGAGCGGTCATAAGGTTCAGTTATGGGGAGCTGGCAGCAAATGCAAATTGAGTGTGGGGGTAACGTGAGGAAGGGTCAAGTCATGTGGCATGTGCAGGAGTGATGATGAGTAGTCAACTCTCCTTCTTCTACACTGTCCAGTAGCTTGGGACAGTTGGGCTATGCTTCCCGGTTTGGTCAGGGTTCACTTGGTCATGCCACGTTCCACAACGAGCATGATTGAAGCTTGTAGAGGTTGATTTTGGGGAGCCCTAGCCTGAGATGCTTGGAGGGAGACGCCCTTGTGTGTATGCTGGGGCTTGTGGATAGAGAGAAATAAAAGATCCTTTGATGATGAGGGGACTCAATTCAGGTGCATAAGTTTTTTGTTATTAGTTTTTTATTTTTGATTCTTGGGACGAATTGTAACAACAGAGGAGTTGGTGGAATATGGATATATTGAGAGGTTAGAGGACTTATTTGGCCCTTGTGTAGTTGTTTTGTGGACGTGTTCCTCGGTTGAACGCGCTTTAATGATACTAATAATACATATATTATAAAGAATTTTGTTTTAAAAAATATTGCATTGACTCAATCCCTTTAATCAGCAACTGGCCGTTTTGATCCATTGGGAACAACTCGATGGATTTAGTAGATCTTTCTAGGAGGTACTAATGACCACTAGTATCAATAGGTGCCATTGAGGGTGAAGCAGTACACCTAGGAATCAACACCACGAAAACTTTGTTGTTAATGACCCCTTTCCTTCCATTACTAATTAACTTCTATCTATTCCCCCAATTCTATGAGAATGATGAATCCTATCCATCTTTCTTCAAGTATCCACTATTCCTCCCTCTCAAAGCAGGTTCGCCTCTCATTGATCCGGTATTGTCATTGCCTTCCGCAATCAAGTCCGTTAAAGTAGGGATGGAGCAATGGACAACACTAGAATTATATAGCCTACTATGAATGACTAACCTATTTCTATCCTCGATCCTAAGGTGATGCATAATCATTTCATTTTCCAATATAGTTGGGGACTTTACCCAAGAAATGGGTGAAGAATCAAATTTTTCTTCACTGACTATGAGCTCCACTATTCCCCCTATAGGACTGTCTTATGGCACCTAGAATTTCCACTTCTCCTCCCGACTCAGTTCCTTTCTCCTTGGTCTCTGACTTGATTAATCCGAATCTTCATCAGTGGAATGAATCTAGATAATTGACTACATAAAATGCAGATAAAATGAATTGGTCAAAATTTAGATCCATACCGTTATGCATGCATTTTTAATCCAAATGACCAAGAGTGTGCATATATTATTATTTCAGTTAGTTTAGGGATCATGGCCGCCAAGAGATGAAGAAGATTAGGATACAAAATTAGATATATGCAATGCTATGATCAACAAAAGTGACAAACAATCAATGTCACTTGTAGTTCAGTCAATCCATTGTAAAGCCATTAAATATATATAGAAACAATGTATATGTGTGTGCACGGGGGTGGAGATATATCTAGACATAAGGGTACCTCCCAATAATTCGCACTGAAGCAAGAAGATCATCTCCTTTCTTTTGCCCATGATCCTGTGAAATCATTGTAATAAATAGTGTTGGCACGATAATTTAGAAACTTTCAAATTATTTTCTTCATATTAATTACCTTTGCATCTTGTAAATACTCCAAAACTACACCAATCGTCTCATTGAGCCCAGAGATCACTTTAGTGAAAGTACTATCACTGATAACGCTCCCTGTATATGAGTCCAAAAAAAGTATTGTGATCCAATAAGAGTAAGCACAAGGAAATAGAAAGTAACGTTGAGGTTCCTATACCATTCACAACAATGCATACAAAGGTAAATGCATCAACAAATTTGTAACAAGGCAAAAGAGTGTTGAAAGTAGTTCTTTATTATGGGTTTTATGGATATCCTTGTCGCTGCTGGCTACATGTACAAACATTGCTACAAAACCAAAAAACTTCCAAAAGGCTAGTCAGGCTACAAGCAATCACAGATGAGTTGATCTTGAAATCTAAACAAGTTGATCTTGAGATTTGAGAAGACTTCGAGTTGATGCTGTCGAGACTAGAAGAGTATAGAGTAGGGTATGATAAACCTGCTCTGACAGTACTATGTTGATAAATGGTAAAAGATAGTTGAAATTAAACACAATGAACACATGGATATACGAGATTCAGACAACCCCCTACCACCAAGGCACACAAAACCCAAAGGGCTACATCATTCTCATTATATTCTCTCCTTATTTTTTCTGATAAAATGATCTGTGAAAGACGAAAGTGACAACTAAGAAAAGTACATCAACGGAAGATGTAAAAAATCAGCACCATAAATCATTCCTATCAAATCTTGTATCAACGAGTAAACCACTCATATCCATCATATTCTCTGATAATGACATGTTATTTTTTTTGTTGCTTAGTTGGATTGGAATCATGCAGTGAAGTTATATTCATCAGTTTGGGTTAGTAAATGTTTAGAAATTGGTTTCTAATAGAGTACCTAGTGCTATTGAAACTCACCATTTTCAAAAGCACATTCCATACTGTTAAACAATAGTGGACAAATTTTGGCTTTTACTTAATTTGTGGCTTTCTTACAACTTATTTGGGGTAGCATTGGTAGGTATTGATTACTTTATTAATACCTAGGCATAGTTAGACACGTGTATTATGCCACGAGTAAAGGAGAAATAGATCAAATGTAGGTAATTAATTTCCCACTGCAAAGGTGGCCTATTGTCAAGTAGACCACCCACCGTAATTTCATTCAAACTAAAATTAAATTATTTGAGTTCCTTTCACAGTCGTGTTTTCTAAAGTTTGTTCTGATCTCCCAGCCCCACTATAATATGTTTAGTGAGCTTCATATTGATAACTCTTCAAGTGAAGTTGAAAATTGAGGTGGTAGAATCATTTCATTTACATCAATAGACAACTATCAAATGCTATTTTGATTTATGAGATATTGCGTACCTTCGTCTCCACAAGCATTTGAGATCAGTTTAATTATCTTTTCCACCAATGAGAAAACAATCGCCAGGTTCCTTTGCTTCATCAATATTGCATCGGCAGTGGACGAAGTACTTTTGGAAGCTTCATATTTCAGGTAGGCAAGGTCGTTGAGAAGAACTGCAATTTCCACCCTAGATGACTCCAAAACAAGCAATATACACCTGGAAAAAAATACAGACAAGACAATGAATACATACAGCCAAGTTAAAAAGGACTGTCTCGAATTAAATAACTAATATGACATCATCACTTACCGGTCAGCCGGAATAGGGTCTTCTCTATCAGATAATTTCATTTGACCCATTAGCCACACCTCACCCAGCATGGACATCATGGACTCCGCTAAAATAAGAGCATGAAGCTTTTCAGCAGGTGCTGCACAGAGAAAGATGTAACAGTTATATATATAACAATTCCTAATGGATCCTCATCAATTATGCTGTATCAAAAATGGTCAAAAGTACTTGATGAACTTAAATTAATCATATCGATTTTGTTCTAAATCACAGATAAACATGGATGCATGCAGACAAAGAAAAAAAAGGATAGACTTAGATATTTTTACATACTAAATAGAATGGTAAACATCATGTGTAAGTAAACAGGAAATACTGTAGCATAACTAAAGTTCATTTTACATAAGAACTAGCAAACTGTAGAACTTACCGACACGATTCTGTAGAATCGCGACAATACCAATACGTATGTAAGTTGACCAAATACTACTCGTCATCAGGCGTAACTTGTGATGCACTGGTGCCTGAAAAAAGCAAGATGCCCACTTAACATATGCAATTGGTGTTGTTAACTACGCACATATACATTTTAATTATCCAGATTTGGAATAAATGCCGTAATTTTTGTTTTTGAAAGTGCCCTGGTTTGGGGCTAACGAAGCAGTTAAGCCATTGGCAGGCTAAAAAGTTGAAGCACAATGGCACTAAAGCACAATATCTAAGGACCAAGCAAAGCATCATTCAGAAAAAATATTGTATTTGTTTCTATGCGCCATGGGGTTACAGATTATGATCATGCTGGCCTACCTTTATCCATATGTCTTTCAATAATTCCCACATTCAGCATCTACATAAGCACCCAACATTATATAAGAAACAACAAATAAGCCTCTTGCAACAATTTATCCATATGTCTTCCAATAATTCCCACATTCAGCATATTGCCTAAATTAGAATCTCGTAAAATGATGTTGCCCAGGCTTTGGTTCAAAGAATGTCACATCTTGACAAGCAGCAGCCCACTATGCAATAGTGATCGAATTGAAGAGTGGCCTGAGGACTGCCCCGAGCCCTCTAGAGTCACTTATGGGTCCAAAAGAAATTGAGTAGATGTTCCGTGTAATACCCCATAATTTTTATTTATTTATATTGGATATATTTAATTTAATTAATTAATTATAAGTTAATTAGTTGGACTTATTAGCTAATGGGCTATAATATATTTTTGGGCCCATCGGAAGGATTAAATATATATATATATATATATAACCAAAATAAAACCTTAAGATAGTCCTACGTTTTCTATCAGCCAATTCTATAGAGGGAGAGTAGAGAGAGAGAGTTGCGTAAAAGAGGAGGAGAAGCAACAATCGATTTGCAGTTGCGTGTGATTTGGTTCTTAAATCAGGCAAGTAAAATGTTCTTCTCTTCCCCTTTGAACCTATAATCTTATTATCACCACAGTACTATATATATAAATATGAATATGTTTGTGTCTGTATTTTCTGTGCATGTATTTGTTTGTATTCTGATTTGTTTATTTGTTTGTCTGTTGCAAAAACTTGTACATGCAGTATCATTCGGTGCTAATATATATATATATATATATATATATTTGTAGATCCGTGTTTTATATGTTTATATATATGTAGTATGTATAATTGCGCACTTCTGTAATAGAACACGTTTTATATACCTTATACTTGTGCCCACGTGATAAGTGACCTGCTAGATTATGTGACAATTTCATGAGATTTCTACTTCTTGTTCATGTAGCATGAGTCATGGTCTTTGGGTCACATAAAGTGAAAATTGTTTCAATTAAATTGTCTACTGCATATGATTATATATGTATGTATAGGAATATATACGTCAATAATTGTGTATTGGTGGTGGTGGTTGTAATTGAATTGTTACCCAATAGAAAAATGAATAAAAGAAAAGTGACAAATCCCATGTGGCGGCTTGAGGAAGGTTAATAGATTGGTGAGTATCAACAGAACAGTGATTTTTTTTTATTTGGTATAATATGGGTTCATTCATATATATATATATATATATATATATATATATATACAGGTTGATAAATTCAGACGTGGATTCAAGTATTTTGTATTATTTTCAGTGTGCTGGTTAAGGGGCAAAATAAGGAAAAATACTTATAAGATAAGGATAATAATAAAATAAGAATAATACTTATTATTACATAACCTAGTAAATTTACAGAGAGGAAACAATAGGATTTTGAAAATAGTGACTATGTGTATGTAAGAGAATTAGTGAGTTCTCTACATGTTTATTGTTTATTAGGATTGTTTTTATTTTATTAAGGATTGGAGGAACCACGATGAGCTAACTAATAAGTCAATCTCATCTGTACTGCGACAGGATTGACTTGTCATGACATTGATAGGTTATCGGGTACATGGTTATGGTTAGGCATGATTAAGTTGCCTATTGATTTGTGATTTACTTAAGGTTGCACTTATTTGTTTTTGTCTGTTGTTTTGTGATTTATTTAATGTTGCACCTATATGTTTTTGTCTGGTGATTTGTGAATTAAATATGGTTGCGATTTATTTGTTTTGTTTATTTATTTATTTTTGGAGGATGTTTATGCAGAAGTGATACTTAAAGAAATAGGAATTATAGTTTTACTTTTATTTTTGGTTGGGTAGATGATGGGATTATTGGTACTCTGTTTGGGATCATATAGAGTACTTTGCTCGTGGGTCTGACCCACCGTTGTTGTTTCAGGTTCTCGGCAGTTTCAGCCACATGGTTGAAGTCTCTTATCATTCGTTCGCAAGTTCTTCCATTTTGACTTCAGTTCAGTGTAGAGACTCAATTTAGTTATATTTTTTAGACTCTTGTTTTCATTAAGGTTTAGGGGTCCATAGATATGGATTCCCGAGTTGTACCCTTTGGGGGTTTTTGATTTCTGAATTTGTTTATTCATAAGAATTAAACTTTTAAGACTCTTTATTTCTTAAATATGTCTTTTGCTTCCGTGTTTGTTTATTATTGAGTGTTGATGCGCCTTAGTTTTCGGTATAGGCCTAGCCAACCTATACATGAAAATTAGGGGGTATCACATTCCGATTGCAGTCCAATCAAACAACAGCATAGGTTTCGTACTTCATCACTAAATGCAAAACCTAGATATCAACACATCGGTAGATAGAACCCATATAATGTCAAATGCTAGTCCAGAAATAATTGAACAGAAACTAAAAGTATTTGAGCTTCTAAATCTTGAGTTCACCAGACAGTTTCCATATCCATGGAAGATGTCAAGTGCAAGTCGTCGGTCGAGGTTATATGATGCATAAACATGAACATCTAATCCACACAACCATCTATGAATGCATATACTGTACAGAACTATATGGCGAGTAAAACTTTTTAATAGAATTTACTTTCGCAGTGACAAGGACAAATAAAGCATAAGATAGTTGCATACGGAATATCTTGAGGACAGAATGGTAGATAGTAGGTGGAGTGCTTCAAACTTTAGAGCATTGTGCAACACAGCGAATTGCTTTGCTATCGTAGCCACCTGCAACAATAAGATATCTTCAAAAGCTTTGCCACCAGTAACCATGCCTAAAAAGCCTCAAACATAAAGGAAATAACTGATTGTTTATTATAAGAAAATAATGGACTCAACAATAAGCTAGAACTCTATAAAATTGAGGCTCACCACCATTGACAACTCTGATGGATATCCGTTGTTAATAGTGTCCAGAGAGAGTTTACTTATTATCAACTGAACAAGTCTCATAGCAAGCTCCATCAAGTGAGATCCTGCACAAATGCTGCAACACATGAGCTGCAAATAACTCGCAGAGAGATTTATAACCCATTCGCTTCTGCCTTTCCACAAGCAATGGTGTGGATGCCAAGTATCGTGCTTATACTATGAAAACAATATATGAAAATGTTTATCTAGACATTAAGGCCACCAAGTTCACCATTACCTATCCATGTAGCATTCATCAAGGGCAGGGACAGACTAACTTGAGGCAGCAGTCCCCGTCGATTTCATTTTATTTTCATATATGTATACCTAGATATATTTCATTTCATATTACAGCAATTGAAAGTTCTCCCTTGGAATCCCCAAAATCTGTTTAAACTTTATTATGGTTATAGTCTTTGGCCCTCTACACAAAGATATATATTGCATTTTATAACCATTCGACAAAACCCATATTCATGACCCATATGGGTCCCTAAGTAAAATAAATTAGGTCTCTCTCACAAGAAGTATTCACCAATGAATTACGTCTATGACCATGCAATTCACTTTCCAACAAAACGAAATCGACCCTCCTAAAGTGAAATTCTAAAACAGTCATGGTGTTGTGGCCTGTGAGGCAACAAACCCAATCTTTAGCATTATCTATATAAAGTGATCACTCAGTCTTGCACCCACTCCTCAAACTTGGGAACCCATGCTTTAACACTGTCGCTAGTTCATCACTAACCACATTAGAATTGCAGTTGCAGACATTAAGGATATCAATTGCCATAAGCCCCTAAATAAGTGCTCTAGCAGCCTAATCCTTACAATATAAAAATAATTCAGTTACTAGATTGAATAACAACCATCTGAGAAATCGACCATTTGAGAAGCTACCACATTCAGGCCGCCAGATTCGTACAATGCTGTGACTCCATCTTCACAAGCACTGGATACCAAAAATAAGAATTCATAGCATTCTTCCAAGACGGATGAGCCCAATCTGTATGTTCAAATACCACGTAGTTAGAGAACGCATAAGCATGCATAACAAGGGGACAAAATAGGACAGGGAGGCAGAAAAAGGGAAGAAGCCAATATCAACTATCACGAATGTATTAACACTAGAAAGATTAATTACATCCAAATGATATAAAGAACATCAGGTTCACTCTTTAAGCTTATATATTTGGACCTAAATCATTTCAGCAATAACTAGAGGAGCAGGAGTAATGACCCAAGAACAAACAGAATGCAACCCAAACGAACCTGATTTCAACTACAAAGTCTCGGCTAAACAAGACTTATTCAGGCAATGTAGTCTGTCTACTCATATTTTTAATCAAACTATAGGAGAAGTTATCACTTTTCACTAACTCTATGCATGTCTTGTTTTCATTTCCCTTGCCCTTATCTCCCCATCAAAGCAGTAATCCTTACTGAAGAGATCGTTGGTTGCCTTGCGCGCGACCATGCCACTCGGCAAACTTGTAGTTCTTAACGTATATTTTGAGCCTTGAGCATACTAAACAGCGTGAGCCTCAAGACATTATATAAGCCTAATTGTAGGGGCCTCGTGTTAGAAACTTGTCCCACATCGAATCCATATGGAAGGTGAAATGAGTATATATGGGGTAACTAATATGGTCATATATGGTTTGGATGCTAGCGTCACCTAACAGCTAAAACTTTCGGGTTAAACCGTGAAACATTTGACCCGTTACAGTTACTATAAGAGTGATACTGAATCTTTGACCTGGTTTCATGTCGAATTCCTGCCCTAGAGGACTCTGGGTGCTGCCCCAGTATAGGCAAGGTGGCCCGCTCACAACAAGGGCATTTCGAATTTGAGTGAATGAGGATGCTAGAGGTTTGTCCTTACATCAGATTCGGATGGAAGGTGAAATGAGTATATATATATATATGTAATATTAGGCTCGCCTAACAGGTTCAGTTGTTAGGTCAAACCGTGAAGCATCAAACTTGTTACACCTAGTTTTTACCAAGTTGAGAGGCACCACCTTAACGAGCCTGGGCTTAGACACATTTTTACCTCTTACGAGAATAACAGAAGTTAAATACTTAGTAGGAGAACCTTACTCTTTAGACATAATTTCTAATATGAGAGGAATTTTCAACTCCATATCTTTAGACAAAGCAATATCAGGAACCCGGCAAAATGTAGCAAGAACAGTAACCGATAACTGCAAATACGCACTCCGATTATCACCTCCACTCCCACTAACACTTCCTTTTCCCATTCCTACAAAATAAGAACATGAATATATATAAGTGTACATATATATCATTCAGAGAATAAACATATAAGCAAACCAAAAGTATGTCCTATATGATAATAAATAATTAGATATATTATTATATCGTAGTTTATTCCTCTCCGCACTATACTATAATCAACACAAAGTGATTTCTGTTACTTACCCATGCGTTTTCAGATTAAGCTCTTCAATTGAATATTCCAAAAAAAAAATTCTTTTTTCAACAAAAGTTTAATATGACTGCAAATACGCACTAATACTTCCTTTTACACCCCTCAAACAAATATATATATATATATTTCCAAATATATATATATATATTTGTTTCAAATATATATATATATATATATATATATATATATATATATATATTGTTGGAAATAGTTTTAGAAAAACAGTAATTAAAACCCAACTTTGAGCATAAATAATTATGGGACCCGAACTCCGAATTTAACAGGACCAAGCACTAATGTGTTCTCCTTGGTGAGGAGATCGAGTTGGTATAATTACATGTTCAAAACTATTAAATATTGAATGAGAAATTATCTCTCAAAGAGACTCATTTGAACTTGGGTAAGAATGTTTATCTCACGTTGGAAATAAAGTAAACTATAAAGGTGCTTATATATGGTTGTTTTGGATGGGTGATTTGAATATCTAGAGGCATGGGAGGAGAGCTAGACCATGCATGAAGCATGCTAGTCTTAGACTAACCACACACGCACGCGCCGCGCGCCCGCCCGGTCCGGTCCGGGCCGTGGTCTTGGCGCGGAAAAGCTGCAATGTCTCTTCTAAAGAGTTGTGTATATAATTTTTATTTTGTTTTAGCAACCAACACCTGTTAGTTTCAATGCCTATTGGAGTGGATGCCTAGACAGTTGAGGTACCTCTCCATTCTCTATAAATAGGCTTTTGCATTTCATTCCATAATTCATTATACATATAGATAGGTTTCTGGGTTCGGGTTCGAGTGCAAACACAAGGTTGAGTTCACCAGTCTTCACAGATTGCAGTGTTGCACCTTTGAAGGCGAAATTCGTTCTATCTTGGGAGGCATTTGCTCGGTTTCCTTGAGCACCGTAGAGGGAGCAATATTGCCTTAAGGAAACTGTGGTATGACACAGGGCTCGGATTTTCTTTCGCTGATTGCACTTTCATATTCGGGTCAGTTTCCTTTTTATGTAATTGTAATTTATATATATACAGTTTATGCATGTTAGAAATATATATATAATCAGAACGATAGTTTATTAACATATATTACCTTCAACATATAACGAAAAACCAGAATTACTCCTCTTTATCTACTTTTATCCATGTGGGGAGGAAAAAAGCGTCTAGACTCAGCTAAGATTTTTAGTTAATTTATTCAATACACACACCCACATATATATATATATATATATATGAATATGATTGAAATTAGGGTTTGGGATTACCGGTTTGTAAGAGGCGGTCGAGGAATCGAGTGCCGAGGGCCTCGTAGACTCTGCGAATGGAATCATGGTCATCTCCTTTGCAGAACTTGGTAACGAGAAGGAGACCAGCGAGGCGTTGCTCGTCTCTCTCTCCTTTCAACAGCTTCAAGCAATCGTCGAGTGATGGAGAGGACTGTTCCTCCATTGTTTGGAGAAGGTACTAGAAATATTGAGAATTTGAGACAGAATATGCAGAAGTAAGTACTAGGCTAAAAAGATACTACTATTGAAAAGCGCTAAACATAATGTCCAATTTTAACTGAAAAAAAAAAAAAAAAAAAAAAAAAGGGGTATGGAAATTGATTGGAGAGGATGAAAATTCTTTCTTCATATTATAATTTAAGGTTATTTACAATAACAACCTTTAAAATTTCCTTAAATTACAGCTAGATGCGATGTTTATATTTTGCAAATGATTAATCCTTGAGGTTTTAAAAAATTGACAAAGAATCCCCTAATAACTTTTAGGCTCATGAATTGTCATTTTTGCCATTGATAAATTAGTTGATTACATATTTTATCTTTAAGATAAATGTAATGTCTTTCTACTTACAAACCAATTTTTTTTTTATTTTAGACAATTTTTTGTAGAGAGAAATTTTATTTGTAAACTAAATTTATATATTTATATACATATATGTATGTATATTATTATTATGAAATTAAAACTAACTCAAATAAATTAAAATTAAAATGTGCATGTTACACTATACCATTAATAATGCTAAGGCCATGTTTGGTAGGCGGTGTGGAGTGGTCTGATCTAGTTTGGTTCGATCTGTTCTAGTCTGGTATTGTCTAGATCCTCAATTTAAAAGTCTGTTTGGTAAGCGATCTGGTCTGATGATCACGGTCTCACAATCATTGAACATGATCATATTTGGTAAAGCATTATGTTCTTATCTTTTTGCTTTAAAAAAATAAATTTGTTTTATTTATTATTTATTTTTATTTTTATTTTTTCATTTATAAATATATTTTATTAATTTATTATTTATATTATTATTTATTCATTTATATATTAATTTATAAATATATTCTATTCATTTATTATTTATTCATTCATTTATAATTTATTATGATTTAATTCATTTTATTTACTATTATTTCATTATTTAATTCATTTCATTTATTATTATTTCATTATTTATTTATATTATTATATTATTAATTTTTTATTATTATTTATTCATTTTAAATTATTTATAAATATATTTTATTCATTTATTATTTATTCATTTTGATTATTCTTATGTATTATTTAATTCATTTTGTTTATTATTCATTATTTTTATTTTATTTTTAAATATGTTTTATTTAATTTATTATTTATATTATTAATTTATTATTATCATTTATTCATTTTTAATTATTTCGAAATATATTTTATTAATTTATTATTTATTCATTTATTTATTTATTTATTTATTATTATGTATTATTTATTTCATTTTGTTTATTATTCATTATTTTATTTTTAAATTTTTTTATTTAATTTTTATTTATTTATAAATTTATTTTATTCATTTATTTATTATTATATATTATCTTATTCATTTATTATTATTTTTATGTATTATTTAATTTATTTTGTATATTATTATTTTTTATTCAATTTTGGTATTTGATGGTCTTAATCGTTGGTCTCAAAAAATTGATTTTGGTTATTAGGATCAGACCAGACCATGTGGAACCACCAAAAAAACTAGTTCCAAAAATACCACATTTACTTCAATTTTGTCTCATTTGGTCTGGTTCCAAAATTTGAGACCAGTCCAAAGAAAAATGGTATTGTCCCTAAAAATCAAGACCAGGCCAAACCAGGTGAAACCATAACCACCTACCAAACAGGGCATAAGTGTTAAGTGTCTAGTTAAATCTCGAAACACTCCATATGCTAAACTAACTTTAATCAATAATATTTTTATTTTATCTAACTAATAGTTTTTTTACTATTTTAATTATTATAGTAAGTGCATGCTTATTAAATGACCAAAAATAAATAACTTGAAAATGTTATCAATGTGTATATTTGCATACATATCGAAAAAATATTACTTTTATTATTTTATTTTTGGGCAAATAACTCTGAAAATTATTTTGAAACAGACTTAATAGTTTTTTTTACTATTTTTATTTTTATAATAAGTGTATGCTTATTATTAAATGACTAAAAAAAATAGTAAGTGCTAACAATGTGTATATTTACATACATCTAGAAAAAAAATAGTGTTTTTTATTATTTTATTTTTGGACAATACACTATACTAATAAAAAAAATACTATTTTAATTTTTATAATAAGTGCATGCTTATTAAACGATCGAAAAAAATTATTAGTTATATAAAATAAAAATATTATTAATTAAAGTTAGTCTAGCATGCTGAGTGTTTCGAGATTTAACTAGACACTTAATACTTAGCATTATTAATAGTATAGTGTAACATGCATATTTAAATTTTAATTTATTTGAGTTAGTTTCAATTTTATAATAAATAATATATATACATATATGTATATAGATATATGAATTTACATTACAAATAAAATTTATCTCAACAAAAAGTGTTTAAAATAAAAAAGAATTTAGTTTTTACAATTACCATCAAATGTAAGTAGAAGTGCATTAAAGTCATCTCAAAGATAAAATATATTATCAACTAATTGAATAACTTATCAAGGGCAAAAATAACAATTCATGGATCTAAAAGTCACTAAGGCCTCTTTGTCAACTTTTTGAAACCTCGGGGGTTAATCGTTCGCAAAATAAAAACATTGCATCTAATTGTAATTTAAGCAAATCTCAGGGGTTGTTATTGTAAATAATGGTATAATGTAATACTCCCTTTCTCCCAAATTTATACACTTTCATAACTTTATCCGTCTAAAAATAAATATCCACTTATGAATCCCAATACCATATAATCTTATATTTTCTCAACTTATCCATCTTCATTAACTTCAAAAGATAATGGACCCCAGTAAAAACTAACAATATACTATATTTTTAAAGAGCAAAATTGGAAATACAAAATACCCCAATTTTTTTTGAAAAATCAAATGTGAACACTTATTTTAAGACAGATGGAGCATAAGCACGACCGTCGTGATATATTAATAATGAAATGAGTTTCTTTGTTTGAACATAATAAGTTATTTTTTTATATTCTTTTAAACAAGAGGAGAGGAATGATTTTTCTAGTTGAAAATATTCTTGCTACATTCCAATTTATTCAACAAATTTATAACATAATTTTGATTTAATTGTAGTAATAAAGTTAAATTAGTTTTTTTTTTAATCTCTCCTAACAAATAATAGCTCACATATTGACAAGAGTTGTCAAATTTGTTGGAAATGTACGCACGTCCCACGCTTATTTTCGGTCTTCTCCAGCTAACGTCAGGTAAGCTCTTTTCCGTCTTTGTCGCCATCTCCTCAATAGTGCAATATATACAAATACATACATACAGAAACATATATATATGTATATCTAACGCTCGCTCGTTCATTCTCTCATCGTCCCTTTCTCTGCCCTACGGCACCATTGCAGAATTGTTTCTCTCTCTACAATGGAAAACGAAAGGGACACGACCTCACTGCGCCAGAAGTTCAGGAGGTCTTCCATGAATCTCTCCTGCTGCTTTCACGGCCAGCGATACGAGGAGCTCGACTCATCGGAGGCGGAGACCACCATCAGATGCCCTCGCCGGAGCCGGAATCGCCGCCACTCCTACGATTTCTCCTACGACGCGACGAATTATGCCTTGAATTTCGACCAGGTAGAGCCGGCGGAGTTGGCGTGGGACGATGATGTACAGGAGAGCAGCTTCTCGCGGAGGTTGCGGAATTCGCCGGCGACGGCCGCGGTGGAGAGAAATTGTGAGCGGCGGCGGAGGAGGAGGCCGATGAGGAATCTGGAGACGATCGTTGAGCCGGTGTCACCGAGGCCGAGGAGTGTTACGCCGCCGCCGCGGACGGTTTCGCGGGAGATTTTAGTTGAAACATTTTAGAGTGGTGATTTTTTGGAATGTATCATACATACACGGTGTGCGTCTCAATTTGTTATTTTGACTCCTTTTCAATGGCAATAACATGTTTATACAGAAAAATGGAAAAAGTAAAATAATAAACAAAATATAAAGTTTATACGGAAATTTTTTTTTAACCATCTGTGTATAATAAAGTATAAAACCAATTTTTTTTTTTATTCAGAACCATATTTAGTAGCGATGTAGTCTCGTATATAACTCTTGTTCACAGGTGCATAGAAATCATTATTACTACTATTAAATATTATTCAAGGGATAGATAGATATTTACCACATAATAATACAACAATCAAATTTAAAGATAATTACAAGTTATTGTAGATAAATAAATATTCTAGAGTCAAAAAGATATTTATCGAAATAGTATAGCTTTCATATCTAAAAATTATTATATTAAATGATAATCATAATTTGGTGTAGCTAATTTTTTTGTTTGTCTGTTTTAGTTCCTTACTATTGGTCTGCCACTGAGGTTATGATGCTTTGAAGCTGATTTCTTTTTGAGGTTACAAGGATGTTATTATTAAAGACAATCATTAATTAGTTTTGAAGCTTGAGATTTGAGAAGAAATTTTTGGTTCCTCTTTTTGAAGGAATTAGAATTTTATTCAATTTTGCTAGAATTTTGTCCTTGAAGTAGGTGTCTCGCTCTTGTAATAGAGTTGCGCATTTTATTTTTTGAAGGGCTCTTCTCTTGAATATAAATGATACTGATTGGAATCATATCCTTCAGGTTTTGTTGATATTCTGAGTTGTGATCGCTTCTTTGTTGCTTAGATTTGTTTTGGTTTCTTGTATGTTTGCTCGGTTAAAAAAGAGAACAAGAAAAAATAAAAAAGAAATTAGTTTTTGTCCAGTTAATAATGGTAAGATTGTTAGGCAAAATAAACATATACATATTGCATGAATGGACCCAAATTCTAAATCAACAAATTCAAACTTAAAAAACACATACTATCCAGCCAATTTTCACATCTTTCAGCAAGTAAAATTCTTAAGTTTGACAACTATTTACTCTTGATTTTAACATGTCTCAAGGTTAAACTCATCACCCGCCATATCATTATTACAGATAACAGCTTTCGACATTATTTACATATAGATCATTTCAAAAATTAAATAATCAATGCTTTAACAAATGAGTTTTTGTCAAAATGACCCCTAAATAAAGCTCAAATATAAAGACTTACGTAGATTAAATTTTCACATGCCATGTAGGGATACAAGCCACTTCAATTATGAAATGTAAAACTTGAAATGATAATTGAGAATGCTTTTATTAGTGTGACACGTTTCACGATTTCTGTTTTTACCTACCAAAAATAAAATAAAAATCATGTTGAGAAACCAATGTTTGAAACTGTTTACAAGAGATGGGGTTCTTTTGAGGGTTAGACAAAAGTGATAATTTTCTCCACTTTAGTGCTTCCCAAAGGTCTATTTGTAATTCTAGCTTAGCTTAGAATTGTAAGTTGGGTGTTTTCAATTTTTATTAACTTTTTTTATTATTATTCATGTACAGAACCACAGCCTTTGTTGTGAACCACTGTAAAACTGGAAGAATAGGGAGTCGAACCAGAACAAGCATAATGGCGCACCAACGTAGCAAGGGATGAGGGAACAAAGGACGCAAATATATATATATATATATATATTGTTGAAAATATATTAAACTGTTTATGTCAGAAAAATAGATTATATAAACACGGTGTATAAAATAGATTATATAAACACCTATATATATAAAACACTGTATATATATATGTATTGAACAACTAGATCGTATATATATATATATACTAAAGCCGATATATATATATATAACATGCAAACAAAACTGTGTAAATATATATATATATATATAAAGAGATTCGAATTAAGCATGCAAATATGAAACTGGTATAAATTGACTTACAATACAATCACGCAAAATTCCAAAAAATTGAAGATGACAATGAATGAATCCGAGCCCTGTGAAAACCTACGGTGTCCTTAAGATAGATTTGCTCCATCTCCGGTGCTCAAGGTTGCCGAACAACTATCTCCTAAGATAGAACGGATTTTCATTTTTAAGAAAGTAGCAATCCAATTCTTAAAGACCGTCGAACTCAATTTATGTGTTTGCACTGGAACAAAGACGCCACTGTATGTATGTATATGTATGCAGTGATTTGAAGGGAGAGGAAGATAGATATAGTCGATCTATTATCTATAACAAAAAACATAAGTGGGTTATTTAAAGACTACCAGATGTTGCCTAAACTATCGAGACAACTTTTGATCTTCAACTGTTGAAGCACACATTCGAACAGACATAATTCTTAGGCTAACTGGATAACCCGTGGGTAAAACCTGATCCAATATTCCATTCAATTTCCAACATATATATATATATATATATATATATATATATAGAGTGAGAGATCGGTTTGAAGATGATGATGTTGTATTTCATTCCCTCACACTTGTTAGGTCACAATGTTTACTGTTACAAGATGTTGACTGTACATGCACATTGCACACACATACATATAGAGGGTATAGAGAGAGACAGGATAATACAAACAGAGAAGCCAAAAACAGTGGCAAGGACTGCAGTGAAAGATAGGGCCCATAGGAGTGGCAAAAAAATCCGTCCCACCCCGTCCCGTTCCGAACCCGTCCCGTTTATCTCGTCTCGTCCCGTTCTGTTTAGCTAATCGGGATGGATATGGGGCAAAAAAAAATTCCCCGATTATAATCGGGGTGGGTATGGGGCACTCTCGCCCCGCCCCGATTAGTTATATAATATATATATATATATATATATTTATCTATACATATGAATAAACATGTATTGACGAATTGTTTATTATGCTTTTGAAATCTTTGATTTTGATTTCATATAGATTTATTGTTTGATTTTGATCTCTTATAGTTATGTTTGATTTTGGGATTTTATTATTATTTGGGAGAAAAATAATACGTAAATCAGCGCACATATGTTGCAATGGTATAATCTCACTCTCAAATTGGGAAGGTGAGGAGTTTGAGCCTCTTAGAGACATTTGTGGGTGTGTGAGTTTCATATCATTTAAAAAAAAAAAACATAATCGGGGTGGGGCGGGGCGGGTACGGGACAGGTCGGGAAAATAAAAAATTAATTGGGAACGGAATGAGTACGGGGCGGGAAAAAATAATCGGGTTCGGGGACGGGGCGGGTGATACCCGCCCCATTGCCATCCCTAGTGAAAGATCAAGATATATTTTCCAGGAAATTGTAAAGTGAGTGTACTCCGTTGATGTTCTGTAAATGTTTTGACTGGTATTCAATAAATAAACCAGCGAGAAACCGAGGACACGGGATAAAATTCATGTTACTGTAAATGTAAAATATCAGATGAACAAATATTTGTACAAAAAAAAGTTACTCCCTCCGTCCCGTCCACTTTATTTCATTTCTTTTAGCCGTCCACTTTATTTTTTTTAGTCGTCTCAAAATAAGTGTCCACTTTAAAAAGTCAAAACACTGATCAATTTACCAATATAACTTTCAAGCATTAAAGTTATAAAACATATATACTATAAATCATCACATCACTATGGAAGACCATGAGTAAAGTGGTATTTCATTCATTAATATTACAATAAAAGTCATCCTCTTAAAAAATTGAATTCCCCAAAAAGGGACTTGTAATTTAGCACCGAGGGAGCATTACATTGTGATACAGTATTTAACCTGGATCACACCTTGGCTTAATTTTGCAACAACCTTGCTTCAAAGTTGCAATAAGTCTACTTGCTGTTGGGTTTACTGCCTCTAAATTAAAAGACCCAACTCGAACACCATAAGATGAAGACTATGGCAAACAAACCAACCCAATTTTATGAACGTTACAATTACAAAATTTATCAAAATAATTCCTTTCACAGAATCGTACCTTACAATTACAATATTCATCGAAGTAATTCATTTCACAATATAGTACGAACTCGGGCTGGCAGTAGCAGTATCACTGGTGCTGCATGCTAAAAAGATATTTGCATTTGTATATTCTGAGCTGCTTCTACCTCCATTGCAGTAAAAAAAATAAAAATAAAATAAAGGGGCAATTTCCGGATTCAGTATAATTATGCGGTCCCATTTACTCTCACATGAAATGGTGCCCCTCGACAGAAGATTGGCTCATCAGGTGAGTTAGTTCTTGCGCGAGCTCTGAGAACTTCATTGGCATCATCTATAACAGCAGCAGCTGATAGTGTGTACTCGCCCGGGACCATGAAATACAGGGAAAACGAATGTTTAATTTCCTGAAGCGGCGGAACTTCCATGGTAATACCACTCAGAACACCTAAGAACAAAATAAAAAGTAACATGTATAAAAAAGCTCATCATCCATGTAACGTTGACCCAAAAAACAACAAACAGATAATAACAATCATAAATTGCAAAAGCAGAATCGAGCAAAGAATTGGGGGATCGTTAAGAGCACAAATAGGTAATGATATCACGCAAATATTTCGTTTAACTACGAAATTTTCTATTGGAAACAATTCATAACAATGTTATTACAATGAATTTGTACTGGATTTTTTTTTTTTGAAAGTAATTCAGATCTCTCATTCCTCTCTCATGTAGACCAAAATCAGAGGCTGCACTGTGTGTGGGATAGACAGGGTCGTCATGGGGCCATAGGAGATAAAGAAGTGGAATATAGAGAAGTTCATGGCAAGGTTCAGGAAGTGATCTGAAATAATCTCGACATAAAATAACTGATGGGGGGGCTATTGACAGCCATGCAACGACCGTCAACCAAGAATAATCACTTCTTTCCCTACTGTCATATTTGGCAATTCAATTCTTCCTAAAGGACCTTTAGTGGAGGTGGAAAGGAGGATTACTGAAAAGTAAACCAAAAATGCAGTCTAATTTCAGTAACAATTAAAAAAGCTCTCTGCAATTGCAAGAGACCTCAATGAAGGTCTATGTTACTCGTAACCACATAGGTTACTTTACAAAGAATATTATTGGGACTGTCCACAAAAACTCAACAACTACAAAAGGAATTACTAAAAATGGATACAAGGTGGCACAATCTTCTGAGAGAGAAATGAAGAAAAACTGAAGAAAAACATAGAGCCTTACCTGCCCATAAGACAGTTGCCTTGTCGTTTTCAATGCAGTTCTCCCCAGCTACATCTCTACATGTAATGCTAAGAGTAATGCAGATAGCTTCTTTAGTATTATTGCGAACCAGAACTTCCATAAGAGTCATGTCATGTGCCCGTACAGAACCTTTTGGCGAAGGGGAAGAAAATTGATCGCCGGAATCTTTAGGTGACTCAAGTTTCCCATTGTGACCCAAATAAGAATCAGAAAGCCCAAAGCCAAACGTCAACGGATCCGGAAGCAGTACATCCATAACAGATGTCTGAAGAGCCGCCTGTATTGCATCCTTGATATTTAATTCTCCAGAGCTGTTCCGTCCAGATTGCCACCTTACATTAATTCTAGAAATCAATTTCTTGATAGAAGCACTTAATTCAGCTTTGGCAGTCTTCTCAGAGAAGCTCGAACTTCTACTAGTAACTCCATTGGTCTGAGAATCCTTCAAAAAGAATGAACCATCAAGAATAGGTAATTTAAAATGTTCCATTGGTATCAGTACCCTTGCAGTGTAATCTCGGTCAATTCTTGTTTTAGGATAACCAAACTCAGCAGCATTACTATTAACAGGACTGTCCTTGTCATTAGAATTCTCCAGTTGGACTGAAACTCTAATTTCAAACACAACATCAGTTGGATTAGACAACTCAAGTTCAAGAAACCGTAGTCCCCAACTTCCCCTATAAGGATCAATCTTTACTAATCTTTCATTCCTGCTTTCAGAAGCCGCAACCGTTACAGTAGAACTATTCTCGACAAAAACTTGTTTAGAAGGATTTTCACCAACATGTGCTGGAATTTCCATTGACAGCAAACGAGCCTTAACAAAAGACAAGCCCTGCAAAACACAGATGTTCAGGGGAACAACCAGACGTCTACCAGGAGGTACAGCAGACCCATTTTCAGGTGGTTCTCCAGAATCTAGCAATGGCCCTGATAGTAAAATTGATGAGAACAGATTAATAAATCTGTCTATCTGAAAATAAAATGTCAGAAAATTCGTGAGAGGTCCAAATTAGCCATGCTATATGTTTGTGTATGCATGTGTGTGTAACATGAGAGAGAGAGAGAAAGAGAGAGAACTAGGCCCAGAGAACTTCTTCAAGGACAGAACTAGGCCCTTCGAAAACCCGCAATCTCCCCAAAAGCATGGTATTGGCTAAACCTACGAACGATGTTTTTTTACTCCCCCAAAAAATTGAGCACGAGACATCTGGGTTCCGTGGATTAGTCGGGGTGAAGCCCCAGATACCCCGGTTAAAAAAACAAAAGGTATTTAATACAGGTGATTTTTTTACTGGATCAGTATAGTAGTATGATGGCATGTATCATATATTGACAATAAGGCATTGGATTACCAAGATTATGGAAGTAATTAGCAAACAAAGAAAAATTATTGAAAAATAACAATAAACAAATAATTACAAACAAATAACTTAGTAGATATCTTTAAAAAAAAAATACAAAAACTTAGTGGATAGGCTCAGTCCGACAGTTGAATTTTCCTGACCCGCCACCATCTCCTTTAAATTCAAAGCAGAAGGTGGAGGGTTCCCATCTTCCCAAGAGCATTATAGAATTTATTTTCTGGGGAAAAATTTCGTGATCCATCTGCCTCCAACCCTAACTAAAGTCTGACCTAACTCATTCCCAGCAAAGACGCATGGCAATGTGGCTACTCAGTGGAGAGGTAGCAAGAGCTCCTTTGATATGAATTACAAAACCAAAATGGCATATGTGAGGGACATATAACTTGTCACTCAAGAAGACAACAAAATTAAAGAAGGTAGAAGGTCTCTATGTTCCTTTCTCATCGAGTATCTAACAGACAGACATACAAATTCCATAAGACTTCAGAATGATACAATAATATCAACCATAAACACTGAAATGAGAAATTATTGCAATGATGAAAAAATAATTACCTGCATAGTGAATCAACAACATAGGGCTAGTTCCATCCTTGGTTTGCCTCCCTGGGTTGCCAGACAAATTCTTGCTAGTAGAAGTATCGGTGTCCACCAGGCCAAGCTGCCAGGCTTTTAAGGTTACTGGTACAGTCACTTCTGCACCAGGCTTCAGGGGAAGGGCAGACTTTAAAGTTTCATAAGCAAATGATATAACAGAATCTTGGTTCTTTCCTGACAGAGATACATGTGCCTGCTCAACTGGAACAGTACCGGCATTGGCCAAACTGATCCATACATCTCGAATTTCACCTTCATATAAAATGACAGCACCATCACCACCTGCAACATTTGAAACAAGCAATGGCAGTGGGGGCACCACAGAAATATTTGGAACCAATACATTTTTCAATTTAGCAGATCCACAACAGCGGAAAGGATCAGAAAGCACAAGTCCTTGTGCTGCTCCAAGGAGCAGATTATCAACATCCTTGAAAAGGTGTTCAGTAATTACACCAAAACAATGGACAGTACATCCAGGAATCACCACTGGCCCCACTTTAGTTGGAATTCCTGATAAGGTAATCACCTTCGAAGAATTAGGAGGGAGATTCACACTAATCGGAAAAGCATCGAAATTCCCAGAATGCATAGAGAGATAGATACTATCAACTATTAAGTCAAAGCCGCAAGGGTTTGCCAATTCCACCAACACCTGGACAGGTTCTCCAACAATCCAAATGAGCTCCTGCTTACTGTTACTATTAGGCTCTCCTTTGCTAAATGGTGTATAAATAAAAGGCCCTGAAGGAGCAGATCCTGCCCACCAATCTTCTCTTGCTGGATTGCGTTTTATAATGTCCATTTGTGAAGGATGGAGAGGAAACGAATACAACCTGGAAGCATTTAAATAGATGAAATTCTATTATGTCAACGAATTGACTGTTTGGTTAAAACTAACGAGACTCTTAGGCATGAGAAAACAAGTGTGAAACAGATGAGAAGGACATTCATGCATTCTAAACCCTGTAAATAATTGCACTCTATAAAACCAGGATGATAATTCATCATGAGGAGCTCAAAATTATAACAATGGTGCAGCAGGCATCAAGTGAGGTCCAAACTGAACGGGGGCGGGGGGCAGAGAGAACATTTTAAAGAAGCTCCAGCATCCTCGAGAACATAGAAGTTCCTCTCATACAATATTAAATATATCCATCACTCATTTTTGTAATTCTTTTTAGATATTCATTTTGTGAGTTTCACTTTCTATCTACATATATCTATGTGTCACAGTAAAAGTAAAAGCGTGCATATATAAATATAGTTGTAGCTAAGCATGTATCGTGATTCGTGTAATATAATTGTTATAACTGATATACAGGAGAATAGGGGGGGGGGGGGGGGGGGGGGAGGCAGAAGTTACAGGCTTAACTGGTGAATAATAATAACACAATCCCAGTAATACCCAAAACCATATTGATTACAAGATATGACCCCCAAATGATTTATTTTGTAACAATGACTTGGCTATCCAAGCCCAAGTTGTAAGCACTATTCTCTCAATTGATGCAGTATTGTGCAAGAAAAATTATTCTTACACCTTCTAATGATTCTTTATAAGATCTATTTTTGTTTCTCCAACCTTCGGATTGATTTTACTTCTACACTTATTCATGTAGGCCAAAATCAAATTAATTAAGAATTCAGAGCTCTATAGCAACATCACCTCATATTTGACAAGAATCATAATACATTGATACAATAAATTTGAGTTCATGATCAGATACTTACCTATATCCAACTAACTTCAAACTTGAAGTACATTATGAGCATACGAAAGGGGAAAAAAATTCAAGAAATGAATGTTCGAACAGAGGTTAATCCCACCCCTTCCCAAATACTTTAGCAATACATCGAAACAATATTAGCAATTCAAATACAAAAAGGTTTCACTATTTTAGTACCTGACAGATCATTCAGTAACACCATGAATGTAGAATGTAATTTAAAGACTGCCATTTTGATTGATGTGAAGTAGCTGTTGTGCCTTCAGATGTCCACAATTATTTGACAATGAAAAACAAATGTAGTTCGAGTTTCATACCCGCATAGGTTTATATATCAAAGAAGAAAGATAAAAACCAGTAAAATAGTCTAATTCAGGTGTAACATTTTCAATTGTATTCTCAAATTTCTGAAAAGAAACTTGCACGAAAGAACCTAGATACGACACAACAAATTTCAAGGCTTTTAGCAAATGACTTTCAGCAGGTCTTAAACACTCTCTTCCAATCAATGACACAGGTATCTGTATATGTTTCTAGACTCTAGAACAGTGCCGTAGAGCCAACTCTTTAGTCTTGCAATCGCACTGTCAGTGCATTTTTGTTTTTAGAAATGGCATGCATGGAAACAAAATGGCACTGATGGAGCTACAGCATCTATAGATGACACCCAATATCCTATTATATCAGAAGTGTCTTTCTGGTAATGTTTAGAAGTAAGCTTCTACTCATCAAGTGATCAATTTCCGTAACTACAGGTTCAAGGAGGATTGGGGCATTTTGGCATCACTGCACAAAATCTTGGTAGTAAGTAACACAAGACACTTGTTAATAACACACACACACACACATAATTACTGCAAGAAACATGAATAAACTAAAATTTGATCTTGTTTTAAGTTAAAAAAATGATATTTAACTACCGGAAAATACCTTATGAAAGGCAACGCGGGATCAGCACAGCGAGTTCCTGAAGGAAGCCTCTCTGCAGAATTTGAAAGTGCACTTGCAAGACCATTTTGCCCATCAGGAGTAATGAGGGGATAATAAGATCTTAGCAAACGTGCTGCTGCACTCCATGCAGTAAGAGGATCGCCAGCACATACAGCAGACATCAGTATCTCTCTTAGTACAACCATCTGCAGGGTGCTCCATTGGGACTCAAATAGTGATACTACTGAGTGATGATGCATTTTCCCACCCTCAGTAGAGGATGATACAGTATCCTTGCATGAAGAAAGTACCCAAAATAAAACATAAGAAACTTACCAAAACTAAAAAGAAGAAAGAAAGAATATGACTAAAAAAGAATTACATTCTAAATCCAGAGGAAGCACATGTAAATTATTACATGAAATGAGGACCTGCAATCAGGCTATCAACCTGATTTAGTATTTCAAATCCAGATGTTCCCTCTGGAACATAATTAAAAGCATGACCTAGGGCCAACACTTAAGAAAGTGACCCAGCAATTGTCAATATGTTGCACCTAAAAGGAGCTCCAAACTAATTATCTTTTAAATTCTGAGACCCCTCCACAGATAAGCGGGTAAATAATGAAAATACTCGCATCAAGGTTGGCAACATCTTTCTTAAAATGTACAGCACACCCATTATCCAATGTAGTAAGATTTAGAGTTTAAACAGGAAAACTCTGGCAAGGGAAATAAGAAAAAATACTCAAATACTGAACATTAAATAGTAAAAAAAAAAAAAAAGACCTACAAAAAGGAGTCAGCTGATAATCAACTTAATTACAAAATAAGAAACCGTTTGCATGTATTTGTGCAAGGGTATGCCATTTCTGTAAACCTCTTGCAAACTTGATATCTCCAAGAGACTTCCATGTAAGTTTTTAGTATACTCCTTTGAAAGGGGAGGCCAACATGCATTGCCCATATAGGAAGGCAGCAGCCGCAGCACCAACTTAAATATCTCCCAAGTGTATAACAATAATCTTTGCATTTGAATCTTCCATTTGCCAGTAACATGAAGACATGATTTAGTTTTCATATTTCTTTACTTCCCGGAAAAGCAGTTATAATTGACTCCCCTTTCTACCAATGCAGTCACATTTCTTTTGCACTTCAACCCTGATGCTGGTAAACATGATTCATCATGTTTGCTTTTAGGTCCCACATATAGTAAACACAATTGAAGGGTGTAATGATTGTCACTTGTCAGTATTGCCTGGTTGTGATACTGTTATGACTGCTATAACGTTGCATCAAAATTTCATGCTTTAACAGCCATTAGAGTTCTATATGATTGTTTGAATCATGAATATTAATTCCTTTATTCTCATTTTCTTCAATTTTTTCTGTAGGTTACCATGTTCTCAGTGCAGGTATCAATGCTCTTACTGCAAAAATGAAGGCATTAAAGTATGACTCCAGTACTTTGATATCTGTAAGCATTCTCTGTGTAGCCAGAAGCTCAGATTTGACTACGTACTTGCATTGATCACTAAACAACTCATGTTTACATGTTCATTGCAAGTTCACAAGAAACTTTTGGTTGACTAGATTGTAGTATTCGGTGAAATGTCCTGATTTGCTTTAACCGGAGATCGTAGCCTTCCCCTACCTCACAACTGATGAAAACCTATTATTTTGTCCTAATGATAGCTTCAGTGTGCATTTCACATGCCTTCCCACGACATAATCTTAAGAGAACTTCAGGTTGCATCTCCCTCATGCTAATTTAACCCAAGGAAGTACTCACATCAATGGCCTACAACAGATGATCCCAGGTACTGATTGGGAGAGTCAGAGTTTCATCCATAATAGGAAACGTTATCACACAAAATTTTGTCTCAACCACTAGGTAAAATGTAAGACTGAATAAGATTACTCCAAAAGAAGCCAACGATGACATGAGATACAGAAACGTAGACAGCAAGCTGTAACTAGAAATGCGATGAACACCTAAATAATAAATACCATAACTGATGCAGCCAAAAGATCATCTTGAATGCAAAAACCAAAGTCACAGTTGCAACAAACATATAGTACAATAATACCGGACATTTCTTAATTCCACTACTCTTTAATACTCACATTGGAAAGAGAATATTTGGCTGCGGATGCTCTACTTTGAACACGATATGCTTTTGTGGTCATTGCCAACACTTGCATGGCACTGATAGCAGCCAATCTGTTTTCTTGTTGCAAGTACAACTGAGCCACCTGCCTAGAAAAAAAGGCAGCTTTCCGCTGATAACCAAGTGTTCCAAATAATCTAGCTATTTCAATATATAATATCAGCCGATCATTGGCATCAATCAAGGATTTAGCTCCATCTGCAGCAGCTGTCAACAAATCCACTACATCCTTAGCCAACTCACGTCTGTTGAAAGAAAACAAGAAATTTTCAAAAATGGAATAAGAACACATGACCTGATTTCAGAAAGAACATTGAAGTAAGGATGCTTATTAAATCCTTTGCTTTTAGCTGCTCCAAATCTTCCTAACTTAAATATGAGGACAAAGAGACAGAACATATAAAGACCAAAAACCATAATTTGAGTTTGGGACTGTATGAATGACTGCTGGTGTAACATTCATGAAAACATGAGTTAATGGTTACATATTGCAAGATTATAGACATAATATAAAGAATGCAGACTTGCAGCTCATACCGAAGAACAGTATCTACAACTTCAACTGGTATCAAGGTAATTTGATTACATGTTTCAGGCTTTTTCAAACAAGATGACCTTTCAGTTTTTTTCCTTTGTTTCATCATGCTCACTTCCCAAAATTATACCAAATTTTAATTAAATCCTAGAAAAGTCAACCAAATTCCGGACAAATTTAAGATGGCCATTGTTTAGTGGATCCAAAATCTCCCAATTTTTCCAAAATAACAGCTTCAGTAAAATGCGGGTATCCAATCTGTCACCAAATTAGCTCAAGTACTTGGTGATTTTAGTAGTAATAAAATGCAACGACTGTTTAATCTAATCCAATGCCAGTACAAATGTTTAAACTAATGTTTTATTTAACCTTGTTATACAAAATAAGCACCAATACAATTCACTAGTTGATAATAAGATAACAAAAGATGCATTCAGAACTGTATAACTATTCTTATTGACTTATTGTACTCGAATCAATAAAGAATCTGATCTTTGGGGGTGCCTCTCTCTATTATCAAGAAGTAGCCCCAACCATTGTTCCAATATTCTATAAGGAGGATCCTACTAGCAAAATTTAAACAATCATAAGAACATACCAAACCATTGCAATCTGAGATAGGCTAAACAGTAATACCTGCAAAGAAATCTTGCCAATTTCAAAGTAGCCTCAAGTTCAAAGCTTAGGGGTGAAACTCTGCATACAAAATAATGGGGGGGGGGGGGGGGGGGGGGGGGGGGGGGGGAATAAAATCTTCAGAGAATTTCAAATATGAAGAAGGGAACAAAAGGGAAAATGCAATTCATTTCAAGCATTAATCGGGAAAGAACGAGATTACGGTTCTGAAAGTTCTCGCTACTTGTGCAGCAGCATACCTTACGTGTATCATATATCATCTCATTATTCAACAATACAGCATGTTGACGTTTTTATTTTTTTCTCATCCCTCTGGTATAATACACCACCGTTTCAACCTTTTAAATTAAGTATCGGATGTCTCACCTTTCTTTCTCTCTCTATATTGCCGCCATACTCTCTCATCTATCTCTCTATCATGACCACCATTCTTCAAAGCACAGCCCGTCTCTCTCTCTCTCTCATACTTCAAAGCACAGCCCGGATTCAAAGACCTTCACTTTTTTTTAGTTCCTTCAATCAAAGAACATTATGTTTGTAGACATTTCACAATAATTACACATGAATGACCCCAGAGTGCGTATGGAGTGTTTATTATGTTTAGGGAAAGCCAAACACGCACACATACTCCCACAAATTGGATTGTCTCTCTGATATCGCCGTCTTCACAACCCTTTTCAATGGCCAATTTTTATTTTTCATTCTTTTGTTTACCACATCTTTATTTTCTCTACATAGTCAGAGCTTCTCTCGACCACATCTCCATATAAACCATCAACCACAGCGATCATTAACAACATTTCAAAGTTACCAACAAATGCCACCTTCAAAACTTTTTTTTTCTTTTATCTGACTAATCCCTTCCTAAAATGTTACTAAATTTTTCTTTAATTGCAATTAATATCCATCTAATACAGGTTAAATAGCACCTGACAACAATGAGCATTCATTTAGAGTTGATAACAGTAAACGCAAGCTTCATTACTTCTCAATAAATGTTCAAGATCACGAGTTCACGGTTTAGAAAAGTGTTTCGGAATCCCCAGGGAAGAGGATCCACTGGCTGGATGCGAATTTAGCAACCAAAACCTTAAGACAGGATTACAATAACTGAGAAAACACTGAATGGATAGTAGGCCAATGGATTTTTTACTTTACACTTTCAGATTTTGATAAATGTAATAGACAAACGAATTAACCATGCGAATAGTAATACCTCATTCTTCTTCAGAGAAACAAGTAAAGGATGTCCATAGACTCCTAGTAGTGTTTGAAATAGAGCTGTTTACTTAATATTTTATCAAATTATGTTTAAAATGAATGATAACATAGTGACTGAAAACTAAAGACCCTAACTAGCCTCTAAAAGCAATGTCAACTTTATAATCTTTCCCTAACCGTTAACACTAACAATAATTCACTAACTCAAGTATTTTGCACATAATTTCTATTCTTTTTTATATGAGGCTGCAATAGCCATCATACCGAATGCAAATACAACAGTTTGACAAATCATTGCATTGAGGAAGAATAAGATTCTCATTGTAGTACGATCTTTTTTACGAGCTCTCAGTTCATGATTCATAGAGAGATGGTGAAGCGTTCTTAAAATTCATGTAAAAGGCCATTGTGCAGCGTGATCTTGATTATATGTGGAGAAAATGGAGATACAGGGTAACCTCTGGCATTATTTGCACAAAGTGACTCCCTCACCTGAAACTCCTAACACCTGACAGCCCAAAGTTTTCACCACAGAATTCTTGAAAGCTATTTATGGGTTGCACACTTGTGACATGTTAATAAGTCATTAATAATTTCACACCCTAAGGCCTAGGCTAGAAATCAATTAGACAACAGTTGGAGCATCACATTTCCTCGGAAGCAAATCCATCAATATATTGAACTGAAAACTATTACCTCTGAGCATTGTCTTGTATAAACGACTTTCTGTAATGCAAGATGACATTATTGTACCGGTACTTAACCTCCTCCTCTAAAACCGGATCCTTCTGGCCCATTCGATCTATCTAACAACATAAAAAAATATAACAAATTGGTGTATGCATAATACATACTATAAATTAAGGGAATACGAAGCACATTCCAGCAAGATCATGATATAGTTCATATGCTTTGTCATTAAAACCACATCAAAATCTTCTATTCTTTGAAATAAAAAGCAACGAGTACAATAACCAAAAACAGAACTCTCATATGCGTGAGATAAAGGACCCTCAACAATTGGCCACAAGGTTAGCTAAAGACACTGATTCCTGATTAGTCAATCAATGCACCCAATCATCAAAAGAGGAGACATTCTGAGATATGTCAACAATCTCAGGTGGTGACAGATAAGCATGCATCCAAAATACTTGAATTTTTTTCACCTAGTTTAGGACAATGCTAGTAACTTCAAGGCGCAAAATATTAGCACTTATCTTAGTATCCCATCACCAAATGACTAATGACTCAGTCCAGAACTATATGTGGTGAATTACACCCCAAAATAACATAGCTTCTCACACACACAGAGAGAGCATTGTCAATTATTGCTATCATAGTCTTACTTATCAAATTGACTACTAGATTATATCGTGATGATATCCTTACCAACAAGGCACAAACGCTGCCCTCCAATGCCCCAGCATACCAGAAATAATCCCCGGTCAACCTGGCAAGTTCCAATGCAGTAGAATAATGAGCATTGGCATCAACAGGTGATCCAGCCAACAAACAGTAATCCCCTATAGTTTTCTGTGCACGGGCAAGCCTACGTTTTTTCGCCTTAATCACCTGCAGCAAATGTAACATTCAAAATAATAAGTGTCAACATTCCACTGTAGTATCTAATCGAATGTCAAAAAACCAAAAATAAAAATACTAAACCAAATCCTTAGGACACCTAAAACATAAACCTCCTCTGAGCTAAGACTGGCTTGAGAATCCAAAGGTGTCTTGAGAATGGTCCCAGCAGATTCCGCTTGAAGAACCCACTTCTCAAATTCCATGAGCAATGAAGAAGCAACGTCTTGCATCATTGTATGCAAATGGAATTCCTGAGTCTGCCGATCTGCAGGAGGAAACAGAATTAGGTTTTCTGCCTTCTTGCTATCATCCTCTAACTGCATAACACAAAGCAAGAAATCAAATCATACCAAAATCGAGCAGTTAACGTATTCAACTCAGTAATCATTTTTTCGTGTGTATCACTTTTCCATGTGTGTATGTGTGTGTAATTCAACTCAGTAATCATTTTATGTATGTCTGTATATAGGTTTTCTAATGATAGCGAGACAAAGTGATGAACTAAGTGATCAAATTTATTAGGGAATTACGTAATTATAATATATATATATATATGTACATTATTATAGCGAAAGTAGGGAATTAATGTAGTTGAGCTAAAATGATCAAATGTATTTCCAATGAACATGAAAAAAAAATAGATACATTATATGTATATATAGACAACGAATCGAACCTGAGAATCACCGGGAGAGAAAGCGAAGCATCGCTGAACGAGAGAGGAAGCGTAACCCTTACAGGCGGAGGAGAATTGGTCGAGGACGGATTCGAGATCGGGGGAGACCGGACAATGGCAGATTCCGATGACGGCGAGGATTTTGCGGTTGGACTGGAAGTCTTCCCAGGGGGAGGGGGGAGAACCGCCAACCATGAACTGGAAGCGGAGGCTGCCGGAGTCCCAGGGCTGGTGGGCGAAGGGGCTCTTCTGGTGCTCGGTGTAGAAGGAACTGATGCTGGAGAGTGAGATCTTGCGGTGCCGGAACAGCATCGACACGTAGTCGCGGAACTCAAGGGGCTGGATGGCGCCAATCGGGAGGACGGCGACGCGGATCATGCAACCGGTTTCGATGCTCACGTCTGGCTCCATCGCCGCCGCGCACGGTGGCCGGAAAAATAGTTGGCGCTAGCGAGCGGTGGATATCACAATTGGGAGTTCCTACACTCTCTCTCTCTCCTTCTACTCTTCTCCTATTTACTTTCTCACTCTAGAATTTCCGAAATGAAATATTTTAAATTGATAATTCAGGGGAAACTGAAAGAAAAAGGAGTCTTCTTCAATCTTCATTGGTAAGTAGGAAATTGTTTTTATTAAATTTGAGAATCCAAGTTGATTTATTTTCTTTAAAATTTAATTATAAAAAGGTTATAACTGTCTTTTATTATTATTTTAAATAATTTTGGGTAAATTACAGTTTAATCCCCTGCTGTTAGTGTAAATTACACCCGCATATCCTCTTGTTTTGCTAATTACAGTTTCACCCCTTATTTGTTTCACTTTCACCCCTCAACTCATTCTCCGGCGATGTCAAACCCGATCAACCAAAATCTGAGATGTGAAATGACCAAATTACTCTTATAAGTATGTAAAGACTTTCTTTGTCCATCCAAATTGATATAAAATGCCAAAATTACCCTCATCACTTATATATACCCATATATATATATGCATACTCATATAGGCATATATATACCCATGCATAAATTCGCATAGCTGAAGCAAATTGATAGAATTGCAACTAAATACAAGCAATGAAGTAAATTTTGATGCTTTTATTTTTTCATCTTTAACCAGTAAACTATCTAGTCAAGAGAAGTAATATACCTCCACTTCCAATGTTCTATCTTTAACAAGTAAATTATATGACCAAATACAAGTAATTAAATGTATGTATAAACCTATCTCTCTTTTCATCAAACTATACTATATAGATATATATATACATATACACATATATATATATATATCCATTTGAAAACTGAAAAAATTGAATTGAACCAATAAAATTAGGGGATCTATGAAAATTTTGAATTGAACCAATACCACCATCCAGGCATCAAAAGTGACCCCTGTGAAGGAGATCTATGGTTAGATCCGACATGGCCAAGTCGTGAACCCACCACCTCATATACCACCACGTTGCAAATTTGGTGACCCAAATAGAGCTCCGACATGGCAAAGTCATGAATCCATTTGTGTGCAAATCAATTGAATTGATTCCAATTGGGTGGTCAGTTTGGTCCAGTGTTTTTAGGTTTGGTTCCAAAAAAATATCAAATCATTCATAGTTGAAAATTTGAAATCATTCATAATTGGTCCGATAATTTATATATGTATATGTATATACATATATATTTTCAGCCATAACCCATCCACCTCCACGCGCCACCAGCCACGCAACCACCACATTCGTCGTGATTTTTGTCAGTGTTGAGAAACTTGTGAAAGCCTCTCCAAATACTCAAATCCTAATTTTCATCGGTTTTCATAAGCTCCACAAAGTTCTAAATTGAAGGATTGAAGGATTTATAGGGTTGGGGTTTGGTTTAGGGGTTTTAAGAAAGAGATGGAATGAAGAAGAAGATAATTAAAAGGGGTAAATAGGTAATAACATAATTCAAATATTTTTTTAAATAAAATTTATTTAATATGTATGGGTATAAAGGTAATTTCCCCTCTTCGGTGGATGAAATCAGTTATTAGGTAATGAAACTGTAATTAGCGAAATAATAGGGGGTGAGGGTGTAATTTACACTAACAACGGGGAATGAAACTGTAATTTACCCAATAATTTTCTGTTCTTAAATTTTGAAATTTTGATTATTTTTTATAAAATATTTATATATGTGTATGTTTGTGTATATTTTTATTACTTAAATAAATAATTACTATTCAACTTGGTTTGTAGGTTTTTATTTTCAGAAAAATGAAAAATGAAAAATAATATGAAAAGTTAACAACTATGTTTGGTTTAATTTTTCAAACCACTTGGTTGAATCCACCTTTGATCCGATCCCGATCAGATTAAATTTGAATATTACACTTTCGTCTACTTTTTATTTTATTTTCCCCTTTTTTCTAATTTTTTTTTTGGCTATTCACCCTTACCAAACATAGCCTAAATAGTTAAACCATATCTAATAATATATGGCTATCTGAAAACCCTCATATGATTTCAAAATGGATCAACTAACCCCCATCCATTCCAGAAAACCCATCATTGTTATCAAATTGTATCAACTTCCCCTATTTCCTACAATTTTCGGACAAAATTGCCCCCAAAATTAGAGGGGTTTTACTGATAAAAGATTTTTTTTAATGTCAAAATCTATTTTTTTAGGTAATTATGGTAAAATATATAAAAAATTGAACTATAAATTAAGTCCGAAATATAAAAAATATTTCGAACTACAAATGAGATTTTTTGTTTTCATTTTTTTTTAACTTTTTTTTTTATATTTTACTATAAACGAAAAAAATAATTTATGCCAAAATAAAAAATTAATACATCAATATTTTTAACTGAACTACCAATTAGTGTAAAATATAAAAAAAATAAGTCCGAAATATAAAAAAATATTTCGAACTACAAATGAGATTTTTTTTTGGCATTAATGTAAAAAACAAAGTTAAAAACGAAAAAAAATATAAAAAACAAAGTTCCAAAAATATAAAAGTTTGAAATAAAAACGAAAAAAAAACATTAATGTTAAAAAACAAAGTTAAAAACGAAAAAAATATCTCATTTGTAGTTCAAAATAATTTTTATATTTCGGACTTAAATTTTTTATATTTTACCCTAATTAGTAGTTCCAAAAAAAAATTCTTTTGGCATTAATATTTTTTTCCGACATAAATCAAAAACATATTCGTTTATCAGTAAACCCCTCATCTAGTTTTGAGGGTAGTTTTGTCCGAAATTGTAGGGAAGGGAGAAAATTAATACAATTTGATAACGATAAGGGAATTTTCCGGAATGAATGAGGGTTAGTTGATAAATTTTGAAACCATGGGAGGGGGTTACTGATAATAGCTTATTAATATACACTGTATGAAAAATGCTTTTGACAACAAAATCAGAAGAAATGTACTCTTGCTCAGAAAAAAGCTTTGATATGAAGTAGAAAATCAAAGAGAAATAAAAGAAGAATATTAATAACAAATCTGTATTATTGATGAATTGTATTTTTTTTGTGTATTGTAACAGTACATAAATGCATATATATAGAGGCTAAGTATACTAGCATTTATAATAAAGAACCGATGTGAGACATATATTATCTATATGTGCTTCAACACTCCTCCTCAAGTTGGACACTGAGATCTTCGCAAGTTCAACTTGAAATTGAGAACAAAGTCGCATCTGAACACATCCTGATGCATCTTATCACTTGACACATATCACATTACCGAACAAATTGATATCCATTTACCATGGACAAATCGAAAAATACTAATGTTGTCTCTATATCCTCTGTTGTCTCCAAACAAATCAAAAACAATTGAGAAACATGGCTCAACCTGTACTAGTAGCATAATGGATCAAAGCTCCACCTGTACCGACAAAATTGGTAACATAAGGGATCAGGGCTCTACCTGTACTAGTAGCATAAACGAGCATGGCTCAACCTATACCGACATAATCGGTAGCACCGAATTACACTACCGGACAAATCGGTAGACATGTAAATAACCAGGGCTCCACCTGTACTAAAAAAATCAGTAGCAACGAATCAACAGAGAGAAGAATCAACAAGAATCACATAAACGGGCCCATAAACAAGGGATAACAATATCAATGAACTCATAAACAAGATCAAAACCATGGGAGATTAGGGCTCCCAAACCCTAAAAAACGGAAAAAGCAAGAAACAATAATTTTGGTGGGGTAAAAGACAAATTTCACCAAGAATATATGATATATATATATCATATCAATATATATTAATTGAAGATCGCTGCCGGAGATGGGAAAACGGAAAGAACTACCAAGAATCGATAGACTCTGATATCAACTAAAAAATGATAAAGAGATACAAACAGAGAACAAAAACTCTGATATGAAGTAGAAAATCAAAGAGAAATAAAAGAAGAAGAATATCAATAATAAATCTATATTATTGAATGAATTGTATTTTTTGTGTGTATTGTAATAGTACATAAAAGCCTATATATAGAGGCTGAGTATACTAACATTTACAATAAAGAACCGAGACACATATTATCTATATGTGCTTCAACAAATATAAACCATGTTATCTTGCTCATCAACTCAAGTGACAACCAAGTATTGTGTTGAAATTCCAAGGATAAGAAGGTGACATTGAGTTACCAATTACCACCCAGTGCAAAAAAGTAAAATTTATGATACTGCAAATTTTGAACTAATTGATATACAAAGTTGAGTGTGGCACCATGATTTCACACAGCTAAACTCTGTATCTCTATCAAATCCAATAAAATCTCTCTATCAAATCCAATAAAATCCCACTCATTTTAAGTACATACTTATTGAATTAGCAACTAATATACATACTCTTCAATATGAATCTGACTGGTGGTCAGAATTCTTCGAATATGTCCTTTACTGAAAAAACACATATAAGCAAAAACACTCAAATATCCTTGATCATGAGAATAATTATCACTATAAATAAGAACCATAATTCCAATACTAGTAATTAATATTGACATAATAGAAGTAAGTGGATCGATTAATTATGGGATTATTGAATTTCCCTAATCAACATTTCCATCCATTCAAATTGAGTTCAACTATCCTGAGCGTATTTGTCAAGCAGTAGTAGGAATGCACAATAAGGAGGAGCTCGTCAGGAGTCAAGAATCTGCAAGATACATTTAAAAGTTCGTCACATCAGACAATTAGATATTAATTAAAAAAAAAACACTGAGTTTAACACATTTGCCCTCACCATATGAACAATATCAAGGTATATAAAGCTCAGAGCCATCAAGTACGGTCACCTCCATGCTGGGGTATAAGCATAGTTCACCATCAGTTGACCACTAAAACCAAAATTCTGCAATACCAAAGTGGTAACAGATAACAGTGAAGAAATGTACACAAAACCAACTACAAAGAGCACCTATAATTGCAGATCTAAGGGATCCAAAGGGGTTAATACAAGGTATGAAATCTACTTAGTCTCTAAAATACAACCCCGAGATGGTATTTTTTTACACTTAACAGCTTACATGGCAAAATGAGGCAATCGCCGCTTAGATATCATGCAATCTATTCTCCCACATCCAAACTGTTCGGGCCATTCTTCTTTCTAATATAATCACTTTTAAAGAGGACCAAATAATCAATGTATTATATAGCAATCAATAATCACAATTGATTTATTACATAGAGAAGTGGCTAAAAGAATATTTACTTCCACCCAATAGAAAATCTAAGATTCCCAATATCAACTGCCCAAACACAAAGTAGATGTTTGAAAGAGGAAAAATAATAACCGATTAAAAATTAATTATCTTTGAAGAACGGTGCTTTTATAGGCCACCCTTTAGGGTATTGGTCATAACAAACTTACACTTGTACCATTCCTTGATCGTGAGGAACTAGGTTTTGGCTGTTTATCATGTTTGGGGCTTGAAGACCCATTCAAAGGGATAAAGGGTTAGCCTAGTGCACAAGGCTCCCACCCTTGAGGGGTGTGGGCGGGGCAGATATGGAGCCTCACCAGCTTGACGACTCAGTATTGTGGAATCATATTCAAATTGGATAGATCTACGCTTTGTAGCCCAGCTAGGTCAGAATGAGACTGAGGTATGTTTGAAGACCACTTATATAACACTAACCTTACCTAGCCATTTCCTTCCCAATAAAAATACAATTGTTTCACATCAGAAGAAAATATAACACCAAACGGTATGTATCAGATAAACTATTTTGAATAGTACCACTCAGAACTATCACACGGGTCCTCCGGAACTGTGCACGGTGCATAATCAAACAAGTAGGATCTTCGGATCAAGTGCAGTATTCTCAGTATAACAACTTTTTGCAGTTTATAATATCAATACTAAATTTGGTGCTCTCTTCCTGTATATCGGACTAAAAGGCAACAAAATGCAACATGTTTGAGGATGTCCAGTAGTTCATAATCTCAATTTTGATCATATCTAAAGTTGTAAATACAACAAATAGATTGACAGGAGTACTATAATGTCCTTGTTTAAATCGATCCCATTTTCCTGGTTTAGCGGCAATTTATCATTGACTGTATAACTCATTTTGAAAAATTTACTTAACAAATAGCAAACGGATATAGCTCCTTACATTGCAGAGATCGATGACCAATTCATCTGGGTTTGGTGAAAAGGCACTGTTGACATAAACAAACTACAAAAAATAGAGAGAGAGAGATTAGTTAGCAAGTCTCGATATCTAGGAAACTAAAAGCAAACATTAGAAAACTATTTACCAATGTCTCCCTGTGAAGTTGGCGACAGAGATGGTCGATCACTTTAGCAAATTTTTCATTTCCTGAAATCTGCAACTTTAGGAATATCAAGCACAAAAACATAACATAACATCTGATGCCACATGAGAGATGGCTCATCGAAAAAGAGGATTTCAATAAAAATAGCTAGGTTAAGATTGATTATCACTACTAAAACTTTGAAATCATCTACCAATTTATGATCAGAAGTATAGGACATAAATGTATCTTAATGGTCATCACATTGCACGTGCACTTACATCACATTAATGAGGACAAAAAAAGAAAAGAAAAAAAAAGCGAACAAACGAAAGGAGAAATAATTATGTGACCCTCAAGTATGGGTCTCGCACCAGTAATCTGACACGTTAGCAAGAGGAACTCCAGAGAAAAAATTGAGGGCCATTTCAAATTGGAAATAAGGAAAAAAATACCCCATTTGTATTCAATGTTTTCTTTTCCTAAGCAAAGTTTGGTTAAGCAACCAGCAATTCTGCAAAGGAATACAAACAACAGAAGTAGCCTCTAGCAAACAGATACTAGGAAAAACAAATATTATTCCCAGAATCCGGCAACTAAAAACAACATGAGAGCAACTAAATCATATTTAACATCAATACGAAACATTAAAATGGTAGAATCTTACAATTAGACCCTTAAAATGGCTAGACTCGTCCTCAACATCCTTGCCCTTTTTCAACGTGGATGTGGTCGGCCACAAGAGTTTCTCTATTTCCATTCCTTCGTATTGTATATCATGTCTTCTCTTAGATTTCATCTTTTAAAATAGTTTTGAATTCGATCCACCCATGTAAGTTCTGGTCGGACTCTTCGTCACTTACCTTCTAGGCAAACAAATCTTCTTCTTCTTCTAACAGGTGCATCATCGTTTTCAAAATGAATATGATTGTACCAACTAAGTCTAGTTCTACTTTTATTGTTTATAGGCGTTATACCTAGTGTTTCCCTCACACGCTCATTTATAAATTGATGGTTTTAGGTATTCCTATCATTCAACTTAACATTCTCTTTCTTGCAACACGAGGGTGTTGCTCTTGTGCATTTCTCAACATCTAACGCTCAGCTCTATACAATAACTTGTCTAAGAACCAACATATATAATTCTAGGCTTAACTTTAATATTTAAATCTTTTTACCCGCCATCTCGCTTATGTACTTCTTTTGGTCCAAGGCATGATTGTGAGGTTTGAACAAAGGACCTTGATTGCTTTGATACCATGTTAAGAATTATCTACTCTAAATTCTTAAGTTATTAGGAGGGTGTAACTTTATTATTAAAATTCTCCAATATTATCTTAAACCTTCTTTTATGGGTAAAACTTGAAAGTAGTCAACTACAAGTTCCAAGTGCATTGTATATAGTATACAAAAATGCAGAATAAACTACACCAACAAAGCCCCAATAACATAAACCTAAAACTACTAAAAATTTGAGAAAAAGGGAAAACGCTCCCTGCATATTAAAACTGGTATGATGTATAACGTAATCTCTACTACAAACACCAAACTCGTCTTTCTACCTCTATTAAACCACTATCAGCCAAACCATTTCCCATGAATACAACTATTCTACAATTATAAATTCTCCGCTCTTAAGGCACCCCATCCCCAGACTCGTCTCCTTTCACAAGGAAGGGAATTTTGAAAATATTGAATCTAAAGTACTCCCTCCATCCCAAAAGGAAAAAAAAAATCCATCTTTTCATTTTCTCCTATCCCAAAATAAGTGCGCAGTTGAATAACCAATATTTCATCATTTTAACACTCTTAATTTACCCATAATTGTGGATCCACTACCATAGCAAAGGGAAAAATAAACTAAAACATGAGATCACTCTCCATTATAGAAGCAAATATTTGGTATTTTTTCCAACTATTCCTATAATAATAATAAAAAAAGGTAAGAATTACACCATTAAAAAGGTGAGTTCCCAAAAAAGGCCTCTATTTTGTGTGCTTTTACTAAAACCAAAACATTTTGGGGGACTAGTGTGTTACATCATTCTAGCATGATAAACTAAAATCTTCTTAAATCTTCAGTTAAATGAATATAATCGAATACCCATTAGTTATTAAAGCCTTGTACTGCTGAAAGGGACATCCAAGTGTATCAGAATTGACCGATCAAGACTCGATACCACCCAAGTATATGCCCAAACTATATATTGGCAATATCACGAAACAATACTCTAATATCATACACACAGTTATACATAATGCCATCTATGCCCAAAAAAATACCTAACCAAACTTGAATGGTATGAAGTTGAGTCAACTCTATATACACAAATAGATGTTATAAATGCGTCCGTGAATCAATTTTATGTGAACCACTATAGTTTGAAGAAAAAGTCCTAAATCGACACTTAAGATAGCCAACAGATGTTAAATATATATGTATATATACATATATGTATATATATATAAAACCTACTTAAGAAATTAAAAACATGCCTGCAACTTTGCTTGCTTGAGAATTGGGGCACCACTACCACCAACTGCTTTGAGATGAACAACAACTGCATCAAATAGAAAATATTAGCTGGATCAATTAGAAAGAGTCTTATTTAAGAAGTTATTATGAAGAGTTGTTTATGATGGTAAACAGTGACTCACCTTTACGAGCAGAAGCCGGAAAGTCCAGAACCATCCCCCTTTATCGTAGAGAGAGAGAAGGAGAGATTAATCCAATATTAGAGGGAGAAAGTGGAATATTATATATATATATGTATGTATGTATATAGGATTTGGTTAGGAAACTAACTGCCAACTTATTAAAAGCTAACAGGGTGGTGGAATTTAACACCACTCCTACTTCTTTAGGTTTTAAATTATAAAAATATTACAATAACCTATAAAATTTAAATAAATAGATCATTCAGGTGTTTGTCAGGTAATTAAATTAATTGTATTCAGGTGTTTGTCAGGTAATTAAATTAATTATGAATGGTAAAACACATGTTATGATCGATTGTCTAATTTACTACTCACACAACACAATCACACACAAAGGAACACAAGAAATTATACGTGGTTCAACCCAAAAATGACCTACGTCCACGGAGCACACAACTTTCACTAATTTCAGAAAAAGATTTACAGATCACTCTCTACACTGTATTTTTCTCTTCACTCTATATTTCTCTCTTTGCTGTGGTGTTTGATTACAGATTTGAAGCCTCTATTTATAATAGAGGATGAAGGTCCTGTTTGGATTGACTTTTCAAACGCTGCTTTTGGCTTTCTGAAGGTAAAAACTGTTTTAAACGGTGTTTGACAAAAATTTTAAAAGAGCTTTTGAGCCTTGGAAGAGCGTTTTAGAGAAGCTGGGGGTACCAGCTTCTCAAAACAGCTTCTGCTTCTCTTTTTCTTCTGCAGGAAGCCAGAAGCAGAAGTTATGCCAAACAGGGCCGAAGTCAAATTTGTTGCCCCAAATTTCTTCTCGCCGGTGCCCAAATTTCTTCGATTTCAGCTGTCAAAGATTTGTGTAAAAATTTTAAAGGCAGAAGATCTTGGTGGTGCGATTCTTAAAACATGGGCGGCGCCGCTCTTTGACTTCACACCAACAATGTCTCACTTGGAGTCAAAGAACGCTCCATCTGTGATTAATGAATAGTTATGTGCTCATTTTCGTCTTCAGTCTCGAAAACTAACTGAAGTCAAACATAACTTCAGTTTCTCTGTAGTTATTGTCTTGGTCAGCATGTCCACTGGATTCTTGCTACCTTGGATCTTATCAAGTGTCAGTACCCCATCTTCCAATAATGATCTGATAAAGTGATAACGAAGTCCAATATGTTTGGTCATCGAATGAAATGCTGAATTATTTGCCAAATGTATTGCACTCTGGCTATCACTATGCAAAACATTTTTCTCTTGCTTGAATCCTAATTCTGCTAACAGACCTTGTAACCATATCATTTCTTTGTTGGCCTCTATCATAGCTTCGTACTCTGCCTCTGTTGTAGATAACGCTACAATCTTTTGTATCTACGAAACCTAACTGAGTGTTGTAGTACCTACTGTAAAAATGTACCCAGTAGTACTTCTTCTGTGGTCTATCTCATTAGCAAAGTCTGAATCTACATAACCATGTAGCTTCACTCCTCCTTTTTCAAAACAAAGACATTTGTTTATGGTACTGCGTAGATATCTCAATATCCACTTTACTGTTTCCCAATGCATTTTTCCTGTATTGGACATAAATCTGCTAACAACTCCCACTGCATATGCAATATCCGGTCTTGTGCATACCGTGGCATACATCAAACTTCCGATAGCTGAGGCGTAAGGTACCTTAGCCATGATTTTTCTCTTTGTCTGTCTTGGGAGATTAGTCTTTAGATAGTCGAAAATGACTAGCCAATGATATGTTAATTGGCTTAGCATTACTCATATTGAACCTTTTCAGAATCTGTTCAACATAGTTAGCTTGAGACAACTGCAAGATACCATTTTGCTTATCTCTGTTGATTCTCAGCCCAAGAATTTGCTTCGCTGCTCCCAAGTCTTTCATCTCGAACTCATTTGATAATTGCTTCTTCAACTTGCTGATTTCTTCAAAATCAAATCCCGCTACTAACATGTCATCAACATAAAGTAGAAGGATGATATAACTTGTGTCCAATCTCTTGAAGTAGCAACAATGGTCAACGTTGCTTTTGTTGTAGCCATGTCTCTGCATAAACCCATCAAATTTCTTATACCACTGTCTCGGTGCTTGTTTTAAGATATACAAGCTTCTTTTCAACTTACACACAAGTTTCTATTTGCCTCTGACTGAGAACCCTCTGGTTGCTGCATGCAGATCTTCTCCTCTAGGTCACCGTGGAGGAAAACAGTTTTTACATCTAACTGCTCTAGGTGCAAATCTTCCGCTGCAACAATGCTGAGAACTGAACAAATGGGATTCAGTTTTACAACCGGGGAAAAGATGTCGGTGTAGTCGATTCCTTCCTTCTGCCGGAAGCCTTTGACTACGAGCCTTGCCTTGTGTCTCTTGCAACCATCATGTTCCTCTTTAACCATGTACATCCATTTGTTTTGAAGAGCTTTCTTTCCAATCGGCAACTTGGCTAGCTCCCATGTTTTGTTGGAGATAAGAGATTGCATATCATCTTTCATCGCAAGTTCCCACTTACTAGCATCTACTTCTTGACATGCCTCTTCATAGCATTCAGGTTCTCCTCCATCAGTGAGCAACAAGTAATTCATGTATTTACTGTTCGGCACATGAGGTTGGGAGGACCTCCTAAGTTCAGGAATCGGAGTTGGAGACTGCGGTTAATCATTCCGTTGTGCATTGTTCTCTGCAATAGGTTCCTCTGGCTGGAAACTCTCAGCTGTCTATTGTGCCTCACTGCTGTCTGGAACATCATCCAACTTGGCATACACAGGATCTCTCTGTGCTGAATCACTGGAGGTTGTTGTGTGTGCGTCCTTGTACATTAATTTTTCATTGAATACTACATGCCTACTTCGGATCAGCTTATTGTTTTGGTCATCCCAGGCCCGATAACCAAGTTCATCCTCGCCGTATCCAATGAAAGTGCATTTTTTTTTTCCGGATCAAGCTTGCTCCTAGCATAATCATTGATATGCACATATGCAACACAACCAAAAACTTTCATATGTGAAAGTTTTACCTCTTTGCCGCTCCATACTTAATCTGGTATTCTGAATTCCAATGGTACTGATGGACCTTGATTAATCAGGTATGCAACTGTATTGACTGCTTCTGCCCATAACTGCTTCGGTAATCCTGCCTGTATCCGCATGCTTCTGGCTCTCTCAATAAATGTCCGGTTCATACGTTCTGCTACGCCATTCTGTTGTGGTGTACCTGGCACGGTTCTTTCCAATCTAATACCATTCTCATAGCAGAACCTTTTAAATCCGGTGTCATAATACTCATCATCGTTGTCTGATCGTAGCTTCTTTATCTTCAAGCCTGTCTCATTCTCCACCATGGTTTTCTATTTATTGAACACATCGTACACCTCAGATTTATGCTTCAAGATATAAACTCATACCTTCCGAGAATGGTCGTTGATGAAAGTCACGAAATAAGACTTTCCGCCAAGAGATAAGACATTTGTCGGCCCCCAAACGTCAGTGTGAACTAGCTCAAGCTTCTCATTTCTGAGGGATTCTGTCACTCATTTGGAAACTCACCCTCTTCTGCTTGCCGAGGATGCAACTCTTGCATAAGTCGATATTAGCTGATTTTAAGTCTGGTAGTTTCCCCTTTGAGTGCATAATCTTGAGCCCCTTTTCACTTATGTGACCTAACCTCTGGTGCCACAGGTTCCGGTCCTCTTTTCTTTCTGCAACTGCTATTGACATGCTAGCACTGGTAGTTGTGTAGAGTGTACCATTCTTCTTTCCACGTGCCATTGTCATAGCTCCCCTGGAAACCTTCCAATCTTCATTGTTGAAGGTTGTCACATAACCTTCACTCGCCAGCTGGCCTACTGAGATCAGGTTCTTCCTTAAGTCTAGAATGTGTCTCACATCCTTTAACTTCCATACAAATCCATTAAGCTTGATCTGTACATCACCCTTGCCAACAAGACTGCAGGGTTGATCATCTCCAAGATAGACCTTTCCCAGGTCACCTAGTACATAGCTCTCAAAGAGCTCTTGACTTGAGGTACCGTGAAATGATGCTCCAGAATCTAGCACCCAAGATTCTGACTTGCTCTCCAAAGAGCATATCAACGTATCATTTGATTCTTCCTTTGAGATAATGTTTGCCTCAGTCTTGTTCTCCGGTTCCCTTTTTTGAGATCTGCACTGGTGTTTATAGTGACCAGTTTTGCCACAATTCCAACATTGAACTTTTTTGAAATTCTTGGGATTTCGAGATTGTGATCTTTCGTTTTTGGACTTGGAACGACCACGCTTATAGCCTCCACCTTTTTTTCGGTTTGAACTTCTGCCTCTGCTTTCAACATTCAATGCTGAGCTACTAGTAGAAGAGTTTGACGTCTGTCTTCTGATATCTTCTGTGAGTATACTTACTACGGAATCATACTGCAACTTTTATTTCCCTGAAGAACTACTGATCGCAGCCACTGTGCCGCTCCAACTCTCTGGCAATTGACTTAGAACTAAAGCCGTTTTCATTGCGTTAGAGATTGACATATCAACTGATTCCAACTGCCCAACAATGTCATTAAAAACATTAAGATGTTCACTGACCTTTCCATTTTCGGACATCTTCAGATTGACCAATCTTTTAATGAGATGCACTTGGTTTGCTGCAGATGATTGTTCATACATGTTAGAAAGGGCGTCCATGAGAGACCTCGTTGTCTTCTCATTTCTGATATTGAAGGCTACTGATTTGGACAAGGTCAGTCTGATCGTGCCGAGAGTCTTCCAATCGAGAATTTTCAAATCATCTTCTTTCATCGTCTCTGGCTTCGCTCCCTCCAACGGTAGAAATAAATTTTTTTGAAATAATAAATCCTCGATTTGCATTTTCTAGAAAGCAAAATTTGTACCGTCAAATTTATCGATCATGGTTGATTTATCTTCTGAAGTTGATGTTGATGTCATTGCTCCACAAATTTTTTTTGTGAATAGTACTTTTGTGAACAGTACCGTATCTAGGAATAGTAATGTATTTTGCAACAGTGCTATACGGGAACAATATTCATATCTATGAACAGTGCCTGTGTAAATAGTGCCTGATATATATATATATATATATTTATTTAATTTTCCCACTCAAAAGACAATTCCTTTATCTTTACTCAATTTTGTCCCTCCACTATCTTTTGTCACCAATTCTTTAATTTTCAAACACTCCCTCAATTATGGCACACACTAATTCCCACGTTTTGTCTTCCACTTACCTATTTGTTTTTCTCTCACAAATCAACACACCAATTCCATTAATAATTGCATCTGCTATTGATCTCTCACACTCACAAATTATCAAAGCTATAATATACTTATATATAAAATTGTGATATATATATATCTAAATCTCTATACTATAGCTGATGTGTGTACCATATCAATTTGGTTCCTCAAAATAGAGCAGCGCTCGTGGAGCCATAGATGATACGGTAAAGGAGAATGGGTGGAGAAGCAATGCCTGCATAAGAAAGGATTTGCTCGGCAAAACCAGACCTTGACCGTGGTTGGATCTTCACGATGGTGATGCGGATGGTGGTGTCGCCTTTTACAGTGAGTAAAACAACTCCTAACCTATGCTCTGATATCAATTGTTAGGATTGATTGTCTAATTTGCTACTCACACAACACAACCACACACAAAGGAACACAATAAATTATACGTGGTTCGGCCCAAAAATGACCTACATCCACGGAGCACACAACTTTCACTAATTTGAGAAAAAGATTTACAGATCACTCTCTACACTGTATTTCTCTCTTTGTTGTGATGTTTGATTACAGATTTGAAGCCTCTATTTATAGTAGAGGGTGAGAGGATGAAGCCAAATTTGCTGCCCCAAATTTCTTCTCGTCGGTGCCCAAATTTCTTCTATTTTGACTGTGAAAGATTTGTGTAGAAATTTTTAAAGGCAGAATATCTTGGCGGTGCGATTCTTAAAACATGAGCGGTGCCATTCTTGCCATTCTTTGACTTCACACCAACAACACAATATATAAGATATATGATTATGGTTTTTAAACGCGATATTTAAATAAATAGATTATTAAGGGTTAAACTGGTAATTAAATCAATTGTGTTGATATTGGCTAGTAAAATACAATATTATAGATTTATACGATACAATTATGATTTTCAAATGCAGTATTTTAATGAATAGATTATTAAGGTGTTTGACGAGTAATTAAATCCATAATGTTGGAATTAAGAGGTTAAATACAATATCTATATTTATCAACACAATTGTGATGCACGGTATTTAATTTTTTTTTTAATTAATCAATACTGTTTTTTTCCTTTTTAAAAGCTTTTTCCGTTAAGACAAACGAAATGAAAGATCAACTAAAAAAAGGCTCGACTATAAGTCATTTTTTCACAAGTTATTTTTCTAAAAAAAAATAAAAAATCCCTCTTTAGTTATATATATCATTCCTTAATTTCGAGACTGTTGTCAAGTGTGGCTTTCTAGCCTGTGATTATAAGATCCAAGATTGCATTTGATATGCAATGATGGAGTGTCTATTATAGTATTATGTTATCGGGACATATAATTTAAGGTTGAGATATCATTTTCTTAACCAAAAGTCATGCTATAATAACTCAGCAATATGCTCACCGGACTCCTCCTCGCGAATGTAGTTTCAAACTTAACTTTGATGCTTTGTTCTCCAAATCATCTTTCTATGCCAGTGGAGGTCTTATTATTCGTGATTTCAAAGGAAGAGCAACCCGAGTTGCATCTTGGTTTAAAAATCACATTCATCATCCGAAGGTCCTTGAAGCCTTCGTCTTTAGAAAAAGTCTTTCTCTCATCTCTCAATGGGGCTATGATGATGTTGACATTAAAGGGGATTGCCTCAACGTCATCAATCTTCGACCTCAATCATCTATGTTTGTTATGCTGATTGAAGACATCAAATCTCTACTATCTCTCAAAGACCGTTTGTCTTCTCTGAACTTGCAGAAACTGCAACAAGGTGGCTCACCCCATTAGCAAATGAGTTATTCTCTCAAAGTTAAGCGACCTTCAATAGTCTTCTTGGCCTTCTTAGCTTGTCCACTCTGTCAACCAAGAAACTCTTATTCTCTCTTCCCATGTACCTTAATTTTCTGTTCTTTCTACTTCGTCAAGAAAAAAAAAGAAAAAAGTCCATCATTCCATCCCAACACTAAGTGCTTGTTTGGTAGAGGGTGTGGAGTTGGTTTTTGGTTTTGGTTTGGTTAGAGTTGGGTTGGAGTTGGAGTGGTTGGAGTTGGTGTGGTTTTATTTTGGTTCCAAACCATGTTTGGTGCAGATGGTTTTGGTGTGAGAAAAAGTGATGCTGAAAAACCAAACCATGTTTGGTAGAGTTGGTATGGGTTGAAATTCTGAATATTAATATATTAATAAATATTAATATTAATATATTAAAATATATTAATATATGAGTTTCACATTTTATTTATTAATAAATATTAATATATATTAATATATGGGTTTCACATTTTATTTATTAATAAATATTAATATTAATATTATAATATATAAATATTAATATTTTTTAATATATTAATATATTTAATTTTTTGAAATATTTAATTTTTCATAAATATTAATATTAATATATTAATATTATAATATTAAAATATTATAATATTAATATTTTTTAATATATTAATATTATAATATATTAATATATTTAATTTTTTGAAATATTTAATTTTTCATAAATATTAATATTAATATATTAAAATATATTAATATATTAATATTATAATATTAAAATATATTAATATTAATATTTTTTAATATATTAATATTATAATATATTAATATATTTAATTTTTTGAAATATTTAATTTTTCATAAATATTAATATTAATATATTAAAATATATTAATATATTAATATTATAATATTAAAATATATTAATATTAATATTTTTTAATATATTAATATTATAATATATTAATATATTTAATTTTTCGAAATATTTATTTTTCATAAATATTTAATTTTTCAGAATATTTAATTTTTCGAAATTTATTAATATCAAAAATAAATTTGCTACAGTGTTGGTACCAAAACCAAAACCATGAACCATAAAAAATGATGGTTCCAAATTTTGGCTCATTCCTTCACAAAAGTTGCACCATGGAATTGCTACAGTGCTTACTCCAAATTTCCACTCCATTTGCCAAACATGGATTTAGTGCCATTTTTTGAAACCAAACCCAAAACCAAGGCTCCACTCCATTAGCCAAACAAGCACTAACTTACATATTAGACTACAAAATAGAATGAAAACGTTTTTTTCACTAAAAAAAAAAGATTCATGTGCACGGCAGAGCCAAAGCCAGGCCAGGGGGCCATGGCCCTCCCAGTTTTTAAAATTTTTTTTTAGTACCCTAAAAAATATATATTTTAAGATAAAGTTAAAAAAAATTGCATATAGCCCCTCTCAAAATTAAAAAAACTTCCTTTAGTATCCCAAATATATATATATTTTATAGATAAATTTATTGAAAATTGTATTTTTTTTTTCAAAATTCTCTTTAATAACTCCTAAAGATCTATATATTTTATAGATCATATCGCCCAAAAACTTTTCCTGCCTCCGCCCTGCATGTGCATTTCCATCATGCATGCATGCATGCTAAACACACAATATTAGTAGATCAAGTTGTTAGCAACCGTGTTGTCATATCACATATGTGAGTTCATTTCGAGGTTTTACACTCATTTTGAGATTAGAATTACAAAATGTTAGCTCTAATTTAATTTGTCATTATTTTAAAATAGTTCCGAGTGTGCGGTGGCGAGATCACAATTGGGAGTTCCTTCTCTCTCTCCTTCTACTCTTCTATTACTTACTTTCTCACTATAGGATTTCCGAAATGAAAGATTTTAAAGATGAACATATGGTTAAAATGAGAATACAAATTCAAAATCAGGAGAAACTGAAAGAAAAAGGGGAGCCTTCTTGAAAATCGAACTTGATTTAATTTCTTGAAAATTCAATTATAAAAAGGTTATAACTGTCTTTTATTATCATTTGAAATAATTTTCTGTTCTTAAATTTTGATAATTTTATTATTTTTAAAAAAAATATGTAAACACGTGTATGTTTATGGATATTTTTGTTAGTTAAATAACAAACTACTATTCAACTTGGTTTGTAGGTTTTTATTTTCAAAAAATTGAAAAATAATATTATCTCTGTCCCATATTACAATTTTACTTGTCAAGTTTTGAATTCCAATACAATTTAACCTCTTACTTTCCCCAACTACCCTTCTTTCATTAGCTTCAAACAAATACCGGATCCCACCATAATACTATATTATTAAGGGCAAAATTAAAAATTGTACACTAGTCAACCTCAATCCATAAAATGTTAAAAAATCCAAATTAGACAAGTATTGCGGGACAGATGGAGTATAAAAAGTTAACAACTATGTTTGGCTTAATTTTTTTGAACAACTTTTGGACTTCTCTCAAATAGCTTTCTTTAAAACAAAAAAAGAATGAGAACTCTTGGTTGAATCTACCTTCGGAACTGATCAGATCGGGTGCAACAAAAATCTAATCAGTAGAATTCAATACCCGATCATATTAAATTTGAATGGAATTTGTACAAATTTTATACATATATATTTTTTTTAACACTACTTCCGATAAAACTTGAACCCTATTCTCCCATTTGGGAGTATGGAGCCGGTACCGCTATGAACCCCTTTCCTCCATTTTATTTATTTTTTTCTCTCGTCGTCTTTTCACCCTTACCAAACATGGCCTGAACAATATCTATTGATGGATCCCATATGCACCATAAGAAAAATGCTTGGACAGCAAAACTCAGAAGAAATGTACTCTTGCCCTGAAGTGGTACATGACCCACTAGTGAATACTAGTAATAAAAATCATGTTATCTTTGCTCAGCAACTCAAGTGACAACTAGACCTGTCAATGGATCGGATTCGGATCGGATCAGTTAAATCCAAATCCAATTTGTTAAGAAATCGGATTATCGGATTCGGATCCTAATCGGGTTATCGGATTTTATTTTCAATCCAAATCCGGTTAATATCGGATTTGGATCGGATTCGGATCATAATCGGATTATTGATAAGTCTATTGATAAGGATGACAAAAACTCCCAATCCGCGATCCGAATCCGATAATTCGACAGATTTTCACTTAATTAATTCATATTCGAATTTCTTCATTATAGAATATCTGATCCGAATATTTAATTAAAAAAATACAAAAATCAATAAATACTGAAACACTAAAATTATTCACACTTTTAATAATTGTATTTATGATCAATCATTATTAATAAATAATAAAATAATTAACAACTAATATTTATATACATGTATAATATTAAATATATACACATATATATAAATATATATATGTATATTTTATCGGATCGGATTATTATCGGATCGGATTAGGCTAATCCAAATCCAATTTGTTAAGGAATCGGATTATCGGATTTGGATCATATTCGGGTTATCGGATTTTTTTTGCAATCCAAATCCGACTAATCGGATCGGATTCGGATCAAAATCCAATCCATTGACAGGTCTAGTGACAACCAAGTATTTTGTTGAAATTTCAAATATAAGAGGTGACATTGACTTACCAATTACGACCGAGTGCGAAAAAGTAAAATTTAGGGTAAATCCCACTTACATCTCCTTTAATTTGACTATATCTTAACAACACCCCATCTACTATGGAATATCCTAGGTACACCCCCTGTCAGTGATGGCCGTCAGGCCAACTAATAAATTTGTGTGAAATGTCTATTTTGTCATTCAATATTTTATTACTTTAATATTTTTAAAAGGGTAAATCCCACTTACACCCCCTCTGATTTGCCTATATCTCAGTTATACCCCCTCTATTATGAAATATCCCAATAACACCCCTCTACTATAGAATATCCCAATTTAAATTAAAAATTAGAAAGATATAAAGTTCTCTAATTTTAAAATGTTAATAATATAAACATTAATTATATAGTTCATTTTTAAAAATTACAAAAAAAAAGTTATTTAATTTTAAATCTAAGTTAAGAGAATATATAGATATATTATTTAGTTGAAATAAAAATTCAAAACAAATTATAATTTTTTTTAATTTTAAAGTGTCAAAGATGTATAAATTTATTATTCAGTTCAAATTTAAAATTAATTTTTTTTGATATTTTGTAATTTTAAAATTAAATCAAGAGTATGTTGGAATTTTCAAGAAGACAAGGGGGTTAAATAAGTCATTTGACTATAAGGGACAAAATAGATCATTTATCACCTTTTTACTGATGACATCATCACATAACGGTCAACAACTAACGGTTGACTAACGGAGGGGGGTGTTCGATACACGGAACCAAAATTAAGGGGGTGTAACTGGGATATACCATAATAAAAGGGGTATAAGTGGGATATGATCAAATCAGAAGGGGTGTAATTGGAATTTGCCCTAAAATTTATGATACTGCAAATTTTCAACTAATTGATATTTAAAGTTCAGTGTGGGCCCATGATTTCATACACAGCAATCAAATCCCAATCATTTTATGTACTTACTTCTTGAATTAGCAACAACTAATACTTGCACATACTTGCTATTCAATACGAATCCGACTGGTGGTCAGAATTCTTGGATTATGTCTTTTACTGAAACAGCATTTATGCCGAATTAGCAATGAATACATAGACAGACTGTTAGATGAAATATTGTGGAATCCAAACATATTTATAGTTTTCCCTCCAACAGTGAATATACATTCATTATCCTAATTCTGCAAAACAATTCCATACAAAAATCATTTACTTTGCTGAAAAAACTCATATAAGCAAAAAATCTCAAATATCCTTGTTATTGAGACGTAATTATCACTATATATAAGAACCATAATTCCAACATTAGTAATTAATATTGACATAATAAAAGTAAGTTTGATGGATTAATTATAGGATTATTACATTTCCCTAGTCAACATTCCCATCCATCAAATAAATTTCAACTGTCATGAAGAATGCACAACAGGTCAGAGCTCGCCAGGAGTCAAGAATCTGCATGATACATTTAAAAGTTCATCACTCATCAGACAATTATATAATAATAAATAAAAAACACCGAGTTTAACACATTTGCTCTCACCATATGAACAATATCAAGGTATATAAAGCTCAGAGCCATCGAGTATGGTCACCCCCATGCCATTGTATAAGCATAGTTCACCACCACTTGACCATCAAAACCAAAATTCTGCATACCAAAGTGGTAACATGCAAAGGTGAAGAAATGTTTACAAAACCAACTACAAAGAACAACTATAATCGCAGATTTAAGGGATCCGAAGTTAGTACTAGGTATGGAATCTTAGAGGTTCAAGGAACAACAACTTAGTCACTAGATACTACCCCAAAGTTCGTATTATTTACACTTAACAGCTTACATGTCAAAATGAGGCAATCGCCACATAGATCATGAAATCGATTCTCCCACTTCCAAACTGTTCGGTCATTCTTCTTTCTAATATAATCCCTTTATAATCAATAAGTATTACGTAGCAATCAATAATTACAATTGATTTCTTCCATAGGGAAGTGGCTAAAGAACACTTTACTTCCACCTAATGGAAAACCCAAGATTCCCAATATCACCTGCCCAAACACAAAGTAAATGTTTGAAAGAGGAAAAAATAATAACCGAGTAAAATTTAACTGTCTTTGAAGAATGGTGCTTTTATATGCCACCCTTTTAGGTATTGGTCATAACAAACTTACAATTCTACCCTTGCATGATCATGAGGGACTGGGTTTTGGCTGCTTATCATGTTTGGGGCTTGAAGACCCATTCGAAGGAATAAAGGGTTAGCCTTGTGTACAAGGCTCCCCTGCCTTTGAGGGGTGGGGGAGGGGCAGATATGGAGCCTCACCAGATTGACGACCCAATATTGAGGAATCATATTCAAATTTGATAGATGTAAACTTCGTAGCCCAGCCAGGTCTGATTGGGATTGAGGTACGGTTGAAGACCACTTATATAACAATATCTCTCCTTGTCGAAACTCAAAGGAATTGGGTTTGGCATTAATCCAGAAACCCGATCACTCCTTGAAGGCCTTACTGATGTGCTTTTTTCAAGGGCATCACAACGGGATGATTGAAGGAAATTCCAAAGTTGTGATTGGGTTGGCTGAAAGCCTGAATTTTTTGTTCTTGGAGATCATTGGTAGGATTCTCTCTTTGGAGGCAGAGATCAAGTGGGTTCCTGGACTAAGTGATGAAAAAGCTTTTTAAGTTGAACTAGGAGATACTACAATAGTTTCTTTCAAAGGACATGTTAACCCCTGTGAGAGAGAAATTGGTGTTTAGTCTGAATGAGGTTTCTGTTTCCTTTTGCTTGGTAGTCATTCATTTTGTGCACTGAATCATTTTTCATCGATCCCCATTTGTATTCGCTAGTCTTCCCCTGACCATTTCCTTCCCAATAAAAATACAATTGTTTCGCATCACAAGAAAATATAACACCAAACGGTATGTATCAGATAAACTATTTTGAATAGTATCACTCAGAACTATCACATGGGTCCTCCGGAACTGTGTGCGGTGCATAATCAAACAAGTAGGATCTTCGGATCAAGTGCAGTATTCTCAGTATAACAACTTTTTGCATTTTATAATATCAATACTAAATTTGGCGCTCTCTTCCTGTATATCGGACTAAAAGGCAACAAAATGCAACATGTTTGAGGATGTCCAGTAGTTCATAATCCCAATTTTGATCATATCTAAAGTTGTAAATACAACAAATAGATTGACAGCAGTACCATAAAGTCCTTGTGTCTAAATCAATCCCATTTTCCTGGTTTATCGGCAATTTATCAATTAACTGTATAACTAATTTTGACAAATTTACTTAATGAATAGCAAACGGATATAACTCCTTACATTGTAGAGATTGATGACCAATTCATCTGGGTTTGGTTGAAAGGCACTGTTGACATAAACAAACTACAAAAGAGAGAGAGAGAGATTAGTTAGCAAGCCTCACTATCTAGGAAGCCAAAAGTAAACCATTAAAAAACTATTTACCAATGTTTCCCTGTGAAGTTGGCGACAGAGAAAGTCGATCACTTTAGCAAATTTTTCATTTCCTGGAATCTGCAAGTTTAGGAGTATCAAGCACAAAAACATAAAGGGCCCGTTTGGGAACTCTTGTTTTTGTTTTTGTTTTGGGAACCAAAAAACAAGAACAATTCTTATTTTTGTTCTTATTTTCTCACCCAAAAGAACAAGAACAAAAAACATGTTTGGGGTCAAAAAATATATTGGTTCAATTTGGGGCCAAAAGACTTCTAGAGAGAGAAACCTATTGTTTTCTAGAGAGAGAAAGTTTTCTACATTTACTTTGCCGCCCATTCTCTACCCATTTCGTCCCTATTTCTCATAAGGGGTCGTAAATATTTTCAATTTTTTTTTTTCAAAAAATATATGGTGGTGGTTGAGGGTGGAGGGTGGAGGTGAAGGGGTCGTAAATATTTTCACTTTTTTTTTTTAGAGAGAGAAAAAAAAAACAGGTTTTTGTTGTTCCCTTGTTTTTTCTACTATTCACGAAAACATTTCCCAAATTGAGAACAGAACAAACAGTAAAAATGGTTGTCAAACATGTTCTGTTCTCCTGAACAGTACCAAAAAACAAAAATAAGAACAAAAACAAGGTTTCCAAACGGGGCCAAAGTAACATCTGATGCCACATGAGAGACGACTCATAGAAAAAAGGGATTTCAATAAAAATAGCTAGGTTAAGATTGATTAACAGTACTAAAACTTTGAAATCATTTACCAATTTATAATAATTTCTTAGTAGTTGAGAACTTGTAATCCATAAACAATGCATTGTCATTAATCACTGCATTTTAGTTGTAAAACATTTGTAATGTAGTCAAAAGGTACAGCGAATAGATATCATTCAAGTCTCCATTAATTGTGCTGAAATTTGAAATAAAGAACATGCTGGTTCGTCATTCAGGATGAACGTGCACACGTCCACTTAACGTCACATTAATGCAGACAAAAAAAGAAGCAAACAAATGAAAGGAGAAATCATTATGTGTGACCCTCAAGTATGGGTCTCGCACCAGTAATCTGACACGGTAACAGGAGAAACTCCACAAAAAAAAAAAAAAAATCAGGGCCATAACAACCTAGAAATAAGAATTTTGAATTGATTTTTCCTTTGTATTTAATGTTTTTCCTTTCCTAAGCAAAGTATGATTAAGCAACGCGCAATTCTGCAAAGGGATACAAACAAAGAAGTCACAGCCACTAGCAAACAGATACTAAGAAAAACAAATATTATCCCCAAAATCCGGCAAATAATAACAGCATGAGAGGAACAAAATCATATTTAACAAATTATTACTTCCTCAATATACTCGTTTAAATTTCTTTTGTTATCCTTTCCCGTTTCTCCTTTATTCTCTGTTTAACATGAGGAATGAAAGATAAATGGAAGGGAAAGGAGGAGGGATGGGAGAGTGTTTATCCTCTTTTGTTTGGTTGGATGGTAGGGACGGAAATTAAAATGGTAGAATTTGACAATTAGACCCTTGAAATGGTTATATAAGGGATGTACAATTTGCTTGCTTCCCAAGTTGTCTTTTTCTTTGTCTTTGAACTGCAATTTAGAGGCAATCTTGAAATTGATATAAAAGGAAAGTATATTTAAGACATATTCAAATTGGGGCCTATTTGTAGGAAAGCAGGAGAATTTAATAATTATCTTCTGCTAAGATGTTGGGTTGCCTAGAACTTTCTGTGCAAATTCTTTCTATGTCTTGTGCTCATTGCATCAAGTATAGCTCATGGATAATTTGATGGTTTGAGAGATATCTGTTCATTCCAGAAGAAAAAGAAGTTGGAGAGATGAAAATTCTGGCAATGTCTGATATAGTTTTAATTAGACAATGTAATTTTAATATTACATGTAAATCTACATCTCTTTGCACAAAAGTATTGACACCTTCGACACTTGTTAGATGGAGATGGTGACAGTGAAATTATTACTGAAAATGCTTCATTCGTGCATGGAGAACCTCCTCAAGATGACAGGGGACCCCCAAAAGCAGATTCTGAAGTGGAAATTCTTCATGAGCAAGTGACGAAGCAAATTATCAAAGAAGGTCATGGTCAGAAGCCATCCAAATATTCAACATACTTTTGTAAGTCAATAGCATGGCTCATTACTGTACTTATAACACGTTTCCTATGTTTGAGGAAACTGGTTATGAAGATTCTGTGTCTGGCTGTTCAGAATTTTAGTGACTACTATAACTTCACAAAAAGTGATAATGCACAATAGGGCCAAAAGCTATAGCTGAGAAAGCAGGAAACTAGGTCAAACATGTCAGGGTCTTCATGATATCTTTCATCCTTGATTCATAAGTGCAAATTTTCAATATTTATATATAGATGTATCTCGTACTATTCCCTCTGCCCAGAATATTAATAATAGTACCAGGCATTTCTAGTAAATTCTGTAATTTACGAATTCAGTGGTTAGCTTACTATGAGGATTAAATTAATACCTGCTAGAGGACAACCCACTTTCATGGGTGAGTTTTTGTAGTATCCTAATTTACATTGTTAATACATATGCTCTGATATTAGATAGACGTGGGATAGTTACCTTGATTTCCTTCCCAGAAGTTGTGCATGTCAATAAATTCGTTGGATCTGCTTATATGAAATTATTAGTATGATGTCCATCATTGGTTACTGGGTATAAGAACAGAGCAACTAAAATCAGACACCACAGATTTTAGTTGTGATTGTCAAATCCAATCTTCTAATAATTTGTTTTGGAACTACACTACCCAGTGCTTTAGACTCTTTTCAGCCAAGTAAGTTCGGATATCGTGATGCGAAAAGGAGGAGTGTTTGACCATGTTTTCTGTCATAGTGCACTATAGGGTGTGGACAGAAAGCACCCAACACAAATTTGAAGACACATGACAGGAACAACGACCATTTGAGTTGGGGTTGGGAAAAGGTATTTGCCCAATTGTTTTAACTTTTCACTTATTTAGAATTTTTATTTGTCTAAATTCTCACAGAATACACAAGTAAACCTGATTTTGGGTACCTCCTAGTAATTATTTTTGGTTGTTTGTATTTATGCACCAAGTATCAACAGAAAATTTTGATTGTTTTGGTGATTTTTTATGTTCTTATTATCATCAATATATATCTAGAAGCGATTTCAGTTGTTTGTATTGGTTTGGATTGTGCTATTTGATGACAGCCACACATTTTTTTTTCAAATTATTTTTTTGTCATCCATTACATGAATGCTCATTGCTCTTTTGTAACAGAGAAGAAAGAAATGACGGGACTGAGCATTGGTGTGTCTGGCATGAAATCTGGTGAATGTGCATTGCTGCATGTGGGTTGGGAATTAGGGTATGGGAAGGAAAGAAACTTCTCTTTCCCAAATGTTCCACCCATGGCCGATATACTATATGAGGTTGAGCTTATTGGGTTTGACGAAACCAAGGAAGTAAGTCATTCACAAATGAATTTTAGATGAATGTATTAATCCAATCCTCAGACCTTTAATTTATATATTATTTTATTTGTGATTTGGATCTTGTTAGGTCACTGACAACACAAGTATTTGTGTAGTATGTATTACAGGGTAAAGCTCGTGGTGACATGATGGTCGAGGAGAGGATTAGAGCAGCATATAGAAGAAAGATGGATGGAAATGCTTTATTCAAGGAGGAAAAATTGGAGGAGGCCATGCAACAGTATGAAATGGTTACGAACTTCTGTTCTTGAGCATCACTTGCTCTTCTATCATTCATTTTTGGCATTTAGTTTTTATAGTTTCTGTTCCCATATTCTTTACATAATGTATTGGTTTTGTTTGCATTATGCCGTAGCCTATATGGGAGATGACTTCATGTTCCAGTTATTTGGTAAGTACCAGGAGATGGCTTTGGGAGTAAAGAATCCCTGCCACCTGAACATGGCAGCATGCCTGATAAAACTTGTGCGACATGAAGCGGCCATTGGGCAGTGCAGCATTGTATGTACAGTTCACATCAGTTTTTATTTTCCTTTGCAGTTTTGTAAATCTGTTTTGTCAAACAAAAAGGGGCACATGGTAGTCCAAAAATATAGGCTTGTCTAAACAGCAGTTTTTATAATAAATTCGAATGAAGGCTAATTGTTCAATTAGAGCTCCTCTGTTATTCTGACATTCAACCTTAAAAGATTCATCTAGTTCATGCCGTCTTGATTTATCATGCTATTATAACATTATTGAAAACAAGCCTCTATATCCATATCACCTGTTGGAATAATAATTATCTGGGGCTTCCTTCTATCATAGAGAGATAAAAAAAATCACATCTTTTAAGTTTTAGTGGAAAGGTTGCCAGCAAAAACTGAAACCTTAGAGGAGGAGCTTCTGTCTAAAGCAGGGCGAGACAATTTTTTCGATAAATCTATCAGTTCTTGAAACAACTAGCTATGTTGCCTCCATGGGAGGTTTCATTAACAAATATTAAGTCCGCCACGTCATCAAGACTGACCCAAAGCTCACTTCTCTCTTTTCGAACAATAACAACCCAAGTGTACCCAAACTATACATTGGCAATATCACTAAACACTACTCTAAGATCACACACTCAAGTAATACACACAACTACAAATATACCATCTGCAAGTAAGATCGAAGTAGGTGAAAATTTGTGATACATATATGTATATACTATATATAGACACACATACACTACACAGAGAGATGCTTTATCATATATATATATATATATATATATATATATCTGTATGCATGTATAGGTGAGCTTTCGTCTGTGTTTTTAGTGGGTACTGAGAGCAAATGAGAAAGATGGCACTTGAGCAGAGGGGGCCAAGAAAAGCGGATGGTTTTTTCCTACTTAAAAGCGGGATGTGTTTTCTATAAGGGACTGCTTTTCGTCATATTTACGAATCGGCCATTTTATTTTGATGACGTTCTCATCTTTCACTTTAGATAAACTACGCCGTGTAGATTTGATGTTTCTTTTCTTTATTTGTTTTTCAACGCAATATATATACCCAATAAAAGAGACTTTTTAATTATTATTTTTAGTTGATTGCTCTTCTCTATTATACTAAGGTCCCGTTTGTCATGAGCTTTACTTTTGGTGTTTCTATTTTAGGCCGAAAACAAATGCATTTTCTTGGGTTGAGCAGGTTTGGTGTTGTTGATTTGTTTTGCACAGTAACACGAGTAAATAAATATGTTTCAAGAAAAAAAAAATATAACAATTTAAAGTTTTTATTGTTTTACAAGCCTCTTTTTTGTTTCTCTCTTTTTATGGGTCCCTTTTGGATAACCACTGAGGCTTGCAAATTTGCAATGCATCAGCTTAATAGCTCACAGTTGTCTAGGCCCAAAGAAAATTATACCACAAAGACCCTAATCAAGAATTGAGAGGACATTCCTTGAACTGGGTGGTATCTATATTGCTGAACAAGGCAATATTTATATATATACATATAAATTTCAATTTTTTTTTTTGTTTACCTTATTTGAGACACACAAACAGATGTATATATGCGTCACTGAATGAATTATACGTGAATGAGTATGGTTTTAGGTATAATTCTTAAAGCAAAATCGTAATATAAGATAGCCAACAGGTATCAAATAAAAAAATTAAAAAAACCCTAATCAAGAATTGAGAGGACATGCCTTGAACTTTGCTTGCTTCAGAATTGGGGCACCACCAGCTGCTCTCAGATGAATAACAACTGCATCAAATATAAATTAGGGCATTACAGTATTCCCAAAACCCTATATTGAGAGATTGATGAATTGAAAGCAATCTTAAATATGAAGAGTTGTTTATGATGGTAAACAGTGACTGACCTTTACGAGAAGCCAAAGGGTCCAAAGCCATCAGGAGAGAGAGAGAGACCGATTGAGGAGGGTGGAGGAGGTATATATATATATATATATATATATATATATATATATGATTTGGTTAGGGAGATGGGAGAAGTAATATGATTTGTTTACCAAACTAATAAGCCGATTTTGAGTTCTCCGTAAGACATAGTTGTTTATATTAAGAAGTCAACCGAAATTAACAAGTAATATTAAGTTAAAATTAATTGTCAGTAATATTAAGTTAAAAATTATTTGTATATATAAATATATATATATCAAAGACTCGTTAGTTCACTCTCACAAAGCCGAGAGAGAGAGAGTGTGTTTCAGAAGCAGTATTACCATGTCAATGTCAGGAGAGAAAGTAGACTCTCTCACTCTCTCACAAGCGAACCTTCACCAACCCCCCTCTTCTCATCCTCACCTCCTTCAACTCAATCAAGCCCTAATCTCATGCTCCAAAGTAAGCCATTCCATCTATACATACATCTATATATATATATATATATGTACACACACATACAAATATGTACATACAAGATTCTGCGTATATGTTCTAGGGTTTTACATCACACTTGTTTCCACTTTCATTTACAGTCAACTGAAGCCGGAGATTTCAAACAATCCGAGCAATCAATTTCGGAACTCACCGACTTGCTCAATTCGATTTCTGATGCATTTGTGTCAGAACCAGAAAACGAGGGTTTAGAGAACGAAGCACTTGCGATTCTCACTGAAATCCACCGATTCATAACTCAACCTTCATTGGACCAGGTCGCTTTATTGACACTGATCATTGTTGCTGTGTTTGATTGATTTGTATGATGATATGTATATGGTTTGGTGTTGCAGACAGTGATCGATGCGCTCTCTTTCGAGCTACCGAAGGTGGTTGCTAGGTTTGCTAGCGCGTCTCCGAGGTTTGTGGAGATTGCTGAGCGTGTCATTGATCATTTCATTCGGACATGTAGTCCCCGTGACATGATTGCAGTTCTTTGTGAGGTATCTTATTTGTTGCATTGAGTGAACCTTTTGATAATGTTTGTTTTTCTTTCTGATTGTTGCTTAGGAATAGAATAGTGGGTCACGAACTGTGATTTGATTGATGATGAAGAAAATGAATTATTGGTCGACAGAATAATTATGGAGTCTTATCGAGTCTGACTCACAGTGAGATTCAGAGTTATTTGATGCTTTTGGGTTGAGAGTAACAAAAAATTGTTGTGAGTAGCTAATATATTTTCTAGTGAGGTAGTTGGTCTTTTTTTTATTGTGTCTGACTCATAACGACATTCAAGTTATTTGGTGCTTTTGGTTTTGGATTGATAGTAACAAGAATTGTTGCGAGTAGCTAATATATTTTCTAGTGAGCTAGTTGATATTTTGAGGATTAACAAAAACTAATGATGGGTGGAGATATTTTGTTTGGAAAAAGCATGTTTGCCTAATTAAACTCCAATATATGGGATATAATGGCAAAATTTTGTATGCATGTAATGCAGGGGGAGCTTTGCTAAGTATATCATAAATTTTCAAATTCGGTTTGGAAATGTAGGCTAGTGGTAGTTACGTAATATGGGACGTTAGTGATAGAGTAGTGCAGTAAGCATTGTCTTTGCAGATGTTTTTGAATCTTGAACTAAATCTTGTAAAAGTTGGAATTGAGAATTGATTCTTGTCGTTCTTTATACAATTGGGAAGGATTGTAATACATTTATGTCAATGAAAGAAGGGCTGGATACCGACTTTTCTAAATCTTGGTGTTATTGATATTCATGGGCAGTGTGTTACTTATTTATTTGAATACCTTCAAGAATTTATCTGCAAGTCCTCTGGTCATTCCAAAGGGATTATATAGTTCCTTGTTAGACATAATATAGGAAATCTAGGTTTAATTTGTTACAGTCTTACTTTTTTTAGCTTTACAACTAATCTATTTGTTTTAATAGGAAAGAAATTATGATGTTTCCATTGTTGAGAGGTGGAATTAGAATAACTCAGAGATTAATCTATATTACTCTAGAGAATAATGTAGAGAGAGAAGATTTCCTAATCACTTCTATAGGATTTAACAGCTAAAAGAGAAGTTATTTGTCTGGGCTTCAATTTCATAACAATTTGGTAGTCTGGTGGTTTAATTGCTAAGGGTTAGGTGCAGGCATACATCGACTTGTCAAATTTCCAAACAAATGACACATGAACACTGCTTAATATTCTTACTGTTTAATATTTTTATTTTATTTTATTGTCTAGGTACAATAGTGTCTTTATATAACATAGTATGCAATATAGACATGCCATTCATTCAAAATTTAATGAAGAAATTAAATTATTGCCTATGGTTTTTAGGTGTATGTCCAACCAAAAGTGTGGACAACATATCCCATAACCATGCTTTATGTGTGTCAGAGACTAGTACTTCACCAACTATTGGAAGTTCATGTAACATTGGTTCAGGGGTGCATGTTGCAACAACTTGATAGATGAGGAGCGTTTAGTGCAATCTGGCCTTGAAAGAAAAAGTAAAACATTTTAGGTTTGCTTCTGATGGGGAGCATTGTGTGACCACATAAACGGTGTGCGTTTATTAAGAATCAAACTCACAACCAAAAGTCAAATGCATCTTTGGGGTATTGGAAGTTCATGTAACATTGGTTCAGGGGTGCATGTTGCAACAACTTGATAGATGAGGAGCGTTTAGTGCAATCTGGCCTTGAAAGAAAATGTAAAGCATTTTAGGTTTGCTTCTGATGGGGAGCATTGTGTGACCACATATGCGGTGTGCATTTCTTAAGAATCAAACTCACATAACCAAAAGTCAAATGCATCTTTGGGGATGACTAACAATTGAACTAAGGAATTAAAAACGTAAATTTCTAAATGCTTCTGGTAAAAAAATTGGAGCCCCCCCCCTTCCCCAATCCCCTTCCTTTTCATTATTTAGTAATTACTGACAGTTTTACGGCTTTGATTTCACTGATCTAATGCTTCGTAGCTTTTTGTTTACAATTGTGAAGGCACTAGGTTCTCCAAGCAAGATGTTCAAAGCTCATGGTTATTTTGATCCTCTTCTAAGCGGGTTGACCAGAGGTAATATTATCATTACCTCCCTGATGAATTGTATAGAATATTAGAGCCATTAAATGAGTTGGTGATATTCGTCCGTCCCCCCCCCCCCCCCCCCCCCCCCCCCCCCACCCACCACCTCTTCCTTCTCTCTCTCTCGCTGGTGAAAGTTTCAGTAGCTCATACAAAGCGGATTTGCAATTGGATTTCATTTTGGGATGTGCTTGACATGTATTTACTCCATTTGATCTCTTTACTTTTCCTATTAGGCGTAGCTATTTCTCTCTGCTCATGATCTTTTATTGGTCATGAAGGACTCATGTTCCAGAAGCACATTTGTTCATGAAACTTTAGTACCATATAGCATATCTTCAAGGTGCCTCCAAACATTGGGATGCCTTGCAATTAATTTCACCCGTACTACATCATGCTGTTTTAAACGTTAATGCCTTCTTTGGTTCAACTAAACCCAATATATGTCATAATATTGTTGTTGAGAAATGTAGAGCTAGTTTACCAAAGTTTTATGAATAATATATTGTAAAAGGAAATGCAAGAGAAATTGCGGAAACAGTAGCTCACACTTATATTCATGTTATACTACATATATTCAGTGTCATGCTTCTTATTTTTCCTTCCATTTGGAACATGTCACATGCTTGAACCTGATGCAAAGCTCCTGCTAGATTCTGGAGGAGTATTGCTGATCACTTGTTGAATTGCATTGCAATCTTACTTTAAACTCCTAATGTTGTATGGTAAAGGAAATTGCAACTAGGCAACCAATCTATTAATGAATGGTGGTGTAATTTTTTTTCCTTTTCTTTTCTTTTCTTTTCTTTTGTGTTGTGGTAAATTTTCTTCGCGAGGGTGCACTGACAAAGCAGCTGTGTGTTTGATGTGAAATTTTATCTTGCCAGTACCTGGAGATTGCTCCTTGTAAGGCGACTGCGTTTCTTAGCCATATCTACCCATATATCAAGAACAGCCATCGTTCTGATCTACTTGTCTGTTTCCCGTATTTTGTTTTTTTTGGTTTTCTTTACCGATTGAAAGGAATTTCTAACATTGAAATCTTGGGTACTCGGACCTCTTTATGGCCAAGTCTTGAGCACCTGTCACGAACTTAGTACCAAACAAGAGTTGTTACATATCAGATTCACTTCTGAATTGTGCGCAAATTCTCTTGTAATTTTGTTCCATTTAGTCTATATTTTATTTATAAATAGCATTTGACAGTGATGAAGGTGTAGATGCTTTATACTTTGACTGCAGTGGTCTGAGATCTTAGATAGTTTTCGGCGTCATATATATATTATTGCGTTTTTCAGTTTTTGTTGCAATTCAGAGACGTCACTTTGAGCAAATTAAAGCAGCAGTCCCTGTAGTCCTCAATGTTTTAAAGGCCGTGTCTTTAGACTCTGATGATGGAGACGAAGATTCTAAGGACATATTTGACAGATCAATAGGCATTGCCAAATCTATACAGGCTGTTTGTATAAAGTTGGTATGTGACGCTCAAATATATTCTCCTTGATTTACTATGGTAATGTTTTCCTTTTTAGACTGATCCTTATAATATATATTTCCTTATTGCAACAGGATGCCAAAGCAAACGAAAAGCTCCGTGCTCTGCTAGGCCTTTTTGTCTTGCAAATTATGGTCATTACTCTATGAATTCCCCATTATTTTTTGTTATTTCTTAAGTTCCTGATATGACTCTTCATATGTATATATGTTGGTTTGCTTCGTTAGTAGTTTATATGTTCTTACTATATATGTGATGATCTGATGCTTTCTTTGTTGTTAATTTTTCTTCAACTTGCAGGCTCTTGTTTCAATTAGCTTGAGAGATAAGCTTTCAAGCTGTCTGCATTTGGTGATACAACTGTCACAGTTTCTCCGATCGTGTAATTTATCATATCTTGGTTTAATAACAGGGTATGATATAGATACAATTACTAGCATTGTTCTTGGAGGTAAATTTGTATCAATTATGATATTATGATCCTGCTCTGTTGCTTTATATTTGTGCCAAACATGATTAAATATTAACTGCCACCACCATTTGTCACTGAGTGTCATTACGGATCGGTTGGGAAAGGCTCCATCACTGTTATTGTACAATATAGATTTTAATGATACCAAAACAGAGATGGGTGGGCTGTTGCACTATGCTGTGGTACCGTAATAGTTCTTACAACCATGCCAGATTGTAAATTTGACAGCTACCTCCAGCTTGTCCAAGAATTACTATGTGAAAGAATTATACGCATTATTCGGGCCATTTTTTGACAGCTTAAGGCTTTGGAGCTAGTGGTTAATCTATATTGTACGAGATGTTTTGATTCTGAGAGTTTTTGGGTTCAACTATCTTTTGTTATATTTATTAAATTGTTGTATTTCTATGTTTGCATGCCATTTGGCATCCACTAGAACTATTTGGGAGAAAAAACTCCTTATTAGACAAACAACTAGGCTATTAGAGAGGATGTTCTTATGGGTCTTGCATTCTTAAAAGCTCAATATACATTGTTTGACTTTTGGAGCTAGTTGTTTTTGGTGCTTGCTATCAGACCTTTGATTCCAGGAGATATCAGATTCAAGCCTCTCCATTGCCTTTATAACTCTGTTTTGTTTGCATGTTTGCTTTTTGTATTTATGTTTTCACCCTGTTTGTTTTGTTTGTCAATCTCTATATGCAAGAAGGTTAACAAAATGGAGTTTGTGAGAACTTAAAATATAGGGTTTAACGTTTAAAGCTTTGCGAGCAAGTAGTTGTTAAACCGCATTAGATGAGGATCATCAATATCTCCCTAATTAGCAATAATTGACCCTTGAGCTTCACAATTCAGCATAATTAAGCCTTTTTCTCTAACAGATTTGGACTTCGAAATGAATCTTGTTTTAGAGTCCCTGTATGGTGAATGGTAAAATGCTCAGGTGCATGAGCATGAGAAGGCATGTTCAAATCTTAATCAACCATTGTATGCAAATAATGCGAAATGTTAGGCCTGCATTCAATCCACCACTAATACCACCCTTAATTAATGGAGCCCACACTGAGTAATGACCCTTTTTAAGTGGATTCTGTTTTGCCAGTCCGTGGTATTTAACAGATATATTTCCAAACCATCTTAATCCATTTAGTTTTAGGCTTTCCCGTTCTCTCTAGTTAGAGCTATGGATAAATCAAGTTATTAAGAGTCAACAAGGATTGGGCTTGATGAAATAGTGGCTCGAGCTTGTTGTTTAAGATCATCTAATAAATGAGCCAAACCCAAGAACCTATGACTTGGCTCACTACTCTGAACTTTCTCATGGGCATGCATTTGTAAACAGACTTAGTAAGACTTGTGAACCTGAATTGTGTATTTGTGAGTGTTGAGGTTTATAATCCAATACGTCTCATTATCAGTCTTGGTCTAAAACAAAAGCTCAAGTTACAGCCAGAGATTAAGCTTGAAATTGGCTAAATGAGAGGTCAAGCTCAATGAGAAATAAACAAGTTGAGCTCGAGCACTCGTATTGGGCTCGACTGAAGCTCAGATAGCCGAAAGCTCGGCTTTGGTCATTTAAGGCTCTATCCCTAGTGTTACCGTAAAAGGCAAAATTCCAGCTTTGGCAAGTAATATCCATCATGCATTGGCTGTAACTCTTGGCAGTTACTGATTCCCATGATGCATTGGCAATGTTCTTAATTCCGTTGCAATGCGATGTTGAGCATTACCACAATCACTAGCGTAATTTAAATCAGGATGCCAAGTTGAAAAAAGTTTATTGGAGTTTTTATACAAGTTTTTTCCTATAATTAGTGTTTGAGTTCTTTTGTTTAACATTCTGAAACATGTACAGATGACGAAGATGAATATGTGAGTTGTTTTTCTCATGTCAAGCATGGAGCGTCTCTCGCAGGTTTGTAGTGTTCAATATAGATCTTTCTTATCTCATTTTTCTCCCGATCCCTAAGTTTGTTGCCAAGTATTTACGCGTAATCTTTAAACTTGTGCCATTTCCCTGTTGATATTGATGTAGTGATTTGGGGTCATATGTCCAATGAGGTTGTTCAGGCTGCTGAGGAAGATTTATCTGCTGTGAAGGATGAACTTTGCAGAAACCAGACTACAAGGTGGCTAGCAATAGGAATGCTAAAGCACATATTTTCATGTGTTGAGTTATCATGGGAGTTGAAGAAGCATGCTATCATTTTATTACTTTCCACTGTGAATGGAAATGCTCCCCACAAATATGATAGTGACCATGTGGACTACTCAGCTCATATGACTAGTCTTTTTGCTTCTTTGCAGGTAGTTCTCACCATCTTTTGAGTTTATCGACAGTAATTTACTCATTATTTCTCTAACTTTTGAAAGAAACAGTTCAGGCTATTGAGATGGTCATTATGTATGCACCAGATGCAGATTTACGGAAGAATGCTTTTGAAGCACTGAAAATGGTAGAGTTCTGTTTTCTGTCTTTCAAAGTTTCTGATTTACTTGCATCAAGCTGTCAAGATGCTTTCCCAAATATTTAAACAACCATTACATATCAGCATATTGCAGTTTTGATCCAATGTGGTGTCTTTTCTCTTGTCTATTGTTTCTTGGCAACAACTACTAAGTTCTCTTCTGTTACGTGCCTTATGGAATGCTCTGGATGTTTCTGTTATCACAATTTGATCTCTTGTGTGATTGTATGCTTTCTGCCATATGTACTGACATAGTTTTCAGTATATAGAGGTCGAGAATATAGAATGCTTAAAGTGTTTGCAGATGGTGTAAGGTAGAGTGAGTTTATTTTTTCCCCGGGTAATAGGTTGGGTTTCGTTTGTTGTTTAGAAATGCAATTATATCGTAGCTTTCATGAGTTCTCTTGGTAATTGAATCGTATGCTTACATACTTATTTTGCCCCTCATAAGCAGGTTCTTGGTGATATTCCACCTTCCTTAAGATTTGATGTTTTACAAGCTTTGATTAAAAATAGTGACTCATCTTCCATGGTAAGCCATTGAGTTCAGCTGATAAGGGCATGGAATTTCAGTTCTAGGGTCGTTTAAATTTTCTGAAGTGGCCGTTACATTGTGCAGATGGCAATTCTCATGGGTCGTCTTAAAGAGGAGATGCACATGGAAAATTGCCAGAAAATTTTGGTAGGAAATGAGGAGGACATACAGGCCAAAGAGAAAGCATCCCAGTTGGCATTGTTTTGGTGTCCTGGCGTCCTTGATTTGGTACAGGCAGTTTTGAGGCCTCCACAGGGAGGACCTCCATCTCTCTCCGAATATAGTGATGCGGTATTTTTCTTTTATATAATAGATATGATTTTCTTTTTGATGACTTTCTTGGCTAATTTAGTGCATATTGGCATATATTTCTCTTTGAAAATTGTCTGATTTCTCTATGTGCTTTTACGTTTTGAAAGTTTTGTAAGTTTATTCTACTTCAAAATCAATTATTTGGTTTTCCTAATGACTCATAAACATTTGGTCTTCTATTGGAACTGAATTCGATGGCATTTTCTGCGATAATTAGGGGACTGCATTAACACGAGGAGGAAATAATGAAATATTCTCTCTTTGGATGGTCTCCGCTCCTATTTGAAAAAAGAGAGATAAAGAGAAAATACATGCAATTGAGACGGATATGAATTATATCGACTTTCCCTTACTTGATCCCAAGATCTTCTTCACGTAGTTCTACATTCTTATCCTGAAAATCTGAGCTTGTATAGGCATTTTGGACGACACTATTTTAGCCCCATTTTTCTTCTTTGAAATCAAAGAAGAATTTCTTTGTAGAAAAATCCTTCATTTTGCACGTTATCCCTCAAATATATGGTTTCTTTGATTCAAAATTTTGAAGATTCGAGCTTCCACCCCGGTTTCCAGATGACAATACTTGAAATTACTTATGAGGCTGATGAAAGAAGGAGAAGGCATCCTCCAAACTTGAAGGGGAACAAAAAGAAGAGGTACAGAAGAATAAGACAATTCACGATAATGGAGAAAAACACGGGTCTGTTAGCTCTTTGAGTCAAAAGGATAAACCTTAATATGCTATTTGCCAACCAAAAGGTTCATTTTAAGGCCCATTCCATCGAGCTATATGGATCAGCATATCTAGATGGATTGACCAGACTGCTTAGGCCTCGAACAAATATTTAGTGTGCAGCAGAATGCTTTGCCTCTGTAATGAATAAAAGAAAACATCTTGCTACTCAGCAAGTTTGGTGGATTTGCCTAGTAGTTACTCTAACAAGCTTCTATTCACAACTATTGTTAGACTTCATCCTAGTAGTTCGTATGTACCAAATATTTCCATTTGCTAGTGTAATTGGCACTAGATTCGGTTTCGATGGGCCTGGTGGTGCAAGAAGTAATAACATTAGGCCTGGTCTTAATAGGGCTGAGAAACTTAAAGCTATTTTCCATCCTACTGGGTCAGGTTATGGGTTGGGTGTTTCGGGTGTGGAGGGTATGGAGCCGGGTCAACCCGGATGGGATCCAAGCGATGTGGATCCGGGTATGGAGCCCGACCCGGATCCGACTCGATTTGTATCAGAATCGACTCGCGATGGCGAGGGTTTGGAGCGGAATTTCATTCCGAATGTAATGGTTGGCGGGTCGTTGAAGGATGTTGCAGTTGTAAGGGGAAATGGGGTTGACGAAGGCTTGGAAGCTGGGTCGGGGCGTAGAGGAAAACAGGCTGTTGTCAGAGGCATGTCGCGTAGGATTCCTATGAAGCGATGCTTTGTTTTCGATGGTCTGAGGCTTGGTGTCATGCGGCGAAGTGGGCAAGAGAAAGGGATGCGCAGGTCAGTTGGCCCTTTGTTTCTGTCGGCAAAGCAGGGGCGTGGTATCAATGTGTGCTCTGGTGTTCATTGTATTTCTGGGGTTGATACAGTAGGTGTGGAATATCTAACCATTGATGCGGTGCCAAGGTCAATGGGTAATGGGTCCAATCCTACAACTGATATGTCTTCATTTGGGGAGTTTGAGTCTGGCAGTGAAATGGGCTATTCAACAGGCAATGAAGATGATGTTTATAGCAGTAATGAGAGGTCTGTGGTGATGGAGGATAGGGAGGCCAGTGGTGATGATGCTTCGGGTGTGTTATCGGTTGTCTTGGAGGGTTGCGGATCGAAACAGTGCAAGGAGTTGGAGACTATGGAAGTGTTGGAAAATGTGTTACCCGTTGTAATTGATATTTCGGAACTGAATTCGGAGAATTGGGTGAAGGAAAATGTTGTGAACGTTGCTGCATTGGTAGGGGTCAAGTTTGGATTACACAAACAGAGAGGGGATGAGCTTATTCTGGACTTGGTGAAAGAGTCGGTGGAAGAGAAGAATAGTAAGGATAGAGCAGTGGTGGTTCATAGATCTCCTTCATATTGGAAGGGTGAGAGAGAGTTGCGTAATTTGGTGTGCACGGTGAATTATGATGGGTGTGGGAGTGGATCCAAGGGTACCGAAGGGGAAAGGAGTGGGGGAAGACGGATGGGTGGGGCGGTTTAGATTGTTTCTCATGTTGTTACGACTAGTGTCATGGAATGTACGGGGGATAAATTGCCCGGAAAAGAGGAAGATAGTTAGATTGGCTCTTGGGAAGTGGAATGCACATGTTGTCTGCCTACAGGAGACAAAGTTGGAAGCGGTGAATGATAGAGTGATTCGAAGCTTGTGGGGTAATAGGTTTGTGGAATGGGCTTTTATGGCATCTAGTGGTGCTTCGGGAGGTGTGATTGTGTTATGGGATAGGAGATGGGTCTCGTTACGGGATACTCGTATAGGCCGTTTCTCGATTTCATGCTCTTTTTCCATGGTGGAGGATGGTTTTGATTGGGTGTTCTCAGGTGTTTATGGGCCAGGGGATGATGGGGGGAGGTTGGTGATGTGGGAGGAGCTTAGTGATGCCAGGCATGCGTGGGAGTTACCTTGGTGTGTGGGTGGGGATTTCAATGTGGTTCGGACGCCCGATGAGAGATCTACGGGGGGACGATGGACCAGGGCGATGGCTGATTTTTCAGAGTTTATTGACAGACAGTCGTTGCATGATTTACCTCTCAGTGGGGCGTCTTATACGTGGTCCAGTGGTAGGGCGACACCGACTTATTCCCGTATTGATAGGTTTTTGGTATCAGGTGATTGGGAGGAGCATTTCCCGGGTGTTATTCAGACTATTGCTACCAGATTTACTTCTGTTCATGTTCCTATCTTTCTGGATTGTGGGGGTATCTCTTCAGGTAAATCTCCTTTTAGGTTCGAGAATATGTGGCTCAGGGCAGGGGATTTTCAGCAGCGGATGGCGGAATGGTGGGCTTGTCCGGTTGGCTCAGGTTCTCCGAGTTATGTGTTAGCTTCAAAATTGCGAGGTTTGAAGTCATCTCTCATTTCATTGAACAAAGAGGTTTTTGGTAACATTGTGTGGCGTAGGAATGTGCTTCTGGCAGAGATTGATGATATTGATAGGGCTGACTTGAGTGGGGGGGTGGATGAGAGCATGCGATTGAGGAGGGCACAGTGTTTGTCGGATATTGAGGAGATTGCAATTCAAGAGGAGATCTCGTGGAGACAGAAATCTCGGGTTATTTGGTTACAGGAAGGGGATAGGAACACCAAGTTCTTTCACCGCTCGGCAAATGCACGGAGGAGGAAGAACTTTATTGGGAGCTTAACTGTGGAGGGTTCTTTGTGCGAAACTGAGGAGGAGACTCGTGCGGCGATTCCTCCGTATTATCAGAGGTTATTTACCGAAAGTGAGAGTTGGAGACCGAATCTGGATGGACTTGTTTTTTATGTTATTGATGAAGGGGATCGTGACATGTTGGAGATTCCTTTCTCTGAAGAAGAGGTTCTGAAGGCATTGAAGCAATGTAATGGGGATCGAGCTCCTGGGCCGGATGGTTTCTCTATGTGTTTCCTTCTGGAGTGTTGGCCTGTTGTGCGGGAGGAGGTAATGGCCACTTTTTGTACTTTCCATGAGGAGGGCCGCTTTGTGAAATCGCTTAATGCCACTTTTATCTCTCTTCTCGCAAAAAAAGGGGTGATGAAGGACATTAAGGATTTCCGACCGATTAGTCTTGTTGGGTGTGTGTACAAGTTGATTGCGAAAGTTCTTGCATCTAGGATGCGCGATGTTCTGGATGGTGTCATATTTGATTCTCAGAATGCTTTCATTGGGGGTCGACAGATTCTGGATTCTACCATTATTGCTAGTGAGATGGTGGATGCTAGGTTGCAGAGTGGTATCCCGGGGGTTTTGGTGAAGCTGGATGTGGAAAAGGCGTATGACCATGTGCATTGGGGTTTTCTTTTGTATATGTTGGAGAGATTGGATTTTGGGGTGAGATGGCGCAGATGGATTCATTTTTGTATCTCATCGGTTCGCTTTTCTGTGATTGTGAATGGGTCACCATTTGGTTTTTTTGGGAGTTCTCGTGGTTTGAGGCAAGGAGATCCTTTATCTCCACTCCTTTTCCTTGTAGTAATGGAGGCTTTTAGTCGGATGATGACCAGAGCCACTGGATTGGGGCTATTACGAGGATTCAGGGTGGGCGAGGTCGCACCTCAGGTTGAGGATGTTTCACATTTATTATTTGCTAATGATGCTTTAGTATTTTGTGATGTGGCTGTGATGCAGTTGCGGTATCTCCGATGTATATTGGTATGTTTTCAGGCGGTCTCGGGTCTGAAGATTAATACTTGCAAATGTTCGTTGTTTCCGGTGGGTGAGGTGGACAATGTGTCTGCTTTAGCTTTAGCGTTGGGGTGTAGAGCGGATCAGCTTCCTACGGTGTATTTGGGTTTGCCATTGGGATCCTCAGGACAGCGACATGCATGTTGGGGCTCGGTGGTGGACCGGGTGGAAAGGTGTCTTGCAGGTTGGAAATGGCAGTATCTTTCTAAGGGGGGGAGGCTTACTTTGGTGAAGAGTACGTTATCCAACCTACCTACGTATGCATTGTCACTTTATCGTATTCCTAGCGGAGTGGCTCAGCGGATTGAGAGAGTTCAACGACAGTTTTTATGGGGTGGTTGTAGGGAGGGTTACTCTATTCCTTTGGTTCGGTGGGAAGCAGTCTGTCGGCCCTTTCAGGACGGAGGTTTAGGTATCCGTCGAGTGTTGCCTTTTAACAAGGCTCTGTTGGGAAAGTGGTTGTGGCGCTTCGGGACGGAAAGGGATCGTTTGTGGAGGAGGGTGATTGCGTGTCGTCATGGCGAGACTAGAGGCGGTTGGTGTTCTGAGGAGGTTAGGGGTCGGCGCGGTGTGGAGGTGTGGAAGGATATCCGACAGGGATGGGACTCTTTTGTTTCTTGTACCAGGGTTAGAGTTGGGGATGGTCGTTGTATTCGTTTTTTGTCGGATTGGTGGTGCGGTGCGGGCTCTTTGGAGTCCTCGTTCCCTCAGCTCTATAGGATTGCTCGGGACTGTCATGCTTCAGTAGTTGACTGTTATCATCTTGATACCGGGACGTTAGTGTGGGATGTCAGTTTTGTGCGGTGCCTTCAGGACTGGGAGTTGGAGGAGGTCTCTGCGTTCCTGGAGCTTTTATACTCATTGTCTATAGGGGGTGGAGCGGATTCATTGATTTGGAAGGCGACTACTTCACGACTTTTTTCAGTTTCTTCCTTTTTTCAATGTCTCCTGCCGAGGACGAATGATGATCCTTTTCCTTGGAAGGCGGTTTAGCGTTCGAAGGCCCCTCATAAGGTTGTTTTCTTCACATGGTTAGCGGCGAGGGGTCGGATTCTCACTTTGGATAGGTTGCGACGGCGGGGCATGTTTTTGGTCAATCGGTGTTTTTTGTGCAAACAAGATGGGGAATCCGTTGATCATCTTCTTTTGCATTGTCCGTTTGCTTATGACTGTTGGTGTTTTATGTTATGTTTGTTTGGTGTTCATTGGGTGATGCCTGCCTCGGTTTGGGAGGTTTTGCTTTCTTGGAGGAGTGTGTCGATTGGCTCACATGCACGTATTTTCTGGAGAGTGGCTCCTCTTTGCCTTTGGTGGATTTTATGGTTGGAACGCAATAGGCGTTGCTTTGAAGGTGTCGAGTCCCCTGCGAGGGTGTTAAAACATGTTTTTATTTTCTATCTATTTAGTTGGGTGGAAGGGCGAAATTGTCTATAGAAGAGAGAATTGAGTTTATGAGTTCTCTTGGCCCATAGGGGTCGTTGTATATGGGATGCATTCCCCTCTTGAATGCGTTTCTTTTTTATAAATTACTTACTTATCAAAAAAAAAATTTGTGTTGTCATTAGAAGTCTATGTAGCAAGGTCAGAATCTTCTAAATATGTGGGAAATGGGCTGCAAGATGCTAATAACTGTGAGCATGAATGGCAGTACCCTGAGCAGTTTGTTCTTATTTTTCTTTCGACATGACCTTGTAACTGAATAGTTCCTCTTTCTCATTAATAAAGCAAACTTCAAAAAAAAATTGGTTTTTCATATTTTGCAGGTTCTTTCGGCCCTCAACCTGTACAGATTTGTAATCATAACAGAGTCCAAAGGTAAAACTTACAGTCGTGAAATTGTTTGTAACTTTGCTATTTGGTTTATAGAAATGATTTTTTGTTCTTGTTGTGGAGTTCATCTGGTTAACAACTTTTTCTCGAGTCTGGATGCTGATAATCATCTTGTCTTTTTTATGCATATGCTTATCAGCACTTGCACTAAGATGGTTGTGTTGGGGCATTTTAGATTTTAATTGATTAAAAACACGAGTGGTCAGAATCACAGCTCAAGTATTTTCTTTCCATTCTTTTAGGCACCGTGCACAAATATATTTTGGTTTAAGCATGAGTTCTTATGACTCTGAGAAGCAGTTCACATGAGATTACATCAGCTTAGCTGCTCTAAGACCATCTGACGTTTAAGTTTTTTTCGCTTTCATTGCTTTACCTATGACCAAGAATTTGAGTTGGTGGTCGCTAATAAATTTCCAACTTCTGCATGAGCTTAGAGTTGCTTTGCAAAACGAAATCACATGGGCTAGAATCCACAAGTCATGCCTGATTGTCAATGATATATTGCAAGCACACAAGTCGTGTTGGTCATCTTTGAGAGAAAGGAAGAGAGTTTTAAATTGCATTTAACTATACCATGATTGTCATTTTATGAAGGATAGGATTGTAGTTTAAAACTTTGTAATCACTGATCACCATCAGTAAGGAAGAATCTTTCTAAATCATAAACTGGGTTGTAAATGACACTTCTTTACTGATAGGAATAAAACTAATTCTTCAGAGAAAGTGCTTTTCCCCACTGAACTTTAGCAAAGTGTTCATCACCGCCTCAACAGAACTTGGGAGGCCAGTACGAAACTAAATGGTCCTCTGCAAAACTGGTCTCTCTTGTTCAACTAGGAGCATAGTTCCAGAATTTCTACAGTTTGTCCCTGATGTAAATGCAAATTTTGAGCTGACAAAGGAGAATCTGATTTGTTGGATGTTGTGTGTATTTCTGACTGCAATGTTGAATGGAACAGGGAAAACCAACTACACTGGAGTACTCTCCCGGAACAACTTAGAGAAGGCCTACAGTGAATGGTTTCTACCTCTTCGAACTCTAGTAACAGGCATTGTGACGGAAAATCAGAAGGATTACGATGAACTTGCCATTGACACAGTATGTGCCTTAAATCCTATTGAGTTAGTCTTATACCGATGCATTGAACTTGTTGAAGAAAAGCTGAAGCATAGTACTTAGTTCATTATCTTAATGAATTATGTTCGAGTCATCAATTGTGAAATATCATCCAAGTTTCCAAGGAATTTAGGTACGGAAACTTGGGCGGTTATACATTGTTGTTTTATATATTCCAACTTGGAGATTGTATAGTTATACCTTAATGCAGAGTTGAAATATCCACATTTATTCTACATGAAATTAGGTCTTACTATCTGTTTAATTTTCTAGTAATTGGAAATGCTCCTTATTTTATTGGATCAACAAGCATCATTATGTGGTTTGACTTATTATTGGAGTCTTTGATAGTATCCATAATTGACCTATGTGAATCCTCAATGTTCTCTGATATCTGGTGATTTCAATTTTCATGGGCACACTATATCTTTCAACCGAAAATATTGAAAGCAAGCAAAACCTGGTTGCTTTGTTCCATATTAATTTCGATTTGCCCCTCAGGTGTGTGTTTGTGCGCCAATTGGGTTTGATAAAGAGAGTGTTTATGCATATTGGTCCAATTTTAAGGTGCTTTTTCTTTGGGTTAAAAGCTTGAGGTTCTTTCTGTTTAGTGTTTTGTAAATGGCTGCCACTTTGCTATTTTTAGTTTATTGTAAGAAAAAAAAAATACTCAATAATCTCGGACTTATGCACAAATAGTTGATTTAGTTTTATAATAAGGTGAATAAGCATTTTGTTTGTGTCACCCATGGTTCGCCCATTAGCAATTTTGGTCTCGGTATCGGTGTAACGGATTCGGACCGATAACGGCATGTAGTATCGGCACTTTTTCAAAAGCATTATGAACCATATACCGTAACAGTGAACCATGGCGCCCCTTTCTTGGCTGAGACAAATAGTGTGAGACTATCTACCAACTTCTCAAGGAGGGTGGACCTTCATTAAAAAACTGAGAGAGAGATTATAACAAATATTAATATAGTGAACACCTCATAAAATTGACATTTTAAGTGGAGTGATATTGTAGTGTACAGTGTGACAAATGATTCTCTAGGTGTTATTGTGATGAGATGTCTGTGCAGTATCGCTCATAAGAAGACCAAAAAGTGAATACTGAAAAAAGAAATATTAGTACTAGGCCAAAAAATACCAGTATAATCAATGAAAAAAGTTTCGTCTACGAAGTACTGTAAAAGCCAAATGTGTAATATTAAGGCTCTGTTTGGTATAACTTTTGCTTCTAACTTTCCACAGAAGAAAAAGAGAAGCAGAAACTGTTTTGAGAAGTTGGTACCCCCAACTTCTTTAAAACGCTCTTCCAATGCCCAAAAGTTCTTTTAAATTTTTTGTCAAACACCGTTTAAAACAGCTTTTACCTCCAGAAAACCAAAAATAGCGTTTAAAAAGTCAATCCAAACAGGGCATAAGTCAAACTTGGAGACTCCATTCAAATCCCTGAATAGAAAGCTCAACCCTCCATGTAGTGCTCAGTTTGTACCTAGTCTCATCTTCAAGAACTTGTCCAAGTCAAACAAACCCTAACTTGATAATTGATTTCCCCGTGCAGAAAAAAGGATAGAAAAGAAAGAAAAAAAAAACGAAACGAAAAAAAGAAAAAGAAAAGCAAATTCTCTCTTACCTGCCAGTAAGAGCTGCACTTTCAACTTCGATAACCAAAGATGGGATTCAATTCTCCATTAAAACAAACAGGTAGGCGTATTTCTTGCTAAAAAAAATTGTTTGGGAAAATTAGTGTGCAAGAGTTAAAAGGGATAATTTATTTTGTGAATATAGAAGAGTTGCTGAAACAAGCAGCAAAATAATTTAAAAGGGTTGGCATATCTGTGTGTGTAGATGGAATGGAGACTGAGAGAACTTCAGTTTCATATAAAAATAGAAGTAAAATGGGTGAAATTATAAAGAATATAACAACCGTGTACTTTACAAAAGAATTAAAGACACATTTAAATCTACATATATTTCTAAACTAAGTAAAGAGAGCTTACTCCAGAGAATTTTGGAGAAGGAACAAAGAAACCTGCATAACATTGAAATTTTCTACTTGTCTAATCGCTCTCTATTCTGCTGTCAAAACTTTTTCGTATGGACTCTTAAGAATTAGACCTCCGAGGCATTGCCTCAGGTAGAACAAGACTTTCTTCTTTACTTTACAAACAGCTCCTTGGTCATATTATGCATATTTAGGACCAGTGGGCTCTGTTTATTGAACCAAGAAGCCACTTAATAATAACACAGCAACTTGCTTCGGAAAAAATAATAAGTCTAGAAACTCGAATCCTCCTCAGAAGGCGTCATGTTTAGGTCAGGTAGAACGAAGCTTCTTTCCTGGGGCTCGACATCGTTTTGAACTTTGAAGGAATTAGATAGCGGGGGACAATCATGTGTGGAATGGGTTGGCAACATTTGAGGATGGTTAAAACTGGACGTTTCCATCGGAATGGGTTGACTGGAACTTGCTTCCCCCGGCTCATACGATATTGTACCCGTCTTATTTGTTGATTGCAGACCCAGATCAAACTGCCAAAAGAGCATGATTATTTGCTTTAGATTTCAAATTAATTAAGAGCGAGATAGATCAGAAATTCACTAGACAGAAAACCAAGGCAAGGGGATTTTGTTGGACCAGTACCACTGCCTCATACACAAGTTCGAACCCCAAATACTACACTACTACCACCACCATATAAAAACATTCAACCATATGAACTACATACATATACACAATCCACGTTTCCCAAAATTGCTTCAATATTTACTTGCACATACAGACACCAGACAAAAAGGCGTGTGTATTGCATGTGTATGAATCACATGCTCAATCTTCATGAAGGAACATAGGCAAAACAGAAGGATAAGCAGAACAAGACCGTGCAATTAACATACATGTTCAAGTAAGCCAGATGATCATGAGACAGGGTTCCAAATTGGTAGATAGCACAGAAAACTCGCAACTTTCTAAAGTCCCAAGTCAAAAAGCTGAAAACCCATCCTAACCAACTAGCTTGGTTTCATGATTGTCAACCCAGGTCCATCTAGAAAACCAGGAATATCTTAAATTGAAGTTTCCCCAAATTCTTTAAGCCCCGTATTCTTATTAAGTGTTAATTGGAACCAAATGATGGACCATGACATACGCATAATTAATAATTAGAATGATCAATAACTTCTAGATTATCTTATTTTACCGACATCTTGTTTCAAGCAGTTTAAAATTTTCTGGGAAGTAAACTGAGGTACAGGAGGTTTTGGCTTGGATGATCTAAATTTGTTCTTCCAAAAAAAAAATAGATATAGAGATTTATATTTAAATGGTCCTAACCTACTAATAAGTCTCTTGTACTACTTTCTGAGTGCTTCACACTCCATATCCTGGTTTGGGGTCAGGATTCATCACCTCAAAGTTCAAACTTTATTAACACACATGTTGACATGTGACATGGTACCAGCAAAGGTAATCAGACCCTATCTCCACAGAACTTAGTCGTTGGACCCTGGATATTTATTTGTGAGGTTTCAAAAATAAATCCTTCAGATATCACGCTGCTTCAAATTTATGTTTACTGTGATCTTGAATGATGATCTCGAGCAACTCACAAAATCTAAATTCAAAATATGGAAATCTTACAATTAACAGAAACAATATTCTCTCACTAAAATTTGATATTAATTGAATGATAGTGATTCCTAAACCTTCCTTCTGCATTTAATTAACACTCCAACTCATTCAAGATGGAAACAAATGGTAGCAATAACCCCTCACGCTCTGCCCACCCCCAGCATGGCACCCTCTGTGTGTGTGTGTGTGTGTGTGTGTGTGTGTGTGTGTGAGAGAGAGAGAGAGAGAGAGTAAAGAATAAGAGCATATGGTTGGGCAGGTTTTGACCAAATTTGCTATTGATACATAACAGGATAGTGAAAATATCAACTTGTTGGTTAGTATCTCAGGTTCAACATTCTGTAATTGAGATTGTTTTAAGTAGACAAAAAGAAGTTGGAGAATAGCAACAAATGGATTACCTTAATCTTATTCAAGTCCTCACTTCTAGCTTTCTGATCCTGGAGTGTTTTTCGTAATGTTTCTAATTCCTGTTTAAAATAATACGAGGACAAACTAAAAATCAGGAATCACAATGAAAAAGTTAAGGGTAAAAAGATATCAGTAAGATTCTTTAGGATCAGACCTTCTTCAAGTTCATCTTTTCCTTCAACAGCAAATTTTCCTCCTCCTTGAGTTCAGCAAATGTCTGGCAGAATTCAATTATAAAGTTAATACTACAAATTGGAGGTCCCTTTTCATCAATAAGAAGACTATTTAAAGTTCACCTACATGGATAAAAATAATGTGTTGATTTGTGTCATTCAAACATAGGTGGGTAAATGTACGTAATAGTTTGACAAATGATACAAGATACATACAAGTAAAGAGAGAGGTAGGGATACTGACATTTACCTTCTTTTTCTTTAATCTCTTACCGGGGCCTTCCTTTGTGTCAGTGCACTGAAAAAAACCCATTAAACTGCATGAATTAATAATTGTATCCATAACAAACTCACCAAACAAAATTCACAAGATAAGCTTACACAATTTTCTATTACCATATAACAATATGTATAGACATGACAGGACTATGAATTAATAATTGTATCCATAACAAACTCACCAAACAAAATTCACAAGATAAGCTTACACAATTTTCTATTACCATATAACAATATGTATAGACATGACAGGACTAACTTCAACATGGGACAGGTTAAAGAACAAATACTCTTGTAGTCTTGTACCGTCATAGCATTATTCTCCACTTCCTTACCCTCACGGAGAAAACTAGAGTTCACAGTGGATAAGCTTAACAGAAAGCCACTCCCAACTCTGGAAACTCTGTGTTGGGATCCACTTTGATAAAAATGGGACAAATATAAATAAGGACCCACCATCATGCCCTATAATAATGCATCCAATTGGCCACACTCACACCCATAGAAGCAATGTCGTTATGCTTAGCAACACTTGTCGTGATTTACAATCCAAAACTAAAAAATGCATCATCCCAAGTAGGGCAGCCCTGAAAGGCCATCCATCCACATGAAAGAAGCCATTTGTTAGTGTTCATCAAATTGGGGATTATGAATGGATTGATGCTTACAATAAGGGACTAAGTAACCCGAATTCACGTGTGTCAACATGGCACATACAAGAACCCACGTAATTTATTCTTCTGTTCATTTTGACCATTTATCACTTGCCAAGTTGGTACTTTACTCGGGTCGGATCAATTTACTTAGTCCACTTACTTTTGTTACGATATTAGATTCATCTACCGGCGAATAATTACCTACATGTCTACGCAATCCAACCAGTAATTGGTTGCCACATCAGAAAATGTACCGAGGACTTGACAAATTCATTCGTGTGATTCTTTAGTTTGGATTCAGCTTTGACTCCGATGGAAAAATATATATATTGACTTAAAAAGCTACCGAGAAATGTTTTAGGCCCAATAATTTCGGATAACGCTTGCACTCTTTCTATTACAGCAGGCACAGAGTTGGCTGATTCTTTTTCCTACATACTGTCACTGATGCTTCTCCTGGAAGAAGGGTTCCAGGCTTTCGCAGCCAGTGTGCCTTCTACCAACACGCAGCTGAGTTTGACTCATATTGACTCACCTCAAACAAGGCTAAAACTCATCGACGATGTCTGTAAACAACTTGGTTGTTGACTTGTAAATTCACAGCACTAAACACGACCACACAGGATTACTCCCCCCACCAACACACAACCGAGCAAACCTAAATACATATATATTTATCTATGTGTATTAAATTTAGAAGCCAACAAAAAACTTGGAGCACCCACTACTTACAAGCAGTAACACCATCCACCAAACCACAAAAAGATTAGAGAAATGGGATGAAAAAAAAGGCAATACATCTAAATACATATATATTTATCTGTGTATTAAATTTAAACACACACACATATACATACATATATATATATACATGTACACACAGCCATATATATGTATATATCGATATATATTAAGGGTTATTTTGGTCACAAATCATAAAACGAGGAGGAGGGGGGATTATGTTGGGGAAGCTTTCTGGTATTCAATCCCCAACCCCCTAGGTAAGAGTGCATTTTTTGTTCAGACAGAACTACCCCTCGCGATAAATGTATTTAGTCGGAACACCAAAGGGTGTTTTGGTCAAATCAAAGAAGCAATTTTCTGATGAGAGAGCCAACAAGAATGACAGGTGACCGGAAAAGTGGCGACGAAGAAGAAAACGAGAACATTTACGCCTACTACCATTTTTTTAATACACTCACCCCACGTGACCCCCGTAATTATTAGGAAGTTACAATGATAAAGAATCACAAGGGCATTTTCTTAAACACATATATACCCACACACACAGATATATATATATATATATATATATATATATATATATATATATACGTATTAAACAAGTACAGAGAGATTGTTTGTGTAGAAACGTAATGTCATCTCAGAAGCCGGCGATGAAGCACACAGCGGCGATCGGAATTCACGCCGTCATTTTGTGGCATGTGATTTGACAGATTTGCCCCTAGTCAGCTCATGCTGACGGGGGTATTTACGACAATTCGAATGGAGACCTATATAACATGTGTATAAGATATATGTATATTATATATGTATATATAACAGATGAAAAATTGCTATAAGGGGCTTAATCGAAAGAAAATCAAGAAAGAGGACTCTTGTGAAGACGAGTATGCATCGTCTTCGGGAAACCATATATATTTGACCTCAAGAAGGTTCAAGGTGGTAACGAGAGTGAGAGCCACCACTAGGGGTAATTCGGTCAACCGACGAATATATCTGACACGACAGATCTGGTGGCCAGGAATCTGACACCGTCACCGGAAAACACCAAGTCGTCTAAACGGGAGGTGAGATTGTAAAATTTCAAAAAAAGATGAGAAAGTGTTTTTGGAATAGATAATGTCTTAGTGCGATAATGATCAATTGAGCTCACCGGCGAGGGCTATTTCAGTCCACCGGAAACCTGACACACAGTAGATCAGGTGGACGGAAACTGACACCGACGCCGGAGATGAGGACAAGAATGCGAATATGCGACTACTGACCTTAGATCTGGACTCGTCGTTGCAACCGTCGCTCGGAGACGCGGTGGCGCCACTCCAGGAGAGCGGCGTTGTGGGGCTAAACCTGGTGGAATCGGGCTCTTTCCTCGCCGGAGGCTTCGAACGCGGCTTATGGCGGGTCCAACCTGGCGGAGCTTCCAGTGGGGGCGGCGGAGGCGGCGGCGCCCAAGATTCCGATGAGAACTTCATGGATAACAACAGCTCCGCCACCACCTCATCGTCTTCCAGCGCCGACGTCACCCAGTCGTCTGTCATCTCGCGTGGTCTTCGTGTTGGGTGTAGAGAGAGAGAGAGAGAGAGGGAAGTACAGAGGAGAAAAACACGGAGCGTGTAGAGAGAGAAAGTGGAGAGGGAGAACGTATGTGAAAACTGGCAATTATAGTCATTTATATATGTATATGTGGATATGTCTGTGTATTTTTGGATAGATATATAAATTTGTAGAAGGAAGGCCCAAACTTCAACCCGACTGATAATTTTATAAATATATATATATACACAAAAATATATATAATATATATATGTATATGTGCGGCGAAGGTGTGGATTCCATATATTTGTACTCTTTCTGAATAGAGGACTTGAGAGTTGCTCTCTCTCTGACTCTTTTAGTTTTCTCTCTCCAACAGTCCAACTACTATAATTAGGGTCCCACTTTTGACACGTTGCTCCTGACGAATCCCTCTCTTTACTTCGGCTAGGGTTTCAGGGTGAGAAAAAGTGGCCTGCGATTTTTATTATTAATTTTTATTATAGGGTAATTTGCATTGAGGGATTGGTCATTGACACCCTAAAATTTGTAAAGTGTTCCAATGATATTTTTTGGAGGCATAAAATAACTGTAGTGTCTTTGATTAATTTAATTTTCTTATAAAATCTCTAAGTTACCCTCATGCCTAAATCTTACACTTTACTCATTACATCAATCATCATTATCATCACACTATTATTATTAATAAATATATAATAAATAAATATTACTAAGATATACAATATATATATATATATATAAATTTTTTAAAATATAAAATATCAAAAATATTTTGAAATATATATTTAAAGGTAAATTCTACCACTAAAAAAATTTCATCAATAATAATATTAAGAAATTTTCATTATTTAATTACTGCTCTTAATTTTTAATATATTACTATATGAATATTTCTCAAAAAACATGAAAGGATTATATCTAAAACCATTATAGGTTTTACATATCTAATAAAATATATATAATGTTTTATGTACGAATAGGAAAAAAAAAATATATATATATATATATATATATATTTATACTATTGTCAATCAATAATTTAAATGAAAATTGGTAATATAATGGAATATCTTACACATTATTCATTGTAAGTATTATATATCTAAGAAATTCTACCATTATTGTTCGCTCCGAAAAATAATATTCACGGCCGAATAGCAGGGCCGATAATAATCATGATTTTCATAGAATTCCAAAAAATAATAATCATCAGCTGAATAGTAGGGCCGATGATATTCTTCGAATCCGTAAGGTGCGGGCGTGCCAAAACCGATGAGGAGTTCAACCGGTTCAAAAGGAACGAATCTTCGTCTCTTTTAAACATGTGGAATATAATCAAGCGATTTGTGCGAGAGAGAACTTAACTCGCACGAATAGGTTCTGATTGCCTCAATAAAGAGGACTTTTGGGTAACTGAAAGAAATAGCAAAAATAATTGAAAGAACGAATGTTGAGAAATTAAATTGCATGAAAGTAAATATTTGCAAGGAATTGAAAGAAACTAGTAATGTAAAGATTGACAAGAAAATAAAGTTAAAGGTGCAAGGAATTGAAAATAGACAATAAAAAAGTAAAATATAATGAAAAACTGATATTGTAGCAGAAACATTTTGTATTTGGTCGTGGACCTCTGTAACAGAGGTATACGTATATTATTTATACCCTAAAAGATATCCTAGATAACCCATAGATAAATAATTAATAAAATAAAAGATAAATAACCTAAATCTAATCATACCTAAACACTAATATCAACTTTAATTTAAACTCTTCAAAAAGTGTCCAAGAATCCAAAACTCCTTGGTCGGCAAGAAAATCTTCAAACTTGCGTTCGCTAAACTCCAATTTGTTATACGGGGTATCCGTTGGGCCAAAACTCCAATCGATCAGTGAACCATTTTATCAATTTACGTGTTGGCTCATTTAGGGTGTCAACAATGCCCCCAATTCCAACGCCATTTTGCTTCAAAAATATGGTTGTTGAAATTTTTCTTTAGCCCAAAATGATGCCAACACACTCTCGTATCCTTGTATCATTGCCCCCCGAGCCTATCACTTGAAAAGAAAAAGAAAATTGAGTTGGCTCAAATGTTTTATTCATTTAGGACCAACAATAAAGTGATATTTATTCCCCTAAGCCTAATAAAAATCATTTAGTGTTTCATTGACAGTAGATCAATGAACCTACAAATGACCTCAATATTTGAATTTGTAAACTCTTGGAGGAGGAAACAAACACGATCGGGCGGAATCAAATTATTATGGAAAGTCATATTAGCCGATTGTACAACCACTGCTCTTAAAAGTTTATAAAAAATGAAGTTTCCACCATTGGAGCCACTATATTCATCCAAGCCGCTACCATTTGGGTATCAGCCACTTTGGTGTTAGCAACAATTGTATTAGTCATATTGAAATCAACCATTATAACATCAGCCGCTACCATTTGAGTATCAGCCACTAGATTCGTCATTTTATTTACCCCTACTTTGGCCACTTTGGTATCAGCGTCAGTGACCAAATTGAAATCAGCCACTATAACATCAGTCGCTATCATTGGGGTATCATCAGCCCCTTTTGTATCAACGGCAGTGACTAAATTGAAATCAACCACTATAACATCAGCCGTTATCATTTGGGTATCGGCCGACTGCCCCCCGTGTCTCGAAGGATGTAGTGGCTTACTAGATGAGGGACTCACATATATTTTCTTCATCAAATCGTTAACCTCTTGAAGCCTTTGTTTTACTTCAGAATAACCTTTTGTCATTTGTGCATGATACGCTTCTGCCTTAACATGATACCCATTTTTACCAGCATAATACGCTTCTGTATTAGCATAATACGATGCCTCAACATAATACGTTTTCTTCTCAGCATAATACATTTTCTTTCTTGAATCAATACCCTCAATTGTTGTAGGGTTTCATCATAGACTGCTTGTGGTGGCATGCTGCAATTATCTCGGTTATCTAGTGGTGTCCCACTGGGCGTGCCAAAATATGTTCGATCTGAAAAATAATATTCACTGGCCAAATAGCAGGACCGATAATAATCATGATTTTTGTAGGATTCCAAAAAATAATAATCATCGGCCGAATAGTAGGGCCGATGATATTCTTCGTATCCGTAGGGTGCGTGCATGTCAGAACCGGTGACGGAGGTCAACCGGTTCAAAAGGAACAAATCTTCGTCTCTTTTGAACATGTGGAATATAATCAAGCGATTTGTGCGAGAGATAACTTAACTTGCACGAATAGGTTCTGATTGCCTTAACAAAGAGGACTTTTTGGTAACCGAAAGAAATAGCAAAAAGAATTGAAATAACGAATGCTGAGAAATTAAATTGCATAAAACTAGAGATTTGCAAGGAATTGAAAGAAACTGGTAATGTAAAAATTGACAAGAAAATAAAGTTAAAGGTGCAAGGAATTGAAAAGAGACGATAAAAAAATAAAATATAATGGAAAACTGTTATTGTAGCAGGAACATTTTGTATTTGATCGTGAACCTCTGTAACAGAGGTAAACATATATTATTTATAGCCTAAAAGATATCCTAGATAACTCATAGATAAATAATTAATAAAATAAAAGATAAATAACCTAAATCTAATCCTACCTAAACACTAATACCAACTTTAATTTAAACTCTTCAAATTCAAAAAGTGTCCAACAATCCAAAACTCTTGGTCGGCAAGAAAGCTAAAGTCCAATTTGTTATACGGGGTATCCGTTGGGCCGAAACTCCAATCGGCGAGTGGACCATTTTATCAATTTACGTGTTGACTCATTTAGGGTGTCAACAATTATATTATCAAATTTCATAATAGAATAGGATTTTCTTTAGTATTACATATCTAAATAAGATATTTCATTATAGGTATTATATATCTAAAAAATCCCACCATTATATTATCAAATTTTATTAAAATTATTGATTGACAATAGTATAAAATATATAAAAAAAAATTCTATTCGTGCATAAAAATTTATATATATTTTATTAGATATATAATAACTATAATGGTTATTAGATATAACCTTTTAATTTTTTTGAGAAATATTTATATAGTAATATAATAAAAATCAAGAGCACCAATTAAATAATGTAATTTTCTTAGTATTATTATTGATGAATTTTTTTAGTGGTACAATTTACCTTTAAATATATATCTCAAAATATTTTGATGTTTTTTAATTTTTATGTTTAAAATAAAATTATATATATAGTATATCTTATTTATTTATTATAGATTTTTTAATAATACGAGTGTGATGATAACGGTGGTTGGTGTAATAGTTAAAGTATGGGGTTTAGGCATGTGGGTAACTTAGAGATTTCACATGAAAATTAAATTAATCAATGACATTAAAGTCATTTTATGCATCCAAAGGGTGTCATTGCAACAATTTACAAACCCCGGAGGGTGTCAATGCAAAATAGTGCGTTGACCAACATCTACATGCAATTGATCAATACCTATGGGGTTGTCAATGCAAATTAACCTTTATTATATTATTATTTTTTGGGTAAATTACAGTTTGACCCTCCAAAATATAATATAATATATTACACCGACGCTATCTATTGTTTGATAAATTACAATTTGACCCTCTCAAAATTATAACTAGTAACAAAAAATCCCTTCCGACGAACTTTTGACACGATCAACGCTTATTTCATCTATTGATCAGAGTTGAAATTGACTGTAATACTTTCACTTATTTATAAAGACATTTTTGTACATGTAAAAGTCATGTGTATATAAGTAATTTTACAGTTCCAACCACCTGAATTGAATGTCTACCAACTAGAAGGGGTCAAACTATAATTTATTAAATATTAAAAAATGCGAGTATAATATATCATATATCAATGAGTCAAATTAAACTTTACCCTCTTTTTTTTTTCTTTTTCTTTTTTATAAATAATGGATAAGTCTATAATGATGAATGACATTAACCCAAATACAATAAGTAGCCAAAGTCCAAATGATAGTAGAACTATACTATAAATGTGTTCATGGAAGGTTGAGAGGTGTGGTCAGTGATCTATGTGATAGTGTCGGGAGAATGAAAAATGACTTGGTTGGTGATGGCAGCAAAATGGATTTATGGCAAGAAGGTGATGTTTAAATAGTTTATCCCATTCAGCAGTGGGGAAATTGACAATTCCAAATATGAATGGAGACAGGGCCAATCTTGAAATTAGGATGTCAATGGAGCGGATATGAAATTGGTTCGCTTATATTTATTTCTGCTCCATTAATTTATTTTTAAATATCATATTTTTCACGGGTTTTTCATGGATTATGCCCGCCCCATCAACAGTTTATTATACATGTGCCCGCCCCGCTCCATTTATATTTAATTCTTAGTGTCATCTTCATCATGGACAAAAAAAAAAAAAAAAATCTAATATATGAACTTTTTTTAAATCATCTTACAATCGAACTCTCTCTTTTTTCTTTGTATATATTGTGCTACTCATATTTTCTTGGTCTTAGATGTCGAGTCCCATGAAATAAGAATGAATAGTAATTAATAAAGTTAAGGAATTCATAAAAAAATTTATACATGCAATAAGTAAAAAAAAATATCATAATGTAAACGGAGCGGGGCGGGTCATAATGGGTATTTAACAAAACTTGTATCCGCCCCATAACCCTTGACTGGTTCAATTTCTTTTACCAAACTCGCCCCTACGAAATAAAAGACGTTCTCAAACCCTTAAATAAAAGGGCGGAACGTGGCGAAGCTCCGGTGGAACGGTATAAATTGTCATCCCTACTTGAAATCCCGAAATTATTAAAAGGTCCTAGGCGAGATTAAATGTGGGGCCCTTTATATGAGCTTTACGCGTTTACAAATTATAAATGTAAAACGAAATATTAAAAAAATACATTAAAGATATTAGTATTGAAAATATTTAAAATAAACTCCATCTTGGTAGTGTCTTGAAAAATTATTATAGTGTGAGTCCAGCTAGCAGTCACGAGACCCCAAGTGTAGTAGCGTGAAAGTTTGTTGCCAACGTGTGAGTGCGTCAGTTACGAGAGCTCTAAGTGTAGTATCTAAACGTTGTGCGAGTGCCGACAATAATTTTTTTGCTCTAATCAGAATAATGATTTGATTTGAATTAAACTTTAGTTCCATTGGATTGAAAAATTAATTAAATTTTTTTTTTAGTCTATACTAACAATAAGTGAAATATAAATATTTGGGGCCCTAAATTAGAAAATTGGATTAAGATTTAGTACAAATTGGGATTGTAAACAAATTTATTTTCTTTTTGCCCTATAGAAAAATGAGTTTTTTTTTTAAAAAATTGAGGCCCTATATATACTTTGTTTTGAATTGGGTTAAGACATTTATTATTATTTTTAAAACTCATATAAATAATAATTTATTTTTAAAAAAAATACAAAAAAAGGTGACCGCCTGGGTAGCCTTGCCCTAGGGCCGGCCCTGAATGGAGTGAGGGGTCAGGTCTCATGGCTTGTTTTCCATGAAAACAACCATGGTATTCCAATGCAAAATTAAGGATGAGTATACTGAGCTCAAAGTAAACCATCGGATGCTGAAAGCACAACTTAATAATTAAAATCATATTTATAGTTGCTAATTTTGAAAATTAAAATTAATTTATGCTTTTAGGTGCTCTTTGATAAAGCAGAAAATTAAGTACTGAAAATCTTAAGATCTGCATTTTAAATACCGAAGGTTTTAAGTGGTGTTTTAAAAAAACTATATTTTATTATATTTTTGTAAATTTTCAGACTTCAGTGTTAAGTGGTGATCATATCACTTAAAATTTTACCTCATTTTAAGTGTTACTATAATGTGATATTCAAATTTTTTATCAAACACATTTAATTAAATAAGTATTGAATCTATTCAGATTTAAACGATAAATAAATATTATCAAACACACTCCAGTTATGTATGTGTACTACCTGTCCTATTCCCGATATGAAAAAGGTGATAAACGTTATTAAATTGTTATATGATTAACACACTTCGTGTTATTGGTGAAGACAATTCATTGTTGAGAGTGTACGTAATAGATCAATGAAACTATAATGGTACTCTGAACTTTTAGACGTATTTAATTGCGACCACCTACGAAAATCATGGGTTTTTTATGGCTCACCCAAGTGAGCAAGATCTCCCAACAAATAATTTATTTGCTTAGGAAAAATCTGTATCCATTCAATGGTTTTTTTTTTTTTTTTTTTTCTTCAGTGTTTATTGTCAGAAGTCCATTCAATGATTCAAGTGCAGCAAGTGCATTTACCTCACTCCTATTGTTAATTATTTTATATCGTTACCTAACAATTAAAATTTTATTTTTATGAAAAAGAGTGTTCGAAATTATATTGGTCATAAAAATATTGTTATAATTATTCTAAAATCTCTCTCACAAACTTTTGATTTTGATTTGTACTCTGTGCAAACTCTCTAAATTTGCTTTATATTAAAAAGTGGTTTAGCTTTAATGTTGCATGATATGATTATTAAAATGATTTGATATATAATTCTGATAAAATACATTGCCCTTTCACATGATTTAGTTCATTAACACATGAGGATTATATTTTTATTTATTTGATCACGAACCCATGAGATTTAATGTACGATCTCACAATCCCCTCCTAGTAAGATTGGATAATGAAATTTTTCACAAAGATGAAAATACTCTTTTATTACATGACAACGAAGAGCATAATGTATTGACAAAAATGACCTTGGTTAAAGTACTTAAAGACAAATTTGATATTGTTGCCGAACTAGCGTTGAAATGAGATGATGAGCTTATTGATGTGGTTGTTGACAATATCTATGTTGTGTTGTAATTTGTCGACAGCTCAAGGGATGGTGTGGTGGTGGTTGAATTCCATCGAAGTTTGATTTTGGCGAGAATAACTTTCATGCATAAAAGATATCTCATATCAAAAGAATATTTAATTATTATGGGTAAAAAATATATTTTCATATATTTAAGGGTAAAGGGAAGAATCCCCCAAACTATACTCTCTCTCCCGACTAACCCTCTAATCTTTCAAAGGTGCACAAAATTCCCCCAATCTATCCTTATAGTGCAAAATTCAAAAAGGCAATTTTATTAATTACACTTCCATGCCCTTCTATTTTATTAATTACACTTGCATTCCTTATTACAAAAAAAATATATATATATATATATATATATATATATTACGAAAATTACAATTTGAATTTTTTATATAAAATTCTGAATAAACATATAAAATTCTAAACAAGCATATAAAATTCGAATATATATATAATTCGTAAAAAATATATAAAATTGAAAAAACATATAAAATTCGAAAAATATATAAAATTTGAAACAATATATAAAATTCGAAAAAAACATATAAAATTTGTAAACAATATATAAAATTCGAAAAAACATATAAAATTCTAAAAATATATATATAAAAAGAGTGATTGAAGTTTAAGTGGACAAACATCATAGTCATTATCACGGTAACGGATCCTCTCTAACTCTCTTTCTCTTTCTACCACTTTCCTATTTCCATCTCTATCACTTTTCCTCTCAACAAATAATATAAAATTAAAATAAAAATAAAAATTATGTAAATAATATTTTAATCAAAATTATATAAAATCAAAATCAAAATAAAAAAGTTAATCGATTAACTATATCGATTAAAGGGTCCCTTGGTATCCAAATCTAGGGATGCACACGCTTCGGTTCGCTTTCGATTCCGACCGAAATTGGAATAGAACAGATACTTTCAGTTCCTTAAAAATGAGAACTAGAACCGAACCGTTAATTTTGATTCAAATATTAATATATTCACGGTGCGGTTCGCTTTCGATTCCGACCGAAACCGGAATCTAACCGATACTTTCGGTTCTTTAAAAATGAGAACTGGAACCGAACCGTTAATTTTGATTCAAATATTAATATATTTAATTCCGATTAAAATATTTTAATAAAGTATCGGTTCGATTCCGATTTCGGTCACCATCGTGGAGGCATGTGTCGCCATCGTGGCCTTTGAAATAGCTCTGCAAATAGTTGGAGAGGATCCGTTACCTTAGCTAATGACTCTGAGGCTTGTCCAATTAAACTTCAGTCATACTTTTTATATATATATATTTTTTAGAATTTTATATGTTTTTCGAATTTTATATATTGTTTACGAATTTTATATATTTGTTTCGAATATTATATATATATTTTTAATTTTATATGTTTCTTTCGAATTTTATATATTGTTTCAAATTTTATATGTTTTTTCAAATTTTATATATTTTTTACGAATTATATATATTTTTTCGAATTTTATATGTTTTTTTCAAGTTTTATAAAAAAAAATCAAATTATAATTTTTGTAATATATATATTTTTGTAATAAAGAGTAAAAGTGTAATTAATAAAATAGAAAGGGATGGAAGTATATTTTTATATTATAGCTAGGAGGTAAAATGCATACTTTAAATAGTTTGGAAGGTGATTTTTAAATTAGGAAATTTTTTGCAAAAGCTCAATAATTTATGGGGTTTCTTGCCATTTACCCTATATTTAATTAAAGTCCCATCATTTTACTAACAGATATAGCAGTTGAAGAGGGAGAAATATGCCAGTAAGAACACGACACGTGCCCTTTACCCGATCCACGAAAGCCCAATAGCATTGCCGGGCCCAAATTTAGTCCCACTTGGTGAATGAACCAACAAGACTTCATAAAAAAATATAATTCAATTAAGGGAGGCAGATGGAAATCCCTACAATCTCTCCTCATGCCCCAAATAAAGCACGGAGTAATTTTTGTCATCAATACTTTAGCTAGTCCTTCTCTTTATTGTGTGTTTGATTATTGGGATTTATCAGAAAATTCTCCTTTTGATTTAAAAAAATATTCAATTTTTTTTCTATTATTTCAAAATTTTCCCTATAATTTTCAAATTGTTCAAAAAATTCTCTGTGGTTCTAAAAATCCTTTATAATTTTAAATTTAATCAAATACCTCTCTGCCCTCAATAAGATTACGAAAATATCATTCCATTTATTCCAATTAAACTCTAATTCCTTCAATTTATTCCAATTAAATTCTAATTCATTTCATTTATCACTAACCCACTTTCTCTCACTCATTTACTCCAAAACTTTAATTCTCCCCATTTTTCACAAATTCACTTTCAATTTAAATTTAAATTTTAATCCAATTCAACTCTAATTCATTTCATTTATCACAAATTCACTTTCAATTTAAATTCTAATTTCAACTCAATTTCAATTTATAATTATATATAAAGTTATATCACAAACCCACGTAAATGAGTGCATATATAATTATATATACGTACATAAATATATATATATATATATATACAATGATATATACATAAATTTATATATATATATAACTATACATTGAAATTAGCTTGAAATTGAAATTAAAATTGAAATTGGGTTTGTGATAAATGGAAGGAATTAGAGTTTTGGAGTAAATAGGTGAAAGAAAGTGGGTTTGTAATAAATGGAAAGAATTAGAGTTTAATTAGATTGAAATTGAGATTTAAATTGAAAATGAGTTTGTGATAAATGGATGAAATTAGAGTTAAAATTGGGATTTATATTGAAAGTGAATTTGTGATAAATAGAAGAAATTAAAATTTGATTGGAATAAATGAAAATGTATTTTCGTAATCTTATAAAGGGCAAATGGGGGTATTTGATTAAATTTGAAACTATAGGTTTTTTTTTGGAACCACAAGATTTTTTTTGAACAATTTGGAAACCATAAGGGGGGTTTTGAAACCACATGAGGTTTTTTGAACATTTTTGAAACCATAGGGGGGTTTTCTAATAATAGCTGTTGATTATTTCAACGTTGTTAATGAGTCTTTGTTCATATAAGTAAATATCCAGTCAAATTACCATTTCACTGAAAATGTTAATTACCAATTACTCCAAAAACTTAAATGGTTAGAGATGGTATAACTTAAATATTTATATCCTTCAACACAGCCCCTCACGTGTGTCATTCTTTTGGTCCAACACGTGAAACAATGAATTTCAACAAAGGGTGGCGGTGGGGTTTTGAACACGAGACATATGACTCTGATACCAATTGTGACATCTCGCTTCAACACTTGGTACGATATTGTCCGCTTTGGGCCAAACCAACACGATTTTATTCTTGGAATTTTTCTAAAAAGCCTCATAGCAATTGGAGACATAGAAACACATATAAGTACATCACCAAACCTGTACTCGGGCGATGTGACACGCCACAATCACCCCCTCTTGGGATTCAGCTTCCTTGTTGGCGTAACTCGTGGGCTTGTGCACGCTCCCACATTTAATTTCGGTGGGGCTATGACTCTGATACTAATTGTTAACTACCAACTACTTCAAAAGTCAGGGACGAACCCATGTGGGGACGAGTGGGGGTGGTGACCCCCACTGAATTTTTTTTCTTCTAATTTTTATCCTTAAATTTGGAATAATTGTGACTATGCCCCCACTGAATTTTTAAAAAAAATCCTCATAGCCCATGCTAAATTTAGAGTAATGATAATTTTGCTACCACTCATCTAAATCTTTGGTTCGTGTCTGCCAAAAACTTAAGTTGTTAGAGGCATATTAACTATCCAATTATTCTAAAAGCTTAAGTTGTTAGAAAATGTGTAACTTAAATATTTATATCATTCAACAAAAAGTGGTCTAGTGAGATGAAATTTGTGTAAGGTGGTGAGCTAAGTATGTGTATGGTTAATGACATTTTATTCATCCTAAAAGAAAGTGTTGTATTATCAGTTATCATGTGATTGTGCAATATGGGTGAAATCCAGGTGAACCAATATAATCATGTCATTGGAACGGTTCAAGCGAGATATGAACATGACTAAATTAGGATTTGTTCTTATTATCTTACTCAATATAATTAACACCAATCATAAGTATCATGTAATAAAATCAATTTTTTTTAGAAGGTGAGTATACTTTTTCCTTATTTAAATTATTTTATTGTATAGATTTGATTGAATTGAGACTACACAAAATTCAAAGAGGAGAATAGAGGTCGCGTACGCCAATGCAATAACTTGAATGCAAATGTAATGTATCTAGTCTTCGACTTAAAAGTGCTCGAAATAGACAAGTACCAAACGCTGAAATCAACACTGTTAAGACTACAAAAACGGAAAAATTGGACAAGGGTAGTATAGTACTCTCACTTTGTAAATGTGTACCTCACAAAATAAATAAATGAAACTCTAAAACAACGGACAAAGGCAAAGATATAAATAGGGTGTTTATTTGGTCTTCTTCTCCCTCCACACAACGCTCCAGGAATTAAGGCATTCCTGTTACCAAGTTTTGCACAACTTCATGTAAGACTCTCTCTCTCTCTCTCTCTCTCTCTCACACACACACACACAAACACACACATTACACGCACATAATACATACAGATAGACAACCATCATATATCTAATACATCAGTAAATGCCTTTGTTCAATTGTCATTCAATTTGTATTGATGCACAGAGGAGGCAATAGCATATTGTGCCAATCATACATCTTACAGAAAAAATTCTCAATTTTTAGCCTTTTTGGCTCCATTTGGCATCTGGGTATTTCTGAAATCTGTGGGAAAATCAGCATAAACTTGTGACAAATGGATTTATTCTATCAATTTAGGAATTGGGTTTTCATATCTTGCTTGATTATTCTCCAATTGGTTGATGGGTTTTATCTTCCTGGTAGTTTCCCCCACACATTCAATGTAGGTGACCAGTTAGCTGTGAAAGTGAATTCATTGACATCAACTGATACTGAACTCCCCTATATGTATTATAGTTTGCCCTTTTGTAAACCCTTGGAGGGTGTCAAGGACAGCGCTGAGAACCTCGGCGAGCTCCTTGTGGGGGACAGAATTGAGAATTCCCCGTATCGATTTAAGATGTTCACGAATGAGAGTGACATTATTTTGTGTACAACCAGCCCTTTATCAGCAGGAGAGTTCGGACTTTTGAAGGAGAGAATTGATGAAATGTATCAGGTTAATTTGAATCTAGATAACCTTCCTGCTATTAGATATGTGAAAAAAGATGGGTTTTTTCTGCGTTGGACCGGTTATCCTGTAGGGACAAAGGTTCAAGATGTTTACTATATATTTAACCATTTGAAGTTCATTGTTTTGGTTCATAAGTCTGAGGAGAATGATATGGCTGGTGTTATTGGGGCGGGAGATGGGGCAGAATTGATTTCAATGGGCAATAAAAATAAGTCTAACAATAGTGTGCCGAGTTACATGGTGGTTGGATTTGAAGTTGTCCCGTGTAGCTTTCAGCATGATAGAAAAACGTTGAAGGATCTTAAAATGTATGATAAGTACCCTTTGTCGATCAAATGTGATCCGGTGACGGTGGCAATGCCCATAAAGGAAGATCAGCCATTGACATTTAGTTATGAGGTCTCTTTTGTGGAAAGTGATATTAAGTGGCTCTCGAGATGGGATGCATATTTGAAGATGGAAGGTTCAAAAGTTCATTGGTTTTCAATTCTCAATTCTCTAATGGTGGTTACTTTTCTAGCTGGGATTGTTCTTGTGATATTCTTGAGGACAATAAGGCGAGATTTGGCGCGTTATGAAGAGAATGACAAGGAGGCTCAGGCTCAAATAAATGAGGAATTGTCTGGCTGGAAGCTTGTTGCTGGAGATGTTTTTCGACCTCCAGACAGCCCGGTACTCCTATGCATACTGGTTGCAGATGGGCTTCGGATTCTAGGAATGGCAGTCGAGACCATCTTCTTTGCTGCTCTTGGTTTCATGTCCCCAGCTTCTCGCGGAGCCCTTGTCACAGGCATGCTTTTCTTCTATATCTTCTTTGGAGTTTTGGCTGGTTATTTCGCCGTTTGGCTCATGAGGACGATGAATTGTGGTGATTCTAGAGGATGGTTTTTTTTGTCGTTTCGGGTTGCCTTTTTCTGTCCCGGGATAGCTTTTCTTATACTAACCACATTGAATTTTCTCTTGTGGCGAAGTAACAGCACAGGAGCTATTCCATTCACGACATTTTTGGTTTTGCTATCACTGTGGTTTGGCATTTCTGTGCCCCTCACCCTTGCGGGTGGATACGTTGGCTCTAGGGCTTCTTACCTCGAGTACCCAATACGTGCCAATCCAATTCCTCGCGAAATACCATCCCCAAGATTCCCTTCTTGGTTGTTGGTCCTAGGGGCCGGGACTCTCCCATTCGGAACCCTCTTCATTGAGCTGTTCTACATCATGTCCAGCATTTGGTTAGGCCGTGTTTATTATGTTTTCGGGTTTCTCTTCATTGTTTTCAGCCTTTTGGTGGTGGTTTGCGTCGAAGTGTCTCTTGTCCTTACTTACATGCACCTTTGTGTGGAAGACTGGAGATGGTGGTGGAAATCATTCTTTGCATCTGGTTCGGTCGCTTTTTACATCTTCTTGTACTCCATTAACTATCTCGTTTTCGATCTCAAGAGCCTGAGTGGGCCGGTGTCTGCGAGTTTGTACTTGGGGTACTCTCTCTTCATGGTTCTGGGAATTATGCTTGCAACTGGTGCTGTTGGGTTCCTATCTTCTTTCTTGTTTGTTCATCAACTTTTCTCCTCAGTAAAGATAGACTGAAAGCCATTTCATGGTGAAATTTTCTATCTAGAGTAGCAGTGGAGATCTATATCGAAATGAACAGAATGATAGTGCTAGTGATTTTTTTTTTCTTTCTTTTTCGAAAGGACAATTAGTTGAGGTATTGGGTGTCTCTAATGTAATAATAGTCAGTACCAAATTCGTTTAGAACGTTGGAGACAAAGATTGCTGCATGTTATTGACAGTGTATTATTCCAAGAACAAGAAGAATAATATGATTTTCTGTCTTTGATGCAGATATTATTATGGGTTAATATATCTGATGAGTTGGAATTTGTTAAAATGTTTTGATTTGGTTATCAAACTTGTTTCCATGCTGTTGTATCAAAGGGCATATTGGTGATAATAGTTTAGAAGAAGCATGAAATTTGAATCCTGAGTTTTAGAATTGGTTACATGGAACCTCTTCAATTTATCCCTTGATGTACCTGTGCTCTGTTTGATGGTTTGCACCACTTAATATTAGTCTCAATTTGATGCTGGTTCTTGAGATTGGACTAATTCAGCCCAATAAAAGCCCTCAATTTAATATATATTTTTTTGAATTTTATTTATTTTGTTTAAATTTTAATACAAATGATAATGATAAAATAAAACATTAGGGGTAATTTGGGAATATAGTGGTGTAAAGGGGGTATTTTGCTTGTTTTAGAAAGGTGATGGTAGTGAAATGGGGCAAAAAAAAAACATAGGGGAGTTTTATGCTTTTTTGCCTATATTTATTTTGAAAAGCATGCATGGGTTATTTATAGAGAATGAATGGCTGCCTAAACAGTCAAGGCAACCTTTGGAAGGGTTATCTCAAGTGTCCAACTATCATAGCACAGTTTAGGATAGTCACAGTTAATCTAGTAACCTGTGGGTCTAAAAACCCGACCCAGATCCGTTTTCCATTCAATCATTTTTCCAACAGTTTTCGCCATTTTTTTTCGTGTTCTCATGAGATGCTGCTGCATGTAGTCGGACCATGGTAAGTAGCCAGTGTTCTGCAGAAATTTAATCTCTGAGAACTCATAATGCAGTGTTTGGTTGCACAGAATTTGTGTACAGTAATTAAGGGAATTTTGCATTTTATATAATTAGGCCGCAAGGCTAGCACGATCTTGGATTTTTCGATAAAAGATATCAGGACATGGCATTACAAACCATTTTCCAGTTGTTCTTGCTTGAGCAAACATTGAATTTTCATATCTTTACAATGTGTAAGGCCCTGTTTGGTAGGCTGTTTGGTTCCACTTGGTCTGGTTTGGTCTGGTCTTTGTTTTCAGGGACCAGACCATGTTTGTTTGGACTTGCTCTCAAAATTTGGAACCAGACCAAATGGGATAAAATTGAACAAAAGGGAGTGTTTTTGGAACCAGATTATTTGATGGTTCAACTTGGTCCGGTCTGGTCATCTTAATAAAATATATTTATAAATAATTAAAAATGAATAAATAATAATAATAAATTAAATAAAACATATTAATAATAAAAAATGAATACAATAATAATAAATAAATATAATAATAAAAAATGGACTAAATAATAAATAATAATAATAAATTAATAAAATAAATAATAAATTACATAAAAATAATAAATAATAATAATAAATGAAATAAATAATAATTATAAATAAATATAATAATAAATAATAAGTAAATATAATAATAAATAAATACTTCATAATAATAATAAAAAATGAGCATAATAATAAATTAATACTAAATTAATAAAATAATATTTTAATAATTAAAAATGAATAAATAATTTATAAATAAAATGAATTAAATAATGAAATAATAATAAATAAATAGAATATATTTATAAATTAATATATAAATTAATAAATAATAAATTAATAATATAATTAATAAAATATATTATAAAGTGAAGAAATAATAAATAAATAATACATAAATAAATATTATAATAAATAATAAATAAATAGTAAGACCATACCGCTTACCAAATAGACTTTTAAGTTCAGGATTCAGATCAGACCAGACCAGACCAAACCAGACCAGAAAGACCGCCTACCAAACATGACCTAACATTGCACATAAAATTTTGGATAAATTACACTTTTATCCCTTGTTGTTAGTATAAATTACACTTTCATCCCCTGTGATTTTGCTAATTACACTTTCACTTCATATTTGTTACACTTTGACTCTCTCAGTTTAACCTCTGGCAATGTCAAACCCACTTAACTCAATTTTGGATGTGAAATGACTTATTCACCCCTAAATGTGTGAAATGACAAAATTATCCACCCATAAAGCAGTGAAATGACGAAACTACCCTTCCTTTTACAATTTGTATGGACCAAAATATCCTTATCTTCTACCTCTATCATCATTCAATACCCTAAAATCAAACCCTAATTCCACATCCATTTTCTCAAATCAACCCCCTAATTGTTATCCATATGTGTTTATATAAATATATCTATTGTAATTTGTACGTCTTTAAATTCTTAATGCCAAAACCCATTTCAATTTACTCAATTTCCCATCACAAAAAGCAAAAATTTAACACAGGAAATTCATCAAACAGTTGTTGGGCATCACCCAAATTGTCCGAATTTCAAAAAATTGGGATGAACTTGTTTATAACATTCAAGCAATTTTAAATTCGCACAAACCTTGAAAACAAAAACGATTTTAAGTTTGCCTAGTACAACACTGTGTCTAATTGGTTCAGTGGCAATGATCCTAATTGGCACAAGCCTTGAGAACAAAATTAATTTGGTCAGTGGCAAAGTTTTTTAAAAGAAAAAAAAATGAAGTTTTGGTCAAATTGGTTGAAGTGTGGGGTAGAGTGCAGTAGGATTTGCAAGTGATAGGGAAGAAGTGGGAGTTTGTTAGGGGGCAAAAAGGTCATTCCACATATCAAATATATGGAGTTAAAAATGAATTAAAATTCATGGGTACAAAGGTCATTTCACAAGCCTGAAATGAAAAAAACTACAAGAGGTGAAAGTGTAATTTACACTAACAATAGGGGTGAGAGTATAATTTATCCTAAAATTTTCCATGTCACGAAAACCTTGTGCCATACCTACAACATAATCAAATCCACAAATATTGTGTATCTTAGAACACCACATTGTGTATCTTAGAAGGATCAATTTGGACTCGATTAACTTCCCTAACCCAATTGCATCTATTGTTTGTTTAACGATGACTGTTATATATAATTTCCTTTAAAGGTCCAACATGAACTTGGATTCAAATTAGTTTGGAGGAAACATGAAACTTGAATCCTGAAATCTGGAATTGGTTACATGAATGATAGAAGCCCTACCTGTACTGTGTTTGATGGTTTGCCAATTAATATTAGGCCGAAACTTGGTTTATCCCATGTTGGTTTTACTCAAGTAAAAGACCCATCGATACCGATACTTAATTCCGATACTCATCGATAATATTTACTTAATTCCGATGAGTACTTAATTCCGATACTCATCGATAATATTACTTAATTCCGATACTCATCAATAATATTTTTAAGACCAACCATGATTACACCAATTTAATACTCATCGATAATATTTACTTAATTCTGATACTCATCAATAATATTTTTAAGACCAACCATGATTACACCAATTTAATACCGATACTCATCTCCTCATCCGATAATATTCCTTACATAGCATTACTTAATACCGATACTCATCGGATAATATTTTTAAGACCAACCATGATTACACCTTACGGAGCTGTCTTAAAATAAATTGGTATCCGATTCGGCATCTATAAGGTGATTCACTCCATGGTCTCAAGTTGATTTTGATAGGATGATCCATTTGAGCTTGGTGTAATTCATTCCAATAAAAGCCCTCAAAACCTTTACATACCCACACCTATATTGGTTTTCAGTCCCTCGCAAAAATCATGAAGTAGCCATTTGTGGTCGATTAACTTTCCAAAATTGCTCACAGCACCAAATTTTTTTAAAAAAATAAAATAAAAAACAGTAGACAAACTACACCAATACAAATATAAGTAGACATACATGTACATTTTATATAAAACATACATATGAGGTTGTGTGGGATTTCCTAGGCATCAGTAACTGTGACGCAGTGAAAAAACCTGTTAGAAGAACCCTGACTATCAAATAAAAAAACAACAAACAATTAAACTCTTGACAATTTGTTGCTGCAATATGACCATCCCGTTAAAAAAATAAGGGATAGGTCATAATCAACATATACAACTAATCATCCTAATCAAATTTCACTGCGGATCAAGTCGGAGAATTCGCCGGAGATCGGTCTCCAAGTCGCCGCTCTTCTCAAAAGCACTTGCTTTTGTCACGAAAAGCGGCAACGGCAGAGAGCTCGGCGGCGGCGACACAATCGACGCCGATCCGGCATAGCGTTCATCCAATCTCACTTGCATCGACACCTTCACCGTCTCAGGCAACACCAAATCGGCCAACGACTTCTTCGCCGCCGCCGTCGCCGCCCTCAAATCTTCGCCGCGTTTCAATATCTTCACCCGCCCCATCGACAGATTTTTCGCGGCAAAATCTTTAACCACGGTCTGCTGCGTGGACTTTCTGTTGTTGTTTGGGCGCTTGTCGTCGAGTCTCGGCGGACTTCGCTTCCGACGGCTCGTGGATTTGTTAGGGTTAGGGCTAGGGTTTCGTCGAATCTTCATGTTGGGAGGAACTAGGGTTTTGTGAGCAAATGGATTTTTGAGGCAATCTTGTGGTTGTAAAACAGCCATCGATCCCATATCAGAGAGAAAATGGAAGCTGAAAAGTTGATTTTCTAGAGAGAGAAAGTGAGAGGAAACAGATCTGTATCTACACAAAAACAGAGCGATACAGATTCAATTCTGAGAAAAAGGATAAAATGTTTCAACTTTTTCAAGAAATCAGATGTGAACTCCAAAACTCGTTCAGATCTGAAATTCAAAGAGGACAAATTTTAGAGAGAGAAACAAATTAGGTTTTTAGAGAGAGAGAGAGAGGGAGAGAGAGAGAGAAAATTGATGTGTTTGGAGTTGAGAGCCTAAAGGGCCGTTTTATAGAAAAGACAAGGCGGTGATATATGGCGTGGCCAAGCGTAAAGTACCCACTCCCATTTAAAACGCGTGTTTGTCCCTTGCCAATTTTACCAATCGTCTTATAGTGATACGAGGATTTATAGTGTATATGTTTTAAAACTTTAATGTTTGAAGGTTAAATTAAAAATTTAATTTTTTAAAGTGAATATTTATTTTGAAACGGGTAAAAAAAAATTAGACACTTATTTTAAAACAGAGGAAATATCAATTTTTCCTTATATATGTTAGTTTTGTATTTCATTTTCTTGTTGGTTTATCAATTACGATAATTCCTCTACTTTTAATGGAATTCTTTGAGAACATTTTTATATGATCATCAAATTAAATTATGTATTCTAATTTAATTCTTACTAATTATGAAAAATTATTTAGTAACAATTCTAAAACTGGTATATTAAATTTAAGTTACGAGCACAAACGAGAAGGAAAAAAAAAAGAGAATTGATTGAAAATTAGTCGAACCATTTCAATTTTTTTAAGCTAATCGAGATCACTATTTAATTATTTTTTTCTGTTATGATAAAATTAAGTACAAGTTGAATTCTTTAATCAATAGCTTACCATTTTATTAATCCACATAAATATATTTCTTGAAAATAGATGCTTGTACAAGTGAATCATATAAGATTTTTTAGTCTTAATTTAGAGAATCATTTTTTAATATAACTATTAGCAGAAAAGATAAATAATTCATAAAAAAATTGTCATCTAACCAATAACTCCTACTTTTAGTCTAGATCACTAAGTATTTTATTACACCCTTGTTAAATATATTAAAATTCGTTCAATGCCAAATATGCAATCTATTTTTTACAAATTTTAATTAATGAATTGTACTATGTTATCAATTTAAACAATAATTAACCTAATTAAATTTGATTATAGAACTCTTGTTTAAATGCATGACAAATCAATAAAAAATAATTACTTGTTTTTAAAACCCTTGTCACCTAAACACAAAAAGTAAAAGATTTTTCTAATTAAAGAATATTTTATTTTATTCATGTCTTTGAAAATTTCTATCATATAGAGTTGTAAAAATATATTGTTAGGAAAGAAAAAAACGTGAATATACATAAACATGTTTAATTGTCATCATTGAGTAAAGTTGGACAAAATTTCTATTAATACACAAAATGTTTACAATGTAAAATAGTATATAAGAAATCAATGAAAAAAAAAACAAGGAAAGAAAAAATCATGATCGATTGAATTACAATCCGATCAGTTAAATCCAAATCCAATTTATTAAGAAATCGGATTTGAATTCTAATCGAATTATTGACAGGTTTATTGATAATAATGACAAAAACTCCTGATCCACGATCCGAATCCAATAATTCGACGAATTTTTATTTAGTTAATTCATATTTGAATTTATTTATTATAGGATATTTGATTAGATTATCTAATTAAAAAATAAAAATACAAAAATCAATAAATACTAAAACACTAAAATTATTCACATTTTTAATAATTGTATTTATGATCAATCATTATTAATAAATAATAAAATAATTAACAACTAACATTTATATGCATGTACATTATTAAATATATACACATAAAAATATCAAATATATATTTATAAATATATTATATATCGGATTGGATTGACATAAATCTAAATTCAATTTGTTAAGAAATTGGATTATCGGATTCGAATCTTAATCGAATTATGAGATTTTAATTTCAATCAATATCCGACTATTCGGATCGAATTCGGATCAAAATTCGATCCATTGACATGTCTAAATGCTAGTTTGGTTCCGAGGGACGCGCTCTCTTGAGCAAGTTGTATCGTTGAATTTTAGGAATGGTTTTTAAAAATATATATATTTAAAGAAAGTGGGTAAACGCCGGGTCCAATGACGTGTGCGACAAACCAGCTAATGGAGGTAGTAGTTATCCATGGACTCCTCATCTTGCCCCTTCCATGTTTCCTAAATTGCAAAAACACCATCTCGTTACTCTTTAAAGCCACCTATCCTAGTGCTTCTATTTAATAATATATATATATATATATATATATATATTCTCTTACTTTATCTGCAACTTGTAATTGGAAACTTATAATATGGAAACCCGGTTATCCTATTCCAATTCCAAGTTAGTTTTATTTTTGCACGGATATAAAATTGACATGTTATCATGTATTAGAGACTTTAGAGTTGCGTTTGGTTTCCTAAATTGGATATTTATAACTCAAATTGAATATTTATTTAATTTTCATTAAATTGACATATTTATGAAATATTTAAGTCTAATATTAATTGCCTCCATCTTATCTTGTTTTATTTATTTATTATTGTCTCTGACCACTAAAAATTAGTAAATACTCCAGGATTACACATTCTTTATTACCCCATTAAATATGGTAATAGGATCTAATATTTCTAAATAAAAACTATAATTAATAAAAATATATAAATAGGAAATAACATTGGCAGCAACTTGTTTTGACCAGCTGACCAGAAAAGTTAATTGGTGGAATCAAACTTGGTTGAGGAATGGTACACGAAATCCACGTGAGTGGTCAGAAATATAATTTGAAGGAAAACAAGGGGTAAAGTTATATAAAAGGTCTTTGGATTCTCCAGTTGAAGATAGGGCTATAAAATTAAGGAGTTATGTACACGTGTACAACATCTAGAGGAATGACTTTGACGCGTCTGGCCACGTGTTGGTCTTTGGCCGCTCCGGACCGACCCTACTTCACTTTCATGGATCCTGATCCTCTACGTTCATCTATCCCTACTCTGACACGTGGCATGCTGTATGAATGACATGTGGCTCTCAAACCAGAAAATTTTGACTATCACTATTGATGAATGGAAAGAAAAAGAACTTTTACAAAAATAACGAAAATGCCCTTATTATTATCTTTACTCTATATTTTTATTTCTCTTTTCAACTTATATATATGTAATATTTTAATTATAATAGAATGGAATAAATTTATATAAAAAAATTAATTATTATTTTTAAATATCACTGTTTTATTTATTTTTTATATTTATATTTAAAATATATTTTCTTGTAAAGATCGACCAAGACAAGAGTTATCATAATAAATTAATAAAATTATTTGAATGGTGAAAAAAATGTATATGAAATTTGTGCTTTTTTTGAATTATATAACATTTATACTATTTTTTTGTACTTATTTTTAAAAAAATTGCATCTCTATCATTCAATTATAATTAATTCCACATTTACAACCTAATCTTAGTTTAGTGTTATCTATTTGTTTTTGTACTTCTCTTTTATATTTTAGTTTTAAAAAATAATAATAATTCTCTCTTCGTTATCTTTCATGAGCAAAGATGAGGGGGTAGTTCATAGAGATGCAATTTTTAAAAAAAAATATGAGATAGAAAAGATAAGTACAAAATAAAATAGAATAAATATTATGTAATTTAAAAAAAAACATAAATTTCATATACTTTTTTTTCATTATTCAAATAATTTTTTTTTATTAACTCTCGTATTTGTGGACTTTAAAAAAAACACGTTTAATTATAAAATAAATATAAAATATAAAATATAAAAAATAATAATATTTAAAAAAATGAATTCAAGTTTTTTTTTTAATTTATTCCATTTCAGTATAATTGAAGCATTACACATGTAGGGTGCGTTTGGATAACAGTGTTTTTGTTTTTGTTTTTGTATTTAGGGTAGTCCGGATACAAAAACATGTTTGGTTCGAAATTTTATCCGAAAAATTTTCGGAAAAAAAAAAAAAACACGTTTGACAGACCTTGTTTTTTCAGAAAATCTGAGAACAGAAACAGAAAAACACGTTTGATAAGTTGAATTTTGTTTTAAAAAAAGTTTACTAAAAAACTGATTATTAATAGTTTTTTTTTTATTATTATAGAATTATGTTTAGATATTGATTTTGATAAAATTAATACCAATAAATATATGATGGCATAAAAAATCTTAACACGCTTATACATATAAATACCCAACATATTCTACATATATATTACCCCATAAATGTCAACAATATTTTACAACATCATCTCATACGACTAGGTTCTCTTAATTTCAGTACAATAACAAGAAATACAATTAAAATGAGAATGCACATAAGAACCAGCAACAAACTGAGGCAGATATAACCAGCATATATCATGTACTTTTGCCGATTTTGTTCATGTTGTATATATCAGCAACAACATTGCCCAAATCATTGTTACTATCCTCTGGTTCATGATTGATTTGTTGTTCGACATTTAGTCTATCCAGCCATATAAAACAATCACGGTGATCCTACAATTGCACATGAAAGGAGACCAATTATAAACTTCAAAATATATAATTGAAATTTTGAGATATATGGTAACCTTAAATCATACCTCCCAATTTGGACATCGGTAGAAGTATCGTCCATAATTCGCCTTTGTGTGGGCCTGATAAAGAATCATCGGTCCCTTGCCACAACAACAAGGTGGCCCATGGCCATGAACTCCGTACATGTCTATTTATTTATTTTTTCATAATCCATCAGAAATTATATTAGAGTCATCCAGTACTAGTAAAGTAAGAAAAATAAATGGATCGCATATAAATATGGTACATGCTACAAATATGAAGAGTCGTACAAAATAACATATCCTAAGCGCGTTGATTAGCCCAAACGGCCTCAGCTACATCATTGCGAAACGCCTGCATATATTGGGTGCCGAGTTGACCTTGTAATACCTCGACATCATCATCATCATTTTCATCGGCCCCATCCCCTTCACCCGAACTCTCGAATTCTCTCCCATCAAATATGTCATCCGATTGTCCAAGTATCCTTATGTAGTTGTGCAGATCACAACAACACATGACAATTTGAACTTGAGTGGGGAAGTTGTACGGACGCATTAGCCTATGCATGGGAAACCGTTGCTTAAGCATGCCAAAACACCTCTCAATTACATTCCGCAGTGAGGAATGTATGTAATTGAACATTTCTTCTTTCCCTTGAAACCTGGTAACTGACTGAAATTCGAGCAAGTGATATCGATGTCCTCGATATGGGGCTAGAAATCCCGGTTGATTGGCATAACCGGAATCGATCAAATAATATTTTCTTATTTACATAATAAAATTCAATAGATTAGAATAGGATACTAAATTATCATTTGAAATAAACACACCATATATTTTTTGAACATATGTATTTACCTAGTGGCGGTTTAGGAAACATCCATTCCTCCCTCGCAAGACATTCGTTTAGTATTCGGGAATCATTAGTCGGCCTTTCCTAGCCTGCTATGACATAAGTAAATAACATATCAAATGAATAACATGCCATAACATTCTGCGTTGGATACCCTTTCCTACCTCTATATGTATATACCCTGTCGACTTCTATATGGGCAGACATATGGGTGTCGTCTAGGGATGGAAAAATGGTCCGACCCAGCCCAACCCGATTGGGGCGGGTTTGGTAAATTTATAAACGGGTTTGGGATGGGTTTGGTATCCAAAATTAAAACCCGAAACTGGTTTGAGTCGGGTTTGGGTTTTCTGGAAAACTCGTTGGTAACTCGACCGCGACCCGTTTACGATTTTAATTTTAATTTATATATATATATATATATATATAGATATATATATATGTGCGTCTTTGTCTATATCTCATTAATTTGATTCTTGGTGTTGACATCTATATATATATTTTTTGAAAGAATTTCAATCAATATGCGTATATATACATTTGTTTGTCTAAATATGTGGGATATTTGGTTTATAACGTAAAGTAGAATATATGCCTAGAATAAGAGAGATACTTGATTTATAACTTAATTTGTCATCAAATGCATTATAATTTAATTTGTTATCAAATAATTTAGTAAATCAACTGTGCTTCTAATTTATTAAAAATAATTTAGTACAACCGATGGTAACCTGATGGAACCCGTTTATACCGACGGGGTGGTAATGGTATTACCGATTATAACCCGTCGTGGGTTTGGGGCGGATTTGGTATTAGTAATTTTTAAATGGGGTGGTAATGGTATGTGTCAAACCCGTCCCAAACCCGACCCGTTGCCATCCCTAGTGTCGTCTATTGCACCCACAACATTCATGAACGGGTGGAACCTCGCCCCTTTGTTCAAAATATGTTGAGAAGGTCCAGTCATGTCAGGAGGGACAATGAGTTCATTCCCAAGAAGTCGTACCACTCGAATTACCCTGTGTATGTGCCGGTTTATTGTTTCAGTTGAATGCTGAAATCTTTCAGCTATTACCCAGTTCGTTCTTGTATGACTTAATGTTTGTAAGAAAATCGCAACTTGTTCAATTACTGATACTCTCCTAGTATCAGTTAACCCTAATTCATTTAACTTGTTATATAATTTCTCGAAGGCAAATGGTTGCATCCGCAAGTTTTCATGACATCTATCAGGATGCCCATGTAGTAACTCTTTAACATAATCAGAACCTCTCAACATCGAAGTCTTACACGGAACTCGGTTCATAATCCATCTCTTGCATATACTCTTCCATCATTAAGCACATGCCATGACAACTATGTTCTTCTTTACAGTCGTCATTAACATAAAGTACTAACAACTACTAATAGGAGTTCAACAGGTAGCGTTGTTCATCGCTCATATTGTTCTTGATTTACCTACTAACAACAACACTAATTAATAATGAGTAGAATAATTCTAAAAAATATGACATTAAAAACTTTTAAACAAGTCATCACTAAGAAAATCATAAAAAAACACACGGGACTACAATTATCCAAATAACACACGGTACTACAATCATCCAAATAACACACGGTACAACAATCATCCAAATTCAACACAGGGTACAGTCATCCAAATAAATCCAAGTTACAGTCATCCAAATAAAAACAAAGCAACAGGGATCCAAATAAATCCAAACTACAGTCATGCAAATAACACCATCACAGTACAGTCATCCAAATAATACAGAACATAGATAATCCTGATGTGTTTTAAAATATTACTCGCAAGTGCACAAATCAATTGTAGTTTAGGTTATGCAAGAACGAGGTCGAACCCAAGGGAATGTTTTAAAGAGAACTTAATTAAACTCAAATTAATCTAAAACTAACTTAGTTTCTCAAAGTTTGTTTGTTGAAGTGATTTTTATACTAAACATGCAATATCGAAATACAAATAATTAAAGCGAGAATAATATGGAGAAAATACTAAGGTATCGGAATCCACCACCACTAATCCATAAACTTCTAATTATTCCTTTATCAATTCCAATTTTAGAGTAGTAATTTAGAAATCAATCTTATTACTTTCTCAAGATTTAACAATAATGTACTAATGAAATATATTTTCAAGAAATAGATTTTCTTTCGCTTTAAAATGTAAAATTCTAAGCATCCTATGTATGCAATTTAATGGATGACATAAGATCAAAGATTTTTACTTATAAAATCATCAAATCCAAGCATGATTAATTGTGATAAGAATTATTAATTACTATAAATACATGATATTTATAGTGAAAGGAATTTAAAACAATTAATACTATGAAGCGAAAATCATAAGCATTTAAACCATACACATGAAAATTGATAAAAGACTAAAATGAATTTATTTCATAAATGGTGGTTTCATCCTCAACCTTAGTTGAGGATTTAGTTACACATGCTTAAAAAGAAAATAACAAAGTAAGAATAATAAAACCCGGAATTGAAGATAAATTATTCTCCTCTTTGGTGTCCTTCTTGCTCTCCTTCTTCTTCTTCTTTTTTTCTTCTTCCCCAAGATGTATCCATATTTATAGAGAAATATTGGAATCAAATTACAACTTGTAAAGAGAAATGAAATATTCTTTTCTTTTCTTTTTCTTTGAATATACATAACTTTCCATCACATTTTGTTCTTTTCCCATGTGCATTTGAATCTTCCAACTTTCATCCATGTGCATTTGTTTCATCCAACTTTCATCCATGTGCATTTGTTTCATCCAACTTTCATCCATGTGCATTTGATTCATTTCTCACTTTATACCTATAAATGAAAGACATAAATGTAGATGTAATTTAATGATATTGAAAATGATTTATTCAACAATTTTATTATATAAATTAAGTTTTGTGCACTTATCATTATTACACTTCTAAATTAATTAAAATAAATAGTTTTACCTACTAACAAATATACATTTGGGGATAAAATATGTATGTAAAATGGACTTATCAAATCCTAAGGAAGATTGTTGGCCCAAGCAATTTTCTTATCCTCTGCAACGGTAATAAAGAAATATTGGAATGCCTCAGATTTCTCCAATGCAATCACTGCCTTAGCATATTGCTCACTACCTACGCCCTCCAAGTTCCCTAAGATTTCAACACATTGCATAAACTGATTGTACGTGTTCTTAGGGGGGGAGTTGACCTCATCATTCTGACTAGTCTGAGGTTCCACAGTAGGAATTGACCTTGTAGCAGAGTTGTTAAAGGCACTAACGACAGTCTGGGTTAATTTCTCGAATTTCTCATCTCTTGCAAGTGATGTCTCCTTAATGACATTCATGAAATCATACATGGCTTTAATAAAACGCTCATCTTTCATTTTTTTGCGTTTTGGGCCTGCAGACCGCACAAAGTCGTCAGTATCAATCTCATCATCTACTGGGCGGGTGGAGGACTCTGGTTTAGATTCCGGTCTCATAGTGGAAGGTATGGCAAAGTCACTCGTAACTTCACCGTATTCATCTATGATGTTCCATTGTCTATGGTATATGAACGAGTTATCCTTAAATTTGCTCTTGATCCCGGAAATTTGCTTCCAAATTTTTTTTTATTTAATTATTAGTTCGGAGATAATAATAATTCACCATATTCAATTGAGACAATGATATGATTTATCATATTACTACGTACCTTATCCAAACTGTCCCAAAGTTCAAGCTCCATGGTCACCAACCCAACAGTAGGGTCAAAACCAACTCCTGTGTTATCCTTCACCCTTTTAAACTTCCTCCAATGAGGTCTTTCCCTATTGAATTTGGACTTAATTTTATGACCCAAATACTCATTTCCAAACTCAGCTTGCATGACATTTGTCACATTATTCCAACCTGTTTTGGAAAAAGTACCATTTCCAGTCCCATGACCAAGATTGACTTGGTCTTCCAATAGATTCAACAACATCTCATATTGAGGTTTACGCCATAGTTTACTGTCATCTCCCACCCCCCAGGCGTACTTTCAGTCTCAGTAGCTTGTGAAGCATTGTTATCCATCTACATTTACACAAATAAAAAAGGCACTCCATTCCTCAAAATAACATAAAGGTACAAATCTCAAAACAGAGAAATTAGGACAGAAATGGACACAGAGACTGTCAAAAAATGTTAATAGATACATGGATGATCACCCATGAAAGTACAAGAAATCACAGGTAGGAAACACCAGAAAGTGTCAGCTAGACCCAGAAACACTCACGTATCTCTATATTATGAATATGCACTTATCCAAGTATTAAAATAGGAAACAATAATTGGACACACACAATTGCACAAAACTTCTATAGACACATTGATAAAAGAGCTACAAAAGAATTGGTGTTCATGCTGTAATTGATAAAAGAGCTATAAAGGAGCATGGATGCTCATGTTCTGGCTAAACAGGGGGGCACTATGACATGGAATTCCTAAATTCATTCCTGAACTACCAAAAGGGTTCAGGATGTTATTTAATGGGGTTTCATCTATATTTTCATGTTTCTGTTGCTGTCTCTTTGGGTTCCTATCTTCTGCTCTCAATTTCAAATCTTTGGTGTTATTTGGAGTTAGAAAGTTGATTGTCATATTCCTGATCCTCATACAGATCATCTCTATAAAATATTAAGAACACGGTTAGTTATATTATCAATTATTATTTCAAAAGAATCAAATATGCACCATCTAATAGCAGGACCACCAGTCAGCTCAGCTCAGACCAACGTTTAACATCAAGAGTCAGCCTTTACAAACTTCATGTTTACTTACTTTCTCGTCTTATATCAGTTTTACAAACAGCCATACACCCTTAGTCTTCTTAAGTAATGACAAGACTATCAAGTGACTTTTTAATTGTGCGAAGGGTCAAAATCAAATCATTTGAGAGATCATTGCAATGGTCCATCTACAACCATTTGTCAGTGCTTGAGTCTGTTTTTAATCTGGATACAACACTTCATGTAGAGGAAACAATGTTGCAACACTTCATGTAGCATAATTTCCAAAGATAAATATGGTCGTCCACACTCCTGCATATAGCTCCAGGAGGAACCAGAAATCCTGTAGATTTGATAGGGAAATAAATTGACACTTAATGCCTGAATCCAGGAGTAAGTCAGTCCACTTATATATGTCTATAGACACAGTATACTTCCAAGTCAATGAAACCATTCTCAGCTAACCATTTTTTAGCTTCTCGAAGTATCCTCTTCGGTCTCAAACCTTATAATCTCATGTAAAATAAATCAAATGTTATCTTACATAGCTATACATATATACATATATATTTCCACCCAAATTCAAAATCCAGCACAGTAAAGAGAGGAAATCGAGAAATCGCAGAGAGAGATCGAACCTTAAACGTTAATCATAGAGCGAAGGTGAGTCTGGAGAGTGAGGGTTCCTCTACTTGTACAAGCAAACGAGTGGAATGGACTTCGATTCGTGGAGGGAGGCGACGAGTGGAATCGAGCTAGGGTTTGTGGAGAGGCGAGAGAGGCGACCAGAGAAGAGAGAAGATGAGTTTTTGAGATGAGTTTTCAAAAATAGGACATGATACGGTCCTGACACGTCTATAAAAAATTATAATTTTTTATATATACATAAATACCGCATTTATCATTTAAACAATGAGAATCAAATAAACATATAAACAAAAATAAACAAATAAGTTAAATGAAATGTCTGACATGTTCAAAATTCTTTATTCTACTACTATTCAAGGAATCAAATGTATTTTCTCCAACATCCGTTATCTTAGTCTTTCTCTCGTTATATTGTAAAAAATTATTTGATTAAAAACAAAGATTGGAAGGTATAAATACCAAATATGCGGCTCTTTGTGATGTTATCTTGTTCCTCTTTAAATGGTGGATAAATGAATATGTGTTTTAATTTCTCTCACAAGGTGAGGAAGAACATAAATATTTAAGTATCTTTAAAGTCAAAGATTGAATTATAGGTGTTGAAGTTCTATAAGTGATCCATTAAATTATCGATTCCATAAGATCTCTATCTTTCATTGAATCAACTGATCTGCGGACACACATGTGTCTTTCGAGTGTCCATTAAGTGTTCAATTAAAAAAAATTCAGGACACATTTTTGGTGTGTCGGACACGTATTTTTGACGTGTCCGCGCGTCTGACACAGACACGTATATCCGACACGAGTACGATAACCCTAGATAAAGTGTCTGTATTTCATAATATATATATAATTTATACATACACGCATTATATAAATATAATATCCATAGGCAACCATAAAATCTTCTTTCTGTTTGGATGTTTTCAATGTTTTGTGTATAGAAATCAAATGGTTCATAGGCCCATGACAAAATGCAAAGCCCGAAATCAATGCAAGTATTTTTATTTATTTTCTCAACCATGTGAAATTATATTTTATGCCCAACAAATAAGATCATAATTGAAAGAGGAAATAAGCCACGAAGGTTACTCATAATGACCATAAACTCCATGAGTAGAGGTCCACACGGTTCAGTTCAGTTTTGACCAAAACCGAAATCGAACCGTTATTTTTGGTTTTTTAAAAATGAAAACTGTAACCAAACCGTTAGTAAAAGAAATCGAACCAAATCAAACCAATTTTTTCGGTTCAATTTCGGTTTTTAACATTTTGTAGATATTTTAAAATTTATAAATGAAAATTTCATTAATGTTATTATCTTTTTATAAAATAAAGAGTTTTGACAAGAATAGACTAACAAGTTTATTTTCATCTCTATTTATACATATATGATATAGATAATACATATATAATATATGACTCTCTCAAAGTCTAAAAATCACTAGTTTGATATAAGCATATAGATAATACATATATAATATATTATAAAACCGGATTAGTTCGGTTCGGTTTTTGGAGGGTAGAAATCGAAACCTAACCGAAAAAATTGATTTTTGAAATTTGAAAACCACAACCGAACCGAATCATCTTAAAACTAAACCGAACCGCTGGTTTCAGTTAAGTCCGGTTTGATTTTTCAATTTTTTTCGATTTTGTGTGCAGCCTTATCCACGAGGGACATGACATGTCCTGAATAGTAAAATAAATATGGTGATGGTGGTGGTAACAAATTACAACGATTTGATGATCGAAGCATTGATTTGTTAAAAAAAAAAATAGTTTAGAGATTGTAGATGTGGAAAAATACACAATAAGCGAATGACCTTTATTCATGCTTTGTTCTCACATACAAACACATTTTGATGGGCCTTGGCCCACCAAGAGATCTCATCTTCTCCTCATATCAAGGGAAATATCAATATTCATTTTTATAATTATCCTAATCCCTTATTCATGGGATTGTTCATGTCGTGCAACCCATACTATTTTTGAAAACTCCACGAGCTTGTCCCATCGGACCCCATTGTGGCCCAGTCTATTTGGGCCTCATGCTTTCCTCCATTACAGAGATATATCACAACAACTTAATAATTCACGAGGGATTTTTTTTGCACTTTTGCCATTAAATTTTAATTCAAAAATAACAAGGAATCACTTTACGCGAACTTAGCTGGTCCTTAAATAACGAGAAATCACAATTTATTTTTACTTGAACTTCTTTTAAATTTTGATTGAAAATCAAGATTTTCTTAATTTGACCACTCAGATTTAAATTTAATGACATTTGAATGAGACCATTGAATAATCTCATTTTCCATTAACATTTGTGTTTCCAACAACAAAGTAGAAGTGTTGCATTATCCACCCATAAGAGCATGTGGAGTGGTGTGTTATGGGTGGTTTTACACGTTTTTGATAAAGCGTAGTGCCACGTCAGTAATTTGGAGAGTGGGTGATGATGTGGCTCTATACTTGAGTGTGTGTGTCATATGGAGTGGTGTTCTATTTTTACTACACTTTATTATTATTTTATTATTCAACATTATTTAATTATTATTAAAAAAATTTAATATACAAAAAATATTAAATATGACAAATAAAAATATATTCTCAAATTTTCTACAAATGAAAAATACATTAATAATTTCTCACATACAAAAAAAAATAAACATGCAAAAAAATACATTAAATAACTTGACACATTACACCATAACACATTGGAAAAAAATATATATTAATATTTTACCATATATTATAATAGAATTAAACATCCCCTTGTCTAAAACGCGATATTATTGCATTTTGTTGAACCTCGATCCATGTTTTGACTGTCGAATTTGGAGCATCATTTGGATCTTTTTCCATCATTTGTCTTTCCCAAGCAGCTTGCTGATTCTCAATCTCCATTCTTTTAATTTTTTCTTGCGTCTCAATATCTTTTATTTTCATGTTGCATGCCCAAATCATATTTTGTTTTCAATTTCATATTATGAGCTTGGATTGCTTCCTCATTCATCAAATTAAAATTTTCAGTCAAAGAAGTAGCATATAAGTTTTGTTGTAAGTTATCTTTATTTTGCTTACAATCTTTCTTTGATGCTTTTCGTCCAATTGGTCGTGAAGTGTCATGCGAATCTTCATCAATAGCGGGTGAGTCGTCATCACCAAGGTTTATCGAACCTGGTGTTAATTATATTTTTTAATTAATTAATTGAATGTTATAACAAAATATTGCATTGTACATTAAAGAATATAGCCAAAATAATATATTTTTTATTTTAAATTTATTAAATTATATATATTTTAATTAGTTAGTTGAATATTATAATAAAAATATTGTATTATATATTAAAACATAATTAAATTAAAAAAATATTATAAAACAAAAAGATAAACTAACATAAATTGACCCGACATTAATTATTTTAAAATTGAGCAATGACATGCACACTTTGCATGCATCAATTGAATTAAAGAAAAGAAAAGAAAAAAATAAAAGACAAATGTAAAGTGGCTCGCCACTTGACTCGCTAACTGTTGCAAGTCAAGTGCAAAATTTCATGTGGAGCCCACTCAAAAATTTTATCACTCCACATTCTCTCACAAACTCCATGACACGCTACAGGCCTCTCAAACACGCCATTTCCTTCCTGATGCCCTAACTCGATGTAATGTGCTACATCAAAATTCATCCTAGATGTAAATGGTTGCAGGAGTCATACATTCTGCGTCAGATGGTATGGTCGATGTAGGGTCTATTTGGTTCATGTTTTTATTTTTTGTTGTTTTTTTTTTTTCATTTTTCATAACAAAAATATGTTTGGCACCAATGTTTTATTTTTTGCAATAAAAAAACATAAAACAAATAGTGTCATTTTTAGGAAATACCAAAATAATATGTTTTTTTGTGTGTTTTCGAGAATAACACTGTAGCGGAAGAAATAAGTGAAAAAAAAAAGAAGCAAAAAATCAATATCAAAGGTGCTTCTAGTTTAGACTTCTTGCACTCCACAACAAAAGCATATACTTAAACATGTGTGCATTGTTTAAAAAATCCACAGCACGAAAGCAAAAGTACAAACCAAACGGGCCTTTGTGTGTGCATTGTTGGTTTAAGTCCATTTGGAGATATTGACTCAGTGAACCCTCAAGTAGTCAAGTGTACTGTGTACAAGAGAGGATACATGCACTGCAACATGTAACTATTGTTTCTCAACCATATGAAGTACATGAATTGTTACGAAGGGCTCAATAATCACAAAACACATACTAGAGTAGCCACAAAAAAACTGGGATACCACAGATACTATTACGAAGATAAAATGAATTATAATGTCGAACAGTTAACTGCAAAAAATTTAAATAGAATGCATTCATAGCGAAGTATGGCGGCAATAATCGCCTTTTTCGTCTTCAGCATCATCAGGGTTGATTATAACACACCACAAATTGCCAACAATCCTCATTGCCTCTATTACCAAGAAATGGGATGAAGGCAAGGACACTTCTGAGCCTGACCAATTCACTGGGTACAGTCACACAAGACACAGAGCATTAATATTATCTTCGAGATGAACAAAGTAAGCACGATTTAGGATCCAATCAGGGAAATTAGTGACCATATGGTGATATGGTTCACATAAATGACAAGCAAATCAAAACTTGGATATAATCTCAAACTATTGGCAAATAAGTCAGATTTACTGGACATGCCTGTTTATTCCGTAACTTACTTTAATCGGCCTTTTGTCTTTCACGCTTGAGAAGTCCATAAAATAGTGACAGTAGCCATTGCCAGATCAAAATCAGCCAATTAGTTCGCTTGGGTTTGGATTCGGGTTTTGGTCCAAACAATCCTTTGTATAGCTCCTTTTGCTTCTGATAAGTAGCCTTGTCGTGTTCGGCAAGTAAACGTAATTCCCTCCCAATAGCTTTGTCCCCGGGAGCATATTTACGTGCCTTGAGAAAGTCCTCTCGTGCGGCATCTGTCTGCCCAAGTTCTGCTCTAGCCTTTCCTCGTCTGAATAGTGCTTTGAGATTATTTTCATCCTCTGCCAATACCTAAAGAAAGTTCGACCATTCTTTCACTAAGATGTATATCAAGACAATGATCAAATATAACACTTCTTGGATCTCTAAAAGCAGGCCAAATTCAAATCAGTTGTCAAATAAACAAATATTGTTGTGAAAACAACTGTTTGGGTTATTTTGTGGCATCTCTAGATTACCATTCAAATGCAGCAGATTAACAACAAAATAGAAACTCTAGTTTGGGTAGGATCACAAAGTGCTTTTATTTTATTAATCATGAACAGAAGAGAAGCAATCTCCATTTAGACCTTGGCAACATCAATATTGTTGACAAATGTGTTACTTACTCAAGAGCAGCATAAATGAAAAAAAAAAAAACCAAAACACATAAATAGAGAAGATTCTTGTTAGGGATTGGAAACTAACTGTTCGAAAAGAGTTAAGTGAGCTTTGAGTCATTGTGAATGGCACGGCGAACTAAATGTTCATTAATGCGACCTCCAGTGGAAGCAAGATAGCTACTTGGTTTACCATAACTATTAAGGACTGATGGATTAATCCGACGTGTATCTCCCTGCTTTAGATAGAAGCTCCCCCTTTAATGTTTTAGTTTTCGCAGACACCCTTTCCACTTAAAAACGAAAAAAATGTGATTTTGAACTCTCTATGATATAAGGAAGTCTCAGATAATTATTAATCCAATGGTTGATTTGAAAATAGGGGGTTGTTATGCAATAATGTTATGATAGCATGATAAATAAAGACAGCATTAACTAGATATATCTTTTGAGGTTGAAAGTCAGAATAATAGAGGAGCTCTAATGGAACTAGCCTTCATTTGAATTTACTATAAAACTGCTGTTAGACAAGCCTATACTTTTGGATTACCAGGTGCCCACTTTTATTTCACAAAACAGATCCACAAAAATGCAAAGGAAAATAAATATTTATGTGAACTATACATACAATGCTGCACTGCCCAATGGCTTCTTCATAGCGCCCAAGTTTTATCAGGCAAGCTGCCATGTTAAGGTGGCAAGGATTCTTTACCGCCAAAGCCATCTCCTGATACTTACCAAACAACTGGAACATGAAGTCATCTCCCATATATGCTATGGCCTAATTCCAAAAAAGAAAAAAGAAAAAAAACCACTACACTATGTAAGGAATATGGGAAAGAAATTATACAAACTAAATGCCAAAAATGAATGATAGAAGAGCAAGCAATACTCAGGAACATAAGTTCGTAACCATTTCATACTGTTGCATGGCCTCCTCCAGTTTCTCCTCCTTGAATAAAGCATTTCCATCCATCTTTCTTCTATCTGCTGCCCCAATCCTCTCCTCGACCGTCATGTCACCACGAGCTTTACCCTATATTACATATTACACAAATATTAGTGTTGAGTAACCTAATAAGATCCAAATCACAATTAAGATATTATAGTATAAAATAGAGGTCTGAGGGTTGGATTAATACATTCATCTAAAATTCACTTGTGAACAACTTACTTCCTTGGTTTCATCAAACCCAATAAGCTCAACCTCATATAGTATATCTGCCATGGGTGGAACATTTGGGAAAGAGAAGTTTCCTTCTTTCCCATACCCTAATTCCATACCCACATGCAGCAATGCACGTTCACCAGATTTCATGCTGGACACACCAATGCCCAGTCCCGTCATTTCTTTCTTCTCTGTTGCAAAAGAGAAATGAGCATTCATGCTATGGCTGACACAAAATTAATTTGAAAAAAATGTGTGGCTATCATCAAATAACACAATCCAAACCAATTCAAACAAATGAATTCACTTCCAGATATGTATTGATAGTAATAAGAACATAAAACAATCACCAAAATAATCAAAATGTTCCGTTGACACTTGGTGCATAAATACAAGACAACCAAAAATAATTACTAGGAGGTACCCAAAATCAGGTTTACTGGAGTATTCCGTGAGAATTTAGAGAGATAACATTTCTAAACAACAAAATCAGCGTAGTGAAAAGTAAAAAACAATTAGGCAGATACCTTTTCCCAACACCATCTCGAATGGTCGTTGTTCCTGCCACGTGTCTTCAAATTTGTGTTGGGTGCTTTCTGTCCAGGCCCTATAGTGCACTATTACAGAAAACTTGGTTAGTCTAATGATCAGAAAACACGATTAGATTAGCATTTCTTCAAAACAATCCCACTTTTCGCATCACCGTATCTGAACTTATTTGGCTGAAAAGAGTTTAAAGCACTAGGTAGTGTCGTTCCAAACAAATAAGAAGATTGGATTTGACAAATCACAACTAAACTCTGGTGTAGGAATTTAGTTGCTCTATTCTTATACCTAGAAACAAATGATGGACATCTTTATAATAATTTCATACAAGCAGATTCAACAAATTTATAGACATGAGCACAACTTATGGGAAGGAAATCAAGGTGACTATCCCACATCTATCTAAGATCACGGCATATGTTTTAACAATGAAAATTAGGATACTACACAAACTCACCCATGAAAGTGGGGTGTCTTCTAGCAGGTATCAATTTAATCCTGGGGTTTGCACACTCCAATTAGGCCTATGAAACTATTATTGATATTCTGGGCAGTGGGACTAGCACGAGAGACATCTATACATATAGAAATTTACACTTATGAATCAAGATGAAAGAAATCATTAAGACTCTGAGATGTTTGACCTAGTTTCCTGCTTTCTCAACTATAGCTTTTGGCCCTATTGTGCATTCTTTGTGTGAAGTTATAGCAGTCACTAAAATTCTGAACAGCGAGACACAGAATCTTCATGAACATTTTCTCAAACACAGGAAATATGTTATAAGTACAGTAATGAGCCATGCTATTGACTTACAAAAGCATGTTGAATATTTGGATGGCTTCTGACCATGACCTTCTTTGATAATTTGCTTCGTCACTTTCTCATGAAGAATCTCCACTTCAGAATCTGGCTTTGGGGGTCCACTGCCATCTTGAGGAAGTTCTCCATGCACGAATGAAGCACTTTCAGTAATAATTTCATCTTCACCATCTCCATCTAACAAATGTTGAAGGTGTCAATATTTTTGTGTGAAGAGATATAGATATTCATGCAACGTTTAAATTACATTCTCTAATTAAAACTATATTCGACATTGCCAGAAATTTCATCTCTCGAACTTCTTTTTCTTCTGGAATGAACAGAAATCTCTCAAACCAACAAAATATATCCATGAGCTATTCTTGATGCAATGAGCATAAGACAGAGAAAGAAAATGCACAGCAAGTTCTAGGCAACCCAATATCTAAGCAAAAGATAATTATTAGATTCTCCTGCTTTCCGACAAATAGGACCCAATTGGAATCATCTTAAATATACTTTCTTTGCTATAAATTTCAAGATTGTCCCAAACCACACACACACACACTGTTGATACATTGCGGAAACCCCCTGTGGTAAGTCTTTTAATACTATTATCTTAGTGCAAATAGCTCCCTCCCTTTTAAAAAGACTCTAATGCCCATGTGTTGGCAATCGGCATAATGAAATAATATTAAAAATCACTAGTGGTGTAAAATGACAATTTCGTTCAATTACCAAACTAAGTGTTTGATTCTCCATACCCATTTTCTGCCTTCCCACACACCACCTGTCCACCGCTCCTCCACCATGTACTCCCTTTCACTATCCTCCATGACCAAACCACCATCCTGGAAACCCCAACTCTCAAAACCCATCTCAGCCACTCTCACTCCCTCGCAATCCCCACTGAATTCCTCTCCTCATCAGCCACTCTAGAACATTTCTGTCTTACTCCTTCCCTTCTTTGCTCCGGATTATGAACTGAGGTAATGTGATTTTTGCTAGGTAGAGGTTCTTGGACTTGATGGAATCATACTTGAGGTGGCTATGGAAGTCTTGATGTAGGTTGGGACTTTGTTGTTTCTCGTGACCAGGCACATGCAGCTGACTCTAGGGGATGAAGGTTCGCCGAGGGGGGCAGAGCGGCGTTGCCATGCCCCTTGGGGAGATGTATATCTTTGATCCATATCCTTGAAACAAACATTGGCAAATGTGCCTGCATTCTGAAGATGCATGAACCCAAGACCAGTGGAAGATGGAAACACAATCACCACTTCTGAAAATATCAGGTTTTTTATATGTCAGATGGGGTGTATTTGCATATATATTGAAAAATAGGGAGTCTAATTGCATGTTTTTTAAAACTAGGGGCTGTTGGCAAAGAAGGGGGTTACTGTGCACAAAACGGGGGAGCGACCTGGGGGGGGGGGGGGGTCGGTCTGCACTTGATCCAAAAATAGCTGATATTGGTTTATTTCATAGGTAAAACTAGAAAAACAATCAAAACATGTTTACTTTTTCATACATGCACAAATTTCAACATTATTACAGGAAAATTGAAGTGTTTAGAATAATTGCTAAAGTCGGATCCTTGCCAATTATCCATGTTGGATCTCCCACCACCTTGTTTCTGAAGCGGAATTCATCGTTAAATAATATAAATGTCCCTAAAAATGGGATTTCAATCAGAAATGGTGAAACACAGAATTGAAGGAGCTAATGATACCACTACTTTTTCATCTTCAGATTATAAACAAAATAGGTGGTCAATCTTGTACTCTCATTAACATAATAATCAATCAGAAATGGTGAAACACAGAATTGAAGGAGCTAATGATACCACTACTTTTTCATCTTCAGATTATAAACAAAATAGGCGGTCAATCTTGTACTCTCATTAACATAATAATCAATCAGAAATGGTGAAACACAGAATTGAAGGAGCTAATGATACCACTACTTTTCATCTTCAGATTATAAACAAAATAGGTTGTCAATCTTGTACTCTCATTAACATAATAATGCAGAAGAAAAATGGAAACATATTTCTGTCTTGCAGAATGCTAGAATCCAATACATTACCAGCTGTTTGATTTTGCATCTCCGGAGCTGCATCCATCTTTAAAATCAGTAACCCAAATGATCCTCCGAATATTCTGCATGACAACCTCAACCCATGAAGAAACAACTTTTTAAGATATTAAAGACAAAAGAGTCCAACTTCTAAAAAGTATAGTACACTTAAAGTGAGTTTTTTTCTTCTTTTTCCCCTCTCTTCCACTGGGAAAAAAGTGGGGTGTCTTTAACCCTGTTAGGCCGGTGATATAATGGAGATTGGAGAATTACAACAAATAGTACATTAATGGTGGGTGGTTCCGTACTAACCTTTGTCTTCTCTCCATACAATTGAGTTTCTAAGAATCAAACTCGTACATGGGAAAGAAAATTCAGAATGTGGAAGAAGCAGGGATTCAACAGGATGAATTCCATCCAATACACAAAGTGAGTGGATTTTTTTTTTTTCCTGCTCCTCACAGGAGAAAAAATTCCAAATCTCAATTGAGTTCATTTTAGTTAGATACTATAAACAACATAAATTCCAAAACCAATTTTCTTTGGTAAAAAAATTAAAAGAAAATTGAAGTTCCTTTTCTTTTCTGCATCATCTTGGCATCAAAATCCAACAACAACAAAAAAAAAAAAAAAAAAAAAAACAGAAAATAAAGCAATGGATAAGGAAAATTGAATTCACTTACTGTTGAATGATGAATGTTGAATTTGGGAACTTGGGTTTATTGAAATGAATTATAACATGAGTTTGTCATGAAAATTCTATTAATGAGACCACGAGATCGGTGAGAATTAAATTAGTAGATCGGTGAGGTATTAAATTAGTAGGTATTAGGTAGTAGGAATGTGTGTGTGTGGCGGAGACCACGAGAAGCGACAACTATCAAATGTGACAAAATGCTATCAATGCATCTTCATCTCGAACTATCTGGATCTTCATAACAAAATTGAGCTTAAAATTCTAAATTCTAAATTAATCAAGATCATCATCACCACCAAGTTACCAACACATACATATCACAGTAACTCCATATCCAGTTCACATAGTACACCATAATCAATCTATAGCTATATTATATATATATATATACAAATATAGATATAGATATAGATATAATAACAGAAAAGGAACGAGCTTTCATACCCTAACTTTTATTCAACAATTACTTAGAAGAATTGAAACTAGGAAATAATATAGAACTTCAATTTCAAATAGATGAAAGGAAATTTACCAGAGGCAGAGCGTAAAAGAGTAATTGACCGGAGCAGTTCGAGAAGGTCGTCGGCGACTAAGTGGAAGATTTTTCCAGCGAGCGATGGTGAACTCTTTCAGTCAACGCAATTATTATAAGTACTGACGGAGAATGATGGAGAAAGAGACTTGAATACGCATGGTGCGTAGAGCGCATGGTCGTCCAGCCACGGTAAGTTAGAAAGGCGACATGGGCTGTGTTGTGCGCACCAGGCGCAGTTTAGCATGAGCGTCTGGTAGATTGGGCCTCATATTTTTAGGCCTGATAGGCCTAATAAGCCCTCAATTTAGCTACTTCAACTTGCCAAAGCCCAAAGTGTTGAGCCTTTTATTAATTGTATGTACTAGTGTGTTTTTTTTTTTTTTTTTGGGAAAGTTGAGCATTACTCACGCACCATGTGGCTCCATCAAGCCTTGAACCTTTTATTTAAGAGTTAGGTCCGGTACTGCTTGGTCATTAGGTCTTCAGTATTTGTGTTTCACTTTCATCCTGAATACACATCTTACCATTGTAATATTTTTAAAAATTGTTGATACTGTTATACAGAACCGATATTAGCTTCTTCTTTTTTGTAACCATGGTATCCAAGTCAGCTTACGCGCATCTCAAGTAATTTCTGGGGCCCTGAAGTTAACAACCGGATAAACCTTCAGTAGCCCAAACGAAATTATAGTCGACAGGAATCTAATGCTTCGGGTTATTGATATTAGCTTTGATAACAAATATTATTCGAATCTATCATTAATTATGTTAACTATATCTCGAAACTTCGGTATATATTTTGTTATTGTTCTAGATAGATATAGGTTTGATTTTGCTTTACCAAAACTTGACAACACCATCTTTAAAAAAAAAAATCATAATAATAACTTGAGCCGTGAATAATCTGATCATAGCTCGTGTTTACATAGTTATTTATCGTTGAAGGATATAATATTTAAGTTACACCATCTCTATCAGCTTAAGTTTTTAGAATAGTTGGGTAGTTAACATGGTATCATGTGTTCGAACATCACCTACTAATGGTTGTGTATTTGTTGGGAAGAGTAATTTTGATGTATGTCTTCAATATATTATTGAATTCACTGTGAGTTTTGGAATAAAATAAAATCCTAGCTAACTCTCATTTTTCTCTTGGAAATTAAGTAGTTAAGATATCACTACCATATTATAGTTGGAAAACAACTTGGTAAAATTACTCGCCTTTTATAGCATTTTGACCACTACATTTTACCCCAATATATATACCTACAGTTTTGTCAATGAAGAAATGGGCCAGCAACTGTGTACTGAATACTATGATGTTATAGCCTATAGGTGTGAACAAATGTCACAAGAAGCCTTCTAAGTCTTCACTTAAGATGTCTCTATGAACTGTTGAACGCATTTTGTCGGTGGAGATGTCATATATATGTATGTATATATATATATATATATACATATATAATTGTAAAATGATCACATGCATTTTTCTTCTTGATGGTTTACCTACTAATAAACACATGGGATCATCTCATGTGAAACCATAAATTTTCCTCATATCTAGATGATGTTGGAAAGCAACACGAATCTCTCTCTCTCTCTCTAAATTATTAAACAAAATGATCCAAACATGTCTAGAAGGAGATTTTATTTTACTTGAAGATCTTGGTTATCAAGTTTTCGTTCCTATACAATTAAGACATTGTGTTCCTATAGATCCAATAAATTGAAATTTCAATCATGTGATCTTTGACACCTAAATAACAAATGGATTTTATTATTTTCTATATCAAATTACAAATAGAGACAGAAAAAAGTCTCTCTTGTTATCCCCAAATTGAAGCAAAGGACTTGTGTCCAATACTTGCATGCCCTATCAATGAATTAAGTTGCTCAACTTAATTTGTATTTGGATCATGACAAATCTCTAAAAATGAGAGTAATGGGTTCTATTCTTACTAAACCTATTTTAATCTAATTAATGCTGATTAATATTTTCTGGACCACTTTTTCATGCTTGCAACCAAACATAAATCAAACCAAAAGATTTTTGAACCTTCAATTTCTTCCTGAATCATGACTATGTTCAACTTGTGGACCATATACTTTTAATATTGAATTATGATTTTGTTTGGCTCAAATTGAACTCAATATATATGTATATATATATATATATATATATTACTGTATATGTACCTGTGTATTGTGTACACAACTACACATACATATATATGTACTTTGCATTGGTTTGAATTGGAAGAAATGAGTTGATGCATGCATGTAATACCATGCAGCTAGCAAATGAATTGAAATAAGACAGCTTAATTGCTGATGAATTGATCATGACTTACATAGATCTTTCATCTTTGAGTTGATGTTTATTTTCGAAGTAGGTCCCTCATGATCTTTCATTGCCCGGGCTTGTGACTTGTTAGGTTTGATAATTGATGGTATATGTGGGGCCTTTTTAGAGGTTATTTCATAGAATATAGCAGTCATCTGAATGGGGCTTCGTGTTTTAAAATCTATCATTTACCTAACATGTGATATGATTTGGACTCTCACTATAAAATTAAAGGACTCTCTTGTAATTTAGACAAAGTTGTAAGGGTAAAACCGAAATTTTCATTTGGGAGTGTTAAAAACAATGTACTTGGGGAACTAACAAATTTTTTTATTTTTATTATTTCTTTTTTTCTTTTTTTCACAAGCTATAAGAAAAGAGAAACTAAACAACCAAGACACATGGAGAGATTGAGGAGGCATTAGGGCCACACATCCTACTATTTTTTTATTTTTAATTTTTCAATTACGTACTCTTTGTTTTTAAGGAGTGAGCCAACTTATTCTATTGCTGAGAAAAGTATTTTAGATTTATGAAGCATTAACGAAAAAATTTCGATCACTATTAAAGAGAGATTATTCCTATTTTAGTCATGAAAGCTGATGAACATCAACTCCAATGATTCTATGTGTGATTGTCTTAGAAGCAAATAATCCAAAGTCATATAATAATTTCTTTTTTTGGGGAATTTCTGTGTTTGTAAGTTGGATGACATTCGAAGTTCAAGTTGCTTTTTAAATTTCTTTCAAGAGTAAAAGAAATAACTATAGTTGCGCTTGTTGGGAAATAATGCTGAAAAAGTTGCTTTGTTTTATGTTTGCCCTCACACCAACTCCAACCTATAAAGAAAATTTAGTTTTAATTAGCCTGTTAGTTCAATGGCTTACCAAATAATCGGTCTTATCCAAGTACAACTTAAACTGTTTTTTTTTTTTTTCCAGTAACCGGGGTGATCTTAGCCAGCTTACGCGCACATCGACTAATCCCCCGGGCCCTGAAGTTAATGACAGGTAAACTTCTAGTGACCAAAAAAAAAAAAAAAAGAGATAAAAAAAACTTAGACTGACTTATGGTTTGAAGAATTGAGAATCTTCCGTTTGGTTAGATTTACTTTTATTTAAAATTTAAATATTATTGGACACAACATGGACACGTTTGGGATATTTCGAAAATATAAAGGAATAATTTCTTAATTAATTTTAAAATAATTTAAAAGTATATTATGAATTAATAAAAATATATATATAATTTGAAAGAAATATCAATAAAAAATATAAACTTTAAGACCTAAATGAATAATATTTTATGATTATGTGCAAAAAAAAATAAAAATTTATTTATTTTCAATGTGTTAAAAATTATTATATTATTATTTTTCAATGTGTCTATGCCATGTCGGGTAATGTTTTTTTTTTTTTTTCTTTTTTAATATTTTTCGTATCATGTTGTAACCGTATCCTGTATCCATACTTAAAAAAAGCCTAAACCCTAAAGAAGAACTCCCTAGTGCTTATACCCTAAGAAATTCTTCCTTTGAAAGGTGTTATAAGTAGCTGACACCACAATTCTTATAACATTTTAATCGTCCACTTGCGGAGCGGCGATGATTTGAACCCACGCTCGGAGCCTGAATACGATTCGTCCAGACACCGAAGGGTTCGTCCTTCCAACCAACTCCACTACATGCGGATGAAAGAGAAAAACATAAAACATGAACCAACTAAAAGCTTACATAACCCTAATTGATGGAACCAAATTTGTTACAAAGTTGGATTTCAAAAAGACAAAGAACAAAAAATTGTAAATCAAAAGTTGTTCAAAAGAAATTTGAACTCTTAAACTCCAAAGGTTGATGGAAAAATGTTAATCATGAGACTATTAATTAATAAACCTAAAATTCTCCATATCTTGAAATGACCAAAAGTTTGTGCTTTTATTTGTATAATTTTGTTTTCTTTACTTTTGTTTATCTTTTGTGAACCATGGGGAAAGTAATGTTGGCGCCCCACATTTCTCATCTACAAAGTGTTTGTTACCCTTTTCAGATATAACTGCTCACATGATTGTTGTGCATAAAAAAAACCCCAATTTCAGTACCCTTTTGTCTCCTTTGTCTTTTGCAAAACAGCACTATGTGAGAGATGTGTAGAACACAAGAACATTGAAATTTTGAAAAGAGCTTATAAGATCCAAATACCCATTTAGCTTTATCTCCATTCCATGGCCTCCAAAGATTTCCTTCATCTGTCCCTATTAGGACATTTCTTTCTTGATGTTTTCTTAACATAGAAAAAAGAGAAACATAGTTGTATAGAAGAAAAAGGGCAAAAGAGAATAGGAAAATGAAGCTTCATTTTGTGCTGCTTCTTCTTCATGGACCCTTTTGGGTTTTACAGTTATGTCTAGTTGATGCCAGACCAGACCCTCTTCTTTCACCAGCACTAACACCCATTCCCTCAATCTCAGCCTCCATGACAGCAGCCTTTTCTCCAGGTAGTACTCCTGAATATATATATATACACACACACACGTATATATATGTGTTTATGTATATATGGTTGTGAATTTCTTTTTTTTACTTCTAGTTTTGGCCAGTGTTCTATCACTTTCAAATGTGACCTGGGAAGCATTACTTTTCAAATATTAAACTTCCAAGATTTCAAACCATTCATTACATTTAATGCTGTATGGAAAAATATATTTTTCTTCATACTTATTCCCATTTTTCATTTGGGTTAAATTATAAGTTGTCTTCTTAGGTTGTAATCAAATATACCATTTTCTCTCTTCTTAAATGCTCTTCTTTGCAAAAAGTTTCAGTTTTCTCAGATCACTGGAATCAAGCATATCTTTTGGTTTAATTATTCAGATTTCTTGCCAAAAATTTCCCCCAAATTGTTCATTTTAGTTAATTTTTTGTTGTATATATTGCTCATGTAATCAGGGACTCTAGTGGGAAGTGAAGATCAGCATCAAATGAATTCAGATAAAAAACTGCGCATAGCACTCATTGTTGCCTCCTCTGCATTTGGTGTAGTCATATTGTCTTTGATGTGTTTGTGGATTTATCACAGAAAGAATTCGCTCAAATCTCATAAGAAAAATGCTCTTTGCTCAGGTTTGTTGTTATAATTTCATTCTTCATTCACAAAAACTTGTGGGTATTAATCAATTCACATCAATTTGGTTCTTTCTGTGATATTCTTTGTTCTGCTTCTGTGTTCTGTATGTTTATATAGGGCCTTCATTAGCTCCATTTATGGGTAAAAACAAATCCTTGAAGATGAATAGTAATAAGGGATCTGTACCTTTAATGGATTACAATTTATTAGAGGCGGCGACGAACAAGTTTGATGATTGTAATATTTTGGGTGAGGGTGGGTTTGGATGCGTTTACAAGGCCCAGCTGGATGATAATTTAAATGGTGCTGTCAAGAGAGTACATGGTGGAAATCAGGATGTTATAAAAGAATTCCAGGTATCAATTTTTCTTTGAATTTTGTGTTTGTATAAATTTTTCGGGTTTAGGTGCTGTGATCTTATTGTTTTGTTCTTGAATTGTGATATCGAATTACAGACCGAGGTTGATCTGTTGAGTCAAATTCAGCATCCCAATATCATCTCTCTACTTGGTTACAGCATACATGGCGAAACAAGGCTTCTTGTTTATGAACTGATGCAGAATGGATCCCTTGAAACCCAATTGCATGGTAAAAACATCAATGCTATGGATTTTTATTTATTTTTACATATTTTTTTATGCTATGTTTGGGAGCACCGAATTGTCGCCTTGGAATTGGACGAAATATTGTATCAATTTTATACTAGACTTTCTCCAATCTTAAATCTAATCAGTGCTACAAAATATAGCATATGTAATCATCTTGGTGAAAGTGGTTAAGGAAAAAGAAGAGAATGGTAGATACCAACCTTTTATCATTTTTATTGTATTTAGGTCCTTCTCATGGATCGTCATTAACTTGGTATTTGCGGATGAAAATTGCTCTTGATACTGCAAGGTGAGTTTATTAAACTAAACCCCACTGTTAATCTTAAATTGTTACTATTGATACTTGTTATTAACATGTTTGCAAGTGTTTGACCAGAGGATTAGAATATCTGCATGAGTACTGCAACCCATCAGTCATACATAGAGATCTGAAATCATCTAATATTCTTCTAGATTCCAACTTCAATGCCAAGGTAAAAACCTATAATATTGGAGGAGTGTCTGGTCTTTACTTCTTCTTTTTTTCATTTTTTTTGGGGTACTAAAATATTGTTGATGTATGACTAAATCATATTCATTAGGGTTTACCTTAACCACTTTGTGTGTGTTTTGTTTTCAATTCAGATTTCGGATTTTGGTCTTGCGGTAACTGATGGGACCCAGAACAAGAACAACATCAAGCTTTCAGGCACCCTGGGTTATGTAGCCCCGGAGTATCTTTTAGATGGTAAGTAAATAAAAATCTAGTGTCTCCGATGTCACGGCCAATATATTATTATCATTATTTTTCTTTCTTCTTTGCTGTTTTTTCCCTCTCCTCTCCGAGCTGAACATAGCTGGACAATTTGAGAGCACCAATAATGTTGTGTGGAATATTTCTGGTTTAATAATTATTATAAATTACAGAGCATTAGCTTAATTTATCTTAAGCACATAGCTGCACATGTACTGTCACTGAATGGCACTGGGAATAATCATCTCATTCATTAAACCTCAACCAAAATGAAAGGAAGAGCCAAAAATTAGAAACCATTAACGATCTTTGATGTGGTGGAAATTTATTCTGGAATCTACATATATTGTGTTGGCCATGGTTTGTGAGATACTGTTAATATTAGCATATTGGGTTGAATTTTTAAGCCTTTGGATCTATATTCAATTTTACATGGTTTTCTTTTCTATTTTTCATTGCTGGCATCCTTTAAGAAATTTTGAATTTTAATTTATCGGAAGTGAAAAATGTGGAAAGTGCTTTTTCTTTTCTTCCAATCACTGAATTTATGACTAGAACTTGGCTTGAGAATCTCATTGAATGTCTTGTAAGAGAGAGAGAGGTTTTCGAGAGAGTTTCTCGTGACAAAAGTGACAAACTCTCTATTAATAATAATTGGATGGAGACGAGAAAGAAAGCACCGCCCTTGCACCAAATTTCCTTCTTAATCTTAGATTGCATTTGCCTGATTACAATATATGGATAACACAAAGTTTTGGCTAGACATGCTATATTCATCCTTCTAATGAATTATTACATGAGGTCGTTGTTATTTTAGAAAGAATCTTCATTTTATATGAAGTCCCAAGTCTTTCACTGCCTCAATATATTACGACCAACCATATGTGAACCATCTCGAATCTCGCCATTTTTCATTTCTATCTTCCTCCGAGCAATTAACATTCCTTTCTTTACTTGTGTTAATTTTCCAGGTAAATTGACCGATAAGAGTGATGTGTATGCCTTCGGAGTTGTGCTTTTGGAGCTTCTTTTGGGAAAGAAGCCGGTAGAGAAACTGGCACCAGCTCAATGCCAGTCTATTGTCACATGGGTATCCCATAATCTGACCCATGATCTATTTAGATTATTTTGAATATGAATTCTAGTAAGGTCTCCAATTTTGAAATTTAATGCTATGGCCATTTATGACATGCAGGCCATGCCTCAGCTCACTGACAGATCAAAGCTTCCTAACATCGTGGATCCTGTGATCAGAAATACTATGGATTTAAAGCATCTATACCAAGTTTGTGAACTCAAAACACTTTTATATACTATTTTTTTAATTACTAGAAATGCAATGTGGATCACTATGACATAAGTCTGACTAGATTTGATCATGTAGTGCCTGCTATTTCAAATTTTATCTGCATGATCAGTACTCCCTCCGTCCTATATTACTTGTCCACTTACTACATTTTTCTTCTCCATAATTACTTGTCCAATTTCAAATCTCAATACACTATTATCACATACTTTCCTAAATTATCCCTCTCCACTAACTTCAAAATATAATGGACCCCACCACTAACCAAACCTTATATACATTATTAGAGGGCAAAATTGGAAACAAAAAACAATCAAAAAACCATGGCACTATGCAATAGTGGACATTTATTTCCGGACAGAGGTAGTACTTCAATTGGTCCCCCATTTTATGAAATAGCAAATGGCCTTAATTAGGTGCCATTTTGTCCAGCTTTAATGCCAGTTCAGGCCTGGTTTGTCTACATAGATTTAAAGCTGGCATGAGGTGTGGTGTTGTATGGATCCGAGATGATATGAACCCCTAGATTTTGTCTAAATGAATCATCAATAGATTGACCATTTTCACATGGGTTTCCTTCATCTGATCATTTAGTGTTTCTGATTTAAAATTTTATCGCCCAACACATTGACCTGAGCTGGGTTTTTGTGGTCCAATGTATAGCCCGTTTTGTGAAAGAGAAATAATCCCGACTAAGGGACCATTTTGTCAAAAGTAATGCTGGTTCGGGTCTCTGGCTTGGGTTCGGTTTGTTTTTGTATGAATTCAAGATGATATGCAAAACCCTAAACATTGTTTATGCGGGACTGCATTATGTCGTGCAGGTTGCAGCGGTAGCTGTGTTATGCGTGCAACCGGAGCCAAGTTATCGTCCGTTGATAACCGACGTATTACATTCTCTCATCCCTCTTGTTCCCATGGAGCTTGGAGGAACACTAAGAGTAACAGAACATGCAGCTACTTAGTCGCAATACACTTTCTGGTCACTGATACTTTTTGAGAGTTTTGAATGTGTTCAGAAGTGGTGTTACTAATACCAATTTGACATCTTTTTAGCTTTTACCAATTATGTGGCTTATAGTGAGCACATACAAGGTCATTTCTTTGTGTGTAATTACTCTGATCATTTGGGTGAACAAGAATTGGCCTTGTTAGATTGAATTATTGTTTTGCCAAAGGAAAGTTGTATATTGAAGAAATTGAATTATGAGATTTGGGCTGTCTGTACATTCAAACACTCCTGCATACATATATATATATATATATATATATATATATATAAATATATATATTTGAAGAAAATTGGTAATCGAATATCCAGCCATCTGGTTCGTTAGTACTACTTTTCTGATGTTAATGTCTCATTATCTGCTTAGTTCAACTGGGTACATAGGAAAACATTTCCCAAATTACCTACCCTCAGGTTTAATTAGAGTATTCAGCTACCCGTATTCCCAAATCACCTACCCTAGGTTTAATTGAGATGGAATAATGTGTGTTTGAGAATGTCAATGCTGCTAACAATTTCATTTACAATTGTATCCCAAATCACCTACCCGTATTCAGCTACCCGTATTCCCAAATCACCTACCCTACGTATCATTAAAATAATTTAAAATTGCATAAATAGAAAATTGAAGAATTTCATTGAAGTTTCCAGTGTATATATCTCCTTCATTATTTACAATAATATATACATAAATTAGAATTTAAAGTTGCATAAATTAATATGGACAAGTTTCATTTGTGTTTTTGATTTGTATATATAAATATAGTACTTAAAATAATAAATAAAAAAGAATGGGTAAACACCTCAAAGGAACAATTACATTGCATTTTTGTCGCAAGTGTGGTAAATAGGTTTTTTTTTTTTAACCTCCATCACATCTTCGTCAGTGGTTCGATTTGCAGTCACATTTATTTTAACCTACAATTATGTTATTGTTCGATGTTTGTGTACTATACCTCATTTTGTACCTAAATCATTTTTTTTTTCCGACAACAAACAAAGGAACTAAGAAACAACTTCAAGGTTTACGGAATGAACAAGCCAAGAGGGCCAAGAAGATCACTGGAGATCAGATTGCTTGGAGTAACAAGCCCAATTGCTGATTACAATTTCTGGAAACCCAATGAAGAGATAAATTCTTTTTGGCAGATAATAAAGCATTGATATCTTCGACCAAAACAGTAGACAAAGGCAAGGTTGGTCTAAACTTTATGGCGTTGAGACAATCGCCTTCAATGCCTACCTCATCGTAGCCCCAGTGAGAAAAGAGAGCAAGACTTTCTCTAAGAGTATAAGTTTCAGCAACCTTCGAATTGTGGATGTTTTTCATGAACAAGGACGCAACTGGAACTGCTCTTCCTTTGAAGTCACGAAAAATAAGGCCTCCACTAGCACAAGATGATGATTTGGAGAACAAAGCATCAAAGTTAAGCTTGAAACAACCTTGAGAAGGAGTCCAGTGAGCGGGAGAAGGAGCAGGAGGAGGAAGGTGATGAGTAAAAGGGGGTTCGAGAACGGACATCTCCATGAACTCATTGAAGTTTTGAAGTGCTTTGTCAAGAGTGCCTTTCGGAACCCAGTTTATGGAATTGAAGTTCAAATCGTTCCGGCTTTTCCAGATTTGCCAACATATAAATGATCCAAGGCTTATTAAGTCTTTAGAGTTGGGATGATGGTTCCACAAATCAAGAAGATTTTGCCATGCCCATGGAAGATGATGAAGAGTGGTAAAATCAAGTCTTAAAAGGGTTGCTCCACCAAACCAATTGGGAAGATTGACATTTGCATAAAAGATGAAAGATGGTTTCGGATTCAACCTCGCAAATTCTACAAATGTCATCTTCAATAATGCCTCTAGTTTTGAAGTTGGAGAGAACGGAAAGTCTTTCACGAGCGCACTGCCAAAGAAAGAATTGAATCTTTCTTTTGATTTGGATATTCCATAAGTTCTTTCATTGAGGTTTAAATTCTTGAGCATGGTTTCTAGAGGTAGAAGATGAAGAAATAGGTGTTCTGTCATAGAGAGTAGGCAATTTTGTATGCACTTTTACTGAAAATTTTCCATCTGAAGTAGCATTCCATATTAGTGAATCGGATCATGGTCCTTTTCATCTCCCTCGTATTCATTCCAACCGTCCCAAATTATAAGTCTTTTTTCAGAAATCCAATTTTTAAGAGGATGACTTTTATTGTAGTGTTAATGAATGAAATCCCAACTATACCCATGATCCGACATGTATATGTTTTATAACTATACTGCTTGAATGTTAGATTGACAAATTAATCAAATAAAATGCTTTGACTTTTCAAAATAAACACTTATTTTGGGACAACTAAAAAAAGAGAAAAGTGAACGATAATATGCATTATGTGCTTCTTGACCATATAATATAGAGAGAGACGACCATTCATGCTGATTTAGTTACATAAAAATCACACTGATAAGATGATTACCAGTTCCATTGATTTTCAAAGCATAACACCTGGTTAGAGTAAGAAAAATACAGACAAACAGATTGAAAGAAGCGAGACTGGAAACCCGGTGGCTGTTAAAACTAGTAAAATATCCCGTAGTGATTGAAAGTTGAAACATAATATACGAAGATATGAGGTCACAATAAGCAGGAGGCTTCGCCTACAGCAGAATTGGATGTAATAAGAAGGCTCCAACTCGTTACTTTTTCTTCCATCGAACTCTCACAAAACTGGTTTTATAACTTACTTAACAATGGCGCAGAAGAGAAATAATCTGGACATACTTTCACCATTACCAAATACATACAGGACAAACACAGATAAGCAACCCGAATGACGAATAAAAAACATGAAAAGATGTATTCAACCCATTTCACTCCTTTCCTACAAGGAAAGGAAATAGGAAAAAAAAAAGTTTTTGTCTCACCGAATCACACGAATGCCTACTGCACCTTGGTTCATAGTGACTAATATTTTCCAACACAAACCATAGTTCAACTTGATAAGGAACCTATGTGATTCCCAGTAGCAAAAACACACCAACGTTTACCACAGCAAAGGCACATAACAAAAAGCAATCAGTATTTTTCATTCCGGAGTATAAAAAACAAATGCTTTATAAAAAATGCAGTGTTCCATAGCATGGAATTCGAAATGGAAAAAATTGAGTTAAATTGGAAGGGCACCAGTTCCTTGCCAACGGAACACAGCAAAATGTCAAGTCTTCCAAACCAATGACAATATGAACATAATGCATCTTTTTCACTGCGGCAGCCAAAAAAAAAACAGGTTCACGAGTTTTGGAAAGTATTAAAACTTTATAACTTGCAAACAATCAATCGCATGCAGCTAGCAAATGTGGAAAAATTCCTTAAAAGATATCTCATGATTCGGAAAAATCAAGTCAAAGTGCCATTCAACAAAGGAATACACCAGCAAACAAATGACAGGGCAAGAACCTGGCTAAATCAACTAGAATGGTAGCATTTTCTGGAAAATTTGGATCATAAGCAGAAAATTCTTTAAAGTTCTTTAAAAAATCAATGACATTAGAAATACTTAAGGATGCAATAAATTATGTCTACAGTTTTTTTTACTCGGACACCATCCCCAAAATCCATTAAGAAAAACCCAACTGGAAAGAGAATTATTTATAACCGCAAAATATGTATATATATATATATATGAATATAAAAGAGACAATAAACACCCTTGTCCCCCGGCAAGGAAGGTGAAATAAGCATCAAGAAGATAACAAAATGAGTGCTTGTGAGTGTGATAGGTAATTAACAAAACGGTATAAAATCCAGAGTTAGGATACCCCAAAAGAAATAGTCATGATCAGTTGCAGAAGCTGCATAACAGCATCAAAAATATCTAGTACCATGTATGCAATGCAATATTAATGTATAAGCAAAAAAACAAGAAATTAGCATTAGCAACAGGAAAAATTAACCATTTTTTGCATTAAAGGAATCACGTCAACCCCTTTCCAAGTGGACTTGTAAACTACCAAATAAGAAAATAAACAACACGCACTACAAAAAAAGAAGCAGGGTCAAGCCATTCTCTCAAGCTAACCAAATCCAATAAAAACAAGCTATAGCATTCACTTAATGATATGAGGACATGAACCTAACTTGAAGCTCCGTTCGTGTAGATAAAGACACTCTGATGATCAAGTATCTTAGTTTCTCCAAGATTAGTTAAAACCTCCCAAATTACTTTACGTTTGGGAGCACCGAACTGATGCCTTGAATTGAAATAGGAGAATTTTAAGTTTAAATTTTGAACTAAATTTTCTCCAATTCCGAATACAAAGAACTGATCCGGTGGCTGCCACAAGGAGAAAAACCATGTTGACACCACATCAATTCCTGTTCTACGAATATACAAGAACTTCGAGATGATGTAGGGCTTAGTAGAGGCACAACCTATGACTTCAAAAAATTAAAGCCCATGCTCCAAATCAAACAACCTAAAATAGTCCCTCGCAAAAATCAAGACGGATAGAATTAAATTAAATTCAAACCGGTATGCAGAAAATGAAAATAAAACAACCCTCTTTCTAAATCATAAAAAGCCAACCACAAATTCATATCGAGTATATAAGTCCAACACACCATTCTAATCAAATCAACTAAGTAGGAAACCATTACCAAACAATTCTAAGCTCACAAAGTTGAAACCAGGGAAAAACAAAACCATCACCAACCACAAAATAGTAGAAACCCATATTCCAAAAATGTCAAAAAAGCTAGTAATACTCAAAGGTTTGATCAAGGACTCATTATGAGTTTCTTACAAATTTCAGTTGAATAAAGTACAAAGAGATAACTATAGTATTCTTTGCTTCAACAAAGTCTCAAAATGGAAACAAAAAGCAAGCTTTAAGTAAGAAACAAATTCGACTAACATCTTAGAAGCCAAGCTTGGTACGACGCCAGTGCCTGCGCTTCGCGTTGTACCTGAAGCAAAAATCATATAAATATATATATATATGTAAATATATAATATATATATAGGTATATATGTATAGAAGAATGAAGAAAAGGGGGAAAAGGGTTCTGACCTGATGGTGTTGTCGGTTCTCAGACGGATCCAGTGAGGGATGGGCCTGTTCTGCCTCATCTTCTTGGCCAGCTTCTTCTTGATCATGAAGGTTTTGTGTGACGGCTGCACAATAAAATTTCTATTTTAGAGAGAGGCACGGCATATATATATATATAGATACATATATAGAGTAGATATACAAAAAATATAGAGTTGCAGATTCAGTGATAGACAAAGAAAGACGCTGGGACAGAGATAGAGAGAGACTCACCATTTTCGCGACTGAAAATCGGCCACAAGATTTGCGGAAACCCTAGTGCGACTCCAAGGCAAGAGAAGAAAGTATTTATAGGAAGGAGTTATGCTAACATGAGATGTACCTCATTGTAGTTGTCATGAACCCTTTAATTTTTCATTTTTTATTTTTGCTCATATAGATATGGGAGACAAACACAACACAAAATGGATAATTCTTATTGTTATTATTATTTTATAAATATGGCAAAAAAGTAAAAAAAACAAATTACCTTACTTTATACAAAAATAATAAATTTTAATCCTTTTATTACTAGAATAAAAAAGTAACACTCATTTGGATTTTAGAGTTTATTATTGTCATTTTATAGTATTATTTTTAATTAGTGTCAATTTGGAACTGTAGTAAGAATTCCTCATATCTTTTGAGGGAAATTTGCCATTGGTGTGTGCTCATCTAAATTACTACTTTGGTTAATACACCTATTATTTGAATGAATTGGTAGATCTGAAATTTTCTCACATTTAAATTATACAGAATGAATAAATTAAGGTTGTTGCTTGCTAATAATACAAGGCACTGAGGATATTAAGATCAAGCTTTCTGCATCTAGGAGATTCGAAATTCCTCTTGTGAGTCCTTAATATTAGGGTAATTTATACAAAACCCCCTAAGGTTTCAAGATTTAATCACTAAACCCCTTGTCGTTCGCCAAACTCCCTGACATCTCAAATTTTAATCAAATACCCCCCTCCAGCAAATTTTCACATCAAAATGACTTAAATGTCCCTCACATAATTTACAGTTTCATCCTTCTTGTTTGGACATATTAAACTTTCCCCCCTATTGTTTGGATAATTATACTTTCCCCCATATATTAAAAACTATATATATAATTCGAAACAAATACATATATTTTGAAATATATATATAAAATTCATAAACAATATATTAAATTTTGAAATATATATATAAAATTCAAAAATATATATAAATTAAGAAATATATATATAATTCAAAACAAATATATAAAATTTGAAAAAAATATATAATATTAGAAAAACTATATAAAATTCGAAAAAAATATATAAATTCAAAAAAAAAGTATATATAATTCGAAACAAATATATAAAATTCTAAAAATATATATATAATTTATAAATAATATATTAAATTTATAAAATATATATAAAATTCAAAAAATATATATTAAATTTCGAAAAAATATATAAATTTCAAAAAAAATAAAAAATTCAAAACAAATATATAAAATTCAGAATATATATATTTCAAATTTTTTTATTTCACCACGTGTGGCACGTGACATGGTGTATGATTTGGACCAGGCAAATGAGGTTGAATGGGGACCATGTCATGTTGTGTACTTTAATTTTTATTTTTTATTGTATTGTTAAATGGACAAAAAAATAAAGGAAAAATATGTAAAAGTGTAAAAGTTGGACAAGAAGAAGTGGGATAGAGTAAGATAGTGAGCTGATTGTTTGTCTTTTCTTGGATACTAGCATCATCAATTTCTTTTTATTTCCTTTCTTTTTTTTTTGGGGTATATTTATATATGTTTTTCAAAATTTATATATTTTTCAAACTTTATATATTTTTTCAAATTTTATATATTTATTAAAAATTTAGTATATTTTTTCCAAATTTTATATATTTTTTAGAAATTTAATATATTACTTATGAATTATATATATATTTTTAATTTTATATATTTGTTTCTAATTATATATAATTGTTTTTGAATTTATATATATATTACAAATTTTATATAGTTTTTCTAATTATATATATTTTTTAGAATTTTATATATTTGTTTTGAATTATATATATGTAAATGCTTAAATTTGCACAACACAAGAATCCTTTTTATTGAATTTTGATTATCCTTATATACATTTCCCCTTTGGGCTTTTAGGCCCATTAAGGCAAATCTATTTTTATTACATCATCATGACATACCCTTTATATGTTCAAATGGGCTTGGTTACTGGGCTTGAGAAAACCTTATTGGGCCAGCAGCCTGATGGCCTGAAGCTTGAAGGGTTATAATGGGCCTAAACAATTTCTACACTTACACAGGCCCCCTTCTTTGTGATGGGTTGTCTGGCGATTAGGCCCATTAGAGAGAAGGCAGGGTGGAGAACGGAATACATCGCCTCTGTCGGGGTGACGTGACACATTCAATTAATGCGACGACCGCATAATCATTTGAATATTTAATACATCGCCCCTGGATCCCTCTCATTTAATTGTTATTTGGAGCTCGAGCTTTGATCCTTGGAGTGGGGCGCCACTGGGGCTTTCATTTTCCGGATCTCTTTCAGGGTGACCGCATAGCATTCCTTGGCGGCTACCTAGTCACCTTTGACATCAACGGTACCTATACCGTCGGGGCTCACACATCTCATGACCTGGTGAAGCGTGGAGGGTATACCTTGCATTCGGTGAATCCATCCCCTTCCCATGAGCAGATTATATGAAGGTTTGGCATCCACCACAATGAATGTCTCGGTCAAGGTCCTCTGAGCGGCGGATACTAGCAACTGGACTTCCCCGATCGGCTCGATTTGCCTCCCATCAAAACCTACAATGGGGCACTGGGATGCCACAATTTCGGATGGATTGATCTCGAGCTTTTCAAAAGCCCACCTGGTGATGATGTTGGCACTGCTCCCAGGATCGATTATGACTCTCTTCACAAGACAGTTGGCCACCATTAGGGTCACAACCAGAGGGTCGTCATGCGGGGTTTGGACACCCCGAAGGTCCGACACCGAGAAAGTGATATGCGTTCCCCCTGCTCTGTGGTAGGCCTCGTTGATCTCGTTGACTCTCCTCATCTTGCGAGCTCTCTGCAGATGGCTCCGGCATGACTATTCTGTCTCTTTGGATGGGGGGCCACCATGAATCATATTAATGACTCTAACCGGCTGTGCGTCCGAGGGGTTCCGAGGGGCGCTGAGGGCACTTTGATCAGTCTTTGGTCTGTCCCGTTGGACGTAATCTCGGAGTTCCCTGCGAAGCAGTAACGTCTTCACCTGTTGCCTTAGATTACGGCATTCATTTGTGATGTGCCCGAAATCGCCGTGGAAAGCACAATGTTTTGACTTGTCCCTTTGGTCAAGTGGTTGTCTGATGGTCGGGGGTTGCTGGAAAATTCCTTTAGCTTTATTCTCTTGGTAGAGTTTCGCAAGGATAACCTTCAGGGGTGTCAACCTTTTTTCGAATTTGGGGCGCTTGAATGGTTTTGGGGCTGGTGATCCCGGTGGGAATGATGACCCAGGTGGAGTTGACCGCTTTCGATCGGTCAATCGATCCCTTAACTGAATCTCAACACTGACTAAGGCTGACCTCCTTCACCTAATAGTTTCCTCTTCTTCAATTCTCAAGTACCCCTGGGCCCTGGAGTTTAGCTCCCCAATGCCCGATGGAGGGCACTTTACTAGAGACTGATGGAACTTAGTTCCTGGAATGAGGGCCATCCTGAATGCCTTAATAGCAGAGTGTTGGTCACAGTTATCCACAGAAGAAGATTCGATGTTGAATCGAGATAGAAAACTTTTCAGTGACTCTCCTTTCTCCTGGATCATGGTAAAGAGGCAGGATATGGTCTTCTTCTGTCTCTTGTTTCCATAATACTGGGCGATGAAGAGTCTGGTCAACTACTACCAGCTGCCAATGGATCGGGGTGGCTGCTTCCTAAACTACAATAGAGCGGCATCAGCAAGGCTTGTGGATAACACTTTGCAAAGCAGGGACTCGTTCTCAGCGTACAGGGTCATCTTCTGATGGATCTGGTATATGTGCTCTTCGGGATCCTTTGTGCCATCGTAAGGGGTGAACTGGGGCATGACGAACTTTTTTAGGAAAGGTTCTTGGGTTATTTCGTGGACGAAAGGTGACTGTATCAATTCAGTGGACGCTTGGATGGCCATGTCATCGGTAGATCGGGACCTCAGGTCCCCGAGAACTTTTCTTTGGAATTCATCCATCATTGCTTGAAGTTTCTGTGGGGTTATGGACTCGTCGGCTGCTGGAGCCTTTCCTGAGCGTTGAGAAGACTCGGCATGCTCTTCAGGTCTGTCGCTACCCTGCTGGTTCAGAGAATGGTCGACCGCCGCCATCGGAGGGTCAGGTGTAACTACCGGTAGGGCAGCTGCGGGTGGAGCCAACCTCGTCATGAGTTCCGTATTATATTTTTCCAAGGCTACGCTGCGTTCCTCAGCAGCTGTCAAGCGTTGAAGAATTTGCTCCATGGTCTGGGAACCCTCTGCACGATTGTCCGCAGTGGGTAGAACGTCTGCCTATGAACGAGTGATTGGCATCTTCGTCCGGGGGGTAATGAGTGAAGGTTTTTTGAAGGTGGTAAAAGATCTTTGAGTTTAACAAACAGACTCAGTTTTTTTTTTGAGATGGGAAGAAGGAGGCGATTTTATAGATCCCGAAGGGCAGACTTGAAAAATCAGGAACTCCTTGTGTGCTTCCCACAGACGGCGCCAAAGTGTAAATGCTTAAATTTGCACAACACAAGAATCCTTTTTATTGAATTTTGATTATCTTTATATACATTTCCCCTTTAGGCTTTTAGGCCCATTAGGGCAAATCTATCTTTATTACATCATCATGACATACCCTTTATATGTTCAAATGGGCTTGGTTACTGGGCTTGAGAAAACCCTATTGGGCCAGCAACCTGATGGCCTGAAGCTTGAAGGGTTATAATGGGCCTAGACAATTTCCACACTAACAACATATATTTCAAAATTTATATATTTTTTCAAACTTTATATATTTATTCAAAATTTAATATATTTTTTCCGAATTTTACATATTTTTTAGAAATTTAATATATTATTTATGAATTTTATATAATTTTTTTTATTTTTATATAGTTTTTCTAATTTATATACATATTTTTGAATTATATATATATTTCAAATTTTATATATTTTTCAAATTTTATATATTTTTTGAAATTTAATATATAGTTTACGAATTTTATATATATATTTTTAAATTTTATATATTTGTTTCGAATTATATATATATACTTCAAATTATATATATATATATATATATATATATATATATATATATATTTATATAGGGGGAAAGTGTAATTATCCAAACAAGAGTGGGGAAAGTGTAATATATCCAAAAAAGAGAGATAAAACTGTAATTTATGTGAGGGGCATTTAAGTCATTTTGACATAAAAATTGGCTGAAGGGGGGTATTTGATTAAAATCTAAAATGTTAGGGGATTTGGTGAGAAAATCCTGAAACCTCATGGGGTTTTGTTTAAATTACCCTTAATATTCTGTTCTTTTGTTACATTTTGCTCTGATCCAGTACTCCAAGCTTCAATTGTAACTTTCTATATAGGGTGAATTACTCTAATCTCCCCTAATATTTTGTATAATTACTGTCATATTAAAGTTTGTGTAACTTTACTCTGTCTCCCTTGTAAAATTAAGGGTAATTTTCACTAACACCCTCTGAACTTTAAGTCAATTGCACCTAGAAAGCGGTCAACGCTTTTTTGGTGAGTTACCCCCCTGAACTTTCAGTTTCCTTGCATTAACACCCCATTGGGTGATGAAATTACTCTTGTACCCTTTTTTAATTTTCTTTACAACTTCAAACATTTTATGGGACGAAACTGCCCCCACCCTCAAATATATATATAATTCGAAAAATTGTATATAAAATTCAAAAAAAAAAAAAATTGAAATATATATATAATTCAAAACAAATATAAAATTTGAAACAAAATATATAAAATTCAAAAACAATATCTTAAATTTTGAAAAAATATATAAAATTCAAAAAATAATATAAAATTCAAATATTTTTTTATAAATTTTGAAATATATATATATAATTCGAAAACAAAATAAATTTCAAAAAATATATGAAATTCAAAATATATATATATAAATTTTGGAAAAAAATCAAAAAAATATCTCTCTTTCGAAAAACAAAATCTGAAAAAATATAAAATTTAGTATATATATATATATATATATAGGTAAAATGTCATATATTTTCTAATGAAGTTAATCAAACTATTTACCACCAACATCAATTAGTTGTCTTTATTTATTTATATTTTTCCAAAATATAAATATTTTTTTCCGAAATTTATATGATATTTTCTAAATTTATAAAAAAAACATTTGATATTTATATATTTGTTTCAAATTTTAAAAAGTATAGAGGACAATCCAAACATATGAGGGGTTAGTTGATTAAATTGAAAAACATAGGGGGCAATTCAGATATAATGAATTTAATCAACTAACCCCATTATGTCCAGATTGCTCCCTATGCTTTTCTATTTAATCAACCCTTTATATGTCCGGATTGCCTCCTATACTTTTTAATTTTAATCACATTGTCCCCCACCCTCAAACAATATATATATATAAAATTTGAAATATATATATATATAATTCGAAAACAATATATTAAATTTCAAAAACAAATATAAAATTCAAAACAAATATATAAAATTCAAAAAATATATATAAAATTCAGAAATAATATATTAAAATTCGAAAACAATTATATAAAATTCGAAAATAATATAATTTTTTTGAAAACAATATATAAAATTCAAAATATATTTAAATTTTGAAACAAATATTTAAATATCAATTGTTTTTTTATAAATTTCGAAAATATCATATAAATTTCGAAAAATCATATAAATTTTGGGAAAAAAGATTTATATTTTGGAAAAATATAAATAAAAGAAGACAACTAATTAATGTTGATGGTAAATTGTTTGATTAACTTCATTAGAAAAGATATCACATTTTACCAATATATATATATTTTTTCTAAATTTATATATTTTTTAAGATTTTGTTTTTCGAAAGAGAGATATTTTTTGAAAATTTATATATTTTTTCGAAATAATTTTTTTTTCAAACTTGTAAATTTTTTTCCGAAATTTATATATATATTTTTCAAATTTTATATATTTTTTGAAATTTATATTGTTTTCGAATTATATATATATATTTCGAAGTTTATAAAAAAAAATCGAATTTTATATTATTTTTCGAATTTTATATATTTTTTCAAATGTTAATATATTGTTTTTGAATTTTATATATTTTGTTTCAAATTTTATATTTGTTTTTAATTATATATATATATATTTCAAATTTTATATGTTTTTTTATGAATTTTATATACAATTTTCGAATTATATATATATATATATATATATATATATATATATATATATTTGAGGGTAGGGGTAGTTTGGTCCCATAAAATGTCTGAAGTTGTAAAGAAAATGGTTAATTTCAAGAAATTCCCTTATATTATCCAGTTTAATCAACTAACCTCCACTGTGTCCACTTTGCCCCCTATAGTATTAAATTTCATCATTTGGCCCCTTCACCTCACATTTGAAGTCAAAATGCCTAAACTACCCTTCATAATATAAGGGGGTTTAGTGAAATCAACCATTTAAAAAAATTATTTTTCGAAAATCAATTATATTTTTCGCAAAAATTATAAATTCAAAAAAATATATACATATATTTTCAGCAAAAAAATTATTTTTCGGAGGGAGTATATTATTTTCCAAAATATGAATTATTTCAGAAAAAATAATATATATTTTTTGCAAAAAAAAATATTTTTCGAAACAAAATCATATTTTGGAATATAATAGTATATATTTTTCACAAAAAATTATTTTTCGGAAAATATCAAATTTTGAAACATAATAATATATATTTTTCGCAAAAAAATTATTTTTCAGAAGAGATCATATTTTGGAACATAATATATATGTTTCGCAAAAAAAATATTTTTCAGAAAAAAATCATATTTTGGAACATAAGATATATTTTCCGGAAAAAAAATCATATTTTGGAACATAATATATATTTTTCGAAAAAAAATTATTTTTCAGGAAAAATCATATTTTGGAACATAATATATATTTTTTGCAAAAAAAATATTTTTCGGAAAAAAATTCATATTTTGGAACATAATACATTTTCGCAAAAAAATTATTTTTCGAAAAAAAAATCATATTTTGAAACATAATATATATTTTTCGCAAAAAAAATATTTTTAAGAAAAAAATCATATTTTGGAACATAATATATACTTTTTCGCAAAAAAAATATTTTCCGGAAAAAATCATATTTTCCGAAATATATATATATATATTTTTTTTTGAAATTTATTGTTTTTGCGAAAAATTTAATTTTTTTTGAAAAATAATTTTTTTAAAGGTTGAATTCACTAAACCCCATTATACTATTAAAGGAGGGTAGTTTAAACATTTTGACTCAAAATATGGGAAAGAGGGGGCATAGTGATGAAATTGGATAATATAAGGGATAAAGTGGACACAATAAAGGTTAGTTGATTAAATTGAATAACATAGGGGGTTTCTTGAAGTAAACCCTAAAGAAAATAAAAGGGTACAGGAGTAATTTTATCACCCAAGGGGGTGTCAATGCAAGGAAACTGAAAGTTCAGGGGGGTGACTGACCGAAAAAGTGTTGACCGCTTTCTAGGTGCAATTGACCTAAAGTTCAAGGAGTGTTAGTGCAAATTACCCTTATTTTTACTAGGGACACCAGAGTAAAGTTACACAAACTTTAATCTGACAGTAATTATGCATAACCTCAGGAGAGGTCAGAGTAATTCACCATTCTATATATATGTGTGTATATATATATATATATATATTTATTCATGCAGACTCTGTATGGTTTATGCATATAAGGTGTGAAATGAAAATTACCCTTAATTTTACAAGGACGCCAAAGTAATGTTACACAAACTTTAATCTGATAGTAATTATGCAAAATTTCAGGGGAGGTCAGAGTAATTCCCCCTTCTATATATGTGTGTGTATATATATATATATTTATTCATGCAGACTCTGTATGGTTTATGCGTATAAGGTGGGAAATGAAAACTGGAAGGAAAAAGACCGGTAAATCGCTAATTCTTGTAGTCGAAATGGCTGCAATTATGGGCACCATTTCTTGTATATGCTCATTACACATATAGTAATTTATATGGCACTAAAATGTAATGTTGCTTCTCATTTTAAATACTCTATCTCAATAGGCGAGGCCGAAGATGTTATCTTTCGAACCAAAACTTAGTATAAACTTCAATTTAGTCATTATTGCATGAATTTGCATTCACAAAGCTTAGTCAGCGGCTTGTAAGAAAAAAAATAAATACTACACTGGGTCAATTCCAGAGTCGAATAAATGAAATATTTTGTCACACTCAACAACAATTTTGTATTTCGGATCACTTCAAAATGATTGTATATTCGCTTACTTTCCATATGAACATGTAAAATAATGTCATTGATGACTTGGTGGCAAGATCGACAGAGGCCTAATACCTGCATTTTGATGTTGATATATTTTGTAATTAGTTTAGTTAATCAAATTGAAACATGAAATTTTAAAATCGATCCATGTGTAACTTTAACTTCCTAACTCGACTTATGTGTAGTTTTTCCTTCTTTTTTTTTGATGGCACACTAGCCAGAGTGGTACGAGCCTTAGATACTTCATGACCAAATTTGACAATATATTGCATTTGAGAAGAGCAGAGTAACTCTGGTATATTTACATTCAGCTAGAACTAAAACCATGTTTATGCATGACACAGTCACTTAATTATTTTCTTCTCATCAATTAAAGAAGATTTTTTTTTTCCTGAATTAAAGAAGGTTACATGACTTACAATATTTTTTGCATTAAAACGTATCTTAAAAGTATCAATTGGAAGCACTTGAAGCACTAAACTTTTTACCAAATTGCATTTCCGAAAACATTAATCTCAAAACACACCTCTTGATCGAGAATAAGCACATAGTAATAGAGGAAGTCAATAATATATCTTCATAATTGATTGTATATAAATTAGTTATATCTTGGTGATTTATTGTATTTAGATAATTGATTGTAATTACTCAATCCACGGGATTTATTGTAGGAGATTTGAAATCTTACCAAATGTTGAGTCTCTGTAATGTGTATAAATACCCTTGACTATCAATGTAAAAAAAGATACTCTGATTTCTTCTCAACCTCTTAATTCTATATGGTATCAGAGCAAGAGAAATCATTCTCTCAAAATTTTACTCGATTCGAGTCTTTTACCAATTTTCCTTTTCCCAATCTCTTCAACCCTTCATCATCACTGATCTGCAACCCTCTCTAAACTTATCACCTTATCACCTCTCTCACACTTACTGATCTATCTCTATCTTTGTTGACACAAACATCACCATCTCTCTCCACAAGCGATTTCCACCCACCAAACCAGTGATATATAAATATATATTGCAAATACAACAACACTCGAGTGATTTCACATCCACCGTTGTTCGTTGTTCCTCCTTCGTCCTTTAGGCTTCGTTTGTTCTGAGGAGACCATCACCAAGTTCTCCGCTCGCAGGCTCTCCGTCGTTGTTGTCTGCTGCTCCGACTTCCTCTTCCTCCTTTCATGGCCACGTATATTCCAACCTCTGCCAACTCGGCTCAACGTAGCAACACGGGCTAGCGCCCGTCGCCTTCCTCTGGCAAAAATAACTTCGGTTGGTGCCCATCGTCTAACTCCAGCAATCGTTCCCCTGCGTCTACCAATGCTGGGCCAAATCACACTCGTGGTGATCGACCACCTCCATGGCCCTACCTTGGCCATTGCCAAATTTGTGACATCCAAGGCCAAACAACTAAACGGTACCCCTTATATCTTTGTGTACCTTTTAACTTATCCATCACTCCTCGTGCACCGCCTCCAAGCCCATTTGCACCTTGGCAGCCCCAGGCTCACTTTGCCGCTAATATCACCTCCAACACTCCATCATGGCTTCTTGATAGTGGCACCACTCATCATGTCACCGTCGACTTGAGCAACTTATCTCTTCATGCACCTTACACTGGCTCAGACAACATTATGATTGGAGATGGCACGAGTCTTCCAATCACCCACACTGGTTCTACCTCTCTTACTACTCCTAACACTACCTTTACCTTAAATAATGTTTTATATGTACCCATCATGAAAAAGAATTTGATATATATTTCCCAATTTTGCACAACCAACAATGTTTTAATTGAATTCTCACCATCTTCTTTTCTTGTGAATGAACTTCACACGGGGGCAATTCTATTGCAGGGCTAAACGAAGGATGACGTATATGAGTGGTCGGTGTCCCAATCTACACCCCCCTACTTGCATTCTCTAGCATCAAGACCACTTCGTCAGAGTGGCATCATCGACTAGGTCATCCTGCTTTTCCCATTCTACAACATATTGTTTCATGTTATCAATTAGATCTGTTATCATCTATGTCGTATGCCTTTGTCTGCAATGCATGTTACTGCAATAAAAGCCATAAGCTATCATTTTCTAATTCTTCTCTTGTCTCTTCTCAACCACTTGAAATGATATTTTCTGATATATGGACTTCTCCCGTTATTTCCCATGATGATTTCAAATATTACGTTATTTTTGTAGATCATTTTACCAAGTACATCTGGTTTTATACACTCAAGCGCAAATCCGATGTTCATGACGTATTCATAAGATTCAAAGCCATAGTGGAAAATTATTTCAAAATAAAAATTATTACACTTTACTCTGACAATGGTAGCGAATATCAGGGTCTTGCCAACTACCTCTCCACTCAAGGCATATATCACCTAACCACTCCACCCCATACACCAGAACATAATGGATATTCTGAAAGACGACATCGCCACATTGTAGAAACCGGTCTAACTCTACTCTCTCATGCCTCACTTCCCTTAACTTTTTGGCCTCATGTTTTTGCCACTGTTGTCTACCTCATCAACTGCATGCCTACTCATACTCTCAACATATCATCTCCCTTTGAAAAGATTTTTGGAACTTCACCTAACTATTCAAAACTTAGGGTCTTTGGTTGTATGTGCTACCCATGGCTTAGGCCATATTCCATTCACAAATTTCAATCACGCTCCAAACCATGTGTTTTTCTTGGGTACTCTCTCACTCAAAGTGCTTACCTGTGTTTTGACCCATCCACCTCCAAACTCTTTGTCTCACGTTATGTCAAGCATCTTGAGTCCGTGTTTCCATTCGCATTTATCCAGAGTAACTCACCACGTCCTCAACCCAACACAATTTCCACATGGGTTCCATCAGTTATTACTATTCCCTCTACCACTACTCCGGATCCATCACTCTCCACACCATCTGCCATGCAACCTCATCATATGCCCTCGTGCAATGCTTCATCCTCCTTCCCTTTACCCAAGAACTCAGATCCAGCCCTATCGGTGCAATCACCCGAACCCGTTACACACCAGCCAACTCCTGCACACCCTACCCGACCCGCAATCAATTCCTCTATCTCACCAACCTCCAAGCCAAACAATGCCCACAACATGATCACTAAGGCCAAACATGACATTCGCAAACCTATTCAAAAACTTAACCTCTTAACATAACTTTCTAACTATGATACCCTTGAACCTACCATAGCGACCCAAGCCCTCAAAGATCCAACATGGCATCAGGCCATATCTGAAGAATATGATGTTCTTGTTCGGAATGGGACATGAGAATTAGTCCCATCTACATCCACTCAAAATGTTGTGGGTTGTAAATGGATCTTTCGCATTAAACGACACTCTAATGGTTCTATTGATCGGTTCAAAGCTCGTTTAGTTGCAAAAGGCTTTCATCAACGGCTGGGAGTCGACTATCATGATACCTTCAGTTCGGTGGTTAAGCCAACCACTATACGGCTTGTTCTTAGTATTGTTGTCAGTCGTGGGTGGTCTCTTCGTCAACTTGATATAAACAATGTCTTCCTACAAGGACATATATCTGAAGATGTATATATGGCACAACCTCCAGGCTTTGTTGATCATGACCATTCATCCCATTTTTGCAAGCTTCACAAAGCCATCTATGGGGTTAAGCAAGCTCCGCGTGCCTAGTACCATGAGCTTCGTCAATTCCTTGTTGCCTTAGGATTTCAGAATTCTTATGCTGATACTTCGTTGTTTGTCCTCAACACTGGTAATCATATTATCTATGTTCTTGTTTATGTTGATGACATCATTATTACAGGTGATAACGATACTATGGTACGACAATTTGTGGCTTTACTTGCCCAACGGTTCTCTCTTAAAGATCTTGGACCTCTTACTTACTTTCTTGGTATGGAAGTTGTTCCACACAAACATAGGTTACTACTCTCCCAGCGACGTTATATTATGGACCTTCTTACTCGTATCAAGATGAAAGATGTTAAACTGGTAATCACACCTCTACCCACCAGCTCGCCCCTTACTATTCACTCCGACACTGTTCTCACAGATCCAACAGAATACTAAGCCGTTGTTGAGAGCTTACAGTACTTGCCATTTACACGACCTGATATAGCCTTCGCGGTAAACAAGTTGTCTCAGTTCATGCATCAACCAACTACTGATCATTGGGCTACTGTGAAACGAATTTTGCATTATCTATGTGGTACATCTGACCATAGTATTCTTTTATACCGTGAGTCCCCTTTATCACCGCATGTATTCTCAAATGCTGATTGGGCTAGCAACAAGGATGGTTTCTCGTCCACCAACGCTTACATTGCCTACCTTGGCTGTAATCCCATCTCCTGGAGTTCTAAGAAGCAACGTACCATCACACGTTCATCTATAGAGGCCGAATATAGATCAGTTGTTGCTACAACAACATAACTCAATTGGGTGTGTTATCTTCTGACCGACCTTGGTGTTTGGCTTCCTCAGTCACTTGTGATCTACTGTGACAATGTAGAGCTACTCAATTATGTTCCAACCCAATGTTTCATTCACGCATAAAGCATGTGGCCATTGACTTCCACTTCATCTGTGACCAAGTTCAAAACGGTGCTCTTCGTGTTGCTTATGTGTCATCGGAGGATCAACTAGCAGATGCTCTCACCAAACCGCTTCCGCGCACTCGGTTTCTTTTCTCTCATAACCAAGATTGGACTCTCCATTCGGAGCTCCATTTTGAAGGGGCATAATAGAGGAAGTCAATAATATATCTTCATAATTGATTGTATATAAATTAATTATATCTTGGTGATTGATTGTATTTAGATAATTGATTGTAATTACTCAATCCACGGGATTGACTGTAGGAGATTTGAAATCTTATCAAATGTTAAATCTGTGTAACGTGTACAAATACCCTTGACTATCAATGTAAAGAAAGATACTCTGATTTCTTATCAACCTCTTAATTCTATACATAGGTATAAAAAATGCTCATAGATCAAAGTATACATTTGATCAGTTTTTTATAGTTAATATCATTCAAACTGTACATATCTTATAAATTTAAAAATAAATTAAGCTAAACATATAAATTAAAACTTGAGAACTAAAACAAATCATTTGCAATTTGATTGTGTAAATTAATAATCTTTGGTACTTGCTTAAATTATATTCCGATGTGGTGAATTTGAATCTCACGAGTCACGAGTGGTGGCATCCACCCCAACTGATTTTTTTCATTATTTACGTTTTTATGCTTTTGTATAATTTTAATATGACCTCTCTAAAACTATGAAAAAATCCAACTATCCCCCGCCCCAAAAAAAAAAAGAAAAAGAAAAATCTCTCTATAATATTGTCCCACTAAAATTATGAATGTTATATTATATTATATTATTAACACATTAGGGTTTAGGCTCAGTTAGATAGGTCCATCTATATTTATATTAGAATTAGGATTTCTAGCCATCACACCCTAGTTACTTGTCTTATTTTGTCTTGTTCCCCACTTCAATTCTCTCATATTTATACAAGTCTTATGTTCTATTGTAATACAACACATCAAGAGATTATATACCGATCAATATAGAATTATTTCATACTTTCTTCTTATTTTATCTCTCTTTATTATATTTTTATTCTAACATGATATACAATAATGATGTTAGAAAAAACAGCAGCTCTTGGGGGAACAGGCTGAACCGAAAAAACCCAAACCACTTTGGAACCAAACTGCCGATTCGGTTCGCTCCGGTTCTTTATATTGTGTACAACCCTAACTTTATGGAAGCCAATAGTGAGTTTTTTTGTTCATTTTCTTATTCTATATTTTTTTCTTTTTCTTTTATCATGTAAATGATTAATCTGAAATTTAAAATATTGGGGAAAAAATATTTCCTGTTGTCCCATCGAATAACCGCTGGATTAGACAATGGTCATGTTTACTAACAGGAAACATTCCTGTTTCCTGTTTTTACTTCCTGAAATACAGAAGTAAAAGTAAAATCTTGTTTACCAATTTATTTTTACTTTTGCCCTTAAGGAAACGTTTCCTCTAATTGTAAAGAAAAAAGGAAACAAAAAAAATGGTACTTCCTCTTTTTGTTTACTCTCGCCTTCAAAATGACCAAATTTTAAAGTTGTAAAATTGGGACTTTCATATCTTTTGCACTAATAAATTTAAATATTATATATAAATAATAAATAATAATAAATAAATAAATAATAATTATGATAAATAAAAAATAAAAGGAATAAGGAATACAAATAATAAATAAATTAAATAATTTTATAAATTAAATAAAAATATAATAAATAATAAATTAAACAAAATATATTTATAAATTAAATAAAAATAATGAATTAATAATAATAAAAATAATAAATTAAATATATTTATAAATTAAATGAAAATAATTAAATAATAAATAATAAATTAAATAATATAAAAAATTAATAATAAATAAATAAAACTTATGATAAATAATAAATATAAATAAAAAATAATAAGAAATACATATAATAAATAAATAAAAAGTAAGAACGAAATTTTTTTAGTAAATATAATTTCTATTTTTTATTTTTGTTTCTGAAAAAAATTAAAATTTAGTAAACAAGATTTTACTTTCTGTTTTTCTTAAGGAATCAAAAATATAATTCTACTTCTTCAAGAAACGAAAACAGAAAATATTTCCTGTTAGTAAACATGTCAATGTCACTTAGGAAATTAATTTACTTGATTAAAATTTATAGCTTGATTATGACAGGTAAATAAGATGCACATGGAGGTGATCCATCTTTTTCATGGCATGTCAAGAAGTGCTTGACCAGCTCCGGAAAATAGAGACAGTCCATATATGCATATCCCATGGTTCGCGGGAAACTTTAGAGAGATAATTAACCTTTCTGTTGTTTTCTTTACTAAACCGCGTTTAATCCCAACAAAAAGCGTGTTAGAACTTTAAACTATGTCTTTATGGGCCCGTTTGAGAATTATCATTTTTTTTTTTGTTTTGAAAATCAAAAAACAAGAACAATTCTTGTTTTTGTTCTTATTTTCTCATATAAAAGAACAAAAATAAAAAATATGTTTGGGGCAAAAAAACACACATATTATCACACAATTTTTCCTCTCTACCACAATTAGTTTTTTTGGAAAATTCTAAAAAGAACAAAAAAACAAATTTTTGTTGTTCCCTTATTTTTTCTACTATTCACGAAAACAGTTTCTAAATTGAGAACATAATAAACAGTAAAAAAAATTGTCAAACATGTTATGTTCTTCTGAACAATACCAAAAAATAAAAAACAGAACAAAAACAGAATTTCTAAACTAGGCTATCTATTCCAAAGAATTAAGGAAGATGATAGAAGGAAACAAATCTTCCTTATCTAGGTATTACTATTATATATCTATACATAGATAGATATAGATATATACAAATTCTTAGTTTTTTTGGATAAGTTCGATAAAAAAGAGAAAAAATTAATATTTTCTCATTTTTAAAATAAGTGTTTACTTTTTTTCTTTTAATTGTCCCAAAATAAGTGTTCATTTTGAAAAGTCAAATAATTTTATTTGATTAATTTACCAATTTAACTTTCAAACATTAAAATTATAAACATATACACTATAAACAATCACATCATTATGGCGGAATTATGGATAAAGTTAATATTTCATTCACTAACAGTACAGTAAAAATCAACCTCTTAGAAAATTGAATTCTCCAAAAAATACTTATAATTTGGGACGGAGAGAATAACATTTGTTAAGAGAAAATAGAAAATATGGAAATGACTTAAATTTATATTTGTATTATTTATTAAAAGAAAATGATAACATCTTTGGGATAAGTCTGTGACTGATTGGGACATATAATGTTCTTATAACGTGTACATATATAAGTTGTATGTACACGTTACACACATTATCTGTACAATGTAGAAATACATGACATATATATGTGGTTGTGAGTTGTGAAGCAATTGAGAAACTAGAGCGGAAGAAGCGCCGTGACATGGACCGGGCATCAAACATTGTAGACTTTGGCTCATCATCCATGTTACACTAAGCCCCACTTAACGCGTCCCTCTGGCTCCTATTATATATATATATATATATATGAAAGGGGACATTCGGAATTTCAGTTAACTACAAAAAAATAATTTGTTTTGTAGGGTCTGAAAAATGAACATAGAACTGGTAGTTGCCAATGCCATAACATAGTTAACGATTGGACAAGGTTACATATAACCATAAGAGAAAACAATTAATATACTATTAATTATGGTGATAGGAAATACAAATGTTATTTGGGTTGAATATATAATGTATTATCTATCTATATATATATATATATGTTATAGGGTTTAGATGTAAGTTTCAATTCATGTGATGATGTAAGTTTCGTGTAGAATGTTTAGAGTCCCATCTGTTCATTGAAAGACAAGGGAATTAGAATTGTCTCCTTCCCAAAGTTCAAAAGTAAATTTATAAAGCGTTTCATGGTTGTAAAAGTGTAAGTGTCAAATTTCACTCACATCAAAGATATCCCCATTCAAGCTCAAAATGACCATATTTATACAATTTTGTGTTTGTGGATCATGGCCTAAGTTCATGGGGTCATGACCCACTCTCTTAATAACTACCCACTCTCCTTATGTAGTGGGTTGTTACTCCCTTTTTAAGGGAATGGCTTAATGTTGATGGTCCCACTTATATTTGGTGGGCTCAAATACATGGGCTACTCACTATCTTCATTTTACATGGGCTCAACACACTTGGGCCTAATAAAATGGACCTGGACCTATAATTTTCACTATTTACACTAGCCCCATTCGGGTCAGGCATACGGTTCGTGGGCTTGGCCCGAATTTAATTGAAGTGATTGATGCCAGTCGTTTTTTATGACGTCAGTGTCATTATTATGGAGAGACGTGTGGTTTCAAAGTTCATAATGGCAGCCGCCGGTTCGTTGTATTCGAGGCATAGGGAATCGACGCACCTCTTCAGCCTTAATGGTGTCTGTTGGTATGCCGTATGTATATAAACCCTTGTGTGGTCTCATTTTCATTCTTTATCACTTTTAAATCTTGTAAGCAATCTTTAGCAGTGTTCAAGCTTTGACCGCCGATTGTACTTTGGTTACCGGAGGCTCTTCTTTCTTCTCGCCGGTTATCTGTGTAAGTTGTCATTCTCATCATGTCTGATAGTAGCGCCACAAGATCTACCGAGGAGATGACCCATCAAGAATATGGGGGATCTGCGGTTCCCAGCCCCCCTTCTGCAAATCCATCTTCTTCATCCTCTCCTCCTTCTTTGTCCATACCAAGTCGTCCGGACCTATCTGGCTTGGGAGCAACTGTTTCGGAGATAAACAACCAGGCAGATATTGCTGATACTGTTCTGATTGGGACTCCTGTAATATCCAACCCGGTTGGGACCGATGCTCCTGGAGGTGCTCCCGTTGGATCCTCCACTGAACCAGCCCCTTTCTTGGCAGACCCACTTGAAGCTCACAAAAGGAAATCTGTGAACCTTAAAAGTCTGAGGAGGGACTGTAGGATCCCAAAAGAGGTGATATTGATGGAGTACGATCCTTCTTTCGACTTCAGATTGGGCGACGGTGTGGGTCCGGACGAGGTGTTGTTGTCGGCCCTTCAGATAAAGATGTTTCGATTTCCTCTTCATCCTCTTTTTCATTTTATCTTCTTCACCCTAGGAATAGCCCCTCTGCAAGTCAATCCAAACTTCTTCAGGATAATTTCCATGTTAATCCTGATCAACAGAAAGAAAAAGCTTTCCTTGGGTCTGGCAGATCTTCTGCTTAGCTACAAGATTGTGGGTCTGAAAGATTGTGAGGGGAGGTACAACTTCTACCCATTCAAGGGTCGGGCGATCTGCCAGGGGACTGAGAAAACAGAGAAGTACTGGAAGGAGAAGATGGTTTTGGTAAAGAGGGCTTGGTTTTACCCCTATTCTAGGAGATGGCCGATCCCCTGTGTTTTCAAGCATCTAGCCCTTCTTCCTTTTTCATTTATCCATAAGGAATCCTGCCTCTGTTCCGGATACGACCAGCTCAGGGCGGATTTTGTTTATAAGTCTTTAGGTTATAGGGATACAGATATAGTGGCTCAGGATGTAGAAGCCCGTATTTCTTTATTAAAGTCTAAGGTCTGGTCGGACCGTATGTCATGCGCTGACCTGCTTACTCCTGCCAATTTGCAGGGTATATCCAAGTTAGGAGCCAAGTACAAGATCATTATGGATCCGATCAGACCAGTGATTGAGGATGATGATGATGACATGGAGGAGATGGCTGCTCCTTCGGCTGATCAAGGACAAGTGCTTCTGGAATCTAATCCTCAGGCTGCGAATGTCAACCCGGCGGGTGATGCTTCTGGGTCTGCACTTGTGCAGACCACCATCCCTGCACTACTTCAACCTTCTTCCGCCCGAACCAGACCGGCGGGGGAAGAAAGGCCTAGTAAGAAGAGGAAGCATAAGGGTAAGGAGAAGAGTTCTGCTTCTTCTGACCAGTCAACCTCCAGCCTTACTTCTATGTCTGCCATGATAACTCGGGCGCAGGCACTCTGGACGCCGGAGGAGCTCGAGGCACAGAGGCATGCTGAACCTGACCGCCTTGTGCGTAAAACTCCGGGGTTGTTATTGGGGGTATGTATTTTCTTGATTCCATGTCATATTCCTACGTTTGTATACATTACTGACCCATTTTGCCTTGCATTTTTCTTCTTAGGCTCTCTTCAGTGTTAATGCGTTATGCCTCGCCCACGAGGAGGGTCTGAAGGAGCTTGAACGCCTGAGAGCTGATCTAGCTGAGAAGGACGATCAGGAGAAAGAGCTGAAAGCTCAACTAGGAGACCTCCCATCCAGGGTTGCTCAATTGGAAGAGGAGCTAGCTCAAGCAAAAGAGCAAAATGCCAAGCTGTCCAGTGAGAAGGAGAAGCTGGCATCCGACCATGAGGCTCTTCAGCACCAATTCGGCATCTCTCAGTCAGCCCTGGAGATGTGTAAGAAAGGAGGGCTTGACATGCATCAGCACTATTCACAGATGAATAGAATTGTAGCTGGTGAATTCTGGAGGAAGGGCTTTGTTGTTGGAGAGAAGGATCCAGCAAGGAGGAAAATCAAAGACCCTGATGCCATGGATAAGGTGTTAGGGGTGCAGAGGCCATATTCCAGCCCCGAGCCTAGTCATGCTCAGAATCTTTTCACAGAATTCCTTAAGGGATATCTCCCTGCTGACCCTCTCAACCCTTCCATAGAATTCTTCCCTCCGACCACACACGTGGATTCCTTAGAAAAGGATTTTAGTGGTTCTGGCCATGCTTAGGTTACTCCATATTCCTTTTGTAGTGCTGTATTTTGTAATAGGCCTTTCAGGCAGTTTTGTAATACTGAACAACAATTTTTGCTTATTTAATGGAATATGCACTTTTATATGGTACGAATCAGGCATATAAGCCTCTGTCATCTCATTTCTTTTGAGTCAGGCTTATAAGCCTCTATCATCTCATTACTTTGGTGTTATTTTTAACTCATTCCTCTGAAAGAGTGAGTCAGGCTTATGAGCATCTGTCATCTCTTTATTATTTAAACTTATTCCTCTGAAAGAGTGAGTCAGGCTTGTGAGCCTCTGTCATCTCATTACTTAGGAAAATTTCTTAATTCCTCTGGGAGTGAATCAGGCTTATCAGCCTCTGTCATTTCACCACTTAGGAAAATTTCTTAATTCCTCTGAAAGAGTGAGTCAGGCTTGTGAGCCTCTGTCATCTCATTACTTAGGAAAATTTCTTAATTCCTCTGGGAATGAATCAGGCTTATCAGCCTCTGTCATTTCACCACTTAGGAAAATTTCTTAATTCCTCTGAAAGAGTGAGTCAGGCTTGTGAGCCTCTGTCATCTCATTACTTAGGAAAATTTCTTAATTCCTCTGGGAATGAATCAGGCTTATCAGCCTCTGTCATTTCACCACTTAGGAAAATTTCTTAATTCCTCTGAAAGAGTGAGTCAGGCTTATCAGCCTCTGTCATTTCACCACTTAGGAAATATTGTAATTTCAGGCTATTTGTTTGCAAGAAGGATGACCATCTTTTATTATAACCGAGAAATTACAAAGATTAAAACATCTGACTGAATCAGGATAATAAACATGGAAATTTTAAAGCTATCTATAAAGCTAGGTTCAGACGCCTCTGTTTAATTATTCTAAAAATGAAATAAATATCAAGGATAGTACCTCTTTAGTCGTGAGGCATTCTGTGAATTGGGTATCATATTGCCGTCATTATTCATGAGGCGGTAAGCCCCTCGTCCAATGACCTCTGTGACTGTGTATGGTCCTTCCCAATTTTCCCTGAGCTTTCCGATTAGCCCGATTTTCTTTCGCAATACCATATCGCCCACCTGGAATTCTCGTCTTTTGACTTTTTTGTTGAAGGTGTTCCTGACCCTCTGGTGGTAGGCTGCTAGCCTGATGGCAGCTTGTTCTCTTTTTTCTTCGATCAGATCGAGTCCATCAACCAGCTGTTGGTTGTTCAGTTCTTCCTGATACAGCTCTGTTCTGGCTGTTGGCACTATTTGCTCCGTTGGAATGACTGCTTCTGTCCCATACGCCATTGAGAATGGTGTTTCTCCTATAGGGACTCTTGATGTTGTTCTGTAAGACCATAATACCTCTGGAAGCTTGTCTGGCCACACTCCCTTGTGCTCTTCTAGCTTCTTCTTCAGGGTATTCAGTATGGTTCTGTTGGATCTTTCAGCTTGGCCGTTTCCTTGAGGGTATGCGACCGATGAGGTTCTCAACTGGATCCCATGTTCATTACAGAATTGTCTGGTCCACTGATTATCCAGATTTAATCCATTGTCGATCACTATCACCCTCGGCACTCCGAACCTACAGATGATATTGTTCCATATGAATTTGATTACGTGCCTGTGAGTGATGGTGGAGTAAGATTCTGCCTCGACCCACTTTGTGAAATAATCAGTTGCTATCAGTGCTTGATTTACTGATCTGAGAGCCATGGGAAGTGGTCCAACTGCATTAATCCCCCATTGCGCAAATGGGTGTGGGTTGAATATGGGGTTAAGTAGTTCTGGTGGCGGATGGATGAAGTCTCCATGGAACTGACACTTTTTGCATCTTCTGACAAAGGCCTCAGTATCATGGGAAAGATAAGGCCAAAAATATCCTTGGCTTAGTACCTTATGGGCCAAAGCTCGTCCCCCTGAGTGATTTCCGCATGAGCCTTCATGGATTTCCTTCATTACAGCCGATGCCTCCGAAGGTGTGAGGCACCGAAGGTAGGGTCCACCAAAAGATCTTCTATATAACTGGCCATGTAGTAAGGCATATCGAGCCGACTTCATGCGAATTTTCCGAGCCTCTACTTTGTCATCAGGAAGTGTACCATTTCTGAGGTATTCTGCTACGGGGTCCATCCAGCTCGGCTCCCAAGGTATTGCGCACACCACATCTGTCTGATGGATGCTTGGGACATCAAGATAGTCGATCGGGGCGATTCTGGTCAGGTCTTGATCATTGACTGAAGCCATGTTGGCCAATCGATCCGCATTTTCATTTTCCTCCCTTGGGATCTGACTGAGGGAATACTGCTCCAGTCTGTCTAGCTCCATCTGAGCCAACTTCTTATAGGGCTGCAGCTTTTCTCCTGCGTCGTACTCGTCTTGAACTTGTTTCACCACCAGCTGTGAGTCACTGAAAATACGGAGCTTCTTAATAAAGAGGCTCTGAGCTAGTCGCAGCCCAGCTAGGAGTGCCTCGTACTCAGCTTCGTTATTGGTGGCGGGAAACTCCAGGCGCACTGACTGCTGGATTCGGGTCCCATCTGGTGTTATAATTTCGAGCCCAATTCCCGAGCCAGCTGAACCAACTGATCCGTCTACATAGAGCGTCCATTCGGGTTCGTCTGGATCTTGGAGGATTGACTCTGGCTCTGCTTCTAGGAGGAAATCAGCTAAGGCTTGACCTTTGATAGCTGTTCGTGGCACATACGTGATGTCAAATGTCCCGAGTTCCAACGCCCATCTGGTTATTCTTCCTGTCAGATCGGGTTTGGACATGATGGATCTCATCGGCAGGGTGGTTGGCACAACGATTGGATGAGTTTCAAAATAATGCCTCAGTCGTCTCTTTGCGTTGATTAGAGAAAGAACAGCTCGCTCCGCCATGGTGTATCTGGTTTCCGCATCAGATAGGGATTTGCTGCTGAAGAAGACTGGTTTCTGGCACTTTTTGTCATCTTTTACTAGTGCTGCGCTGGTTGAGGTTATTGACATGGCAAGGTACAGATGCAATGGTTCTCCTGGATTTGGTGAGGCAAGGATCGGTGGACTTTGAAGATAATGCTTCAACTTCTGGAGGGCCTCTGCCTGTTCTGGCCCCCATATGCTACCTTTCCCGCCTTTAATCGCCTGAAAAAATGGTCTGCATCGGTCTGTCAGTCGGGATACGAACCTGCTTAGTGCGGCTACCCTTCCTGTTAGAATTTGGACCTCCTTTTGTGTTTTTGGCTCTTCGCAGCTTATCAGAGTCTTGACTTGCGACGGGCTGGCTTCGATTCCTTTTCGGTTGACTATATGTCCGAGGAACTGTTCGGATGAGACTCCGAAAGAACACTTGGCTGGATTGAGCTTCATCTTGTACCTTCGGAGTGCATCGAACACTTCTTCCAAGTGCTTGAGATGGTCGCCTTTCCTCCTGCTCTTTACCACCGTATCATCTATGTAGGCTTCAACCGTTTTGCCCATCTGACCTTTGAATATCCTTCTGACAAGTCTTTGATAGGTGGCACCTGCATTTTTAAGTCCAAAAGGCATTACTCTGTAGCAGTACGTACCTTCTTCGGTAATAAAGGCTGTTTTCTCCTCATCAGCCTGACTCATCGGGATCTGGTTATAGCCGGAGTATGCATCAAGAAAAGAGAGTCTTTCATATCCGGAGGTGGCATCTACCATCTAATCAATTTTTGGCAGAGGGAAGCAATCCTTCGGGCAAGCCTTGTTTAAGTTGGTGAAGTCCACGCAGACTCTCCATTTTCCGTTCTTCTTTCTGACTACTACCACGTTTGACAACCATGATGGGTACTTCACTTCCCTTATGAATCCAGCTTCTAGCAGTTTTCCCACTTCCTCGGATATGATCTGGTTTCTTTCTATCCCGAACCTCCTCTGCTTCTGCCTTACAGGTCTGACGTTTGGATCAACATTCAGGTTATGCTGAGCGATCAAAGGATCAATGCCCGGCATGTCAAGATGAGACCAGGTGAACACGTCTGAATTTGATTGGAGGAAATGAATCAGTCTGTCCTTTTCTTCTTTCTGGAGACATGATCCGATGAACGTGACTCTGGTGTGATCCGTCTGACAAACTTTCACCTCTTCTAGGGATTCCGTTGTTGACTGAGTGTCCTGACCCTCCGAGGTAGGGTCTGACTGTAATTGCTATTTCTCGTTGTACAGGGACTCTTCTGGTGCTTCCAACACTTGTTTACTTCTCTGGTTCAGGTCCTTCATGCATACCGAGTAGCACTCCTTCGCTGCTACCTGGTCTCCAGGAATATCTGTCACATCCACTCCATTCGGGTCAAGACAACGCATGACCTGATGGAGTGTCGAAGGAACACCTTGCATCCGATGGATCCACCCTCGTCCCATCAGTAGATTGTACGATGGCTTGACGTCCACTACTACGAAAGTTTCTCTCAGGGTTTGGCGTGCTGCTGATACTGACAAATGGACTACGCCTATTGGCTCTACGCGTCGTCCGTCAAAGCCGGCCAGAGGAATCCGAGCCGGTTGAAGCTGTGATACATCAATTCCGATTTTGTCGAAGGCCCATTTTGTCATGATATTGGTGCTGCTTCCCGGGTCAATCATTACGCGTTTGATCAGGCAATTAGCTACCAGAAGAGTGATTACCAGAGGATCGTCGTGAGGCATCTGAATATTCCGCATGTCAGCCTTTGAGAACATGATCATTGATTCTCCCTGTAGGAGGGTTGTCTGGCAGACTTCGCCGACTCGCCTGAGTTTGTGTGCTTTTCTTAGCTTCGATCTTCTGCTTCCTTCGGCCTCCAACGCCTCTTCACCCCCCTGGATCATGTGGATAACCCTCATCGGTTGCCCTGATGTAGTGTTGTTCGGCTGTGTCCTGTGTGGTTTGTCTGGTCTCGGCTGATCCTTCATTACGTAATCTGCAAGCTCTCCTTTGGCGATCATTGCCTCTACCTGTCTTCGGAGATTTCTGCAGTCATTTGTATGATGACCATACTCGCTGTGAAAGGCACAGTGTTTGGTCATGTCCCTCAGCTCCATCGGTTGTCTGATCGGTGGAGGTGGTCTGAAAATCCCTTTGTTTTTGTTTTCTTGGAAGAGCTTTCCAAGGCTGGTTTTGAGCGGAGTGGTTCTTTCTTCCGTCCGTTGATGCTTGTTTGAATTTCTGGATGATGGGGTTTGCCGAGATGGATCTTGTCGTTGAGGCCTCTGATCCTTCATCCTTTCTTTGGATTTTGCCTCTACCGTTACCAGAGAGGCTCTTCTGTGTCTGACTGCTTCCTCCTCTTCTATTCTGAGATACCCTTATGCTCTGGAGTTGAGCTCACCGATGTTGATAGGGGGTCGTTTTACTAGTGAATAGTGGAATTTTGTGCCAGGGATGACCGCCATACGAAACGCCTCTACCGCTGACAATTGATCGCAGTCATCGATAAAAGACATTTCGACGTTGAATCTGGATAAAAAGCTCTTGAGGCTCTCCCCTTTTTCCTGGGTCATGGTGAAGAGGCTTGATATCGTCTTCCTCTGCCTTCGGTTGCTGAAGTATTGACCAATAAAGCGTCTGCAGAGATCATTCCAACTGCTGATGGATCCAGGAGTCTGCTTCCTGAACCACAGAAGTGGTGCCTCCGTCAAACTGGTTGAAAAGACTTTGCACAAGAGTGCTTGGTTCCTTCCATAAACAGTCATCTTGGTCTGCACTTGGTAGATGTGATCAAGTGGATCTTTTGTACCGTCATATAGTGTAAAAGTTGGCAGCACAAACTTCTTCGGGAATTCTGCTGCTTCAATTTCTTCTGTGAATGGAAACTGAGTCATATCCGTTGTCGCGTGGATCGCCAGATCGTCAGGGGTCTGCATTTTTAAATCTTTCATTACTTCTCTCTGGATTTTGGCAGCCATTTCGTGCAGGTCGTTTTGGGTCGGGGCCTGCGTCCTTGGCATTCCCCCTGTCGCGAGATGAGAGGACTCTTCTTCTTCCCTCGGGACTTTATCTTTTATGGCAGCATATGCATCTTCTTCGTGACGAGAGTTGAAGGGATCTGGCTCATCTGTGCACTCTGCTGGATCGGAATTTTGGAGAGGAAATGAGCCCTGAGTCACTCGATGGAGCAATTCGGCATTCTGCTGCTCTAGGACCGCGTTTCTCTGTTCCACAGCCTCCAACCTCCTCATGACTTCCTCGAACCTGATCTCATTGTTTGTTGACCGTGTGGACACCATTTTCTTTGTAAAAGTAAAATTTGTTGCAAGTGGAAAAAATATTATCGTTCCCACAGACGGCGCCAAATGTAAGTGTCAAATTTCACTCACATCAAAGATATCCCCAAGCTCAAAATGGCCATATTTATACATTTTTGTATTTGTGGATCATGGCCTAAGTTCATGGGGTCATGACCCACTCTCTTAATAACTATCCACTCTCCTTATGTAGTGGGTTGTTACTCCCTTTTTAAGGGAATGGCTTAATGTTGATGGTCCCACTTATATTTGGTGGGCTCAAATACATGGGCTACTCACTATCTTCATTTTGCATGGGCTCAACACACTTGGGCCTAATAAAATGGACCTGGGCCTATAATTTTCACTATTTACAAAAAGTTTTCAAAAGTAAAGGGACTAGAATTACATTAATTTTTGAGGGGTGATATTTGCACTGAATATTTAAATAAAGGAACGCGATGCATATGGTGCATATAATACCCTCTAGTTTGATTTCAAATCAAAATTTTCAATTGTGGGTCAATTAACCTCATTTCGTGTAAAATAACATATATGCCCTTAGTATATAAATTTTAAAAAAATGGAAAATATGTAAAAAAAAATATTTTTTGAAAAAAATATAAATTTCTAAAACAACATATAAAATTTGAACAATATATATAAAATTAAAAAATATATATAAAATTCGAAAAAAAAATATAAAATTCGAAAAAAAAATATAAAATTTGAAAACATATATAAAATTTGAAAAAATATATAAAATTCAAAAATATATATAAAATTCAAAAAATATATATGAAATTATAAAAAATATATAAAATTTGAAAATAATATATAAAATTCAAATATATATAATTCGAATTTTATATATTTTTTCGAATTTTATCTATTATTTTCAAAATTTATATATAGTTTTTCAAATTTATATATTCGTTTCGAATTTTATATATTTTGTTTCGAATTTTATATATTATTTTCAAAATTTATATATATATTTCGAATTATATATATATTTTCAAATTTTAAATATATTTTTTGAATTTTATATATTGTTTTTGAATTTTATATAGTTTTTGAATTATATATATATTTTTAATTATAAGGGTATAATAGTTTTTGCAAAAGGGTAAAATAGGTATTTAAGAGAGTATAAAAAGGTAAAATGAGCATTTAAGAGGTTGGCATGAGATATTCGTACATTTTTAAAACTTTCAGGGGGTATTCGTTCGTTTTTTATACTTATGCATGCCAATACACATATTTTTCTTATGGGGAGGTTTTTCGCACGTAGTACTTAAACCTTAAATAAAATTGCTTTAGTTATAAGATAATGTCTATATGAGGTCATACTTGTTAACTATTAGGGGTTTTTATTATATCTACCTATTCCTACCAAATAACATATATATATATATATATTTAATTGGGACATGACACTTTAGATCGAGAGATGTAATCCATGATGGTATAATTGGCTTAAAAAAGAAGAAGGAATAATGACAATTTGACCTCTTGAGATAGGAGATATTACACCCGTACCTTTTATCCTTCAATAAATTATAGTTTGACCCCCTCTAATTAATTAACGTTCAAATCAAATAACCATAGATATGAAATTACTTATAACCCATGCCTATTTTTTATTTAATTTTTTTTAGTGTGGGTATTATAATCAATTTATCCCCGGTCAACTTATGATGTAAGTGTTGATCATGTTAGAAGTTCGTCGAAATGAGATTTTTGTTACTATTTATAAATTAGAGGGGGTTAAATTGTAATCATTTTAAAAAAGTGTCAATTTTTTTCTTTTATTATTATTATTACTACCCTTTTTGCTACCAATGCGGAGAAAATTGAAATTACATTCTTAATTACATATAAACAAACCAAATCCTATTTTCTTTGCTAAATCTTTTTTTATTTTGTAGAAATGGTTCATCTATTTTTTCCAATTCTATTTTCTAGAAAAATGATAAACTGTTACATAGTCTTGATACTCGATTTTGTACCAACTTTCAAAAACATATATTATCCGAATCCGCAACATCATTACAATCGTATTCATAACTAATACCGCAAATAAGAACCTGAATCAACTCTAGTCTTCAAACAACTTAAGGTAATAAGCACAATTTAATGCAATGATGTGAACTGAATCCAGTGACTTGAGATTTAATGCTACTTATTCAATTGATTACATCACTTGCAATCTAGCCAGCTGGTACCTAGTAGATAAAGTGAAAAATGGGAAGATCCTCAAGCTCTTATTGGACCCAAAGAAAAAACAAAACAAAAAAAAAGACCACTACAGTGCCACAATGACTCAACTGTCTTTCACTAACCCCAACTATAAAAACCCCCAGCCCCACTGTCTTGCCTCATTCTCACTTTCACGCCTTAAACAAGAAACTTTTCAACAAAAACAAACCATGGCCAGATCACAACAGCGATACAGAGGGGTTAGGCAGAGGCATTGGGGCTCTTGGGTCTCCGAAATCCGCCATCCTTTACTGTAAGTTGTCCTATGTTTTGAGCAATGCATGCGTTGATTTTATTCATTCAATTTGAATACCTCGACAGGATAGACCTCAATAAAAAAATTTGAAGAATAACGGCAAAAAGTACTTGAGTTCGATGGTTCCTCATATAATATTATTTATTTAATAAACGCGCAAACATCTAATATATTGTCTAACATAAAGCGAAACATTCAAAATTTCTTTTTAGGAAATTAAGAATGATTATTTATAATGGCTTAATTTCAAATTATGTTTTGCAGGAAGACTAGAATTTGGCTGGGGACATTTGAGACCGCGGAGGACGCGGCACGAGCCTACGACGAGGCAGCGCGGTTAATGTGCGGTGGGAGGGCGCGAACCAACTTCCCCTACAACCCGAATGTGTCGCATTTTTCGTCTTCGAAACTTCTCTCAGATACTTCGATTGCGAAATTGCATAAATGCTATATGGCTTCTCTGCAAATGAGCAAAGCAACAGTGCAAGAGCCTCGAAGACTTGCTTCATCCCATGTTGCCAAGGGCATTGTTGGAAGTGTCAACAAAAATGAAGTTTGGTCAGTAGAGAATAAACCAGTGGTGTCACAGCATCAGGAGAAGAATTGGGTGGTCAAGAAAGTGCAATTGGACAATAGTACCCAACAATTCAAGCCTCTTGAAGATGACCATATTGAGCAAATGATTGAGGAATTGCTTCATTATGGCTCCATTGAGCTATGCTCTGTGTTCCCACCTCAACCTATATGACTTGGTGATATTGAATATATAATTAGACTGAAAATTACTCCTCCGCGTCGGATCAAAGATGGTACCTTGCAAATTAATGTTGGAGATGCACAATACGCGGTGAAATACGATATATGCGTTTCGATTTCACCAGCATGAGATGCACCTCCGATAATAATAATCGACTACAAGTATTATGTAGAATTATGTTGTATTACCATCCTGATTAATGCCACTTAATTTACTAAATTAACCCCATTAGTTCCTAGAAATTCCTGTGTATTAGATCATCTTAATTAATGGGTGATCCATTTGAGGATGATATATGCACGTTTAATGTACAGTATTATGTTACTCCGTCCGGTCTATCATAGTTGTCTAATTTGAATTTTTTAATATTTTATTGATTTGAGTTGGTTAATGTGTAATTTTTAATTTTGTAAGATATAATATTATGATGAAGTCCGATACTTGTTTAAAAATAATTGAATAAGGATAATTGAAAAAAATATAACATTAAATTATATTGAAATTCCAACTGATAAAGTATTTTAGAATAAGTAGTCAACTAATATGAGAGTGAGATGGTACTTTTATAAACCATGTCTTGGTCTCGGACCGTCAATTATGGGCAATTTATGTTGAGAATTTTGGATCTAGAGATGTTGATTGGTGTGAAAATGATTAAAGATCCACATGAGTCACTTCCTGTCTGCCTAATAGTAATAAATGTTTAATTTGTATATTTGGACCCAGTTATATCTCTAACATGTCCAAATTTCCTAGTGCTTTATTTTATTTATTTATATATTTTTTTCTTCCTAGGTCAGTACTGAAACTACCAAAATGCATATTTTGTTTCCCCCGTATAAAATTAACTCACATATGTGTTTTTAATTTATTAAATGAGGTTACATGTTGTTGATATATTTATTTTTCTAGATAAATAAATAAGCTCTAATAATCAGATGGTGTGGGTAGATTCAGACTCAATTGGTTGCATTATTTGATGAGAGTAATTATTGAACGTTAACGAAAAGACAAAGAAGTGTTCATATTTCTTGGGGTTGGTGGGGAATTTTGTTCAAGGAAAACCTTTTTCAATTCTTGTCTTTGAAAGTGTTTTTGGATTCATCTTAAAAGTGTTTTCCTGCTATCTCAGCTCTATATACTTATGTCCAACATGCTAGGTACAAACGTTTAGGTTATGTTTGGTTGCCAGTTTTTGTTGATTTTGTTTTGGTTTGTTTTTGTTTTCAAAGACAAAACTTATTTGATGTGTTTGATTTTTAAATTCAAAATCAAAACCACTTAAAACTTTGGTCTTGGATTTAGTTCAAAATAAAGTAAAACCAAGACCAAAAAAGAGTTGGTATTTCTTGGTCTTAGCCCAAAGTTTTTTACTTTTCTTTATTTTTCTCTCTCTCTCTCCTATATATATATATATATATAATTCATGTACTAAAATTAAAAAATAATATATATTAATATATATAAAATCATATTATTAAATATAAATATAAATAATATATATATATATAAAATAATATATAAAATTAAAAAATAATATATATAGAATAATATATACATTTTATTTTATAATAATATTATTAAAATAATATTATTAAATATATATATATTAAATATATAAATTCAAAAATAATATATATATATAAAATAATATATAAAATTAAAAAATAATATATATTAATATATATAGAATAATATATATTTTTTATTTTGTAATAATATATATAGAATAATATTATTAAACATATATATTCTAAATATATAAATTCAAAAATAACATATATAAAATTCAAAAATAATATATATATAAAATTCAAAAATAATATATATTAATAATATATATTTTTTATTTTATAATAATATATATAAAATAATATTATTAAATATATATAAAAATAATAATATACATATAAATATATATAAAATTAAAAAATAATATATATTAATATATATAGAATAATATATATTTTTTATTTTGTAATAATATATATAAAATAATATTATTAAATATATATATAAAATAATATTATTAAAGATATATAAATTAAAAAATAATGTATATATAAATAATATATCAAATAATATATATTATTATTTTATAATAATATATATAAAATAATATTATATATATAATAATATATAAATTAAAAAATAATATATATATATATATATAAATATATATAAAATTAAAAAATAATATATATTAATAATATATAGAATAATATATATTATTATTTTATAATAATATATATAAAATATATATATATATATATAATATTTTTAAATATATTATTAAATATATATAATATATTATATATATTTAATAATATATAAAGTTATATACATAAAATAATATATAAACTAATATATATATAAAGTTTTTGTTTTCTCAAACCAGACCAGAAAGACCAGACCGCTTACCAAACGGAGTTTTAGATTCAAGAGAAGACCAGACAAAACCAAACCAGACAGGACAAGACCAGACAAATCCCTTTCCAAACAGGCCTTAGTGTTTTTAGTGTTATGAGTTGTTTGATAAAATTAAAAATGAAGTAATGAAAATTTTAATATCTAAATTTAAGTATGGAAATTTTTTCATATTTGTGTTAGTTTTTTATTTTTAAATTTCAGTGTTAAGTGGTGATTATATCACTTAAAATTTTATATGATGCTCAATTTTTTTATCAGACGCACATAACTGAATAAGTGATGAATTTTTTCAGACTTAAATGATAAATAAGTATTAGCAATCACACCCACACCCTTATTATTTGGTGAATCAGCTGTACTAAGATGAGGTTCATTGTTAGCGATGCTATAACCATTTTGAAGTTTTAACAACCATCTTATATTAAAATGGAGAGCTATATTTTCCCTTTAAATTTTATGGATTCATACATTTTTCTGGTTTGTCGGTTCAAGTTTGATTGTAAGTTAGATATCGGGTCAATTCAGTTGAGAAAATTTCTGGTTTTTTTTTTATGAGTGAAGTCCAAAGTAAATTAAAATTTTCTTTCTATGATGTAGGATTTTTTTATGCTGTAACTATAGTACCTATTTTTGCATGCGTATTTCATGTTGGAAAAATTGGGAATAGTTGTGACGGTATAAAATTGTACATTAATAATTGAATAGTTGAGACAATCATTTCAAACAATACCTAAAGAGTTTAGGCAACTTTTGATTGCAATCTAATTCTCACGTCTTTTCTCTTCCAACCTGTGCAATCACTGCTTATGTGTCTATTCAGTGTTTACAAATACACAAGCTTTAGTTCACTTCGTAAATTTTTTTTAATGAGTTCTTCTTCTTTTTCCCTCTCTGCAATATACGTATATATATATTGGTCACATATACACACAGTTGCATATACATATATACATACTAGTGTCATATTGTTCGAGTACAAACACAAACTAATTGAGTTCGCTGGCTTCTAGAGATTGGACATATGATTCGAGTACAAACACAAACTCTGCAATATACGTGTATATATATATTGGTCACATATACACACTGTTGCATATACATATATACATACTAGTGTCATATGATTCGAGTACAAACACAAACTAATTGAGTTCGCTGGCTTCTGGAGATTGGAGTGCTACTTCTCCAAAAGCGAAAATTCGTTCTATCTTGGGAGATAGTTGCTCCGTAACCTTGAGCACCGGAGATAGGACAAATCTAACTTAAGGACACTGTGAGTTTCACAGGGCTCATATTAGTTCATTCATTCATATTTCTGGACTTTGTGATTCATACTATAAGTCAATTTATTAGTTTCGTATATAATTTGCATGCTCGGTTAATTTCGCATATATATATATAAATTTGTTTATGATATATATACATATATATAAATATTTGGTTTTGTTTATGTTCATGTATATATATATATATATATATTGGCAGTAGGTCATATAACATTTCATTATTACCTTTTACCTTGGATGGTAATAAAATTAACTTCACTATCAGTGATAAGGACAGTACTAGCATGAATTAATTTTATATTCGGTTTAAAAAACATCATATACACTTCTTCCAGTGTCGGATCTTGATTAAAATACAATCACAATAATTAGGCACTTTAATTTGTTCCAATGCCATGGACAACAACATTTAACAAAATAATATTCTTTTTGGTGAACCTAATAAAAAATTAACAAATTAACTACTAAGTTTGAAATTGTGCTTTCAATTTTTCTTTTTTCTTTTTGTTGTATCATTTGGTGAGGATATTATCAATTTTACTTTTATATATATATATATATATATATATATATATATGGCAAGAGAGACCAGGTGAATTAAACATGGATATCCAGACTCAAAGAGTGAGCTCTCAACCAATAAATTATTGAGGACGGACCAAGAACTCTTAAACCACAACACCACTAAAGGTTGTTGTCGAGATATGTATGTATATTGTACTATATATTGATGTTTGCATCTGTAATGTATGGCTTATCAAGCTTGTAATGTTTTAATTGTTCATGCTTGCTTTTAGGGAGTGTAGTTATTCAAGTTCTTTCACTGAAGCTTGATGATTATGTGTTGTTTAGGAATTGATTTTGTTCCCCACAACCATTAAAAGCTAAATTAAGTTGTTTATTAGTCTCATTATTTTGTTTTACTTTTATTTCAGGAAAGGAGAGGTTATATCATGACATATTAGTGAATTTACATCATTACATGTTTCAATTATTTGAACTTAGTTCGAGAGACCAAATCTCGGAAACAATTCAATGATTCGCTTCTCCGATGTAATTGTAATTTCACCAATGTAGTTTCAAAGGTTAATTTTAGGATAAATTTTAATTACATCCTATTTAATTTGATCATATTTCACTTATACCCCCTCTACTATAGTATATCTCAGTTACATCCCCTTAATTTTGGTTCCGTATATCGAACACTCATCCGTTAGTCAACCGTTAGTTGTTGATCGTTATGTGATGATGTCATCAGTAAAAAAGTGATAAATGATCTATTTTGCCCATTGTAGTCAAATGACTTATTTAACTCCCTTGCCTTCTTGAAAATTCCAACATACTCTTGATTTAATTTTAAAATTACAAAATGACAAATTTTTTTAATTTTAAATTTGAACTAAATAATAAATTTATACATCATTGACACTTTAAAATTAAAAAAATCTATAATTTGTTTTGAATTTTTATTTCAACTAAATAATATATCTATATATTCTCTTAACTTAGATTTAAAATTGGGTTAATTTTTAAAAAAAATCTCTATACTATTCAATTTAATCAACTAACCCCTACTATGTCTATTTTGCTCCCTATACTATCCAATTTCATCACTATGCCCCCACCTCCTCACATTTAGAGTCAAAATGTCTAAACTACCATCCCTTAATAGTATAAGAGGGTTTAGTGAAATCAACCCTTAAAAAAATTATTTTCCGAAAAAAAATTATATTTTTGTAAAAACTATAAATTTCAAAAAATATATATATTTCGGAAAATATGATTTTTTACAAAAAATAATTTTTTTGCGAAAAATATATATTATGTTCCAAAATATGATTTTTTTGCGAAAAATATATATTTATGTTCCAAAAATGATTTTTTTTTGCCAAAAAGTATATATTATGTTCCAAAATATGATTTTTTTGCGAAAGAGTATATATTATGTTCCAAAATATGATTTTTTTGTGAAAAATATATATTATGTTCCAAAATATGAATTTTTTCCGAAAAATATATATTATGTTACAAAATATGATTTTTTTGAGAAAAATATTTTTTTTGCGAAAAATATATATTATGTTCCAAAATATGATTTTTTTTCAAAAAATATAAATTATGTTCCAAAATATGATTTTTTTTTGAAAAATATTTTTTTTGCGAAAATATATTTATTATATTTCAAAATATGAATTTTTTTCCAAAAAATACTTTTTTTGCGAAAAATATATATTATGTTCCAAAATATGATCTTTTTCGAAAATTAATTTTTTTGAGAAAAATATATACTATTATGTTCCAAAATATGAATTTTTTTCCGAAAAATAATTCTTTTGCAAAAAATATATATTATTTTTTTCAAAATAATTCATATTTTGGAAAATAATATACTCCCTCTGAAAAATAATTTTTTGTTTAAAATATATATTTTTGAATTTATAATTTTTGCGAAAAATATAATTGATTTTTGAAAAATAATTTTTTTAAATGGTTGATTTCACTAAACCCCCTTATAATATTGAGGGTAGTTTAGACATTTGGACTCAAAATGTAAGGTGAGGGGGCATAATGATAAAATTTAATAGTATAGGGGGCAAAGTGTTCACAGTGGAGGTTAGTTGATTAAACTGAATAGTATATGGGGATTTCTTGAAATTAACCCTTTAAAATTAAATAACTTTTTTTTTTTGTAATTTTTAAAGATGAACTATATAATTAATGTTTATATTATTAACATTTTAAAATTAGAGAACTTTATATTTTTCTAATTTTTAATTTAAATTGGGATATTCCATAGTAGATGGGGTGTCATCGGGATATTCCATAGTAGAGGAGGTGTAACTGGGATATAGGCAAACCAGAGGGAATGCAAGTGGGATTTACCCTTTTAAAAATGTTAAAGTAATAAAATATTGAAGGACAAAATAGACATTTCACACAGATTCGTTAGTTGGCCTGACGCCCGTCACTGACAGGGGATGTACCTGGAATATTCCATAGTAGAGGGGGTGTAAGTGGAATTTACCCTTAATTTTATTTACACTCTCTTATCACATCCTCCAAATTTGATAATTTTCAATCACACCACCTCATGGTATGAAATATTTAAAATGTCCTTGATTTAAATATCTCTTAAATTAATTTAATTCTAAAATAATATTAACTCTATTTTCAAACACCCCAAATCCAATATCAAAACACCCCCGCCACCAAAGACCCCTACCCTCACCCCGCGCATGCGCATATATATATAAATACATCCACCCCCTACCCCGTGCCACCACAGCCCTCCGGCCGGCGCCCCCAACCCCCGCCGAGCCGCCCCTCTTCCCCCACCCCAGTCATTAGGGTTATATATATATATATTCGGTGATCTAGTTAATATAAGAAATGGTCTGGAAGATAAACAATCTACTCTAATAACTCAATATATATACATATATATATGTATAACGAAGTGTTTGGAAATACTTCAGTTTTACAAACACAACTGAAGTATATTTATATAAATATAGTTAGATCTTTGAGTCCACTGGTACCTTCTTTTAATTTTTTAATTTTCAGCTTTATTTTTTTTTAATTTTTAATTTTTCAAATTTAATTTCATATTTTCAATTTTAATTTAGTTTATACACGCCAATATAATTTTTTTTTTGACAAAAAATTAGTTTACACACGCCACTATAATATATTTGTTCCAATAAATATCTCCATTTAAATTATTTTGAAGTGTATATCTTTTATTTTTTTAACATTTTCTTCATTGTATATTTGTTCACTTTATGTATAACGAAGTGTTTGGAAATACTTCAGTTTTACAAACACAACTGAAGTATATTTATATAAATATAGTTAGATCTTTGAGTCCACTGGTACCTTCTTTTAATTTTTTAATTTTCAGCTTTATTTTTTTTTAATTTTTAATTTTTCAAATTTAATTTCATATTTTCAATTTTAATTTAGTTTATACACGCCAATATAATTTTTTTTTTGACAAAAAATTAGTTTACACACGCCACTATAATATATTTGTTCCAATAAATATCTCCATTTAAATTATTTTGAAGTGTATATCTTTTATTTTTTTAACATTTTCTTCATTGTATATTTGTTCACTTTATGTATAACGAAGTGTTTGGAAATACTTCAGTTTTACAAACACAACTGAAGTATATTTATATAAATATAGTTAGATCTTTGAGTCCACTGGTACCTTCTTTTAATTTTTTAATTTTCAGCTTTAATTTTTTTTAATTTTTAATTTTTCAAATTTAATTTCATATTTTCAATTTTAATTTAGTTTATACACGCCAATATAATTTTTTTTTTTGACAAAAAATTAGTTTACACACGCCACTATAGTATATTTGTTCCAATAAATATCTCCATTTAAATTATTTTGAAGTGTATATCTTTTATTTTTTTAACATTTTCTTCATTGTATATTTGTTCACTTTTTTTCTATATCGAATGAATATATCATTATATATATATATATATTTACTAATTTTCATTTTCTATTTTTCAGATTTCTTGTATTATTTTAATATATTTTTATTAGTTTTCATATTTTTATTAGTTTTTATATATATTATTTGATAAAAATAAAAAGGGCTAATTTCATTTACACCCCTTGAGATTTGCTTTAGCTTCAATTACATCCCCTCATGTTTGAATATCTTCAATCACACCCCCTCAAGTTTGAAATTCTCATAATTTACATCCCCTTAACGATGACATCATCCTAATTTTTTTTGTAAATACCTAAATTACCCTCAATGGGATAATCTAGTGTTGTTTGGAAACAAAGATATATTATTTTATCAATTTGACCCCATCCAATAATTTAATCATTTAATTTGTATTAAATTTTAAATATATATATAAAATTCAAAAAAAAAATATATTAAAATTTGAAAAATATTATAAAATTTGAAAATAAGTATAAAATTCAAAAAATATATATAAATTTTTAAAAAACATATAAAATTCGAAACAAATATATAAAATTAAAAAAATTCGAAATATATATATTAAATTTCAAAAAGAATTATAAAATTTGAAAATAAATATAAAATTCTTTCAATTTTTACAAACACATATTTTTTTTTAAAACACTAATTTTTACAAACAAATATTTAATTTTTTTGAAACTAAATTTTTGAATTTGTGAATAAAAATTAAATCCAAAAACCCTAACCCCAACCCTAAATATTTAATTTTTACAAACACATTTAATTTTTTTGAAAACTAATTTTTTGAATTATATCCAATGACCTGAACCCCAACCCCTCCCACCCCCTACGGCCACCGCCACTACCACTTCCGTTGGCGCTGCTTCCTCCAACCCCAACCTCTCTCTCTCTGTATATATATATACAAACCCAAACCTATATATATATCATATTGATATATATATATATATAAATGTATCAAAATCTCAGTTTTCCCAAACCCGTATCCCAATCTTAGTTTAATTTCTATATACAAACCCATGTACATATATTATATATATGAATATTTATGTATCTAAATATGAGTTGTGGATTTTAGGATAAATTGAACCAATGTACGTATATATACAACCCCCCCCCCCCCCCCCCCCCCCCCCCCCGCCCGCACATATATATATATATATATATATATGTGTGTGTGTGTGTGAGCAAATGTGGGTCTTGCGGTGGGGTGTGGCAGCTTGCGGTATGGGTGCCTGCTCATGGAGGCGGGTGGTGGTGGGGTGGGGTGGGTTAATATGTGTTTGGATATAAGGTTATTTATATTCTAGGATTAAATTGATTTAGGAGTATTTTAGACATTTCATATCATAAGGGGTTGTGATTGAATATTTGCAAACTTGAAATAAAAGCAAACTTTAGGGGGTGTAAATGAAGTTAACCCAAATAAAAATAAAGAATATTTGGTAAATTATAAAATTAAGGAGTCAAATTGATAAAAAAAAACTCAATTCTTATTTCCAAACACAACCTGAATAGCATGAATGGTAGTTTATGTATTAAAATAAAATTTCAGGTTGATGTCATACTTTAGGGGGTGTAAATGATGACACATACAAACCTTAGGGGGTGTAAATGAAGATACTCAAATATGGAAGGTCTGATCGAAATAATGACATATTTCAAGGGATGTAAATGAAACTAACCTAATTTCAAATAGAATTGAACTATAAATTTTAATTCCAAACCCAATTTAAATATAAAATATCATAAATTTTAGTTGAAAATTGGACCGAGACTGAACCGGGCCAAGGTCAGGTTGTCCTAAAACCTGTTATACAAGGCTCGAATTTTTAGCCACAGCGGAGGCCTTATCTCTATTAAAATCAAAAGTACTTTGGGCTCAAATTAAACCCAACTTAATATGCATTTCAAATTCAGCTATGTTGTCAAGTGCACATATATACATATATGTATTTATATTGAATTTGTTATTACAAGTTTTAGAGGCCTGTGTCTATTTACTTAAAGCAACGTTTTCAGTTTTGAGAATGGTTTACATGAATTGCAAATTAAACAAGCCTTAAGATAGTTTGTAATAGGACAAAAATTAATTTTCTTACAAGACAAGACAAGTAACAAATAGCACACACCCATGATAGAGACTTAGTGTTTCAAAAAATATTAAGCACATATTCGATTCCTGTTAATTATAATTTTTATCAAAATAAATAAATAAATTACAAAGATAACCAAAACTCACACGAGGAAGTAATTAAAAATAAATAAAAAGATAAAAATGACGAGGTCGGCCGTCCTGGTTGAAGTCAGTGGTGAATGAGGCCTCTATCCAGATTCAAAGATTTAGGCAGCCTTGGAATTTGTCAGACTTCCAAGTCAAACTTTATTTTCTTCAACACGTACTTAATTAGGTTTAGCATAAATTCTCCACTCGTGTGTACACCGTGGACTTCCCATACATTCAAATTAGTTGCATTAATTAATTTAATTTTATCATTATTATCTATTTTGGGCACAATTTCATTGTACTTTTAAAAGTAGTGGAAACACATTCTAGGGTATACTATTATTTCACTACCTCCTCCCACTAATTAATTGTAAATACGAGTATATAATAGCAAGACACTAATTAAGCGGTCAAATTTGCCTAACCACACCCTAATTTTGTATTCAACTCATAATAAAGTGGATTAGTTAACCTAACATGCTTGTTATAATTGCCGAAAAAAAAAACATGCTTGGATAGGACCGAAGGTTTAAAAGCTTGGTATATTAGTTATAATAGGATCTATATGCCTATCTTAAGAATTACACCATCGATGTTAATTATGCACCAAAAAGTAGATGCAAATATAATAGTATCACTAATTAATGGTGTTACTTTTTAAACACGTTTTAGGTGTTGTGAAGGAAAATCCTAATGATTCAACAATTACACACCTTCAAGTGATCTAATCAATTCAAGCCAGGTGCCGAAAGTGAACCAATTCCAATTTTCTTTCAAATAGCCAAATACTGATTTGTAAACAGAAACAGAAACAGAAACACAAAAAAATAAAATAAAAAAGGTCAAAATTTATTCATGTAATCCTTAAAATTGTAACTCCAGGGGTATGATAAAATGTATGGTTGCATGTGTAGTTGAATATATTGAGTTTCTTGCTTGGTGGCTTTTTTTTTTCTTTCTTTTTGTTAAAGGGATTATGTCTGCGGTTTTAATTATTTACACCCGGTAAGAATCGAATATGAGATCTATTATTTTCCGAGACACTAAATTCAAATCCTTTGCAATTGGGTCATTCCGTTGGGATTTTCTTGCTTGCTTAATACACACTCTAAATTTTCATCAAACTTACTGTGATTAAAATTATGAAAATGTTACACACGCGTGAAAGTTAAAAGTCACCATACATCACATTCATATGATAAGGAAATAGCATTTGAATTTTGACCAGAAAAATTCCAGCGTTCACTGCTGAGGAAATTTGCGTGTGCGTGTATATATATGTTGTGTGTATAGCATATCTAATTTATGTCTTCTTGGCGCTTGCACTATCGAAAATTTGCAACATTCTCAACATAAACCTCGTCTACCTAGTCCCTCCCAAATAAACTTCCCTATTTGAGCTCCCATAAAAAAAGTACAAAACACAAACCTAAGATATTATGTTTTGTAAGCAAATGAACCCTTCTCCTTTTCTTACTTGCTTCAACTCCACCACCACCACCACCACCAAACGCCATTCCACGGTAGCAACACCACCGCCACCACCACATGTATCCGATAATCGCAATCTCACCACCTGCTTCTACCACACTGACCTAGGCCTCTTTGCCCTTACCTGGTCCAGACAAAGCTTCGACCACTCGCTCCTCCTCCAACTTCTCTCCAAGAACATCTCCTCCGCCACCACCGCCGCCAAATGCTCTCTTCCTGCTTTCGACCTCCGCATCAAGCCCTACATCTTTTGGAACAAACATGGGTCCAAAAAATTCAATATCACCACCACCACCACCACCACCACCACTATCCAAATATTTTGGGATCTTAAAAGTGCCAAATTCGGGTCTGGTCCCGAACCCCTATCCGGATTCTACATCGCGGTTGTCGTGGATGGCGAAATGGCTCTCCTCGTCGGAGACTGTCGGGACAAAGCTTACTCAAAAACAAGAGCAGCAAAGCCTGAAAGGACAACTCAAGCTATGATTCTAAAAAGAGAGCATGTGAATGGAAACAAAATATACACCACAAGAGCTAGTTTTGGAGGCAAGACGAGAGATATATCTATAGACTGTAGAGCTGGTGATGATTCAAAACTATGTTTCAGTGTCGATGACAAAAGGGTATTAGAGATTAACCATCTGAAGTGGAACTTCAGAGGGAGTGCGAAGCTTGAGGTTGATGGTGTTCAAATGCATGTATCATGGGATTTGTATAAATGGCTGTTCAAGGATGGTTCCGCCTTGTTCATGTTCAAGTTTGAAAAATTAGGGTTTGAAGATGAGATCACAACCCATGTCAGTGATGAAAAGAATGGGGTGTTATTGTTGTCACAAGAGTTATGTGGGGTTGGATTTGAAATGAAGAAGAAGAAGAAAAAGAGCAATTTGAGGACTGCAAAGATTATTTCGGCGTTGTCGTCGGAATCATCAGCTTGTAGTTCTGTGATGAAGTGGGAAAGTGTGGAAGAGAATGAGCTGAAAGGTCCTTCTCAGTTTTCTTTGATGGTTTATGCATGAAAGATTTGAAGATGATTAGGGTACCCATCCTGGAATTAGTGAAAATACTAGTATATATTGTGAATTTATATACAGGACATGATCTAACAATCATTATTGTTTTCCTCTCTCTTCCAAATCTCTTTTTGTTAAGTAATTTAACATAAACAAAAACACAAGGAGCAACGTCGGGGGGAGGGGTTATTAATTAGCAGCCGCCTAATGGCTAATGGAAGTTATGGTGAAGATAGATAAAATGTTTGGATGAGTTAAGAATTGTTGTATGTATTTACTCCGCGTTCATTACTTATTACCTTGATGGTTGCACTTATAAGTTTATAACTCCTTGGGTAATAAACTGGGGAATAGGGGTGCACACGGTTCGGTTTCGATCGAAACTGAAACTGAAACTGAATTGTTATTTTCGGTTTCTTAAAAATGAAAATTATTAGTAAAAGAAATCGAACCAAAACAAATCATTTATTTCGGTTTGGTTTCTGTTTTTATAGTAAAAATTATATCAATAACATTTTCTATATATATTTAAGGAAATAATTTTTTATGTTAAAATTTATAAATAACATTTTCTAGATATTTTAAAATTTATAAATAATTTTTTTTATTATTGTTATTATCTTTTTATAAAATCAAGAGTTTTGATCAGAATAGACTAACAAGTTTATTTCCATCTATATTTATTCATCTATTTGTAATAATTATTCTTGCAGTTCGATTTGTCTAATTCATAAAATGTAGGTCAAACTATGCACAATCTTTACTTCTGAAAGCTCTCTACATATGTTGGAAATTTACTCATTTTTCCTTTTACACTTGATTTCGGTTTTAATTCTTACTACATCAATCTATTTTATGGAGTTAGTAAAAATTGAAAAAACGTAATTTAACTTATCTATATTAGGTTTATTTTTTATATCAAATTACAATCATACCCTCTAAAACTCTCACAAGTTATCTCGTATAAAAATTTTTGATTTTGAAATTTGAAAATCGTAACCGAACCGAACTGCCGATTTTTGTTCGATTCGGTTTAATTTTTTCAGTTTTGTGTACAACCCTACGTGGGAAGCTCCAATTTATATGGTTCTAGGACTTAAAGCTGAAGCTCATGATTCATTAATGCCATGTTTGGTAGGTGGTTTGGTCCCAGGTGGTCTGGTCTGGTCTTGCGTTTTATGGGACTAGACCGTGTTTGGTAGCATTGGTCCCAAAATTTTGGTTAGACCAAGTAAGACAAAATCATACCAAAATGGCCTCATTTCACAAAAAAAAAAGGTGGTTCCTGGTGATCCGGTCTGGTCTTATTTATAAATAATTAAAAATGAATAAAAAATAATAAAAAATTATTATTAATAATAATAAATTAAATAAAACATATTTTAAAAATAAAATATAAATAACAAATAATAAACAAAATGAAATAAATAATACCTAATAATAATAAATGAATGAATAAATAATAAAATATATTTATAAATAATTAAAAATGAATAATTAATAATATAAGTAATAAATTAAATAAAACATAATAATAATAATAATAATAAATGAATACAATAATAATAAATATAATAATAATAAATTAATAAAATAAATAATAAATTACATAAAACATATTTAAAAATATAATAAAAATAATAAATAATAAAGAAAATGAAATAAATAATAATAAAAAAATAATAAATAGATATAATAATAAATAATAAGTAAATATAATAATGAATAAATACTTCATAATAATAATAAAAAATGAGTATAATAATAATAAATTAATATTAAATTAATAAGATATATTTTTAAATAATTAAAAATGAATAAATAATTTATAAATAAAATGAATTAAATAATGAATTAATAATAAATAAATAGAATATATTTATAAATTAATAAATAATAATTTAATAATATAAATAATAAAATAATAAAATATATTATAAAGTGAAGAAATAATAAATAAAGAAATAAATAATACATAAATAAATATTATAATAAATAATAAATAAATAGTAAGACCATACCGCTTATCAAATAAACTTTTCTATATTAGATTAGACCAAACTGAACCAGACCAGACCAAACCAAAACCGCCTACCAAACATGACCTAAAACACCAAGTGATCCCACTAGAAGAAGTGAATGTTTTAATTATTGTCGCAATCACAACTAAATGAAAACTGCCCTTATAATCTTTAGTGGTGGACTATAAATTATAACCTAAACATCATACCATAGAAGTTTTGTAAGCTATAGTAACGATAAAACTGGTGTACTTAGATCCTCTGAATTGAAATAGATAAATTTTTGTGTTATAATGACCGATGTCTGCAACTACATTTTTGTCCCTATCGTAGACATATTTTTTTTTTTTTTTTTTTTGTAGTGGCCATACTTTATTGTGGTGTGTTGTGTTAAACATTGTATAGGATCATCACTTTGGTTAGGCCTCTTAGATAGAACTGTCAACGGATTGGATAGATCCAATCTGAATTCGATAAGTTCATTAATTGATTCGATCTAATTTGATAATTCGACGAATTTTTATTTAGTTGATCTAAATTCGAATTTTTTCATTATCGGATATCCGATCCGATTAAGTAAAGCCAAAATTACAAAAATTATTAATTTTTTTTTGTTATTTTTTAAGAATATTAAACACCAAGTCATGTATTTTACAAGCAATGCTTATTATACATAACTATAGAAAATATAAAAATGAAAAAACAATTTTTTTAAAACATAATTAAGTATACTACTTAATATTTATATATTAATAACATAGTATATATAAAATTAATCGGATCGGATTGACATAAATTCAAATTCAATTTGTTAAGAAATTGAATTATCTAATTTGAATCCTAATCGAATTATTGAATTTTATTTTCAATCTATATTCGACTAATCGGATCAAAATTCGATCCATTAACATGTCTACTCTCTTATATACTTTTTTTGGGCCAAATAATTGAAACAATCAACTAATCATCCCTTTGGCTAGAGCTATTATTTGCTTGTTTTAGGCAAATATGGAAATAATCAAGTAATGGTGACTATAAGGATCTTTGGCACAGCACCATCATTTGACTAGACCTATTCCGTCTTGGTTGGGTGGCTATTTTGAATTTGAATTTTCGTACATCTCATTATGTTTGCTTGCTTGCAGTCTTGTGCATCTACTCTGTAGTATCTAGCAGACTTGTTTTCTTTCTCTTTGCTTTGGTTTTGGTTAGGATAAGCTAGTGTAGTTTTCTTCTATGTATATATAAAATCTTAACTTTCGGGAAAAAAAATGAAAGATACTTGAAGCTAAATGCTTTGGTTTGCATTTTTGAAAATGATTTTTTATTTTTTAAAAATTAATAATTAAAAAATTGTATAAAAAATCTGATTGATTTAGTTTTCTGAAATCAAGCAAACTCTAACCATCGCTCTATCTTAGGCAATAACTAAAACATTTAGTCATGAGGAATATTATTTTTATGTAATTATTTACATTTTGGTTAAGCTTACGTGACATGATTTTGTAGAATGATCAACCAAGTTTTGTCAAAATTGTAGACTAAAGCATTTGTTCAATTTAAATGGTTGGTCAAGATAAAACAAAGAGAAAAATACACAAGTAGAAGTAGTGACTAGTGAGCTCACTCATTGGGAGTAGTAGTTTGTGGTTGGAGTGAGAAGTGCCTAGCTAGCTTGGTCAGTGCAATCATTCAATCCTATCTAGATATGTGGTTTGATCAGAAGCTTCTACTTATCAAAATTGTTTATTCCTGGTCAAAACAAATCACATGGGAAACCAGCCTCTAGGCCTTTGGTAAATCCAGTCTTGTTCAAAATGCCTAATCCTCTTCAAGTTATAAGCATGCACTGTATATACAGGGCAAATTACAAATATAAGAAACTGGACCCAAATAAATCATCCGAAATAATATAGATTAATTTTTTTTTTAAAAAAACAAAAGAAGCAAATAATTCGTTAAAGCCATTAGCACAAATAACATGTTTCAAATTTAATGTTCCGTAAACAAATGTTGTTAGCCCCAATCGGGAATTGAACTTTAAACGCTGAACAATACTTGGGTCCTGTCCATGAGGATCAAATTCGTCATCTCTGCTAATATGGTCTGAAAGAATTCAAACATATTTCAAAAAAAATTTAAAAATGAATTGACATTAATTCTTATTTTTTTTTATGAAAATTATATTATCCTTTTTATAGAAAGATTTAATCAGCGGGATGACGAATTTGATTGACATAAGTGGTATGTCGGAGGAAAAAAGCATAGAAGAAGAATCATTAAATTGAGTTGTGTTTGGGGTCCTTGGGTGCCCTCATCTAGTTGAGATGGTTAGACCAGTCACATGGTGAAAACAAGTTTAGATCATATTGGTCTGGAGCCGACACAAATTGGAGGGCTAGTTTGGGTAGGGGGGACTCATTATTCAAAGACAATCAAAGTCTCTCAAAGCATCTTTTATGTACGAGATATACATAACATCTCCCTCTCAATAATGATAAAACACCCCCCACACCCAACTACGCATGCCATGCCCACATTACACAATACTAGGACCGTTTTAGCCCTAGTATTCAAAATATGGGAGTCGAGAGGTTAGATAAAACCTTCTCTTTTGAAGGTTGGGTAAAGAAGTATCTTAGTTTCATATGGGAGTTGAGAGGTTAGAAGAATTCTTTGATGTATTCTGGTTTTGGTATTTTGTTTTAGTCGAAATAAATAAGGCGTTGTTTTCTGTTATATGATTGTAAGTGTGTGAATTTCCAAGCCGACAGAAGCCTATCAGGCATCAGGCCCATCGAACTAACAGCCCAATAAGGTTATCAGGCGTCAGGCCCATCGGGCTAACAACCCAGCAAAGTTATCAGGCATCAGGCCCATTTCAGCTTATCATTCTTTGTAAATAAAGATGATGATGTAATAATGATGTAATGACAATAAGATTGCCCTAATGGGCTCAAAGCCCATTAAGGGTATCTGTATAAAAGAGACAAAATCTAAATAAAAAGATTCATTCGTGTGTTGTGCAAATTTTGGCATCTACACATTGGCGCCGTCTGTGGGAAGCGTCTCCTTCTTCCCATCTCTTAAAACTGAGCTTTATTGTTCAACCTCCGATTATTCTTCACCGCCTCCTGAAATCTCCACTCACTACTTCTTGGGCAAAGATGCCAGTTACTCGTTGGCAAACAGACGTTCCAACCACTGCGGATAGTCGTGCGGGAGTTCCCCAATCTATGGAGCAAATCCTTCGACGCTTGATGGCAGCTGAGCAACGCAACCTGGCTCTGGAGAAACAAAATGCAGAGCTCATGGCGAGGTTGGCTCCACCACCAGCTGCTCCTTCGGTAGTAGCGCCCGACCCTCCAGCAGCGGTGCTTGACCATTCTCTGAACCAACGAGGTAGCGACGGACCGGAAGAGCACGCCGAATCTTCCCGGCGTTCAGGAAAGGCCCCCGCAGCCGACGAATCCATTACCCCACAGAAGATTCAAGCAATGATGGACGAATTCCAGAGGAGAATCCTCGGGGATCTAAGAGCACAATCCATCGACGACCTGGCCGCCCAGGCGTCTACTGAGCTGGTACAATCACCCTTCGTCCCTGAGATAACCCGGGAACCTTTCCCAAGGAAGTTCATCATGCCTCAATTCACCCCCTACGATGGTACCAAGGACCCCGAGGAGCATATTTACCAGGTCCATCAGAAGATGATCATGTACGCTGAGAACGAGTCATTGCTATGCAAAGTGTTTTCCACGAGTCTCGCCGATGCAGCTCTATTATGGTTCAGGAAGCAGCCGCCTCGATCTATCGGTAGTTGGCAACAGTTGACCAGGCTCTTCGTTGCCCAATACTATGGGAACAAGAGACAGAAGAAAACCATATCCTGCCTCTTCACCATGATTCAGGAGAAAGGAGAGTCACTGAAGAGCTTTCTATCCCGTTTCAACATTGAGTCTTCTTCTGTCGGTAACTGTGACCAGCACTCTGTTGTTGAGGCCGTCCGGATGGCCCTTATTCCAGAGACGAAGTTCCATCAGTCCCTGGTGAAGCGCCCGCCATCGGGCATTGGGGAGTTAAACTCCAGAGCCCAAGGATACCTAAGGATCGAAGAAGAGGAAACCGCCAGGCGAAAGAGGACAGTCTTGGTCAACATTGAAGCCCAATCAAAGGATCAGGCGTCTGATGAAAAGCGTTCGACTCCATCAGGGCCGTCAGCCCCTTCGGGATCATCACCTCTCGCCTGAAGAGGTACTACCCGTAAAGGGCCAAGTTTTACTCAATACTTTCATCCTTTTGTAAAAAAGCTACAACACCGATCCTGAAGGGATCACCGATCCTGAAGGGATCAATATGTTTGTAAAAAACAAATCAAGTGTTGTTTTGTCTCTCGAATGGCCTGAAGTGCCCGAAAGACGCAACACCGATCCTGAAGGGATCAATATTTTTATAAAAAATATATGAAGTGTTGCATCGACTTTCGCATGGCCTGAAGTGCCCGGAGTCACAACACAGATCCTGAAGAGATCATTGTTCCAAAAATAAACCAAGTGTTGCATTGACTTTCGCATGGCCTGAAGTGCCCGGAGTCACAACACAGATCCTGAAGAGATCATTGTTCCAAAAATAAACCAAGTGTTGCATTGACTTTTGCATGGCCTGAAGTGCCGGGAGTCACAACACAGATCCTGAAGAGATCATTGTTCCAAAAATAAACCAAGTGTTGCATCGACTTTCGCATGGCCTGAAGTGCCCGGAGTCACAACACAGATCCTGAAGAGATCATTGTTCCAAAAATAAACCAAGTGTTGCATTGACTTTCGCATGGCCTGAAGTGCCCGGAGTCACAACACAGATCCTGAAGAGATCATTGTTCCAAAAATAAACCAAGTGTTGCATCGACTTTCGCATGGCCTGAAGTGCCCGGAGTCACAACACAGATCCTGAAGAGATCATTGTTCCAAAAATAAACCAAGTGTTGCATCGACTTTCGCATGGCCTGAAGTGCCCGGAGTCACAACACAGATCCTGAAGAGATCATTGTTCCAAAAATAAACCAAGTGTTGCATCGACTTTCGCATGGCCTGAAGTGCCCGGAGTCACAACACAAATCCTGAAGAGATCATTGTTCCAAAAATAAACCAAGTGTTGCATTGACTTTCGCATGGCCTGAAGTGCCCGGAGTCACAACACAGATCCTGAAGAGATCATTGTTCCAAAAATAAACCAAGTGTTGCATCGACTTTCGCATGGCCTGAAATGCCCGGAGTCACAACACAGATCCTGAAGAGATCATTGTTCCAAAAATAAACCAAGTGTTGCATTGACTTTCGCATGGCCTGAAGTGCCCGAAGTCACAACACAGATCCTGAAGAAATCATTGTTCCAAAAATATATTAAGTGTTGTTTTGTCTCTCGCATGGCTTGAAGTGCCCGATAGACACAACACCGATCCCGAAGGGATCATTATATTTTTGTAAAAAATAAATCAAGTGTTGTTTTGTCTCTCATGGCCTGAAGTGCCCGATAGACACAACACCGATCCTGAAGGGATCACCGATCCCGAAGGGATCATTATATTTTTGTAAAAAATAAATCAAGTGTTGTTTTGTCTCCCATGGCCTGAAGTGCCCGATAGACACAACACCGATTCTGAAGGGATCACCGATCCCGAAGGGATCATTATATTTTTGTAAAAAATAAATCAAGTGTTGTTTTGTCTCTCGCATGGCATGAAGTGCCCGATAGACACAACACCGATCCTGAAGGGATCACCGATCCCGAAGGGATCATTATATTTTTGTAAAAAATAAATCAAGTGTTGTTTTGTCTCTCATGGCCTGAAGTGCCCGATGGACACAACACCGATCCTGAAGGGATCACCGATCCCGAAGGGATCAATTTTTTGTAAAAAATAAATCAAGTGTTGTTTTGTCTCCCATAGCCTGAAGTGCCCGATAGACACAACACCGATCCTGAAGGGATTACCGATCCCGAAGGGATCATTATATTTTTGTAAAAAATAAATCAAGTGTTGTTTTGTCTCTCATGGCCTGAAGTGCCCGATAGACACAACACCGATCCTGAAGGGATCACCGATCCCGAAGGGATCAATATTTTTGTAAAAAATAAATCAAGTGTTGTTTTGTCTCTCTCATGGCCTGAAGTGCCCGATAGACACAACACCGATCCTGAAGTGATCACCGATCCCGAAGGGATCATTATATTTTTGTAAAAAATAAATCAAGTGTTGTTTTGTCTCTCATGGCCTGAAGTGCCCGATAGACACAACACCGATCCTGAAGGGATCACCGATCCCGAAGGGATCAATTTTTTGTAAAAATTAAATCAAGTGTTGTTTTGTCTCCCATGGCCTGAAGTGCCCGATAGACACAACACCGATCCTGAAGGGAACACCGATCCCGAAGGGATCAATATTTTTGTAAAAAATAAATCAAGTGTTGTTTTGTCTCCCATGGCCTGAAGTGCCCGATAGACACAACACCGATCCTGAAGGGAACACCGATCCCGAAGGGATCAATATTTTTGTAAAAAATAAATCAAGTGTTGTTTTGTCTCTCATGGCCTGAAGTGCCCGATAGACACAACACCGATCCTGAAGTGATCAATATTTTTTGTAAAAAATAAATCAAGTGTTGTTTTGTCTCTCGCATGGCGTGAAGTGCCCGATAGACACAACACCGATCCTGAAGGGATCACCGATCCCGAAGGGATCATTATATTTTTGTAAAAAATAAATCAAGTGTTGTTTTGTCTCTCATGGCCTGAAGTACCCGATAGACACAACACCGATCCTGAAGGGATCACCGATCCCGAAGGGATCAATATTTTTGTAAAAAATAAATCAAGTGTTGTTTTGTCTCTCGCATGGCGTGAAGTGCCCGATAGACACAACACCGATCCTGAAGGGATCACCGATCCCGAAGGGATGATTATATTTTTGTAAAAAATAAATCAAGTGTTGTTTTGTCTCTCATGGCCTGAAGTGCCCGATAGACACAACACCGATCCTGAAGGGATCACCGATCCCGAAGGGATCAATTTTTTGTAAAAATTAAATCAATTGTTGTTTTGTCTCTCATGGCCTGAAGTGCCCGATAGACACAACACCGATCCTGAAGGGATCACCGATCCCGAAGGGATCATTATATTTTTGTAAAAAATAAATCAAGTGTTTTTTTTGTCTCTCGCATGGCTTGAAGTGCCCGATAGACACAACACCGATCCTGAAGGGATCACCGATCCCGAAGGGATCATTATATTTTTGTAAAAAATAAATCAATTGTTGTTTTGTCTCTCATGGCCTGAAGTGCCCGATAGACACAACACCGATCCTGAAGGGATCACCGATCCCGAAGGGATCAATATTTTTGTAAAAAATAAATAAAGTGTTGTTTTGTCTCTCGCATGGCCTGAAGTGCCCGAAAGATACAACACCGATCCTGAAAAGAGCAAAATTTCACAAGAAAATAAACCCAACTATGGTGATGCCTCTCCTATGGCCTGAAGTGCCTGAAAAACACAGTACTTTTGAATAAAATAATCTAAGTATTGAAAAAAGTCAACTGGACATGAATAATGATTTTTCATTAAAACAATGGGCCCCGATGGCCAAGGCTTACAAAATACTTTATAAATAATGAATCCTAAGTGCCATTATCAGTGCCCCCTGCATTTGAGCTCACAAGAACAATAGTCCCATCGGGAACGGAAGGATCAGAATCGGGTTTGGGCCCCGGAGGAGGATTGGTGTGGAATTCACTGAAGTGAATGTCACCGAGACCTCTAACCGGATCATCATACGGCGGAGCAATGCCCAAAGACTCATCCAGTTCCCCCATTGAGGCGAAATCCCTCTCCTCAACAGGTTTCTGGATGTCCTTGAAGCATGAGCTCCAGCCAAACCCGATCCTATACTGGGCAGTGTCGCAGAGGTGCTTATACATCTGATTGCCACCCCAATGGCACATCTTCACCATTGACCTTTCCACTGCCAGGAGATTCTCAGCTTTGGGCTTCTCCTCCAGAAGCTTCGCTTGAGGGCCCGTTGCTCGCTTGGCCTTCCTCTTAAGGACATGCGTCGGGATCCTCAACATGATATTATGTCATTCTGTTGATAATGACTGCAAATTAGAACCCGTCAGGTGATTACTACACATCCTCAGGGGTTGTCCCCAAATTTTAGATTTAAGGAGATCAAACCGGGATATAATGTAAGTTGGAGTTTTAAAGCGGTCGGGTGCTCCCAGAAACTCAAGCCCCCATCGCGCGAATCAAGGCCACCTAAGCCATGAATTCAAAATATTAATGATGGCATAACCGTCCTATTTAATGAACCTACCACGTCACCCCGACAGGGTGATGTATATATATATATTTCCTTCCTCCCACACTTTGTCTTCTCGGTAATGGGCTTGCCTGACTGAAAGCCCACAACCAATAAGAGGGCCCGTGTAAGTGTGTGAATTTCCAAGCCCACAGAAGCCTATCAGGCATCAGGCCCATCGAACTAACAGCCCAATAAGGTTATCAGGCGTCAGGCCCATCGGGCTAACAACCCAGCAAAGTTATCAGGCATCAGGCCCATTTCAGCTTATCATTCTTTGTAAATAAAGATGATGATGTAATAATGATGTAATGACAATAAGATTGCCCTAATGGGCTCAAAGCCCATTAAGGGTATCTGTATAAAAGAGACAAAATCTAAATAAAAAGATTCATTCGTGTGTTGTGCAAATTTTGGCATCTACAATGATACTTTTAGTTCAAATCAAAATCATATTTCGTAACGTCAATTTGAATCTATATATACTTTAGCACCAATGTTGAAGTAAATAATACAAAAACATGAAATTTGTGTTTCTATTTTTTTTAAGGGTAATTTGCAGCCACACCCCCTGAGGTTTGTATCTATTGCACTTAGCGGCTGATTTTTGCAATTTTAACACCAACACCCCCTGAGGTTTCGTTTTGCTTGCCATGACACCCCAAATGACGAAAATACCCTTCAAAAAATTCGAAAATATTAAGGGTTTTGTGAAATGACCTTTATGCCCCAAACCCAAATATATAACATTTCGAAAAACATATATATAAATTCGAAAAAATATATAAAATTCGAAAAAATGTATAAAATTCAAAAATAAATATTTAAATTTTGAAAAAAAATATATAAAATTAGAATAAAATATATAAATTTCGAAAAATATATATAAATTTCAAAAAATATATATAAAATCAAAAAAAAAAAAAATTAGAAAATATATATATTTTTTGAAAAATATTTAAATTCGAATATATATTTCAAAATATATATATAAAATTCAAAATATATATATTTTCAAAAACAAAATTCAAAAAATTATATAATTTCTATAAACATATATAAATTTCAAAATATGTATAAAAAATTCAAAAAAATATATAAAATTTGAAACATATATATAATTCGAAAATATAATATATAAAAAATTCAAAATATATATATTTTCAAAAACAAAATTAAAAAAATTATATAATTTCAGAAAACATATATAAAATTCAAAATATATATAAAAAATTCAAAAAAATATATAAAATTTGAAATATATATATAATTCGAAAATATATATACAAAATTTGAAAAATATATAAATTCGAATATATATATATTTCAAAAAAAATAAAAAATTCAAAAAATTATATAATTTCGAAAAACATATATAAATTTCAAAAAATATATATAATATTCCAAAAAATATATAAAATTTGAAATATATATATAATTAAATATTTTATATATAAAATTTGAAAAATATATAAACTCGAATATATATATATTTCAAAAGAAAAATTCAAAAAATTATATAATTTCGAAAAAAATATATAAATTTCAAAAAATATATAAAATTTGAAATATATATATAATTCGAAAATATATATATATATAATTTGAAAATATTTATATATGTTTTCCAAAATTATATAATTTTTTGAATTTTGTTTTTGAAAATATATATATTTCAAATTTTATATATTTTTTTGAATTTTATATATATATTTGTAAATTTATATATGTTTTTCAAAATTATCTAATTTTTTGAATTTTGTTTTTTAAAATATATATATTTGGAATTTTGTTTTTTGAAATATATATAAATTTGAGTTTATATATTTTTCAAATTTTATATATATATTTTCGAATTATATATATATTTCAAATTTTATATATGTTTTTGAATTTTTTATACATATTTTGAAATTTATATATGTTTATCGAAATTATATAATTTTTTGAATATTTTTTTTGAAAATATATATATTTTGAAATATATATATTCGAATTTAAATATTTTTCAAAGTATATATATATTTTCGAATTTTATATATATTTTTTATTTTATATATATTTTTCGAAATTTATATATTTTATTCTAATTTTATATATTTTTTTCAAAATTTAAATATTTATTTTTGAATTTTATACATTTTTTCGAATTTTATATATTTTTTCGAATTTATATATATGTTTTTCGAAATTTTATATATTTGGGGTTGGGGCATAAAGGTCATTTCACATAACCCTTAATATTTTCGAATTTTTGAAGGGTATGTTCGTCATTTGGGGTGTCATGGCAAGCAAAACGAAACCTGGGGGTGTTGGTGTCAAAATTGCAAAAATCAGCCGCTAGGTGCAATAGATGCAAACCTCAGGGGATGTGGCTGCAAATTACCCTTTTTTTAACTAACAAGAAAAACAGGCCCGTAAAACATGTTTGATCCAACCCAAAACAGATAAACATAAAACAAAGCGCTGTATTTGTGTGTGTGTGTGTGTGGAGAGAGAGAGAGAGAGAGTTCAACAAAGAAACAATAGCCATGTATCATAAAATGGATCAGGGTTAATACAAACAGAAGCATTGGAACATTTTCTTTATGCTTTCATTGGAAAAAGATGAGCAGAATCTGATAAGAAGATGAGGAAAACAACTAAAATTTACATCCTTTTTCTTTTGGGAACCCAAAGCAAAAACACACGCCCACAACATGCCACTAACGGAGTTGGGAGTCTCAACTTTCCGTTCCGTTCTGTTCCGAAAGCTTACATCATCTATTTGTTGTTTCTTTTTTCAATATGTAATCCTCTAAAGTCTCATAATTGAGGGTAGAGAAGGATGGAATAGACATGAAGATGGAGGAAGAATACATCTTTCTTGTCTACTACTATTTCTGAATATAGAACCTGAAGGATGAGATGACAAACAATGTTGAGGATTAGAATATATGTGTCGTGTCGTCAAATATATATATATATATATATATATATATATATACACACACATGTTCGTTATGTTGAACCTGAAGGAGGAGATGACTGAAACTGTTGAAGTTTAAGAGAAGAAATGAACCTACTCGAATTGCTTCTCAGCCTTTTCTTCTCGTAAACTATATCTTCGGCTTTATCATGTCGTATCTTCGTCTCATTCAAGCTCATCGGAAGTACGCAATTGCAGAGTGAACCTTCAAAATTTATCAAATTATTAGAAATCAAAGGAATGAAAACTAAGAATATAAAATCTAAAATCAGCTACAATTCATTTAAAATCTAAGAATCCCAAGTCACAATAATCAAGGTACATGTGATAGTCCATACCTTCAGCCAACCAGATCCAAAATCTTTGCATATCATTCCGAAACTTCCATATTTTCACACACATTAAAAGTTGATTTAACTAGACAATTTTTTTTCGGTGATCCCTAACTAGAAGGACGAAATATCGGGATGACAACCTGTAGATTTATCTTTGTTTTCTTTAGCATAAAGTGGCTTCATTCAAGCTCTGCCATGATCAATCTAGATCTTGGAATAGCAAATAATAGGTAATTAAATATGAAGGGCATGACCAATTTTAAACGAAATGCAATAAGCTTTGGAAGTGAACGAATTGTTTCAGCTAGAACAGTAATACTGCAAAAAATAACCTGTAATACTACAATAACACAACATAAGAACGATAATGTATTCCGGGAAGACAATGATAATAGGAACAGTAATGCAAATTATTGGTATTGTAGAAGTGTTCTCACCAAGTCGAGCAAGTCGATTAACCCATCTCGGGATAGGTTTCCGAGTCAATTGGAGACAGGCGTCGTTGCAAAAGTGGTTGCAGTTCTTGGTGATAAGATTGTACGTGTTTCCCGAGTACTCCTCTGCGAGTTTCTCCATGAGCCCACGGACCTCTTTAGGCCCCATATCTGTTCTTCCTATCAAGATAGATTTTCTGAATGTGAAACCAGGGCATTTCCTTGGTTCCACTTCGAATATTCCGGTGGTTGGATGTTCATGAGCACCAAAGGCATATTCAACCCCATCAACTGCAAAAGATGTACAAATGAGATGAATTTCAGGAACATAAACCACAAAATATAAATCAAATTTATAATTTGTTGTGTTCTTCGTGTCTCATTGTTGCCCGTGCAGGGCCTAATCTCGTATGTTCTTCCTGTTTCATTGTTCCAATGAATGGTCTTAAAAAGTAGGTAAGGAGACCTCTGATTCTAAAGGGTAATTACAAAACCCAATTCTTCCTGTTTCATTGTTCTAATGAATGGTCTTAAATAAATTGGATTGATCAGATCTCTGGTCCAAGAATTAATTCAAGTAAGCATATCAAAGTGGTATAGTCCTCATATCCAAAAAAAGCAAATAAACAAAGTAAAGCAAATTAATTTATAAGGTTGTATGTTTATGGGAAACAACTCAGAAGAGCATAGAACCAGCGCACAAGTGTTGCAATGGTATAACCGAGCCTCTTAGGAGACATTGTGGGTGGTGTGTTATTGTGTATTTACCTATAAAAAAAATAAAATAAAATAAAAACTAGAAGAGCATAGAAAAAAAGTATTCTCTTGACTAATTTCCTTTTCCCTCAGCTAGAAACTCATAAACAAATTTGATCGCGTGACAACTTGAACGCTCACCATTCACTTCGAGAGGCAGAGAAGTATAAACAAAGGAAATTTTATTTTATTTTATGTCTTAAATGATTGATTTTTTGAGCTTTTTAATCAAAATCAGATCAAAGAGAAGCATGTACTATGGAAAAAAAATCAGAATTGTTCTCCTTTCATCTGTTAAGAAATCAGTAGGATTTTCTATTATTAATTCAGATCTATCGTCTAATCCAAAAGGAGTTTTTTTTTTTCGAAATTGTGGAGAACAATTTGGAATTGAACTCCGAATAAGCAAACAAACAAAGCAAAAACCCATTTCATACAATCTGTTTGCGAACTGAACTACCCTTTTGTTGGGTGAGAATATGTTGCATAACCTAAGAAATGTCAACTATGACTAATTCTTCGGAATTAATTTTGAAATTTCTCACTGAAAACAAATACCAAAGTTTTCAACAAAGCAATACCAAATAAAGGAAATAAATTGAGGAATTTCAACTTGCTTTTTAATTCACTCAATTTTCTCAGGAACCAAACAACAGGGCTAGTGTCATATAAGCATATACATATACATATATATATATATAAGTGAAGGGAAGACGAGTGAATTCAGACCTTGGACACCGGAGTGATAGACGCCGAGGCCGAGCCAGTAAGCGTAGCCGTTGATGGGAGTGAGATCGTATACGTTGAGGTAAACGGGGACTTTCCCGGTCTTCTTTTCCCGGGAAATCATTCTACATAACATTTTCGCTTCCCAAACACCACAATAGAGAGAGAGAGAGAGAGAGAGAGAGTAGTTAATATATATGTTTATATAGTTTCAGTGGCGAATTGGGACTTTCGAAATAGACTAGGTATATATGTTTATATACTTCCAAAACTTGTTTACTTAAATATATAGAGAGAAGAATCTGCATATTTACAGAGACTCATATATATATATATATAACTTAGGTTGCGACGTCGGCCGAAAGCGACCTCACTGTCGCTTATTCCAGGGGTTTATTAAAAATGATGTTATCTTCTTAAGAGAGGTGGAAAAAATAGATACAAAGAGACATGACAAAATTTTTTATTTTTCTTAGGATAGGTAATGCCTCTCTCATATTTTTTATTTTCTCTCATATATATTTTTTATTGTATTGTATTTTATTTATATGTTGAATAGAAAAAGCATGTTTAAGAATCTTGCAACCTTGAGGACATGACATAACCTACACAAGACTTGGATGTGAGTCCAAGTGTCTAACTACAACACCACCACACATCAATTTGTTGTAGTAATAAGACTTTGTTCCTACTTTATTTTATTTTATTTTTGGAAATTCAAAGTCCTTAAACAACCGAGACAACCTGCTATGATTTAGGCCATATTTGGTAGGCGGTCTTTCTGGTCTGGTCTGGTCTAGTCTGGTCTGGTTCGGTCCGGTCTCGTCCGGTTTAGTCTGGTCTAATCTGATTTGGAAAAGTCTGTTTGGTAAGCGGTCTGGTCTTACTATTTATTTATTATTTATTATAATATTTATTTATGTATTATTTATTTATTATTTCTTCACTTTATAATATATTTTATTATTTTATTATTTATATTATTAAATTATTATTAATTAATTTATAAATATATTCTATTTATTTATTATTATTTCATTATTTAATTCATTTAATTTATAAATTATTTATTCATTTTTAATTATTTAAAAATATATTTTATTAATTTAATATTAATTTATTATTATTATACTCATTTTTTATTATTATTATGAAGTATTTATTCATTATTATATTTACTTATTATTTATTATTATATTTATTTATTATTATATCTATTTATTATTTTTTATTATATTTATTTATTATTATTATTTATTTCATTTTTTTTATTATTTATTATTTTTATCATATTTTTAAATATGTTTTATGTAATTTATTATTATTATTTATTATTTAGTCCATTTGTTATTATTATTATATTTATTTATTATTATTGTATTCATTTTTTATTATTATTATGTTTTATTTAATTTATTATTTATATTATTAATTATTCATTTTTAATTATTTATAAATATATTTTATTATTTATTCATTTATTTATTATTATTATATTCATTTATTATTATTATTAGGTATTATTTATTTCATTTTGTTTATTATTTATTATTTATATTTTATTTTTAAAATATGTTTTATTTAATTTATTATTATTATTATTTATTCATTTTTAATTATTTATAAATATATTTTATTAATAAGACCAGACCGGACCACCATGAACCACCTTTTTTTTTGTCTGAAATGAGGCCATTTTGGTCTGATTTGGTCTAACCAAAAATTTGGGACCAATGCTACCAAACACGGTCTGGTCCCATAAAACGCAAGACTAGACCAGACCACCTAGAACCAGACCACCTACCAAACAGGGCCTTATTCTTTTTCTCTTTTAAAAATGTATGTCCTCAGTATATCAATTAATACAAATTTTTATTTAGCAAAATAAAATTTTAGGTAACTGTTATCCTTTAAAGCTTTTCCTTCTATTCAGTTTCATAATCTCAGTTTTTTTTCCAACCAAACCAAGAGTAATTTTTCTTTAATTCAACCAAACAAGACAAAACTTTACTTCTATCTATTAAGAAAAAATTTGATTCTTTAACACTTTGTTTGGAATAATTTTTTTCCGAGATTTGTAATTAGAATTGGAAAAGGAATGGGATTGAAATGAAAACGGAATTGTACTTTGTGTTTTGGAAGAAATGGAAATTCAGTTAATCCTAGTACAATATTACCCTTATAATTATTATAGGAATGTATATAATTAGTTGAAAGATAATTTTTGTTAGCTAAGAATAAATCAATGGGCATTTACCAAATTCAATCATTTTTTCACGAATTTGATTAAGCTATAAAATTTTTGGTCAAATCCAATTAAATTTTAAAAATTTAAGAATTCTAATTCTTCTAAATATCAAATTTCCCATTTCAAATACAAATTCATGGATACCAAATACAGTTTAAAAGGCATATAAGGTAACCTTTGTGGAATGGTAACATCTTTGGTTTTCACAAATTACTTGACATGGCATTATATTTGTATATGTCAATTTGAATCTATAAATTTGTCATTTGTGAATGTAAAAGATTATGACGAGGTGCACCTTGTCTTATGCTGTTAGTCTTGTGTTTCTTAATTTGTCCTTGCGTGCACAAATATCACAACAAATACACCTCAATTACACACCTTTCCCATTGGACATGCGCTTTGGTTTTGATATATTTGTTTTGAGTTGAAAATCAAAGAATTTTTTAAGCTAAAACATATTTGATAGGGTAAATTACACTTTCACCCCTAGAGATATGACTTATTACGGTTTTACCCCTCAAGTTTGGAAGTTGTAACAAATACTTTCTGGGAATGAAATTTCGACGTGATCAAACCCGGTCAATACTAGGTAAAATATTTAAAATAACTCTAGATTTATTGTTATGAACATTTTTGCTCCAGTCTACTACACTATTGCTTCATGTTGCCCTAATTTATTTATTTTTGAATGGTAAGGAGATGATAAAAAAGAACTAAAGCCTAAGCCATACAGGTGCTAAGGGGCATACCCCAGATTACATGAAATCCGAATTTCCACCACATAAAAAAACAAAATAAGCAACCCCTATGCCTATAAGAAAGCCAAAAATAAAGAGGCAAAATAGCACAAAAATGGAGAAGGCTCACAAAAGACTTGAAATCAGCCATACACCAAAGCCTCCTAGACTTACAAGAACCCCAACTTGAAGCACTAGACAAGAGCACAGAACGCTTCCAAACAACACCCAGCAAAGAAGAAAGCGCAGCCAAAACCAACCTACTTGTACCATAAATACGACTATAACAGCACCAGTAGGCCAGCTTCCAAACAGCCTTGACAACACCCAGCAAAAGCGCAGCCAGAACCAGCCTATTAGTACCAGAAATTCGACAGCTATAACAACACCAGTATACTAGAAAAAGCTCAGGCACAAGAAGCTGGAAATCTCTTAACTGGACATAATCATCACCGACAAGAGCCCAGCTACAAAGGGGATCAATAATATTCCAGCAACAACAAAGAAGAGCAAAGTTGGGCAACTCCATTCTGAACATGAAAGCAACAATCCCAGCAATAGGGAGCATGGTTATGGAAAAAGAATTGAGGAAGGTATATTCCATGTAGTAAGAAGAGAATGATTTGTATCAGAAGCCTCAAAATTCTTGAGAGAGAAAAATTTATATTGCACCACCTGATGAACCTTATTGAATACCTCCTTTTGAGTGCAATAAGAGCCTGAAAAAATCCTTTTATTTCTCTCCATCCATATCTCATATATAGTAGCAGCAAAGGCCATTTTATTCAAAGTGCTAGAAAGATATTTGCCCTTAAGATTAGCAACTGTCCAATCAAATATATCATGCCATAACCCATCCGACCATTCCTTCAATCCCTTCTACACAACCATCTTCCAGAGTCTATTAGTGAAGCCACACTGGAAGAAAATATGCTCTCCATCTTCCATACAAAGACCACAAAAAATACATGATGCTGAATTTACTAACCCAATATATATGAGAGAATAAAGGGTGTTGAATCTGTCCAAAGTAACCAACCACAAGAAAAAAAAGTGCTTTGGAATATGGTTCTTAAACCAAACAGTATCATACCAATCCACTTGACTAGAGATATATCTAACGGATTCCCAAGCAGAAGATATAGTGAATTTACTCCCAGTAGGCTCCCAAATAATTATGTCTGGTCTAGCAAGATCATAATGTAAATCAGTTGGAAATTGAGTCTTGAAATTCAACCATTGCTGAGAGACCATGGTTGGGAAACGCCAGCCAGAATGGTTTAAAAGTCTACTAACAGAAGCTCCCATACTAAGACCAGAATCAAGAATGTCAGCAGCACTAAACATAGAATCAAGAATACCATTTGGGTGTCACTTATCAAACCATAGAGAAGTATTCCTACCATTGCCAATAGAATAATTAACAAGGTGTTTGATCAGATGCCTTAATTGAAGAATTTTCTTCCAAGTCCAAGAGCATTGCCTAGGATGATTTAGAGTCTAGAAATTCCTGCCCTTAATAATATGCTGATGAACCCAAGAAGTCCAAAGAGAGGAAGAATCAAATTGGATAACAGCCCATAAATGCTTGGCCATGGCTACCACATTCCACTCCTCTAAATCCTTTACACCTAAACCACCCTCCTTGAAAGGCAAACAAACTTTGGTCCAAGCCACTTTACAACCACCCTTACACATTTTGGATCATTTCCATAAGAACTGCTTTAGAATGGATATTAAATCTTTTAGAACTCCTTTTGGAAGGAGAAATGTAGAGGCCCAATAAACTTGAGTTGAAAAAAGAACTGACTTGACTAATTGAAGCCTGCCTGCAAAAGATAGAAACTTGGTAGACCAGTTGTCAATTCTAGCAGAAAGCTTAGATAACAAGACGTCACAATCATTTTTCTTTGAGCTTAGAAGATAGAAGAGGAACCCCTAAATACTTGATAGGAAGAACACCCAAAGTAAAACCCAACTTAACTTGAATTAATTGAATAATATGGGGAGGGATGCCAGCATGGAACATAATGCTCTTAGAGTGGTTTGGAAGCAAACCAGAGAGAGCCCCAAATTTATTCAGAGCTGTAAGCAAGCAAGTAACTGAATTAAGATCACCTGAAGAGAACAAAAGAAGATCATCTGCAAATAGAAGGCTAGTAATCTGTTGATTCTTGCATTTCCCATGATATGTAAAATCATCAAAAGAGGCTTCATGAACAAGCATACCAGTCAAAACTTCCATTATAAGCACAAAAAGGTAAGGGGATAAGGGATCTCCCTACCTAATCCCTCTGGTACTTTTGAAATAGCCTCTAAATTCTCCATTAAGATTAATAGAGAACATGGGAGAACTCACACAAGCCATGATTAACTTGATCAAATGAGGAGGGAAATTAAAGCCTATCAAAGTAGCTTCCAAAAAAGACCAAGAAACAGTGTCAAAAGCTTTAGTTATATCAACTTTCATAGCCAATCTTGGGTCACCAACATCACTATGATAATTTATGAGAAGCTCTTGAGCAAGAAGAATATTGTGAGAGATGTTCTTGCCATAGATGAAAGCTCCTTGATTTGGGCTAATACAAGAAGGTAAACATGTCTTGATTCTATTGGCAAGAACTTTTGAGATGCATTTATACAATGTAGAACATAGAGAAATGGGTCTGAAATCAGCAACCATATTAGGAGCAACTATCTTAGGAATAAGATTGATGATGGTTGAGTTCACCTCCTTAAGCAAATGCCCTGAGTGATAAAAAGATTGAATGACTTTAGTAACATCAACACCAACAACATTCCAAGTATGCTTAAAAAACATAGCATTAAAACCATCATTCCCAGGAGCCTTGTCATCCTTGAGAGAGAAAATAGATGCCTTTATCTCATCATCTGAAATGGGTCTAGACAAAGAAGCAAACAACTCATTAGAAAAAAGGAGATTTAATATAGCTATGGAGGTTAGGAGTAATGGTAGAACTTGGAGCAGCTAGCAGATTCTGATAAAACCCCACAACTTCTTTTTGAATTAAGTCTAACACCATTCGAAGAGGTAATCGAATGAATACTATTAGCTTTTCTTCTGAAATTTTCCACTTTATGAAAATATGAAGTATTTTTATCACCCAAATTTAGCCATTGAACTCTAGATTGTTGTTTGAAGAAGGATTCCTCAGCATTTGATAGATGAATATAATTTTCTAAACATGACTTCTCGTGAGCAAGAATATAATTATTTCCAGGATGTTGATCAAGATTCAATTGAGCTTGAATTAAAGTATCTTTGGCCGCCTTGACTTGAGAAGATAAGTCATCATAGTTAGCCCTATTAAGACACTTGAACTCCTACTTGAGCAACTTAAGCTTTTGATTGTCTTTAAACATCAAAGAACCTTCAATGTTTATCTGCCAAACTCTTTCAACAATAGCCATAAAACTAGGATGAGAAATAATGTGATTGTTGAAACGGAAAGGAGCACCTTTTCTAGAAGTCTGAGACTCCAACTGAAGCACAATCAGAGCATGATCAGAAATAAGGCCTGGCTCAAATAAAACTTCAGAATTTGTAAAAACTGAATTCCAATAGTCATTCACCAAAACTCTGTCTAATTTCCGAAAGTAGGTTCCATTGTTCCAAGTAAACTGAACTCCAGTAAATTTCAAATCATATAAAGCAGATTCATGAACACAAGTTGCAAACTCCTTTTTAACAACATCCCAGTTTTCAAGACCTCCAAACTGCTCTTGAGGAGAAAGAGTAGCATTATAATTTCCATCAAATAAAAGAGGGGATGAAGCATATGTTTGAGAAATCTGAGTCAGAGAAGTCCACAATCTTCTTCTACCAATATAATCATTCAAACCATAAATGAATCCTCCAAAGCAAGTAAACATACCTCTAACACAACTAATAGAACAAAGAATGATCTGATTAGATAAATAAAGAGATTGAACATAAATCCTTGAAGCATCCCAACAAACCCAAAGCCTTCCATTCACAACATGATCATAATTGTGAATAAAACTCCATCCTCTAGCAATAGACTGAACAATGTTAGCAGCATTAGGCTCTTTAACTCTAGTCTCAATCATACAGAAAAGAGGCATATTATGCTTTTTAATGATTAGACCAAGCTCCTTTTGTTTCCGAGGGGAATTAAGACCCCTTAAATTCCAGATTCCAAAAATCATAAAGAGAATAGGAAAAGAAATATATACAGCCAAATAGGCAAATAAGAGACTTAAACTTCCTTTGCCCCTGTAAGAGGCAGGTTGGAACCAACATTCCTCCTAGTTTTAACGCCAGGAAGAGAGTTTAAAATAAAACTCTCTAATTTGGACACACTAATTAGACAATTACGAAAAAATCAGATAAAAAATATAATTTTCTATACCATAATTGAGAAATATTTAAGGGCATATATGTCATTTCACTTTTTCAATTATCGGAATTGGGCTTTGATGACATAGAGGGGGTGAAACTGTAATTATCCAAATAACAGAGGATGAAACTATAATAAGTCATATCTCGAGGGGGTGAAAGTGTAATTTACCCAATTTGATATAATCTCCAATGTTTTGCAAGAATATATAACATGAATAGTGGAGGCATTTTAAAATGAAAAAGAAAAATTAATTTAATATTTGTGCACTAATTATTAATTAGCACCAACACCAATTATATATAAAGTAAAAAAAATTATAAAACTTTAGAGCACCTAATTTATAGACCCTTCAAATTACATGTGTGTCTGTAAACTACATGAGAATGTCTAATCACTTCCACTAATATGAATACACTTCCATTTAAGTTTATCTTCCACTATTGCCACTAACATGACTTTTGGTATTGGTTTCCAAGTGGTCCTTTGGTGGACGTTATGGAGGCACGTTTTTATGACTCAGGGATCCACAAAGAAGCCAAAGTGGTAGATATATATTATTAACAATGGGTCAAGGATATTAATATGCTGACTTGGATGCCCACTATTTTATGAAACAAGACTACTATTCCAATTAGCTTTTAAAGCTCTTTAATGAATAGAGAAAAAATAATTAGGATAAATTGTGAACCACACTATGTCATTAATTACTTTGTGGTCCATGTTTGATCAAAGATTTTCGGTTGATTTTGTACAAACTCATTGGCCCAATTAGAAAAGTCTTCGGTTTTAGTATCTGGGAAGCATTATGTCACATGTTCGATTTTTATTTGGTGCAAATAATTTATTTGGACCACGATTGCAGATATAATCCGAACTTTACCTGATTCGTGCGGAATCATGTAATTCATACAAAAGAAAAGCGTAGAAGGATGTGAATTTGAGATCTTTGATAAATAGTATTCCCTAAATGTGTTCATATGCATGAGGAAGCAAGCTCATGCCAATTGGCATACGTTTCTAAAACGTATGATGAGGAGGTGCATTTGAAATGAGAGGGACATGGCTACAAGAGAAGGATGAGAAAATGTATTTGCTTGATAGGGAATATAATTGAAATAGAATAATCCAAATGAAACGCTTATAATTGGTTGATGCAAAGAAATAAAAACTCTTAAAACCCCAATTAGACCACTAGACTAGCAAAGCCATCTAACCTTCCAACACAAGAAGATAAAATATTCTTTAAATTCGCAAGAAACAACTTAAAACAAGGTAAGAACAACGGTTCAGGCACAAATAATTAGAATAAACCCAGACATTAATTATGCGACTAAAGGTGCATTATATATATATATACAGACGCACACTTGAGAGTTGAGATGTAACATTTTACAGTATATATGGCTTATTTAAAGGCTGCGATCCAATGTATGCACGCGAAGGTGCGGCATTGTGCAACCTCCTTGTTGGTCACGTCCAATTAGCTACTTTACTTTTAGGTAACCCATTCGAGAGGAGGATTTAAGGTAATCTATGTATAATTTGCTGAAATCGAAGACAAAAGCCATCAATTCGAAAGTTTGATTATTTAAGTTGAGCTCCAAACGAATTAAACCCTCATAAAAAAGATTCAAGCTCGACTTATTAACTTAACGAGTTCAAAAATTGTGTTTGACCTTGGCTCATTTGCGAACCTGAATCGATATTTAATTTTAATAAGTCGAATCCGAATTTGCTCATAAAAGAGTCGGTATATTTGTATCATATATCACTCTTTGTCAAAGATTTTCTAGATTGATGTTAAATATTTGTTTTCAATATGTTATCAATTTCTGAATATATATATTTATTATTTTTTTGTTTTTATTTTATCAACATTCATTTTTTATTAGTACAGATTTTTTTCGTAGTAATTCTTACAAAACGATTATATTAGTCTTATAATTTGCAACAACTAGGGTAATATAGGTGTTTTATATTTATAAATGACATTTTCACGGCTAAAGATGGTCGGCCGGTAACCGGTAGGGGGCAAAGTGTAACATTTTTAGAAACTCATGAATTTATATACACAAAATTAAATTTTGAAGTTTATCGCAAAAAATAACAAACTTCGGGATGTTTTTGGCAGATATCCCTAGTAATTATAATGTTAATAATAATAAAAATACTATCTTTTGAGCAACTGATCACAAGTCCCATAATTACACTCATATATAATAATTCATCACACTTTTATCAAACGAAACCTAAAGATGAACCCAAGGAAGGAAACAAAAGAACTTAGGAGGAGGTAAAAAAAAAAAAGCAGAAAAAGAAAAAGAATAAATAAGTAACAAGTTTGATACAAGGTCAGCGCCTATATGATTTTATTGCAAATTGGTGCAGAAGCAGTGGGAAAAAGCAGTTAGGGTTTGTGGGAACAAACCAATTCTGACGTCAATGCCCTCAGAATCATTAGGGTTTCGCAAAAAGTATGCAACCTGTGGGAGTGGAGGGAGCAGTGGGGATGCATAGGCTGCTTCTTCCCCTAAGAAATCAATCTTGTGAAATGGAACCCTAGTCCAGTCCGAAACTAGGGTCAGCTCCTTCAATGGAGGGAGAGTACTGCCCTGTGGCCCTTCAAGTGCTGTAATATATGCATTGATGTATTCATTGTTCACTGAATTCTTGGCTTCTTCTATATTCTCAGCTAAGACTTCATAACTTGCTTCTTCCAACTCTCCTGCTGTCATGGTGACAGACGCTAGCACGTAAGCATTTCCGCTAAAACCTTTTGGCAGTGGTGGCACCATTCTGTTCCTCGTGTCCACCGCGAATTGCAAGCACACCATCCTTTCTTTTGGGAGTCCCAAGGCCATTGTCCTTGCCTGAAACAAACATTAACAATGGCTGACTATATGGGTCACACGGGTGCATGCGGAGAAGCTCAATATATATACTTGTATGCTTGCATGCACGTATTGAAGTATATTCAACATTTCCTGCTTAGGAGAGTATAAGTTAACTTCAAAAGAGTTATATCTAATACACCAAGTAGATGTGTTTGAGTCATGTATATCTTATCAGCTATTGTGACATGAAATTGTTTGATTATTCATGGACTTACTCAGATACTGTCTTTTCTTCCCTGACCTGAACTAATGACACATTGACATTTAAACTTTTTTTTTTCCAAAAATCAAATATCACACATACTGTTTCCAATATTGTGTAAACTGATCCTTCCAGTTCGGATAAAACTCAGACTATGTCTACGATCCTAACCACAACAAAGTATTTACACCAAATAGAAATCAAACATGACTATCTTGTAAAAATTTGCTTTGACATGCAAAGTTTAAATTTATTTTTACTTATTTATCTATTTTTACTGTTAGGATACAAAGTTTAATTTGTTTACGAGTTCACACTATCATATTAAACCAAAATTAGCCTGAACATCATTATTCTGTCACAGATTCTTAGCCGCCTGTGGTCAAGCATTTGGAACTTGGTTCTGAGAAAATTGAGAGACATAAAAAAGAAAGAAAACAATGAATTTTAAAGAACAACTCGAGAATCTATTACATACCTTCCACAGATGAACTGCAACAACTTTAAAAGCCGAAAAACATCCTCTCTTGTGAGGGAAAACCTTCCTCTTCAAGTTGTCTATCATTGCACCACTTAAATGAAAGGTTTTAAGAACACAATCTTCATGATCATGATCATCAGCTGCTTGTTTTATCAATTGATACAGATGACCAATTGCCCCAACTGATCTTATTACGGAACCACCAGAGTTTTTGTGTAAATTGTAAGTCCCTTTAGGGGTTTGATTATTCTTTGTCAACAATAATCTTCCTCTTTCATGCACTGGTTTAGGCATCTCATAAGACCTAGCTTCACCTCCTTTCACAGTGTTATTACAGTGAGAAGCCCATGCATAGAGAAAGTCATAAGCTGCTGGTCCATCAAACAAGGAGTGGCTTGTACCAACACCCACAGAGTAGCCACCACAACCAAATTTTGTCACCTATATATATATATGTAATTAATATACCATTCAGAATAGAATTTGGCACGAAAATGATAAATGAATACGCCGTCACGAGACCAATTTCAATGTGAGCTTGTGTGACCAGTCCTTCGACTAAGCAGCTGTAACTCGCAAAACACAAGTTAAAAGTAAGAGTGCTCATGATGGGTAGACATTGAAAATTAATCAACTAATTGATAATTTCCATCTGACTTTATTTTCCTAGGTATACTTGTGCATAAATTAGAAATTCTTAGAAAGCATGCATTATTAATTGAGACATATAAGTACTCAATATAGCAGAATAATTTTTTGAATTCTATAATTAAACTGGTTTTACCCATAAGTGAAACAGTGTTCTCAAAAAGGGATATCCCACTAGATTCAAGTGAAAAAATATAAATTTATAAACAACCAGAAGAAAGAAAGAAAGGAAAAAAGAACAGCAACAAAAAGAATAATTTTCTTTCTCCCAATATCCTGCAAATGTTTCTTTCTTTCCTTGTCTTTTCTTATGAAGTCATTACATGAAATCAGTGTTTCAAATCCAATAAAAGGGGAAAATTTATCACATATATGTGGATATGTTTGCTAGTCATTCAATTAATTTTCTCAATTAGCATAATTACACATGTATATCTAAATTATTTTCTTCTAATCACACATCAGATGAGAAGCGGACATACATGCTTATGCCATGAGAGACGGAAAATGAAGCGATGTGTTCGAATTTTGTAACATCAAAACATACTAAATAATCAAGTTAATTTTTCTTAACAGAATTTTTTTTTTTTCCCGGTATCTCCATATATTAAACCAAAGCAAACAAACAAACAAACAAAGAGCCAAGCTCAAGCAAGGAGGACCTCTTGCCTTCCAAGCAATTATATAGAATGGCAGCAGCACAACCCATACTAAATGTGACATTAATGTTGGATAAATACTCGTATGCATGCATAGAAAGTAAAACATGAACTTCAAAATAGCAGAAGGTGTGACACATGCAGAGTATGTCTTTAAACCCACTAGCCAGAAATCCTAACCCACAAGCATAGCTCTAGGCTCTAGCTACATTGAAGCTACTACTTTCCATTTTTTAATTTTTTTGCTTTTTTTCAGTTTAGTAACAATCGATCAAAAGCCTTTTCCCAATTACTTCAAGTTAGTTATTTTGTCCGCTATGACAAATTAAGAAAACAATCTCACCTTAGCAACAACTAGAGGCATCTCAGAAATATTCCCATCAACAACAGTTTTGTAAACTAAGTTCTCAAAGAACTCATTGTACTCTGAGAGATCCCCGAGCTCGTTGATCTCAACCTGTGTCATTGCCTCAACTAGAACTGCACCACCATTGTTGCACCATAGGTCGAGTTTTCCATCATCCGGGTTCAAGCTAAGCCTGCCTGCAGCTGGATACCACGCCAACAACGTCTCTTCTAAGCCGGTTTTCAACCGACTGAAGATGGAATGTTGAGCTTCTAGATCTTGGTAAGCATGAGAGGGTTTGTAAAAGAAAACCAAGTACATGAGAATTGGACACTGTCTATCTAAATTCGATAGACTCAGAAGTTTTGGAGGGTTTAAAGTTTTTGGGTACACACGAAGTGTGTTTAATACAGAGACTGTCGAACAATTCTCATGTTGAACAGCCATGGATATGATCAATATCGTACGTCTTTGATACAGTTGTGTGTGTGTGTGAGTTTAAGTTTGTGTGCGTGGGTGTATATATAATTAGGATTATTAGCTAGCTTAGATTCCTAGGAGGCAACTTGTGTCTCTTTGCGGATTAATTTAAAATGTTGATGACAATGGAATGATTTATAATGGTTTGTTTAATTAAGTAGTACTAAATATTTTTTTGCATGGTACTGTTTTTTGGTGTGGAATAGTAAAAGAATTGTAGATGAATCACAGCCTTATTATCTGGCGAGCACTTCAAATAGTGAGTGATACCTACGTACTAACCAACCACCTGTGAACAATGGTGGTACATGGTCAAGTGGGATCCTTAGTCAATATTCAGTTAAGCTTAAGGTTTTTACAGTTTTACTGTGTGTGCTTCATTTCATTGGTGTGATAGTGAGCTCAATGTTGGTCACAATCTACAAAATAATGTAATATGCCGATTATGTGTTTCCATGACTTTTGTGCATGTTACTTTTGAAAAGGTAAAAAATGGAAGATTAATAGAAGTTTTAGAATGTGACGTCCCAAGTCACCCGAGTATAGTGATGCTAAAGTGTAGTTTCTAATTAGCATGAAACTTTCTAAAACAAAGTCCAAAAGCAAAATCGTCAGGTCAACTCCAAAACGGATAATATTATACCCTGTGGTGGAATGGTTGTTACATATGATATCAGAGTTAGATTTTTGGCCGAAAGTGTGAGGAGCGTACACAAACCCATGTAGATCACTCCAGGGAAGACGTTGGGTCTTAAGAGGGGGTAATTGTGCCACATTACCTAAGTATAGTGATGCTAAAGTGTTGTTTCCAATTGATACGAGATTTTTGCAGAAATACCCAATTGGGTATGATTAATATTCGGTGGTGCCAAACCTTTACATCTCCAAGTGTCTGGGTCGTGTCTGGGTCTGACACAACTCCAAGTGTCCGACTCCGGTATGACACTCTATGTTTGTGCTTCATAGTTTATCATCTGTGCAAATGTTATCTGTGTACATGTAATTCATCTTGTGAAAGCTATTTTATCATCTAGTTTACCATTCCCCAGGTGAAGTCTTGCAAGAAAAATTCAGTGAAGCAAAAACATTCTATGAGGTGTTTTTTCTTACTTTATGAAAGAGAAGTTTTGGCAACAAACGCTTCAAAGATGTGTGAGGTGGTGTTGCTTGGAAGAACAGGTTGTCATGCCTCTCAACCCCCCATCATAGAGGAAAAAGAAAAGAAAACACTGTGAAATTTGGTGGCATGTGTGTGTATATGTGTGTGAGTTGCTTCATTACTTGCCAAAAACAAAATGTTGTCTCTACTTTTGGCATGCATTTGCCGGATTTTCAGATCTCTTCCTTTACTACTTTTTTTTCTTTGTCCTCTTCTTCTCTCATCCACCCTTTTGTGTCCCACCATCTTCCATTTTCTACTCTATACATTAATCCCTCTTTTGGCACTCTTGTTTGCTTCTCTCTATCTCTAATGTTATCTCTCTAAAACCTGTACGTGTGCGTATCCAGTATACATACCATATCTATACTCTAATCCTTAGACATGCACACCCGTATTCATTTATATATGACGTATGTATATATCTGCATCTTATAGTAACCGGGATATTCATACCATCTGAACTAACTAATTCAGTAATGTCATACTTTGGTCTGCTTTGTCTTATTTTCCTAACTTGTATTTCAATACTTGCTTACCTTCTCTGGTCCTAAAAGACGGAAAAATAAAATAAAATTAATGTAACATGCATTGATCCTGCATTGGAAAAAAATTAAGCCAATATATGATATGCACAAATAACGATAGGGTATAGAAAACTACTTCCAACTCCTTCCCATTGTAAGGTTTACATTGTTAATAGATCCAGCATATATCACTTTCACTTTCATTGGTAACAGATCCTATTCCTACCACATGGGTATCACTTTCATGGAACCTATTATGTATATGCGTATATCTATTTTGACAGCATGAATTCTTTAAGTGGCAGAGTACTATAGTTCTTATCAATATACCCTTTATGCTGCAGTTTAATTTTGGAATCATAACTACTGTTAGCTATAAATATGGGAAGTTCCACATTACAAGATTTCTAGCTGGTTAACTAATGATATATCTAGTTTTACGCGGGTCTCATAGGGCTACATATATCATTTTGGTTGTATATATAGGTGCAGCTCACCCTTTTTTGTCATATTATTTAATGGCATCCAGAACTGGTGTGAAATGTGGCATTGCTTTTGCACAAGTGTCCATTTCAATTGGTCCATGTACACATGTACCATGTCCTCTCCTCATATTGTTGAGGATAATAAGTGATAACTCATTCCTGGTCCCTTTCACCAAGTAAAGAGGCAAAAGAGAATTAGCTAATAAGTGTCCTATCTTTAACTCCAAAGATCCCACAGATACCAGTGATGTGCTGTGGTCACCATCCTTTCACACTAAACTCACACACCCTGCCTCCACGAGGTTCGAACCCTTGACCTCTCAGTACTGTGTTGTGGTCACCATCCTTTCACACTTCATCCCTACAGACAGTGACATTTTTTTTTTCCTTATAACTATTATGCCAAATAGATAATCAAATAACTTAGCAGGACTTGATGCTCTTGTATATCTGTGCTTACTTATCCTAAGTTCCTAACACGGAAAAAATAAAATAAAAAAGAAGTTTAATTAATCCAAAGTTTTCCTCACATTCATGGATGCTTTAACAATCCTTAAACCCCATTTTTTAGTTGGTTAAGAGATCATAGCCAGTTTATTCGTCCCGGGCCAATCACGACACAAGAACGACAAAGGTGATTCATGCTGTGCTAGCATGTCATCACATTATTGGCTCGGGACTACCTAATAATTTATCGTACTTGTTTCAGGCATGCCCCAAAAGGAAGAGAAGTACAAGTAGAAGAGACAGAACCATCTCTTGCCTCACAGAATTTTATCTCCAAACTTCGGAAAAGGTACATCCGATTGATTAAATGGTTGCATTTTTGTGTTCGGAACTAAACCTAGTGTGGCCTACTTAGGTGTATAATGTGCACAAGGAACTGATTAGCATGGACAATACTACAATTATACCAACAATATGCATTCCATGTAAGAAAATATCTTCCTCGGATCCATTACAAGTATAACAACTTTACATGGACATAGCTAGTTAATTTAATTAGACATAGGAGAGGTAATAGTTTTTTCCACAAATAAATTTATTGATAGAGAAAACTCCCAAGTGAGTTGGCTAAGGCCATGCATCAGCCCAAAGAGTGGCCCATGGCCCAAAAACATATTAAAAAAGACGTTACAAGAATCACCAACCAAATGAAAACCAATTCAAAAAGTTCGTTATAAGAGAGTGACCAACCAAATGAAACCTTAAAAAGAACTTAAGAATACTGAACAACAGAAGCAGGTAGAATCCAAGTACCAGTTCTTGAAGAAAATGGACAGCAGCCTCGCTCACACCAGATTGAAGACGGAGTTGAGAATCAGCAAAGGATCTGAACAGCACTCCCCTGCAAATTCCATCATTATCCTTACGCCAGATAAAATAAAGAGAGCTAGCAAGGTAGAGCTTATTGAGAAAAAAAAAGATAGAATTTTTTAACTTGTTGAGAGACGCATTTATTAGTGAAGCTACTTCCAAAACAATGTGAGATTAACGAAGGCTTTGAATTTTACACCAGAAATCAAATAAACAAATGGGATATGTTCTAAGGGCCAGTATAGCTAAAGTATACACGAGTTCATCAACTCTACTAATTTTTCTAGCTAATTTATTGTAGTTTTCACCATTGTTGCAGGTCAAAAGAATAAATGAAAAATCATGAAATATGAGACTAAACTTGCAGTGAATGAGAGGTTAATTTTTTTCAAATGCAAGAGCAAACACAATGATACTGTATCCTAAAATGCGTCTACCGAACTTAAGACAACCTGCATAGGACATCTGTCTTGGTTTTGCGACAATTGTTGTTCAAAGTTAGTCAGCTACAGTCTGACTGAATGCTATCTGATTGATGAAGGATACAATCAGATAGCATTTGGTCAAAATGTAGAGAATGGAAGAAGGTGGGAACAAAATAGAGCAATCTCACTTGGCATAAGAACAGTTCATGTCACGAACCAAAGGTAAAGTTGTTGCTTACCCATCAATTGAAAATTATTCAGACCTCTCAATTACTGCTAACCAATTTCAGAACCACCAAACCGAAGATCGTTCAATAGTTCCTGAAATTCTTAAATAACATTCATAACGCTTTGATAGGTACGAATGTACAAAAACGCATGGATTTACCTTATCCCATTTCTCACAAAAAAAAGGAACTTCCAGTGAGCCATGGCATGACTTTGAATCTGCAGCAACTTATGCAAGCAAGGATAAACGAGAGACTAAGGGCTGCTGGGGCGAAAGAAATTTGGGAAAATTCCTACTAACTCCTACTTTTTGCACCATAAGACAAACAAGTCTTAAAAATATTGGTCCCAAATCGGACCTAATGGAACACAAACTGATCTCTAGTGGAATTAAACACAGGAAAATGCTGTTAATGGGGCAAAACAAAAAAAATGGGAATTTATAATCTGGTTATGTGCAATATCTTCAATTTATAATTTTCTTGTAGATTGTATAGTCCTAACTACATATTTATTCACTCCATAGGATACTGCACCAATCAGTTCTTCACAAGCTCTCATGCCTGATAACTTATGTAGAAGCAAATCTATGCATGCACACAGGGGAACAAAATAGAGAATGCAGTGTAAAAGAAAAATTCATGTCCACACTCCACATCCTTCCCACATGTCATAAAGAACTTTTCATCCTTATTTTTCTGAGGCATTGCATCAGAAAAACTCCATGCCAATTCTTTCTTTACATATTCCACATACCCCGGGACCATCGAATTACACTAAATATCATCCTTCACCGGCATTTCATCAAACACACCATGAGCCATAGCTCAATCCCCAGACTTCAAGTATCAAATTCCACAACACCACATTCTTCACATCCATTTCATCAAACACCTTCTGGGCAACACCCATATTTTCCTAACTTGGAGCAGAGACATACCAAAGCTGTTTGCACATAAACAAGCCTACAAAATCCAAATTTGTGAACTTGGGTATGAATTGAAATTAGCCCACACAATTTGTATGCAATCCTGGCACATGCCTTTAGAGCAGAGGACACAACAAATGTGGTGAGACAAATTCCATATCTATGCATTTGGATGAGTTAATTTTTCGCTGCGGGTACCAATTTTCCCTTTCCCAAACTTTTTACTTATTCTCCTTTTTATCATTTTTAATCTACACTTAAATTATCTTTATTTATAGGTTTGTTTAGACAAAAATCTCCTATTTCCTTTTTAACCGTCATAAACAGAGCCAGTAAATGATATATTAAAAACGGGTTTTTTTTTTTTTTTTGAAAAATCAGTTTTGTATTACAAGAAGGCCAAGCCTTAGAAACCAGGAACAAGGTTCCTAAATACAGTCATTATATTGTATTCTAATTTCTGTTACTTTTAGTCATTATATATTTATTCACTTTTCTTTTAGTTTGAATAAATACGTTATAATCTTTATATGTTCAATCAATCTTTATCACCTCATGGTTTTCAAACTTTTTATATGTTATTAACTTTCTTTTAGTTTCACTAAATATATGATAATTTATACACTTTTTTTTTTTTTTTTTGTTATAATAGTTGATACATATATTAGTTTCAATTAATAGCTCATCACATATACACACTTGAATTATTTATAATTGTTTCTATTTTGATTTATATTTTTCTTTTGTACCATTTTCTCATTATATGTAGTTTTTTTTTTGTATATTTAATAAAAAAAGAGAATGATATATATTTTTTATTGGTTTTAATTTTTATTATTTCAATTTTAATTTTCATGAAAACCTCAAATTTTATAATTTTTATAATGTCGAGGTTTCTCTTTCAATTTGTTTTTTCTTTCTAAACTTCTTTCTCGTAAGAATCTGTTCACTTTTTTTTTCTTTCGTTTTTGTTTCTAAACCTCAAATTTTATAATTTTTATAATGTTGAGGTTTCTCTTTCGTTTTTGTCGTAATGTATATAATTTTTATATACATTGTAATCTCAACATTTTTTTTTTAGTTTTGATATGACCCAAGAAATGAAATGGGTTTATGGGCTTTTGAATCATACATGTTAGTTCCTTAGTTATGGGTTTCGTTTGAATTTGTATAACAAAATGAACGTAAGGATTTAGAAGAGTTTAGGAATGTGGGTTTGTGGGTAATTTTCTGTCTTCAATATATCCATTATAATATATTTTATTTATTTTAGTTTTACATTTAATTTCGGTAAATACTTCACATTTTTTATAATTTTGATTATACATTGGTTTCTCTTTAAAATTATTTTATTCAAAGACTTGATGGATTTCTAATTTTAATTTCAATAAATACCTCACTTTTTTTTTTTAATTTGTATTACATTTTTTTTTTAATTTTGATTACACATTGATTTCTCTTTTAATTTTTTTTTTCAAAGACTTGATGGATTTCTACTTTTAATTTCAATAAATACTTCGCATTTTTTTATAATAGTATAATGAATATAATCACAATTTTAACAAGTGTATATATATATATATATACCTATAAATCTACTATTAAAAAGTATAATGAATTTTGAAATTTAGTAGTTTGCAATAATCATATATGTATTTTTTAGTTGTTTTATTACTTTTATTTTTATTCACTGATTTTTTATTTATATATATTTTAATAATTACTTTTACTTTACTACACTAATCCAATAAATATATAACTCCAAGTGTATTTAACAATTTTTCGTATGTGTCGAAACAAAAAAGCAAAATTGTATGTATTACCTCTATGATTTTAATGAACTAATCAAATATATTTATATGTATGTTATTTATATAGTATTAAAGTATTTTTATTTGATTTATTTTTGATTTTTTTATACTTTATCAATATATAACTGAGTTTAATTTTATTAATTTTTTCACTTTATTTGTTTCAATAGATACTCATGATATTTGTAATTTTCATCATATATTGATTTTATTTCAATTTGTTTTTTATTTATAAATATTTTTGCCATTATATTTTATGTTCACTTTTCTGTTAGTTTATGTAAGTACATTGTAATTTCAATCTTTCTATTAGTTTTAATATATTGTATTTTTTATTATATTCTTCTCAATTTAATAATTTTATTTTATTTACCATAAACATTCTATGTTTATTATATTTAGTCATATATTAGTTTTCCAATAAAATCATTTATTTTTTATGCTTTTGTTTTGTATTCTTTTAGTTTTTATCTATTTTGACCTTTTTTGTTTCATATTGGTACTTATCTTCGCGTTTAAATCTAATTATTTTTTGCTTCTCTAAAATTAATTCGATAGGCATTATTGTTTGATCAAATTAATTTTTTATTTTTGAATTTATATGAATTTCAATAAAACAGTTCTTACTAATAAACTTTTGTATATTTACTTTTCTAAGTTTATTGTATTTAATATTTAAATATTGAATTTTCTCTCTATTTTTGGTATTTGTGCGGTGTTAAATCTATTTTTTATATTTGTATTTGTATTCTATACTAAGAATTATTTTTATAAAATCGTTTAGCTTGATTTGTAAATTTTGATAAATTAAAAATGATTTACGTGCAAAGCACGTGCTATTTACTAGTATATATATGTGTGTGTGTGTGTGAGAGAGAGAAAGAGATAAATTACAAAAACCTCCATGATGCGTTTCATGAGGATCAAGTTCATCCTTCCAGCTGATGTCGTTCAATATAAATTAAAAATCTTTTTCAAAAGGAATGTGAATATAAAATCCATAAATGGGAGAAAATTATCGACAACCCACGAAAATCAGAGAAAATTAGACACGTTGCCAAAATCTATTTAATTGAAGAAAAATTATCTTATTCAATAAACATGACTCCTGAAAGATCAAATGAAGGATGAGAACGAATCACGCATAAACCAGAGCGTTGTATAAACTCAAAATACAAAATTTTAATGCATTTATATATTAATATTGATACACGACAATATATCTGTTGGAATATACAAAATACAATTAGTGTGTGTCCCACATCGGTTTCTTATTAAACATGTTTGTATACTCAGTCTATATATATAGACTCTTTATGTACTATTACAACACACAAAAAAAAAAAAATACAATTCATTCAATAATTCAGATTTATTATTGATATTCTTCTTATTTTATTTCTCTTTGATTTTCTACTTCATATCAGAACTTTTATTATCTGTTTGTATCTCCTTATGATTTTCTAGTTGGTATCATAACTCAGGTTACCAATAAGTCTCGGCCCAGGTTCTGGGAAGAACGGATTGTCGCTACTTCGACCTAAGGCCCGATGTGTGAGGGGGAGATTGTTGGGGTTGTCCTACATCGGTTGTGGAAGGGGCTGGTGGTTAGTATATAAGTGTGAGGGAAAGACTCACCCTTTGAGCTAGCTTTTGGGGTGAGAGAGGCCCGAGACCACCCAACACTAATATCAGAGCCTATCAATTCTTGGTAGTTCTTTCGCCTATCTTCGTCTCTGCCGGAGATGGTGCTCCATATCCCATCTCCGGCAACGATCTTCAATTAATATATATATATATATATATATATATATTAATTCTTATTTCTTGTTTTTTCTGCCTTTTAGGGTTTGGGAGCCCTAATCTCCCATAGTTTTGCCCTTGTTTATGGGCCCATTTATGTGATTCCTGCTATTCTTCCACCTCCTGATTCGTTGCTACTAGTACAGGTGGAGCCCTGATCCTTTATGTTATTGATTTTTGTGTCGGTACAGGTGGAGCTCTGATCCCTTATGCTACCGATTTTGTCTGTACAGGTGGAGCCTTGATTCCTTATGCTACTAGTACAGGTTGAGCCATGCTTCTCAATTGTTTTTCAATTATTTTTGATTTGTTTGGAGACTTTAGTGTTCAAGGAATCAATATCTCAGTATCAGTATTTTTTGATTTGTCCATGGTACGTGACTATCAATTTGTTCAGTAGTGTGATACGTGTCAAGTGGCAATATTCACCAGGATGTGTTCATATGAGACTTTATTCTCAATTTCAAGTTGGACTTGTGAAGATCTCAGTGTCTAACTTGAGGAGGAGTGTTGGAATATACAAAATATAATTAGTGTGTGTCGCACATTGGTTTCTTATTAAACATGTTTATATACTCAGCCTATATATAAGCTATTTATGTACTGTTACAACACAAAAAAAAAAAAATACAATTCATTCAATAATACAGATTTATTATTGATATTCTTCTTCTTTTATTTTTCTTTGATTTTCTACTTCATATAAAAACTTTTGTTCTCTCTATATCAAAATTGGAGAATGGTTTTCCATGGCGCAAAAAACAAATCGACAACCCACATACAATTTAATCAAAACAAAACAAACAAATTGCTGAATCATATGAAAGAAACAACAAAGTGGAATTCATTTAATTGCTTAGATCAGAATACACAGGTTGAGTCCCAACAAAGTGGAATACAACGTTGGAACATCCAAGAATATATGAAATATGTAGAATAAGCAGACTAGGACTAATATTATACTAGAGTATGTGGTCCTTTTGGGCTTGACCATCGAGTGAATCAAACAACAAGAGCAAAGCACAATTGGGAATCAACTCTGAAGGACCAAATATGCAACACCATGTCTTTGCGCAGCCCATTCCTTAAGACAAGAGAGTACCAACCAGTGGTGAAGGCGTAATTGGGGCTACTAACTATTTTGGCGCCAGTTTTCTTGTCAGTTTTGGGCATATCCCACTTCTTTATTTTCAATGTACCTTCTTCTCCACCAGACGGTTCGATCACGCGCACTTCGATTCCGCCCAAGCGACCGGAGGCTCCTCCTTGCTTTGTGTAGAGTGTATCAGTCTCTTGTGGGTTGAGAAATTCATGAGTCTTCACCCTTGAGAATGGGATCAACAAACGATTTTGCGATTTTTCGATGTCGGTCTGGGTAAGCTCCTTCTTTCCCACATACATTGCCTCCGAACCCTTCAGTTCTCGGATTCGATTCTTGAAATTTTCTGGCAAAACCTCTGCTTTTGCTACTACTGGTCGCAGAGGAAGAGGAAGAGGCAGAGGAGGAAGCAGATGAGGCAAAACCTCTGATTCTTGTTCGATTTGGCGGGAAAGAGAGTCAAGTGTTGAACAATGTTGGCGATGAAGCTGTATTGGGAATTCAAGACCGTTGCATAAATAAGCAGTGCAATAAAACTTGTAGGTTCTTGTGGACCTCCTGGTTTTGCCTTCAATTTGATGATCAAGAATTCGACATTGTCTCAATAAATCCTCCTCTGCCATCAATTTCCCAAAACGTGGATATGCAACAACATGCTTCTTCATATTCTTCTTCCTCACTCCAAACACCATTGTGGAAGTCTGTAGGTGGGTTGTCATCACTTGGGAGGGACTGTATGTATGTGTGTGTATATGTATGATTACTTGGGACGGAGGGTGGGTGTATATATGTATATGTATATATAGGTATTAGGGTTTCTGGTTTTCAGAGGGTAACTTTGGAGCCAAGTAAATATGACCGTTAGTGTATTTAAGGAAATAAGATGTCTAGACTTGATATAAGTAGTGCGAAACTCGGTGCGTATCTTTATGTGATTCTGTACATGTGGTTACGTGGCAACTCCCATATATATATAATGCGCTATACATACCTATTTTGATGTTTAGAGTTGATTCAAGTATAGTAGAACTCAGATACTAGTGAACTAAACCCATCCGAATTAGTAAGATGTTCTATTTTTTTTATATTAATGCCAAAGAAAAATTCCATACCAATTAATTTCCACATATTTTACATTTTTATTTTATTTTATTTTAATGTTTGTAAAGGAAAAAAATGAATACAAAAAATGTGTGAAAGAAATTGTAATTTAAGAGCCAAACTAATACTGAATCTTTCTCTAATATTTGGACATAGGTAACATTCGATACTAAAGTAATTACAACAATTGATATTAACCAAATAACACTTTTTCACAAGAGGTTAATTAGGAAAGATTTAACCAAAGAAATAAAGTACGAAATTCTGAAAAGAATTCTTATAAAAATAATTTTTGTAAACTTCTTTTATTGAATTTAGAAATAGAAGGAAGCATGATCCTCTAAAATAGGAAAGCTTGTATAAGAATCAGGACATAAATATGGCCATTTGGGCCTGAATAAAGTATGTTTTTGGATGTGAGTGAAATTTGACACTTATATTTGGCGCCGTCTGTGGGAATCGATAATATTTTCCACTTGCAACAGTTTCATTTTTAATTGAAAAAACATGGTGTCCACACGATCAACGAACAATGAAGTCAAGTTCGAAGAAGTCATGAGGCGGTTGGAAGTTGTGGAGAAAAGAAATGCAGCCCTCGAACAACAGAATGCTGAGCTACTCCATCGAGTGGCTCAGGGCCCTTTTCCTCTCCAAAATTCCAATCCAGCAGAGTGCACAGATGAGCCAGAGCCCTTCAACTCCCATCACGAGCAAGACGTATCAGCCGCCCAAAGAGATAAAGTGCCGAGGGAAGAGGAAGAATCCTCTCATCCCGTAACAAGGGGAATGCCAGCAATGCATGCCCCTACCCTGAACGACCTGCACGAAATGGCTGCCAAAATCCAAAGGGACGTGATGAAAGATTTGAAAATGCAGACTCCTGATGATCTAGCCATCCATGCGACAACGGATATGACCCAATCTCCATTCACAGAAGAAATTGAGGCAGCAGAATTTCCGAAGAAGTTTGTACTACCAACTTTTAGACTATATGATGGTACGAAGGATCCACTCGATCATATCTACCAGGTGCAGACCAAAATGACTGTTTATGGGAGAAGCCAGGCCCTCCTGTGCAAAGTCTTTTCAACTAGTTTGACGGAGGCACCACTTCTGTGGTTCAGGAAGCAGACCCCCGGATCCATCAGTAGTTGGAATGACCTCTACAGGCGTTTCATCGGCCAGTACTTCAGCAACCGGAGACAGAGAAAGACGATATCAAGCCTTTTCACCATGACCCAGGAAAAGGGAGAAAGTGTCAAGAGTTTTTTATCCAGATTCAACGTGGAGATGTCTTCTATTGATGACTACGACCAATTGTCAGCAGTAGAAGCATTCCGGATGGCAGTCATCCCTGGCACAAAATTCCACTATTCACTAGTAAAACGGCCCCCTGTGAACATCGGAGAGCTCAACTCCAGAGCACAAGGGTATCTCAGAATAGAAGAAGAGGAAGCAGTAAGACAGAGAAGAGCCTCACTGGTGACGGTAGAGGCAAAATCCAAGGAAAGGATGAGGGACCAGAGGTCTCAACGACCCGATCAACCTCGGCAATCCACATCATCCAGAAATTCAGACAAACGTCAACGGACAGAAGAAAGAACCACTCCGCTCAAAACCAGCCTTGGAAAGCTTTTCTAAGAAAACAAAAACAAAGGGATTTTCAGACCACCTCCACCGATCAGGTAACCGATGGAGTTGAGGGACATGACCAAGAATTGCGCCTTTCACAGTGAGTATGGTCATCATATAAATGACTGCAGAAACCTCCGAAGGCAGGTAGATGCAATGATCGCCAAAGGGGAGCTTGCAGATTACATAATAAAGGATCAGCCGAGATCGGACAAACCACACAGGACACAGCAAAACAACACCACATCAAGACAACCAGTAAGGGTCATCCACATGGTCCAAGGAGGTGAAGAGGTGTTGGAGGCCGAAGGAAGCAGAAGGTCAAAGCTAAGAAAGGCACACAAACTCAAGCGAATCGGCGAAGTTTGCCAAACAACCCTCGTCCAAAGAGAATCAAGGATCATGTTTTCAAAGGCCGATATGAGGAATATTCAAACGCCCCATGAAGATCCTCTGGTAATCACTCTTCTGGTAGCTAATGTCTGATCAAACGTGTGATGATTGATCCAGGAAGTAGCACCAACATCATGATGAAGTGAGCCTTCGACAAAATAGGAATTGATATATCGCAGTTGTGCCCGGCTCGGACGCCTCTGACTGATTTTGACGGACGACGCGTTGAGCCAATAGGTGTAGTCCATTTGTCAGTATCAGTGGCACGCCGAACCCTGAAAGAAGCTTTCGTCATGGTGGACGTAAAACCATCGTACAATCTACTGATGGGACGAGGGTGGATCCATCGGATACAAGGTGTTCCTTCGACACTCCATCAGGTCATGCGGTGCCTTGATCCAAATGGAGTGGACGTGACAGATATCCCTGGAGACCAGGTAGCAGCAAAGGAGTGATACTCAATATCCATGAAGGATCTGAATCCAAAAAACAAACAAGTGTTGGAAGCGCCGGAAAAGTCTATGTACAACGAAAAATAGCAATTACAGTCAGACCCTTCCTCAGAGGGTCAGGAAACTCAGGCAACCACTGAGCCCCTAGAAGAGGTGAATGTTAGTCGGACGAACCACACCAGAGTCACGTTTATCGGTTCATACCTCCAGAAAGAAGAAAAGGACAAGCTGATTGACTTCCTCCAGCTAAACTCAAACGTGTTCGCCTGGTCTCATCTTGATATGCCAGGCATAGATCCCTCGGTCGCTCAACATAACCTAAATGTTGATCTAGATGTCAGACCGGTGAGGCAGAAACAAAAGAGGTTCGGGATAGAAAGGAACCAGATCATATCCGAGGAGGTGGGAAAGCTGCTAGAAGCTGGATTCATAAGGGAAGTGAAGTACCCATCATGGTTGTCAAACGTGGTAGTTGTCAGAAAGAAGAACGGAAAATGGAGGGTCTGCGTGGACTTCACCAACTTAAATAAAGCCTGCCCGAAGGATTGTTTTCCCCTGCCAAAAATTTATCAGATGGTAGATGCCACTTCGGGATATGAAAGACTCTATTTTCTTGATGCATACTCCGGCTACAACCAGATCCCGATGAATCAGGCTGATGAGGAGAAAATAGCCTTCATTACCGAGGAAGGTACGTACTGCTACAGAGTAATGCCTTTCGGACTTAAAAATGCAAGTGCCACATATCAAAGGCTTGTCAGAAGGATATTCAAAAGTCATATGGGGAAAACGGTTGAAGCCTACATAGATGACACGGTGGTAAAAAGTAGAAAGAAAGACGACCATCTCAAGCACCTGGAAGAAGTGTTCGATGCGCTCCGAAAGTACGGGATGAAGCTCAATCCAGCTAAGTGTTCGTTCGGAGTCTCATCCGGGCAGTTCCTCGGTTATATCATCAACCGAACAGGAATCGAGGCCAACCCATCACAAGTCAAGGCTCTGATAAGCTGCGAAGAGCCAAAAATGCAAAAGGAGGTCCAGATTCTAACAGGAAGGGTAGCCGCACTAAGCAGGTTCGTATCCCGACTGACAGACCGCTGCAGGCCATTTTTTCAGGCAATTAGAGGCGGAAAAGGAAGCATATGGGGACCGGAACAGGCCGAGGCCCTTCAAAAATTGAAGCAGTATCTCCAGAATCCACAAATCCTCGCCTCACCAAATCCAGGAGAACCATTGCATCTGTACCTTGCCATATCAACAGCCTCAACCAGCGCAGCACTTGTAAGGGATGACAAAAAGTGCCAGAAACCAGTCTTCTTCAGCAGCAAGTCCCTATCTGATGCGGAAACCAGATACACTATGGCGGAGCGAGCTGTTCTTTCTCTAATCAACGCGAAAAGACAACTGAGGCACTATTTTGAAACCCATCCAATCGTGGTGCCAACCACCATGCCAATAAGAGCCATCATGTCCAAACCTGATATGACGGGAAGAATAACCAGATGGGCGCTGGAACTCGGGACATTTGACATCACATATGTGCCACGAACAGCTATCAAAGGTCAAGCCTTAGCTGATTTTCTCCTAGAAGCAGAGCCAACGTCAATCTTACAGGATCCAGATGAACCCGAATGGACGCTTTACGTAGACGGATCAGTTGGTTCAGCAGGTTCGGGAATTGGGCTTGAAATTATAACACCAGACGGAACCCGAATCCAACAATCAGTTCATCTGGAGTTTTCTATCACCAATAACGAAGCTGAATACGAGGCACTCCTAGCTGGGTTGCGACTAGCTCAGAGCCTCTGTATTAAGAAGCTCCGTATTTTCAGTGACTCATAACTGGTGGTGAAACAAGTTCAAGGCGAGTACGACGCAGGGGAAAAACTGCAGCCCTATAAGAAGCTGGCTCAGATGGAGTTGGACAGATTGGAGAAGTATACGCTCAGTCAGATCCCCAGGGAGAAAAATGAAAACGCGGATCGATTGGCCAACATGGCTTCAGTCAATGATCAAGATCTGACCAGAGTCGCCCCGATCGACTATCTTGATGTCCCAAGCATCCACCAGCCAGATGTCGTGTGCGCAATACCTTTGGAGCCGAGTTGGATGGACCCCATAGCAGAATACCTCAGGCTTCCTGATGATAAAGCAGAGGCTCGAAAAATTCGCATGAAGTCAGCCATATATGCCTTGCTACACGGCCAGCTTTATAGAAGATCTTTTGGGGGTCCCTACCTTCGATGCCTCACACCCTCAGAGGCATCAACAATAATGAAGGAAATCCATGAAGGGTCATGCGGAAATCACTCAGGGGGACGAGCGTTGGCCCATAAAGTCCTAAGCCAAGGATATTTTTGGCCTTATCTTTCCCAAGATACTGAAGCTTATGTTAGAAGATGTAAAAAGTGTCAGTTCCATGGAGACTTCATCCATCCGCCAGCAGAACTGTTTAACCCCATTTTCAGCCCACACCCATTTGCGCAATGGGGGATCGATGCAGTTGGACCACTTCCCATGGCTCTCAGATCAGTAAATCAAGCACTGATCGCAACTGATTATTTCATAAAGTGGGTTGAGGCAGAATCTTACTCCATCATCACTCACAGGCATGTAATCAAGTTCATTTGGACCAATATTATCTGCAGATTCGGAGTGCCGAGGGTGATAGTGATCGACAACGGAACGAATCTAGATAATCAGTGGACCAGACAGTTCTGTAATGAACAAGGAATTCAGTTAAGAACTTCATCGATCGCATACCCTCAAGGAAATGGCCAGGCCGAAAGATCTAACAGAACCATATTGAATACCCTGAAGAAGAAGTTAGAAAACCATAAGGGAGTATGGACAGACAAGCTTCTAGAGGTACTATGGTTTTACAGAACAACATCAAGAATCCCTACAGGAGAAGCACCATTTTCAATGGCATACGGGACAAAAGCAGTCATTCCAACAGAGCAAATAGTGCCAACAGCCAGAACAGAGCTGTATCAGGAGGAACTGAATGACCAACAGCTGGTTGGCGGACTAGATCTGCTCGAAGAAAAACGAGATAAAGCCGCCATCAGGCTGGCCGCCTACCACCAGAGGGTCAGGAACATCTTCAATAAAAAAGTTAGAAGACGAGAATTCCAAGTGGGCGATATGGTATTGAGAAAGAAGATCGGGTTAATCGGAAAGCTCAGGGAGAATTGGGAAGGATCATACACAGTCACAAAGGTCATAGGACGTGGGGCTTACCGCCTCAGGAATAATGACGGCAATATGGAACCCAATTCACAGAATGCCTCACGACTGAAGAGGTACTATCCTTGACATTTATTTTGTTTTCAGAATAATGAAGTAGAGGCATCTGAGCCTAGCTTTACTGATATCTTTCAAAATTTCCATGTTTGTTATTCTGACTCAGTCAGATGTTGTTATCTTTGTAATTTATTTATTATAATAAAAGATGGTCATCCTTCTTGCAATCAAATAGCCTGATTCATAAAAAAATTTCCTAAGTAGTGAGATGACAGAGGCTTATAAGCCTGAATCACTCTTTTAGAGGAATGAAATTAAGAAATTTCCTCAGTGGTGAGATGACAGAGGCTTATAAGCCTAATTCACTCTTCCAGAGGAATGAAATTAAATTTTTTTTTCTAAGTAGTGAGATGACAGAGGCTTATAAGCCTGACTCACTCTTCCAGAGGAATGAAATTAAGAAATTTCCTAAGTGGTGAGATGACAGAGGCTTATAAGCCTGATTCACTCTTCCAGAGAAATGAAATTAAAAAAATTTCCTAAGTAGTGAGATGACAGAGGCTTATAAGCCTGATTCACTCTTCTAGAGGAATGAAACTTAAAAAATTTCCTAAGTAGTGAGATGGCAGAGGCTTATAAGCCTGACTCACTCTTCCAGAGGAATGAAATAAATAAAAAAAAATCTAAGTAGTGAGATGACAGAGGATTATAAGCTTGACTCACACTTACAAAAAGGAGAAAAGTTAGTCTGATTCACATCAACAGAAGCAAATAAAAATGCATTGATAAGCAAAATTGTTGCCTTGTATTACAAAATTGCCCAAAGGGCATATTATAAAGTACAGCGTTACAAGATGAGTGAAGAAGGGCCTAAGTATTGCTTGGACCGCTGAAGTCCTTCCCTAAGGAAGCTATGTGTGTAGTCGGAGGGAAGAACTCTATAGAGGGGTTAAGAGGGTCAGCATGAAGATACCCTTTGAGGAATTCAGTGAAAAGATTCTGAGCATAACTAGGCTCGAGGCTGTTATATGGTGGCTGAACCCCTAACTTCTTATCCATGGCATCAGGATCCTTTATCTTCCTCCTTGCTGGATCCTTCTCTCCAGCAATGAAGCCCTTCCTCCATAATTCACCAGCCACTAAATTGTTCATCCTTGAATAGTGCTGGTGCATATCAAGCCCTCCTTTCTTGCACATCTCCAAGGCAGACTGGGAGATGCCAAATTGGTGTTGAAGAGCCTCATGATCTGATGCTAGCTTCTCCTTTCCACTAGAAAGCTTAGCATTCAGCTCTTTTGCCTGAGCCAGTTCCTCCTCCAGTTGAGCAACCCTGGAAGGGAGGTCCCCCAACTGAGCCTTCAGCTCTTTCTCTTGGCCATCTCTCTCAGCCAAGTATGCCTTTAGACGCTCTAGCTCTTTCACATCTGCCTCATGAGCGAGGCATAATGCATTTACACTGAAGAGATCCTGAAAGGAAATTTTAAGGCAAAGAGGGTCAGTAAAAATAAAAAAAAATGAATCAAACAGAGACATACCCCCAGTAGCATCCCCGGAGTTCGACCCACAATGCAGTTTAGGTCGGCCTCTCTCTGTATCTCAAGCTCCTTCGACGTCCAGAGCCCCTTTGCCCGAGTTATCATGGCGGACATTGATGTAAGGCTGGAGGTGGACTGGTCAGAGGAAGTAAAACTCTTCTCCTTACCCTTATGCTTCCTTTTCTTGCTGGGTCTTTCTTCCCCCACCGGTCTGGTTCGGGCAGAATAAGGATGAAGCGATTCTGGAATAGTGGTCTGCACAAGTGCAGACCCGGAAGCATTGCCCGCCAGGGCAACGGTCACAACCTGAGGATCAGAATCCAGAGGCACTTGTTCTTATCCAGCTGGAGGCACGGCTATTTCCTCCATATCATCATCATCAACCTCAATCACTGGTCTGATCGGATCCATCATGATCTTGTATTTGGCTCCTAACCTGGAAATACCCTGCAAATTGGCAGGAGTAAGCAGGTCAGCGCATGACTTACGGTCCGACCAGACCTTAGACTTCAATAAAGAAATACGGGCCTCTACATCCTGAGCCACAATGTCTGTATCTTTATAACCTAAAGACTTATACACAAAATCAGCTCTGAGCTGATCACACCTAGAGCAGAGACAAGATTCCTTATAGATAAAAGAAAAGGGAAGAAGGGACATACGCTTAAAGACATTTGGGATCGGCCATTTCCTAGAATATGGGTAAAACCAAGCCCCCTTTACTAAAACCATCTTCTCCTTCCAATACTTCTCAGTTTTCTCAGTCCCATGGCAGATTGTCCGACCCTTGAAGGGGTAAAAGTTGTACCTCCCCTCACAATCCTTCAAGTCCATAATTTTATAACTGAGCAGAAGATCTGTCAGACCTAAGGATAGTTTTTTTTCTCTGTTTATCAGGATCAACATTGAAATTATCCTGAAGAAGTTTGGGTTGACTTGCAGAGGGGCTATTCCTAGGGTAAAGAAAATGAAGTGAAAGAGAGGGTGAAGAGGGAATCGAAACGCCTTTATCTGAAGAGCCGATAATAACACTTCGTCCGGACCTACTCCGTCCCCCATCCTGAAGTCATAAGAATGATCATATTCCATCAGGATCACCTCTTTAGGGATCTTACAATCCCTCCTCAGAGTTTTAATGTTCACGGACTTTCTTTTATGAGCTTCAAGAGGCTCAGCTATAAATGGGGCTGACTCAGTAGAAGGTCCAACGGGAACGCATTCAGGAGCATCGGTCCCTACAGGATTAGATAGAATAGAAGTCCCAACATGAACAATATTAGGTACATCTGCCTGATTATTCACCCCAGAGACAGTTACCCCCAAGCTAGATAGGTCCTGACGACTAGGTATGGGCAAAGAGGAAAAAGGAGAGGATGAAGAAGATGGATTTGCAGAAGGGGGGCTGAGAACATCAGACCCCCCATATTCCTGAGGAATCGTTCATTCGGTAGATCTTGAGGCACTAGTATCAGACATGGTGAGAAGAAAATGGCAACTTACACAGAAAACACCAGTGGGATGAAAGAGGAACTTCCGGCAACCAAGATATGAACAGCGGTGAAGATCAGAGCACTACTTGTAAATCACACACAAAAATTGAAACAAGAAGAATAAAAAATGAAGCCCAAAAAGGGGTTTATATAGAGTCAGACATACCAACAGCCGACATTAAATGACAGAGGAGGAACGCCGTTTCCCAAGGCCACAAACACGGTGAAAGCGGAACAGGCAGCTGCCTTTCTAAAATTTGAAATCCACACGCCTTTTTGCAATGATGAGGATGACATCATCAGACACAGCTGTAAATCAATCAATTCGAAGTAATTCGGGTCAAGCCCACGGATCCGTATACCCGACCCGAATGGGGCTAGTGTAAATAATGAAATTCAACAGGCCCAAAATATGTTTTCAAAGCCCAATATTAATCTGGCCCATATATGAATAAGTAAATAATTAGCCCACGATACAATGTCTAAATAATAGGACGGGCTCATCATCCCTTAGGAAGTAGGAAATAACGACCCACTACCTAAAGGTAGTGGGCAGTTAACAATAAAGTGGGTCATGACTCCCTATTTTGAGGAGCATGATCCTCTAAAATAGGAAAGCTTGTATAAGAATCAAGACATAAATATGGCCATTGGGGCCTGAATAAAGTATGTTTTTGGATGTGAGTGAAATTTGACACTTACAACACCAAACTTCAAATATTAAATATAACACCAACCATATATCACAATTTGCTTCACATGACATTATAATCTAACTCACAAGTTTCAATTAGCAAACAAATAATTTTCAATATACCAACACAAACAAATTCAAGTTGTTACGATTTCAATTGCAATGGCATATAAAAATATTCCATTCAACATTGAATTATCAGGGTCCTAACTCCCAAAGCTAACACCAGCTCTGGAAAACAAGTAATCCCCATATCAAATGAACTAATTGAAGAAATAATTTTAGCTCTGTACCAAGTACTTTATAAATTATGATATCAAAATACTTCAATACAAGAGAATAAAATGAAGTAATCCTTATATACAACCAGGTAAAAAAATGAAGAGGATGGTTTGAAGAGAAAGTAATCGCCATCGCCGAAGTTAATAGATCACCAAGCACAGTGCCTCCGCCGTCGCAAATCGCAGGCCTTGGAGCCCATGGTCGTGTGAGAAATTACTCAAGAATCCTTCAACCTGTGATGCATGCAATGATGTATGTATATTGATGACGTATGGGATGACCTACTTGAGGAAACTTCTCTTGGCAACCATTGAAGACTTGTTTGGTAGCCACCCACCCACTAAGTTGCCATTGTAAACTTTGGTCATCTCCTACTCCTCTACTCATCTATAAATAGAGTTATATATGTTGTATAGAAACTAAGCTCAATTTGTGTAAAAAGAGCAAGTGTGAGGGTGAGAGAGAATTTCTCAAATATATTGAGCTACCCCTCCGTGGACGTACTCATTTTTTGGAAAACCACGTATAAATCATTGTGTCTATGTGTTTGTGTGTGTTTGATTAGCATTTAGGTCCAACAATTGGTATCAAAACCATTTTTGTTCAAAACAGAGCCATTTCTTTTGATTCTATTTTGAACAAAACCAGGCATCAAACTTAAACACCAAATATACTGGAAGATTGCCCATCAAGCGAGGAACAATTTCCCGTTCAAATCAGGCTAAGACAACCCTTCACGCGCCCTCACGCGCCGCTAGAAGCTCGGGGCGTCAAGGGGTCTCAGCGTCACGCGCCTTCTTCCTTCAGTGCGTGTGAGCTTCACGCGCGGCCACGCACCTTCTTCGGTGAGCTCTGGTTTTTCCGGCAGTTTTTTCAGGCGCCGATGACTTTTTTCGGCGATTAATTCGCGATACGATAAATTGCCGAATTTTTGGCGATACGATATTTTGGCGAGAAATTGGGAGGAAATTGACACTGCCACGTGTCCTCTTAAACTTGTGCCACTTGTCACCAATTAGACGTTGCCATGTGTCACTCTCTAAGACTGCCACGTCATCACCTTCCTGAAAATTTACAGTTTTGCCATTTTACATTATTTTGGCCATTCCTAGCTCATTTTATGTCCGTTTTGAGTAAACGAAACGTCGATCCTAGATAAATCAACCGTTCCGGATTCAACGGTGGGCTCTATTTTTTGATATTAGTACTCTAATTTTAGGAAAATCTTGTTTAAAGTTTTATTGCTCTTAGTTGGTGAGTTAAATTCATCTATTTTTGATATCTGTTATTTCAAGTCATGACTGAAGTACAGGATACCGAGCAATCAGAGGCCAGAAATACTGTTGGGATGAGCGGTTCTATGAGGAGAACCATCCTGTCAAATGCAAAGTTTGAGGTGGAAAAATTCGACGGCACCAATAACTTTGGCATGTGGCAATGCGAAGTCCAAGATCTTCTATTTCAAAATGGTTCCCAGATTGCCTTGGATGCTAAGCCCAAGGATATCTTAGATTAAGATTGGACATTTGTCAATCGTCAAGCTTGCGGCACAATCTGATTGTGCTTAGCAAAAGATTAGAAATATTTTGTGATGAAGAAAAATATGGCGGTAGATTTGTGGAAGAAACTGGAGGACAAATTCATGACAAAAAGTCCAGAAAATTGTATTTATCTGAAGTCAAAGCTCTTCAGATTCCAGTACAAGAAAGGTACCCCTATGATCGAACACTCAAACAATTTGAACAAACTTATTGCAGATTTACATAATTTAGATGTTGAAATTCTTGATGAGGATAAAACTTTGATTTTATTGAATTCCTTGCCTGAGAACTATGATCATTTATCCACAACTTTAATGTACGGAAAAGATAAGGTTAAATACATAGATGTTGTTAAAGCTTTGGTAAACAATGAGTACCGGAAGAAGGATCAACATGATCACCAGGATAATACATCAGAGGCGTTGACTGTGGACAGAGACAAGTCGAACAATAGATCGAAGGGAAATGGGAGATGGCGGTCCAAATCCAGATAACAAAAATAGATCTGAATCATCCAGAAGATGGAAAAAGAAGGATGAGTGTTTTCAATGTCAGTAGAAAGGGCACTAGAAGAGAGACTGTCCAAACAAGGACAAGTCACATGCCAATATTGCCCGAAAGAAAGAAAACGAAGATGAATTAGCCTTTACTGTTTCATCGTCAGACACTGATCAGTCTGATAGATGGATTCTTGATTCAGGTTATTCTTATCATATATGTTCGAACAAGAACTGGTCTCTAGTTTCGAGGAGCTGGATGGAAGAGTTGTGCTAATGGGCAACAACAACACATGTCAAACCAAAGGGATCAGAACAATACATCTGAAGTTGCACAACGGTACAATAAAAAAACTCATCGATGTCAGGTATATTCTAGACCTAAAGAAAAACCTCATTTCATTAGGGGTTTTAGATTCCAGCGGTTACAAGGTGACCATGGAAAGTGGAGTTCTGAAAGTTGTTCGAGGTGCATTCGTGGCAATGAGAGGTACTCTGAAGAAAAATCTGTATTACCTAGATGGGTATACAGTAACCGGAAGAGCAGCTGTGGCGAGCAGTTCTGAAGACAAGTCAGCCGATCTTACCCGACTCTGGTACATGCGCTTAGGGCATGCAGGTGAGAAGGCGTTACAAGGCTTGGTAAGGCAAGGTAGACTAAAAGGTGCCAAAACTGGCAAACTTGACTTCTGTGAGCACTGTGTACTAAGCAAAAAGGCGAGGGTCAAGTTTGGCATTGCAATTTATCGAACGAAGGCAACACTAGACTATATTCACACAGACGTCTAGGGGCCATCCAGAATCGTTTCATTGGGAGGTAAATGTTGGTTTGTAACGTTTATTGATGATTTTTCTAGATATGTCTGGGTATATACTATGAAGCATAAAGATGAAGTGCTAGATATCTTTCTTAAATAGAAGAAAATGATAGAGACCTAGACAGGCAAGAAGCTCAAGAGGTTCAGATCATACAACGATGACGAGTACAAATCAGATCCCTTCCTGGAAATCAGTCAAAATGAAGAGATATTAGACACTTTACAGTGTCTAGAACGCTGCAACAAAGTGGAGTAGCAGAAATAATGAATCGCACTTTGGTGGAGAAAGTATGATGTATGCTATCTCAATCTGAGCTAAGCAAGGCATTTTGGGCAGAGGCATTGGCATACTCCACTCACATTGTCAACTGACTTCCTGCAACTGCCCTTAATGGAAAAATTCCCAAGGAGGTATGGTCCGAATATCCAGTTTTTTTTATTATGATTCTTTTCATATATTTGGGTGTCCAGTATACTTTCATGTTGTGAAATCTAAACTGGATCCTAGAGCCAAGAAAGCTCTCTTCATGGGACATAGTGAATGAGTTAAAGGATTCCGTTTGTGGTGCACTGAAACAAAGAAGATCATCTGTAACAGAGATGTTACCTTTGATGAGTCTGTCATGCTGAGACAGACAGCTCCAACTAAAGAAGAAGTGAATCCAAATATTCAGCAACAGGTGGAGTTTGAGAGTCACGAAGATACTGAGCCACCAGTTGATAGTTTTAAAGATGATTCTAATAGTCAGGACGAGGACTCAGTTGAGGTGGAGGCTCCATCTCCAGTACATGTGATTAGTCAGCAACCAGACTTTATCACCACCAACAGACCTAGAAGGGTCATTCAGAAGCCAGCCCTGTTCATTGACATGGTGTCATTTGCCCTTCCAGCGATAAAAAATGATGTCCCTAACACTTACAGAAAAGCAGTGCACAGTACTGATAGTAAGAAGTGGAAGGCGACAATGGATGAAGAGATGAAGTATCTACATCAAAATCAGACTTGGAAGCTAGTTCAACTTCTAAAGGGCAAAAAGGTTATTGGCTGTAAATGGGTTTATGCTCAGAAAGAAGGTGCTCCCGGCATAAATCAGATTAGATATAAAGCCAGACTCGTAGCAAAAAGCTACGCTCAGAGGGAAGGAATCGAATACAACGAGGTATTTTCGCCTGTTGTTAAACATTCCTCTGTTCGGATACTTTTGGCTTTAGTAGCATAGTTTGATCTCAAATTAGCTCAACTTGATGTCAAAACTGCATTTCTCCATGACACTTTAAACGAAGAGATCTATATGTCTCAGCCAGATGGGTTCAAAGTTCCAGGTCGTGAGAACTGGGTATGTAAATTGAACAAGTCACTGTATGGCTTGAAACAGTCCCCGAGACAATGGTACAAGAGGTTTGACTACTTCATGAAGAAACAGAAGTATACCAGAAGCCACTTTGATCATTGTGTATACCTTCGAAAACTCCTAGATGGTACATTTGTATATTTGCTCTTATATGTAGATGATATGTTGATAACATCTAAGAGCAAGGTGGAGATCGATAGACTGAAGGCTCAATTGAGCTCAGAGTTTGAGATAAAGGATCTTGGCAAAGCTAAGAAGATACTCGGGATGGAGATCAAGCGGAACAGACAGAAAGACACAGTGTGTTTAACTCAGACGAAGTATTTGAAGAAAGTGCTTTAGAAATTTGCCATTGATGGCAATACAAAATCAGTAAGCACACCGCTGACCTCACACTTCAAACTGAGTGCAAAGATGTCACCAACCACAGATGATCAGAAAAGGCAAATGAAGCATATTCCATATGCAAATATTGTTGGTGCCCTTATGTATGCAATGTTATGTATCAGACCCGACATTTCACATGTTGTAAGTATGGTGAGTCGATACATGCACAATGCTGGTAAAGGCCATTGGCAAGCAGTGAAGTGGATTCTACGGTACATTCTTGCTATTGTAGATATCATTTTAAAGTTCGAGAGAGAGAATACAGTGGGTAAACATCTAGTTGGATATGTTGATTCCGACTATACTGGAGATCTTGATAAACGGCGATCTACCACAGGATATGTCTTCACAATGGCAGGCGGACCAGTATATTGGAGGTCAACATTACAGTCAACAGTGGCTTTGTCTACTATAAAGGCAGAGTATATGGCTGTAACCGAAGTTTTCAAGGAAGCGATTTGGCTTCAAGGGTTGACTGCAGACTTGGGTGTTTTTCAAGAAACTGTGAAGGTTTTTTGTGATAGTCAGAGTGCCATTTGTTTGGCAAAGAACTAGGTTCATCACAGTCGTACCAAGCATATTGATGTTCGGTTCCACTTTGTTCGAGACATAGTAGATGATGAGAACATTCTACTACAGAAAATCGGGACTGCAGATAATCCTGCAGACATGCTTACCAAAGTGGTTACAGGGATCAAGTTTCAACACTGTTTGGACTTGATCAATATCTCTAGGACTCGGAGTGCCTAAAAGCACAATGGGGGGTAGCTCAATCAGAAGACTCAATTAGAAAACAGAAGACTCAGACAGTAGACTCTTTCGTCATGGTGGAGATTTGTGAGAAATGACTCAAGAATCCTTCAACCTGTGATGCATGCAATGATGTATGTATATTGATGATGTATGGGATGACCTACTTGAGGAAGCTTCTATTGGCAGCCATTGAAGACTTGTTTAGCAGTCACCCACCAACTGAGTTGCCATTGTAGACTTTGGCCATCACCTACTCCTTTACTCATCTATAAATAGAGCTATACATGTTATATAGAAACTAAGCTCAATCTGTGTAAAGAGAGTAAGTGTTAGGGTGAGAGAGAATTCTGCAAATATATTGAGCTACCCCTCCGTGGACGTACCCATTTTTTGGGGAACCACGTATAAATCATTATGTCTATGTGTTTGTGTGTGTTTGATTAACATTTAGGTTCAACAGGTCGCCATAGCTAGAGCCGAGCATTTTTTGTTCAAATGGATTTGGGAAAGGAAAATCTAATGGGTTTTTGAGATAAGTTATTTAGTGATCACACGTCTTTTTTTATCTGATCTATTTCATTTTGTTAATTTATTACTCATAAATATATTGTTCTAGTATTAGTTGATAAATTTTTGGGATTTCTGAAATTTTAGTGATTATGTATATAATTAAGGTTTATCATATGATTGCATGTGGTATTTGTTGTTCAAAATTGGGGCTTTTGAAATTTGATGTTAATTTAAGTATTTTAGTGTTTAATTGCTATTGAGCATGGTGATTAAGTGTTTACATGTAGTATTAGTTGTTAATATTTGGGACATTCTGAAATTGCATGTTAATATAGGTAATTTTAGTGTCTAATTGTGGATTAGTGTACAAGATTTGGTATTAGTTTATTAAATTTGGGGCTTTCTCAAATTGCGTGGTAACTAAGATAACTTTAGTGTATAATTGTTATTGAACATGTAATTAGTGTCTACATGCGCTAATAGATTGTGAACCTATACGGGTTGACCTGTTTGCTGAATCCCCTGTTGGAGCTTTCCAGGATATTGCAATGAAGTGTGGAACTAAGGAATTAAAACCAAAAAATAATTACTTAATTTAATTTATAGAAACTGTAGTAATAATAAATAATTACAGCATTATGTGTTTTGTTCTAATTTTTCTTTTGCTTCCTCAAGCTCTAAATTTTGCTTACTACATGCAAAAAATTCGTTGATATAATTTAAAATTTTGTCTTATTTGTATTTGTTCAGTTTACACAGATTTGAACAAATTAAGAGGAACAAAATTTTCTTTTTCATTTTTTTAGAAAAAGTTATTAGATTAGGGATTCTTGAAATCTTAATATATTTAACTAATTTAAGTAGAGTAAGTGGTTAATTTAGGGAGTAATTAACTTATTAATTTGGCTTAAAATGATCAATTAAACCCTAATCTCTAAATGAGATTACAATACTTGATTATATGGGATCTTGCAATAATGTTAGTACTGCTGCACTATGGGATCTTTCTGATGAAATTTTTGCTCTAGTTCATCAGCAGGTTTTCTTCAGTCTCTGTGGCCCCAGTTTGTTTCAGCACATGGTTTGGGCCTATAGTTATGCCTCGTGTAGCATGGTTGAGTGGGGTAGCTGGTCTAGTGTCTTCCATAGAGGTTGCACCACTTGTTTGGGTTGGTTTTCTTTGGTGGGTTTGGGGCTTTTTAGAGCACCAACTCATTTTGTTTGAGGTTTTTTTAACCTTTGTATCTCTTTCGGCTTTTTAAGCCTCTTTTCTTTATCTCTACGATACGAAGAGACTATGACACGGAAATTCTGTCATTTTTTCGTGAGCAATCACTCACCGTGTCCAGCAGAGCAGATATAAAAATTGTTTTATTTCTGAAAACAAAGCAGTGGCATGGGTCATGCAGGAGGATCAGCGCAAGGATGGCAGAAAATTGTGATATGCTGTTTTCCTTTTCAAATCTTTATTTTTAGTTAATTTTTGCTATTTAGGGTAATTTTATATTTGTCAATTAGGAATTGATTCTGAACCCGATTTAGGCCAGATTTTTGGTAATCTTTTGATTTCTTTCCTTGTTTCGTTTTGGTAAGACTTTTAGGTTTTGCTATTTTTGGTAAAATCCTTGATTTTCAGCTATTTAAACCCGGCTTGTGGGTTGTTTTAAATTAGTTTTGAATATTAAGAATTTTATTAAATTTCAGAGTGTTCTCTGAATTTTGGGTCGAATAATTTCTCCCTTTTCTTTCTTGCAAATTACCCGTTGCGCTAGCCTGCAGAATAATCTCTATTCTGTCCGGCGTCAATTGGTATCAGAGCTCAGCATCTTCCTGAGGCGGTTTATTTTCATCAGTTTTCAATGGCTGGTGGTCGTGGTCGTGGTGGTCGTCGTGGGCAGGTTCCGATTGAGGAAGTCCCGCACCGTGATCGTAACGTTCAGGATGTTATGATTGAGGATTTGCAGAGGCAAGTGACAGAGTTAACCCAGTGCCTGGCGGCGCAGGAAATCGGTAATCATGATGTGGAAGATTCTGATACCGACAATTCCACCTTCGAAAATCCGTATCCACCGTTATGGCCAATATTTTCGGAAGATTCTGATTCCGAAGATGATTGGTTGAAAACCGATACTTTCGTTGGAGAGCCAGTGTATGACACAGAAGGAGATGATGATGTGTTGTATGGGGACGACCATGAAACTCTGGTCATTCCTAAGAGCCTCCTAACTCCCAAAAGCGATTCCAAAGATGATTGGTTGAGAACCAATGTTTTCCATACAACCTGCACCATGGCCGACAAAGTCTGCAAGATGATTATTGACAGTGGCAGTTGCGAGAACGTAGTATCTAAAGACGTTGTCCGAAAGAAGGGTTCTCCCTCGTCAGTCTCTATGAAGTCTCCTTCTGCATTTAATCAGCCGATGTCTCCGTCGTCTAATGGCCAACATCTTCGAGGCATCCATGAGCAAGTGAAACTGGTCATTCACGAGAGTAATGCCAAGTACAAAACTCGAGCGGACAGTCATCATCGTCAGGTACTTTTTGATGTTGGTGATTTTGTTTGGGTTGTATTAACTCGTGATCGTTTCCCTGTTGGCGAGTATAATAAGCTTAAGGAGCAGAATATTGGACCTTGTGAGATATTGCAGAAGATTAATGACAACGCATACAGGTTGTGTCTCCCTAGTCACTTGAAAACATCTGATATCTTTAATGTGAAACACCTGAGTCCTTGTTTTGCGGATTCTGCTGATGTTGCTGTGAACTCGAGGACGAGTTCTTTCCAACCCGGGGGGACTGATGCAGGAGGATCAGCGCAAGGATGGCAGAAAATTGTGATCTGCTGTTTTCCTTTTCAAATCTTTATTTTTAGTTAATTTTTGCTATTTAGGGTAATTTTCTATTTGTCAATTAGGAATTGATTTTGAACCCGATTTGGGCCAGATTTTTGGTAATCTTTTGATTTCTTTCCTTGTTTCGTTTTGGTAAGACTTTTAGGTTTTGTTATTTTTGGTAAAATCCTTGATTTTCAGCTATTTAAACCCGGCTTGTGGGTTGTTTTAAATTAGTTTTGAATATTAAGAATTTTATTAAATTTCAGAGTGTTCTCTGAATTTTGGGTCGAATAATTTCTCCCTTTTCTTTCTTGCAAATTACCCGTTGCGCTAGCCTGCAGAATAATCTCTATTCTGTCCGGCGTCAATTGGTATCAGAGCTCAGCATCTTCCTGAGGCGGTTTATTTTCATCAGTTTTCAATAGCTGGTGGTCGTGGTCGTGGTGGTCGTCGTGGGCAGGTTCCGATTGAGGAAGTCCCGCACCGTGATCGTAACGTTCAGGATGTTATGATTGAGGATTTGCAAAGGCAAGTGGCAGAGTTAACCCAGCGCCTGGCGGCGCAGGAAATCGGTAATCATGATGTGGAAGATTCTGATACCGACAATTCCACCTTCGAAAATCCGTATCCACCGTTATGGCCAATATTTTCGGAAGATTCTGATTCCGAAGATGATTGGTTGAAAACCGATACTTTCGTTGGAGAGCCAGTGTATGACACAGAAGGAGATGATGATGTGTTGTATGGGGACGACCATGAAACTCTGGTCATTCCTAAGAGCCTCCTAACTCCCAAAAGCGATTCCAAAGATGATTGGTTGAGAACCAATGTTTTCCATACAACCTGCACCATGGCCGACAAAGTCTGCAAGATGATTATTGACAGTGGCAGTTGCGAGAACGTAGTATCTAAAGACGTTGTCCGAAAGAAGGGTTCTCCCTCGTCAGTCTCTATGATGTCTCCTTCTGCATTTAATCAGCCGATGTCTCCGTCGTCTAATGGCCAACATCTTCGAGGCATCCATGAGCAAGTGAAACTGGTCATTCACGAGAGTAATGCCAAGTACAAAACTCGAGCGGACAGTCATCATCGTCAGGTACTTTTTGATGTTGGTGATTTTGTTTGGGTTGTATTAACTCGTGATCGTTTCCCTGTTGGCGAGTATAATAAGCTTAAGGAGCAGAATATTGGACCTTGTGAGATATTGCAGAAGATTAATGACAACGCATACAGGTTGTGTCTCCCTAGTCACTTGAAAACATCTGATATCTTTAATGTGAAACACCTGAGTCCTTGTTTTGCGGATTCTGCTGATGTTGCTGTGAACTCGAGGACGAGTTCTTTCCAACCCGGGGGGACTGATGCAGGAGGATCAGCGCAAGGATGGCAGAAAATTGTGATCTGCTGTTTTCCTTTTCAAATCTTTATTTTTAGTTAATTTTTGCTATTTAGGGTAATTTTCTATTTGTCAATTAGGAATTGATTTTGAACCCGATTTGGGCCAGATTTTTGGTAATCTTTTGATTTCTTTCCTTGTTTCGTTTTGGTAAGACTTTTAGGTTTTGCTATTTTTGGTAAAATCCTTGATTTTCAGCTATTTAAACCCGGCTTGTGGGTTGTTTTAAATTAGTTTTGAATATTAAGAATTTTATTAAATTTCAGAGTGTTCTCTGAATTTTGGGTCGAATAATTTCTCCCTTTTCTTTCTTGCAAATTACCCGTTGCGCTAGCCTGCAGAATAATCTCTATTCTGTCCGGCGTCAATTGGTATCAGAGCTCAGCATCTTCCTGAGGCGGTTTATTTTCATCAGTTTTCAATAGCTGGTGGTCGTGGTCGTGGTGGTCGTCGTGGGCAGGTTCCGATTGAGGAAGTCCCGCACCGTGATCGTAACGTTCAGGATGTTATGATTGAGGATTTGCAGAGGCAAGTGGCAGAGTTAACCCAGCGCCTGGCGGCGCAGGAAATCGGTAATCATGATGTGGAAGATTCTGATACCGACAATTCCACCTTCGAAAATCCGTATCCACCGTTATGGCCAATATTTTCGGAAGATTCTGATTCCGAAGATGATTGGTTGAAAACCGATACTTTCGTTGGAGAGCCAGTGTATGACACAGAAGGAGATGATGATGTGTTGTATGGGGACGACCATGAAACTCTGGTCATTCCTAAGAGCCTCCTAACTCCCAAAAGCGATTCCAAAGATGATTGGTTGAGAACCAATGTTTTCCATACAACCTGCACCATGGCCGACAAAGTCTGCAAGATGATTATTGACAGTGGCAGTTGCGAGAACGTAGTATCTAAAGACGTTGTCCGAAAGAAGGGTTCTCCCTCGTCAGTCTCTATGAAGTCTCCTTCTGCATTTAATCAGCCGATGTCTCCGTCGTCTAATGGCCAACATCTTCGAGGCATCCATGAGCAAGTGAAACTGGTCATTCACGAGAGTAATGCCAAGTACAAAACTCGAGCGGACAGTCATCATCGTCAGGTACTTTTTGATGTTGGTGATTTTGTTTGGGTTGTATTAACTCGTGATCGTTTCCCTGTTGGCGAGTATAATAAGCTTAAGGAGCAGAATATTGGACCTTGTGAGATATTGCAGAAGATTAATGACAACGCATACAGGTTGTGTCTCCCTAGTCACTTGAAAACATCTGATATCTTTAATGTGAAACACCTGAGTCCTTGTTTTGCGGATTCTGCTGATGTTGCTGTGAACTCGAGGACGAGTTCTTTCCAACCCGGGGGGACTGATGCAGGAGGATCAGCGCAAGGATGGCAGAAAATTGTGATCTGCTGTTTTCCTTTTCAAATCTTTATTTTTAGTTAATTTTTGCTATTTAGGGTAATTTTCTATTTGTCAATTAGGAATTGATTTTGAACCCGATTTGGGCCAGATTTTTGGTAATCTTTTGATTTCTTTCCTTGTTTCGTTTTGGTAAGACTTTTAGGTTTTGCTATTTTTGGTAAAATCCTTGATTTTCAGCTATTTAAACCCGGCTTGTGGGTTGTTTTAAATTAGTTTTGAATATTAAGAATTTTATTAAATTTCAGAGTGTTCTCTGAATTTTGGGTCGAATAATTTCTCCCTTTTCTTTCTTGCAAATTACCCGTTGCGCTAGCCTGCAGAATAATCTCTATTCTGTCCGGCGTCAATTGGTATCAGAGCTCAGCATCTTCCTGAGGCGGTTTATTTTCATCAGTTTTCAATGGCTGGTGGTCGTGGTCGTGGTGGTCGTCGTGGGCAGGTTCCGATTGAGGAAGTCCCGCACCGTGATCGTAACGTTCAGGATGTTATGATTGAGGATTTGCAGAGGCAAGTGACAGAGTTAACCCAGTGCCTGGCGGCGCAGGAAATCGGTAATCATGATGTGGAAGATTCTGATACCGACAATTCCACCTTCAAAAATCCGTATCCACCGTTATGGCCAATATTTTCAGAAGATTCTGATTCCGAAGATGATTGGTTGAAAACCGATACTTTCGTTGGAGAGCCAGTGTATGACACAGAAGGAGATGATGATGTGTTGTATGGGGACGACCATGAAACTCTGGTCATTCCTAAGAGCCTCCTAACTCCCAAAAGCGATTCCAAAGATGATTGGTCGAGAACCAATGTTTTCCATACAACCTGCACCATGGCCGACAAAGTCTGCAAGATGATTATTGACAGTGGCAGTTGCGAGAACGTAGTATCTAAAGACGTTGTCCGAAAGAAGGGTTCTCCCTCGTCAGTCTCTATGATGTCTCCTTCTGCATTTAATCAGCCGATGTCTCCGTCGTCTAATGGCCAACATCTTCGAGGCATCCATGAGCAAGTGAAACTGGTCATTCACGAGAGTAATGCCAAGTACAAAACTCGAGCGGACAGTCATCATCGTCAGGTACTTTTTGATGTTGGTGATTTTGTTTGGGTTGTATTAACTCGTGATCGTTTCCCTGTTGGCGAGTATAATAAGCTTAAGGAGCAGAATATTGGACCTTGTGAGATATTGCAGAAGATTAATGACAACGCATACAGGTTGTGTCTCCCTAGTCACTTGAAAACATCTGATATCTTTAATGTGAAACACCTGAGTCCTTGTTTTGCGGATTCTGCTGATGTTGCTGTGAACTCGATGACGAGTTCTTTCCAACCCGGGGTGACTGATGCAGGAGGATCAACGCAAGGATGGCAGAAAATTGTGATCTGCTGTTTTCCTTTTCAAATCTTTATTTTTAGTTAATTTTTGCTATTTAGGGTAATTTTATATTTGTCAATTAGGAATTGATTTTGAACCGATTTGGGCCAGATTTTTGGTAATCTTTTGATTTCTTTCCTTGTTTCGTTTTGGTAAGACTTTTAGGTTTTGCTATTTTTGGTAAAATCCTTGATTTTCAGCTATTTAAACCCGGCTTGTGGGTTGTTTTAAATTAGTTTTGAATATTAAGAATTTTATTAAATTTCAGAGTGTTCTCTGAATTTTGGGTCGAATAATTTCTCCCTTTTCTTTCTTGCAAATTACCCGTTGCGCTAGCCTGCAGAATAATCTCTATTCTGTCCGGCGTCAATGGGACTATAGTAATTGATCCAGATGCGTCTACAACGTTGACGCGACGCTTGGAGAAAGAATTGATTCGCCTGACGATTCACAAGAAGTCGAGTTAACATGGATATTGTTGTAAATCACTTGTAGTGATTTAGTAATGCCCAGGATACACTCAAATGTATAAAATACTCACACTTTTATTTCAAAAATAAAGAATCGAATACAAAACTTTGACACTACTCTCACACTCTTATTTTTCTCTTTTGCTTCTTGTTATTCAATACAATACAACACACCTATATATAGATTTGAAATACATAAAATGACAGAGAAAATCTTCTTGACAGTCATTCTTGACTTTGAAGATTCGAGCGTGAATTACTCACGCATGGTTTTTTTTTTATATTCACGCATGGTGTTTGGTGCAACATTTCTTGACATTTGTGGTTGATTCATGCATGTGATGAATGGATATGGAAGCATCAAATTTACTTTTCAACATTCCCCTTTAAACTTGATTCTCCACACTTCTGTATTCCTAACATCATCTCCAGTCTGTTGAACAGGTCTTGCTTCAATGGCTTTGTAAAAATATCTGCAATTTGATCATTTGTCTTGCAAAATATTAATTCCACTTCTCTGTTCTGCACATGCTCCTTTATAGAATGATACCGTGTATCAATATGCTTGCTTCATTCATGGAAGACTGGATTCTTTGCAAGTGCAATTGCTGAATGATTATCAATGAAAATCTCTGTAGGCTTTTCTTGTGGAAAACACAAATGCTCCAACACATTTCTCAACCAAATAGCATGACACACAGTTGAGCTGGCTGCTACGTATTCAGCTTCGCATGATGATAACGTTATTATCTGTTGTTTCTTGGATGACCATCTGAATGCTGTATCTCCAATGAAAAACACAAATTCAGTTATGCTTTTTCTTTCATCCAAATCTCTACCCCAATCACTATTTGAATAGCCAGTGAATTTTAATTCATCAGTTGAGGTATATAGCAAACCATCATTGATCGTACCTTTGATGTAGCGGAGTATTCTCTTTGCAGCATTTAAGTGTGATTGATCTGGTTCCTCCATGTATCTGCTGATTAATCCTATTCCGTAAAGTATATCTGGTCTGGTACAAGTTAGGTACCGAAGACTTCCAACTAAACTTTTGAAGTATGTTGGATCAAGATTTCCTTCATTTTCATTCTTTCTGAGTTCCACGTTGTTTTCCACTGGAGTTGATACTGGATTGCTTGATTCCATTCTGGACTTCTTGAGAATCTCCTTTACATATCTACTTTGGCATATTGAGATTCCTTCAGCATTCTGCTTCACTTCAATTCCAATAAAGTGTGACATCAGACCTATGTCTGTCATCTCGAATTCTTGAATCATATTTTTCTTGAACTCTTCAAACATGGATGGGTTGTTTCCTGTGAAGATCAAATCATCAACATATAGACCTCCAAATAGTACACTTCCTTCTAGACCTTTCTTCAGGTACAATGCATGCTCGTATGGACATTTCTCGAACCCATTATCATAGAAAAACTTGTCAATTCTTGTATTCCATGCACGTGGAGCTTGCTTCAGTCCATAGAGAGCTTTCTTCAACCTGTACACCTTGTCTTCATGTCCTTCATTTGTATATCCCAGCGGTTGTTCGACATAGATTTCTTCTTCTAGAATTCCGTTCAGAAATGCTGATTTCACATCAAGTTGGTACAACTTTCATTTATTCTGAGCAACAATAGATATCATCAGCTTGATTGTCTCTAATCGGGCAACAGGAGCAAATACTTCACCATAATCTAGTCCCTGTCTCTGTTTTGTATCCTTTTGCAACCAGGTGAGTTTTGTATCTCTGAACTTCGCCTTTTTCATTCTTCTTTGTCTTGTAGACCCATTTGACTCCAATAGGCTTTTGACCTTTTGGTAGACTACACAGCTCCCATGTGTCATTCTTGTCTATGGCCCTGATTTCTTCATTCATTACTGACTTCCACTTCTTCTCTTGGATGACTTCTGTGAAGTTGACAGGATCACTATCCAGAAATAGGCATAGCAAATTCTGGTCTCGATCTTCTTTAGTGGCTTCATATAGTTCCCTTAGACTTCTCACTTTTTTAGGTCTTTCACTTGATCTTTCATCTGGTGATGATGACGATGAAGGATCATTTCTTGCAGGTACAGGAGATTGATGTGGTAGAATTTGCGGCTCCATTGCAACTTCTTTTTCTACTTCTTCATCTTTTTCAAGTACAAGCTCCTTGGTTTTTCCATCTTCATTCTGATCCTAGCTCCAAGCTTCATTTTCTTCAAAGATCACGTCTCTGCTCATAATTACTTATTTGGTGATGGGATAAAACAACTTATATCCCATTGTTCTGTCGCCATAGCCGATAAAGATACATTTATGTCCTTTGTCGTCAAGCTTCTGGAATCTTGGTGTAAGCAATACACCCAAAAATTCTGAGGTGATTGACACTTGGCTTGTATGAACTTCAGGTTTCTTCAGGTGTCTTGAACTGGAGTCTTTTGGTTGGACACCTATTCAGCAGATAGACAACACAAGATATTTCTTCAGCCCAAAATTCCTTGGGCATTGTCTTTCCTTTCAACATACTTCTGACCATGTCCAAGATTGTGCGATTCTTCCTTTCAAAAACACCATTTAGCTGAGGTGTATAGGATGGTGTTGTTTGCTGTCGGATGTCGTGCTATTTGCGGTAATTCTGGAATGCATTTGACATATATTCTTCTCTTTGATCTGACCGCAACGTCTTGATATTGTAGCCGCTCTGTTTCTCAACAAGAGCTTTAAACTCCTGGAACTTGTCAAATACTTCTGATTTTTTCTGCAAGAAGTACACCCATGTCTTTCTGCTATAATCATCGGTGAAGGAAAGAAAATACTTGCTCATTCCATATGATTCTGACTTCAGTGGACCACACATATCTGTGTGAACGAGCTCCAGCAGCTTTGTTGATTGCCATTTGACTTCTTTAGCAAAGCTCAGTCTATGATGTTTCCCAAATACACAACATTCACATACTTTATTAGGACGGTTGATGTAGGGAAGTCCCTTCACCATCTGTTTGCTTGCGAGCAGCTTCAGGCCTTTAAAGTTGAGATGTCCGTATCTCAAATGCCATAGCCAGTCCTTGCCTTCAACAACTGCATTTAAACACTTCGCTGCATCATGCTGGATGTGCATAGGAAACATCCTATTCTTTGACATCTTTATCCGAGCAATGAGATTTTCATTTGTATATTTAATTGTTAGACACAAATCCTTCATGCTGATGTCGTAGCCTTTCTCCAGGAGCTGTCCGAGACTCAAAATATTGTTCTTCATATTTGGAACATAGTAAACATTTTATATGAAGTCATGATCTCCATTCTTGAGCTTGATCAGAATATTGCCCTTTCCTCTTACTGCAATTTTTGTGAAATCACCAAATAAGACTTGCCCTTGCCTTGTCTCGTCAAGGTCGACAAACATGTGTCTGTTTTCGCACATGTGATTGCTGGTTCCTGAATCTAGATACGATATACCTTCGTCATCGGTATTTTCATTTTGAGCCATTAACAGCATTGATCTCGGCTCATTTTCTTCTTTCTCGGCAAAATTTACTTGTTCGCCTCCTTCAGCAACTGCCTTTCCTTTGCATTTGTTGTTGTAATGTCCATACTTGTTGCAGTTGTAGCATTGAACATTGCTTTTGTCATAATTCTGGCGATTATTGAAGTTGTTTCCACGGCCTCATCCTCGCCCTCGTCCTCTGAAAGATTGATTTCTTCCACCTTGATTATTTTTTTCGGTATTGGTTTTTCCACCACCGCCTCTGGATCCAGCACCTCGTCCTCGATATCCACGACCTCTACCTCGGCCTATTTGTGAATTTCCCCACCGCTCTTCTTTATTTTCTTTAAATGTTAGATTTGACTGAAGAGTTTGCTCTAAAGTACCTGAGGTGTTCCTCTTGTTGATTCTTTGTTCATGAATCTCTAGCGTGGTCATCAGTTGGTCTACTGTCATTGCATCGAGGTCCTTTGATTCTTCAATAGCAACAACTACATGCTCGAACTTTGAGTTGAGGGAGCGCATAATCTTTTCAAGCACACGAACATCTTCAATCTTGTCGTCATATCTTCTGATTTGATTCACAATAGTCAATGTTCTGGTAAAGTACTCAGAAATTGACTATGTGTCTTTCATTTGTAACAGTTCAAATTCACCCTTTAGAACTTAGAGTCTAACTTTAACTATTTTTTCAATTCCTCGATGTGCTTTTCGAAGAATTTCCCATGCTTGCTTGGAGGTGTTGACGGCTGAGATTTTTTCAAAGATTTCTTCATCGACACTTTGATAAAGCAGATACAACATCTTCTTGTCCTTCTTTCGGGCTTCTTTGAGCACGACCTTTTGGGTCTCGCTCAGTCGATCTTCATTTTCTTTTAAAACTGACTCGTCATAACCGGTCTCGATAAAGTCTCACAAATATTGTGAGGCAAGAAGGACTTTCATTTGGATAGACCAATTCTTATAATTGGTTTTATCCAAGTGCGGAAGCTGGGGCTGGAAGAAATTACTGAAGGACGCCATCGGATTTACTTAAACACTTGAGGTACTTATTTCTGAAAATTGGTGATGAATCTGGTCAAACCGACAGTACAGTTGCGTCCGAAGCGTTCCGTTTAGTCAAAAACGACTCTTCGTTTGCTCAAATCGGAGTTAAAACGACCCCGTAACGAACAAAATACCAATAAGGGGCAAATTGGTAATTTTTAGAATTTTGCTGACGTGGCAGGAGGTGACGTCACTAATGACGTGGTAGTGCGTGGGCGCATGGGTGCACGTGGGCGTCACGCGCGTCCGGAAGTTGAAGACGACTAGGCGCGTGTGGTGCGCATGGGCGTCACGCGCGTCCGGAAGTTGAAGACGACTAGGCGCGTGTGGTGCGCATGGGCTTCACTCGCCGAGCTTGTGGCGGCGCGTGAGGGCGCGTGCGGCAGCGAATGGCTGCGTTCTTTTCACAGTTGTGTTCCTTCTGGAACAAGGAAGCTATATATGTGATCAAACTTGTGGTTTGAATACCTATGATTCACGAATAGGCTTTGAAAGTTTCGGCTCTGTTTTTGTTCTTGACTTATGGGCTTGCTCAAGCTTCACCAAGCTCTGATACCATATTGTAAATCACTTGTGGTGATTTAGTAATGCACCTGATACACTTAAATGTATAAAACACTCACTTTTATTTCAAAAACAAAGAACCGAATACAAAGCTTTTACACTACTCTCACACTCTGATTTTTCTCTCTTGCTTCTTGTTATTCAATACAATACAACACACCTATATATAGATTTGAAATACATAAAATGACAGAGAAAATCTTCTTGACAGTCATTCTTGACTTTAAAGATTCGAGCGTGAATTACTCACGCATGGTGTTTAGTGCAACATTTCTTGACATTTGTGGTTGATTCATGCATGTGAAGAATGAATATGGAAGGATCAAGCTTACTTTTCAACAGATATAAGGTCCAAGTGGGTTAGAGGTTTGTATATGCATTGCGTGTCAAACTTTGTAGTATTTTTATATTGTATATAAATAGCTCAATTATGACTCGATGTTGTTTATACGTTTACTGTAGAACATTGCAGTCTGCACGTTTGATACTAAGAAGCCTTCTCTAGTAATCTTGATGCTCCCGATCCTTCCCAATATAGCCTTTTCTTTTCGTTACGTGAACCCTTGGGCACTGTTGCATTTTATGGACAAGGTAACTTTCCATCTTCGAGCTTTCTTTTTATGTCTTAATAGTTATGGTTAGTGATGATACCTAATATTTACATGCGAAAGGGAACTGCTAATTAATGCGAGGCAGAGACATCCCCCTTGTACTTGATTCAAACTTTTTCATCATTTCCGCGATTGAGACAAAAGGAGCGGCTGGTTCCCGAACATAAAGCTTTATACATTAAAGAACTGGAGTTAGAATCTCATTCCCAAATATAGCATAAAAAGAGAACCTTATTAAAAACAGCGCACCTTTCTGTACTCTCTACGAGCTCTGTTAGTTGAAGAGCATATGTCTGAGTTGGTGCTCATTAAACCAGGTCTTGATTTGTGGGGTGGTGTATGAGGTTTGATACTAAGGATCTGTGAATTTGTGGAAAGATGAAAAATTTAAGTTTAATATTAATATCAGTGTCTGTGGAATATCCTGGTGTGTATTGTGCCTTATTTCGATAGCTTTTCATCGTGTTCTCAGTAGTATTTTTCCTTTGTGATTGTTTTTCTTAGTGTTAGTTTCAGCTATTGCTGGATTAAATTTTAGTTATTATTATTTTTTCTTTTCTGATTTCGTGTTGTGATGATTCAGGTTATCCGGGGTTGAAGATCTACGCACCTTTTCTATTTCTGTTGGGATTCACAAAGCTAATTGGTTTTCAGCTTTACTTAGATCGGGATCGGGATTCAAGCTCATTCGTTTTATAGTTTTACTTACATTTAGATTGCTCGTTGCACATACTCCTCCTCACTTGGCTTTGTACTATCAGTAGTTTTATGATTATGCTTGTTGTACGTATGTAGAGTATATGATACTTTTGGTTTCTATATACTTTAACTACAGTGTTTTTAGCTGTTGATTGTAATGAAAATTACTCTATGTCGTATGTTCATGTGATTCTACTACTTGGTGCAAGAATTAAATAACTGAAATCTTGTGTTAGATGGGATAATCATGATACAGTTAAGCAATTCCTAATGAAGTCTAAATTAAAGGAAGTAAAGAGTGAGTTGTGGTATTTCGGAAAGGTTATTACTGAAACAGTCTCAGACACACCTACAGGGAGTGAATAGGTGTACTTTTTTAACTCTTAAATTTTAATGTTTAAATTCCGAAATAACATGAAATAAATTATAACAAGTGTTCGTTCGGTTGCAGTATTTTGGAATTGCATTGGAATTATGCAATTCCAAATATAATATTTGGATAAATCTTGAAATTCTAATGTAATTAGATTTCAGTCTCGAATCCAATTTGAATGTAAAATATTATAAATCTTAAATTAAATTAGATAATATAGATAGATTTAAGTATGTAAATATAGATATAAGACTATATATTTATATATGCATGTGTATATATGTATGTATGTATGTATGTATATATGCATGTGATATACATATGTGTGAGATTATGTATATGCATATTTATTTATATTTGTATATATATGTATACACTCATGTACCAATAAAAATAAAATAAAACCTAAATTATAAGTTTCTTTTTGACAATTAGTTGTCGTAACCCAGGGTGTCATCACACATTTTGCCGGGTTATGCTGTAACGCCTAAAAATTTCAGCACCTAAAATTCAAATCTAAAAATTTCAATTATTTAATTATCTATTTTATCAACAACAAAGTAGATTCATGTATATACATGAGTATATGTATACACTCATGTATATATATCATTGACACCCCTCACAAATAGCATATTCTCACATGAACCCTCTCGAATATCAATATTTCCACACGGACCTCCTTGCAATTGAATTTTGTCCCACAAAGACTCCTCTGTGTTTACATCGGTTGGATCTGCAGTTAGTGAAATGATATCAGCCACTAACCACTTCGTCAATACAGTCCATATTGAAATGACCTATATATCCTTTAACTTATATATCTATATATTTATACCTCCCCCCCATTCCAATTCGTGTCTTCTTCCTTTCGTTCTCTCTCTACTCAAGCTTCTTCAAATTTCCATCTGTCTCTCTAATCCTTTTTGAAGATGAAGAATTTGTGTTTATATGTATAATCATTGAAAAAAAAAGGGGTTAACTTCATTTACACCCTATAAGGTTTGTCTTATCTTAATTTGGATTTTCTCAGGTTTGCATATCTTCATTTACACCCCCTACTTTTCAATATTCTCATCACTTAGACCCCCTAAACGATGACATCAGACTGATTTTTTTTTAAAATTCCTAAATTACCCTCAATGTCTTATCCTTATTCTGTTTGGAAACAAGGATAGTGCTTTTATCAATTAGACCCCCTCCCACCATTTAATAATTTAATTTGTATTAAAATTTTAAAATATATATAAAATTTGAAAAAATATATATTAAAATTTGAAAAATATTATAAATTCGAAAATAAATATAAAATTAAAAAATATATATAAATTTTGAAATTATTTTTTTTTCAAAAAAACATATTAAATTTTGAAAATAAATATAAAAATCACAAAAAACATAAAAAAATTGAAACAAATATATAAATTTTTTAAAAAAAACATATAAAATTCAAAAATATATATTAAATTTCAAAAAAAATTATAAAATCGAAAATAAATATAAAATAAAAAATATATATAAATTTTGAATTTTTTTTTTAAAAACATATTAAATTCAAAACAAATATATAAAATTAAAAAAAAATCATATAAAATTCTAATAATATATATTAAATTTTGAAAATAATTATAAAATTCAAAAAAAATATAAAAAATTATAAAATTTGAAAATAAATATAAAATTCAAATATATATATATTAAATTTCAAAAAACAAATAAATTCGAAAATAAATATAAAATTAAAAAAACATTTTTTAACTCTCTCTTTCTCTCTCTCTCTCTCTCAGACGCACACACCACACACACATGCACACACACATATATATATAGATCTATACATATATATATACACACACACACATATATATATATATATATAGAAGTCCCCGTCAGCGCCGACCCCCTCCCACCACCGCTTCCCCGTCGGCGCCGCCCCCCTCCCACCACCACCTCCCCCCTTCCCCTATTTTCGACCGATGGGTCTATATATATATGTATAGATCTATATATGTGTGTGTATATATATATGTGTGTGCGTGTGTGTGTGTGTGTATGTGTGTCTGAGAGAGAGAGATAGAGAGGAGAGAGAGAGAATAAATATTGAATAAATGTTGGGGTGTTTGGTTTGAGAGTTAGATTGATTCTAAAGGGGTGTTTGGTTTAGGGTTTAAATTGATTTAAGGGTGTTTGGTATAAGGATATTTTAGACATTTCACACCATGAGAGGGTGTAAATGAAGATATGCAAATCTCAGAGGATCAAAGTGATGATAGGACAAACCTCAGGGGGTGTAAATGAAGTTAACCCAAAAAAAAATGAAACCCAGGTAAGAAAACAAAAAGAATTAAAGGGTTCAAAGGAAATGTGATTCATCTACGAATTATATGATTAAAGGGCACTATAATCAAAAGCATATAGTCCTGCCATTACAAGGGTTCTGCAAAGAGAATAAATGATTAATTCAAATGTATGAGCATATATATATATATATATATATATAAATGTTAAGCATTATAATGGTGATTTAAATCCAGAACAAGAGGGTGATAATTACGTTTAGGAAGTGATGAAGAAGAGATTGAGATCTGAAAAGGGAAGCTCCCACAGTCCCAATCTGTGTATGACGAGATTACAGGTTTGATTCCTGCTGAATGAAATGGAGACTACTTGTATCTCTCCCCCCTTCTCTCTCTCTATATATATACATATAGCAAACACCACAGGGAAGGAAAAGCTGAAGATTTTGGAGAAAGTGATGGGGATGATGATGTGTGATGTTAATTTTCAGAGGATCAAAACAAATGGAATATGGATGAATATAGATATATGTATATATGCATCTTCTTTCCACCCTATAATCAAAATCATTCCTGTCTTTATTACCTGCAAAAGGAATGACCCACGTTGAATTTGCCAGAATTTTACTTTGTCTATATATATATATATGTATCTATGTTGTATATATGGTGTAACTTCTAAGATAGTTTCATCTTTGTTTCTTTCATGGTATTGAAGACATTGTGGTGGGAACTGACTGGGTAGCACACAAAAAGCACCTTTATTAATTTTTTGAAAAAATATATTAAGGGGCAGGTAATTTCGGCCGTTGCTTCGGGAGGATGACAATATAGGGCGGGTGTGAAACATATTTGACCATATTTGTAATCGTTCTATTAATTTTTTTAAAATATCATACTCTTCACGAATTGCCTTTTTCTAATCCATATCGCACCATTAAAACTTTACTAAAGCCTTACCCACCCCATCTTATTAATGTCAAATTTTTTCAGTATCTGTTTCGAGTCAATAAACAAAATTATTAACTGTATAACATAAAAGATTATTCTCACCGACACCCCCTCAAAGAAATCCTAATTCCACACGGACCTCTCAATATTAAATATTCTCACACAATCTCCCTCTGACAGATGACCGTTAGGTTTACTGACTTTTTATTATGAAATTACTAATTTGCCCTTCGATATATATTTAAAAAAAGGGTAAATTGCAATAGTACTCCCTGAGATTTCACTTATTACATTAGGGTAATATATAAAGTGTGAAATTACCCATATGCCCAAAATATATATATATTACGAAAATATATATATATATTACAACAATATATATATATTTTACGAAAATATATATATATATATATATATATATATATATATATTAGAAAATATATATATATAATTTGAAAATTATATAAATTATAAAATTCAAAAATAATATATAAAATTTGAAAGAAATATTTAAAATTCAAAAAAATTATATAAAATCTGAAAAAGCAAAAAAAATATAAAATTCACTAAAAATTTGAAAAATTATATTAAAATCTGAAAATATATAAAAATTTAGAAAAAAAATATATAAAAAGGGGAAAAATATATAGATTCAAAAAAAATATTTAAATTTCAAAAACATACCTAAATTATAAAGAAATATTTAAAATTAAAAAAAAATTGTATTAAATTTTCAAAATATATATAAAATTCGAAAAAATATATTTTAAAATTTGAAAAATATTATAAATTCGAAAATAAATATAATATTAAAAATATATATAAATTTTGAAATTATTTTTTTTTCAAATAAACATATTAAATTTCGAAAATAAATATAAAAATCGCAAAAAACATAAAAATTTTGAAACAAATATATAAATTTTTTAAAAAAACATATAAAATTCAAAAATATATATTAAATTTTGAAAAAAATTATAAAATCGAAAATATATATAAAATAAAAAATATATATAAATTTTGATTTTTTTTTAAAAAGCATATTAAATTCAAGACAAATATATAAAATTAAAAAAAACCATAGAAAATTCAAATAATATATATTAAATTTCAAAAACAAATACTAAATTCGAAAATAAATATAAAATTAAAAAAATATTTAAAATTTATTTAATTTTTTTTCTCTCTCTCTCTCTCTCACACACACACACACACACACACATACACAAACACACAGACGCACATATATAGACAATTACACACACACATATATATATAGATCTCTACATATATATATATACACACACACACACACATATATATATATATATATATACGGGTATATGGGTATATATAGCAGCATATATATATATATGTATATATGGGTATGCAATATATAAAATCCCCATCTTCAATCTCTCTCCCAATTTCCCACTTCCAATCTCTCTCTATATTTAAATTAGGGTTAGGGTTTTGGGATGCCCAAATTGAAGAAGAAGAAGGATATGCAGGTCATTTTATATCATTTTGATGGAAAAATAGATAATTCATAGGGTGGTTAACGGCACAGTTTAAAGGCGTGGAGACGGAGGGGGTCTTTGTGGGACAAAATTAATTTTTGAGGGGGTCCAAGTGTGAATAGTGAATATTGAGGGATTTGTGTGGGATTAGGGTATCTTTGAGAGGATGTCAGTGGTATTTATCCTAACATAAATATAAATTCCTCTTGTCTAAGTAATTGGACATACAAACTAAAGTGAATTATAAAATAATATCAATCCCAAAATTTTAAATTTAAAAATTCAAATAGTGTCAATATAAGCCAACACTAGGTGTATGAATAAAAATTCAAAGAGAAACCTAAATATGAAGAAGTACATCATAACCAAATATATGAAAAGAAGTTAAAATATCACAATAAAAGTTTACTACTAATATTGCACTAAAAATTTAAAGAGTAACCTAAATATGAGGACTTAATATATACACTAGCAAATAAATAAGATAAATTTATATAAATGAGGTAAAGTGGAGCGGGGCGGGGCGGGTATCTATTAAAATCCGTACCTGCCCCATAACCCATGACGGATTCGATTTTTAATATCATACCCGCCTTTACGAAATTAAAAACACTCCCAAACCCTTCAATAAAGGGGCAGGGCTCCAAGGGACAGGTACAAATTGTCATCCCTATTCAGGAGGTCTGTGTTGGAATATTGATATTCGAGTCGTGTGAAAATACGTTATTTGTGAAGGGGTGTAAGTGGAATTTACCTTGTATATATAAGCGTGTGTATATATTTATATATACATATACATATATATATATATATATGTGTGTGTCTTTGTGAATATATATGTATGTTTGTAGTTGTAAAAAGTTAGTTGTTAGAAACAAAGTATTTATTGGGTTAAAAATTTGGAAAAATTTTGAAAATTCAAATTATGAAATTAGTGAATTTGGAATTAAATACAATTCTAATTCTAAAATATTTTGTTACATTCGAAATAATAGCTCCAATTCCAAATTCAAGGTGAAAACTTTAGAGAGAGTATGTTTAACTTGTCAAAACTTTAGTTGTTAATCGACTTGTCAAGTAAAACATAGGTTAGTAAGTGATTGGCAAAGTTTCTAGCCAATTGTCTATAATGCTTCTTATTGTACCAAAAACCCTAATTATGACATCACATATGTCTATGAATCCTCTAGCTCATACTACAATATAACAATAGTCACTAGATAGCTCAATAATGCTTGTTTTGTACCAAAATTACTAAAATTAAATTATTTCTTATGAATTCATTGAAGTGTATAGGTGAGTTTGGTTCTACTAAAGGCGACTTACCATTCTTTTGCTGTGTAGAGTAGTTTTAAATCCCAAGAGGTGTTGTAATGTATTGCAGGACAAAACTTACACACACACAAAAAAAAAAAAAAAAATACTGGAGGACATATACAAATAATAATGGTATGAGTAAAGAATAAAAACTCACTTTGTGACATGCCCTGTTTCTAACCTGGAAGAAGAATGATCACTGATTCGTCTCTAGCCAGTTTAAACGTTAAAGCTTTATTTTCACCTGTATTGCAAAATGAAAAATAAAAAACCAGGAAAAAAAAATGAAAAATTAATGATACAATAACCACTACTAATTTATAGACCATACCAAAAAAATAAAAACATCAAATAAAAATAAGTTTTCTCACATTACGGTCATGGATCCCTCTGGTTTGTGCGTGATGCAAATATGTTATTTGAAATAATCATGTGATTTCATAAGACTCTTAAAAGAGTTCAAGTAGCATTGGGTTCCAAATTAAAATATAGCATAAAAATTAAAAAACATAATGCTAATAAATACGAAATAAATATTGGTATTAAATCATGTAAACACTTATTTTACCGGACTCGTACAAAATTTATAACTATAATTTGATTTGGACTTCAAATATGATTCAAAAACTTCGAACAGAATTTAAACAATAAAAAATAAATAAAATAACATAATAAGAAGTCACAAAAAGAATATAATTATATCACAAATAAGTAATTACTTTAATAAAATTAAGTAATAGAAAATTACTAAAACACAAACACTATTTTTATAGGACTCTTAAGATTTTAAGTGCAATTGGGTTTGGAGTTAAACTATACTTTTAATAATTAAAAAAAATGTAAAAATATAAAAATAAACAATGAAATAGAGGTAGAAAGAGTATAGAGAATTCTCATATTATAATAGAATTAAAAAAATAAAAAATTCCACCTGTTTACAACCACAAATTGCCACTGATTTTGATGGTATCTTGACTGGCATAAAACAATATTGATGTTCTCGAAAGAGCTCCTAAGTCTTCATATTTAACCACTTATTTACAACTATTCTCCACAAAACTATAATCTCCAATAAATCACTTCTTATATCTTTCAATTCACCATAAAAAATCAAAGCTCCTGATGGAAGAGCTCTATCGAAAACACACACACACATATATATATATATGTTTTAGAGAGTAATACAAATTTTTTTTAATAAGGATAAATTTTAATAAGGGTAAATGCGATTGTTTCAAAATTACCTAGTAATTTCAGTATAACACAATAACAAAAAGAGCATGTGAAATATAGAAATACGATAAGAAAATTGCTCCAAAGCAGCAAACCTTATATAATTAACTGTTCTATTTTATCTTATGCACTTCCTCACAACAAATAGTATTTGGTACATGCAAACATCGAAACATATTTAGTTTTAAATTACAATGTTGCCATATAATAGCAAATAAATTTACTAGACAATGTGTTTAAACAAAATCAAACGACTTCTATAGCTGCTCCATCAGGAAGTTTGTTTCGAAGCTTATAGGCACGCTTTCTTGCTATTTCTTTCTCTGGTGTTTCCGTGAACTCCGATGGAGTTCCTATTTTAATTGGATCCCGAGTATCAAAAGTAATCTTCTCAAGCATGACCGCTCTCTTAATTAAATAAAGAGCAAGCTCAACATCATTCGCACGCCCAACAAACCCAATCAATTCTACCTCCTTAAGGGACCAATTCGGTCGAGCTTTAACCTTTTTCCGTTTTCCTTTCGCAAAGAATATCCTCCAATTCAACTGTAACAAGGAGGAATGAAGTCATAAGGTACTTTAAGAAACATTTAGCATACTAAAACAAAAACCATCAAGTCATCATTGCTTAGGGAAAGTGCGAATCATGACATTGCTAGACTCTACAAAATTGTAGCAACTATTATTATGACATGTTTTTTGGTTTGTTGTCTTCTATAATAGCACTATTAGGAAAAAGAAAAGACTTTTTGGTTTGTTGTGAAAAGTTAGTTGTTAGAGACAAAGTATTTATAATAACCGAAAAGTTAACACACTTCCGGATACCAATATTATCGACTGCAAGACCACTTGACAAACACGAAAATAAAGCACTCCGGAAACATGGAACATGTTACACAGCCATGTCAAAATTCTCTGCTAACAGATATTAAATCAATGTAACAACAACAGAATGACATGTATTCATTTCCAAAATACTAGAACAATCAAGCTAAAGACAGTAAGAGCATTTTTTGGATCATTGGTAATATCATAATTTGGCATAGCCATAAAGAAACAACTACCTGGACAAATGAAAATCTTCTAAGATGAAGTCCAAATGAATCAAATTTTCAATTAAAAAAGTCAATTATGAAAGCTAAAAAACACATAGTTCCGAATGCATGTTGCAAAGGAAGAATCAAATTTTCAATTAAAACGAAAGCAATAAAACTCATAGTTTCAAACATGTTGTAAAGGAAGACTTATTACCTCCAACACAAATTTATGTAAGAAAGGACATGCCTCTATCAGGGGCACAAAAACGAGAAGGCTTTGGTCATCAAATGCACAAACATTCAACGTCAGTTGCTTGAGCTTATTAAATATAGGAAATTTTGCAAACTCCAAACCATTCTATATAAACCAAAGAAAAAATAGATCAGCACAGATTGATAAATATGTCAAAAAAGAAAAAAATAAAATGAGGGGGGGGGGGGGGGGGGACTCACCTCATAGAGTAAGGGCGGCATCCCCAATGTAAGGCTCTCTAGTTGAGAAAGATAACTAGAAATCCCAACAAAATTATGAATCAGATATTGGCAATAATCACCCTCGATAAACAATTCCGTAGGCGTCTGGTCATTCTTGAACGGGAAGTCTATTGTTTGTCCGTAGTACTTAAATGACGCGATATTCAACGCAAAAATCTCAATACTTTCCACCTCGAAACAGTAACATATCTCCAAACGCTTCAATTTGTGTAACAAGTGAGGGACTTTCAGATTTATGAGAGAACTAGATTTTTCCACACATACTTGTTCCAAAAATGGACAGTGAGTAAAGATGGACTCAAGCAATTGTCCACTTACATTCACGCTTACCATCCGGAGATTGGTTAGGAAGTTGAAAGTAGATCCAAGAGACAGTGAAGACAGATTATAATTCTCACTCATATCCCAACAATCTGACAAATCTAACTCAAGCTTTTTAACTTTCTTTTGTAAAGCAAAGTGAATCCAATGGTCAATGTCATATTTACAGCTATTGTCAAGTTCAAATATGACTTTGAATTCATCGATAGCTGGACCACGGTAGGATTTCAATACTTGATTTACCCATCTCAAATATAAACGCCTTTCCACCTCAAGTTCCTCAAATTTCTTTTCTTCCGATAGAATTTCATTTCGAACATGTAACGCATCAAAATTCAAACTAGGAATGCAACTCCACCTATACCTCCATCCCTTTGATAGCACACTAGTTTTTACAGCTTCTTTTATCGTTAATAATGACAAGATTGAACCCATGACATCATCAGGGAGTGCACTAATGCGATCCACCATATACAACCCTTCTTTCTCGACCTTCTCACTATTGTAAAACAAAACAAAGCAAAAAAAACAAAAATAATTAATAAAAGGATACATTGATGGTAAATCTTAATAACCTTTTTGGTGGGATAACAGTGATGTTAATCCTTTGATACTAAGAATATGGATCTTATTTGTTACTAGACTTCATGGTACTGTGAAAAATTTTCCACAATAATAACCTTTTTGGTGCTGTTTTTTTTTTTTTCATCCTTACAATTAAGCATATGGATCTTATTTGTTACTAGACTTCATGGTACTGTGAACAATTTCCACAATAAAAGCAATATTAATTCAAAGGGATCTACCAAGTTTAAGAAAAGTATAAATCTAATTCAGCAGAAATTGCTACAACTAGTGCTTAATCTCAAGCCTTCAAGACAAGTCACTCTAAACTTAATTTTCATTAGAAAATTTAAAATAAAAAAGAAGAAGAAGATAGATAGAGAGAGAGAGAGTATGAAAAAATTCTCTATTGATCAGTGTGAATATACAAAAACTATTATGCCTAATGGGATATCAAATATGAAATAAGTGCATAAATTCCTATTATATGAACTAATCATCTATGTCCATAAATTCATATTATATGAACTGATGATCCATGTACATAAATTGCGATGCAAAAGTACCATAGTAGTGCTCAATCTTTGTTACAAAAATAGTTCATATAATAAGGAAAACTGTTCATGCAATAAAACATAAAGAGATACATACACACAGGTATAAAGATGGTACCTTGCGTTTGAGAGGGGTATTGATTTCTCCATTGGATTTGATTTTGCACTTTTTTGCAAAATTTAAGAGATGGGTTCGGTTCTTCTGTTGAAATTTGAAGAAAGGTTTGATTTTTATTTAGGTAAGAGATTCGAAGAAAATCAAATAGCTAATTAGGGGTTATACGAAAGACATAGGTTTCCTATCCTAGATTTCACATATATACGTATATATATTATATACTAATAAAAATCACGTGCGCATATATATCAATTACAGAAAATCTTGACTCCATATTAATTGACCATCAAAATAATATTTTTTAAGAGAGATAATTATTAAAAAATATAATTAAAATATAATTTTATTTTCAAATTTTAAAATAATTCACTAACTTAGATTCTATTTGGACCAATTAAAGAATAGTGACTCCATATTAATTTACCATCAAAATATTATTTTTTAGGAGAAATAATTATTAATATCAAAAGAGAGTGTTTGTTTTGTATTTTAATTTATATAACTTGTTTATAATTCTACTTTCTATAATTTTTAGGATAAGCTCGAATAATATAATTATTATCCTATCTGTATCTATATATCATTAGACAAAAAAACTTTTGTAAGTCTATTTGAACCAAAACACCACTCCTATTATTCCATGTAAAGTCATTCATAAGATGAAATATATCCAATCGGTTAACTTACCGTCAAATTCATTACTAAAATAGGGGAAATATTATTTTTTTAATAAATAATATTATTATATTTTTTTATTGTATCTGTAGTACATTGTTTTCTCTCATTAATACCGTTTGTGTCATCAATATCACACTCTTTGTAGAAAGTTTCGAAAGTTTCTACTAAAATAGTGTTGAAACATTGATGGTTACTTAATTTGTTTGCTCTTTAAGTTTTTTTTTTCATTATTATATTTTTACAAATTACATTAGACTTAGAGTATACGGAGCCTATATATTCCTAACATGTGTGTTTGATGAGTCATTTAGTAGCAAAGGTTTATAAGCTCAAATTCTTAAACACACAAATATTTAAGTATTGTTTATAATTCACCTTTATATTTAGAAAATTTTGATTATTTAATTATATCAAAATCAGATTAGCTTATGGAATGTTGTAAACGTAAAACAAAAAATTAGAACTCCAAATAGGACTCCTATATAAATTAAAAGACAAAAAAAAAACACTCTATTTTTATATCAATAATTATCTCTCCTAAAAAAATAGTATTTTGATGGTGAATTAATATGGAGTCGGTATTTTTTAATTGGTCCAAATAGAATCCAAGTTAGCGATGACAAAAAAAAAAAAAAATCTCTTTTTATATCAATAATTATCACTCCTAAAAAATAGTATTTTGATGGTGAATTAATATGGAGTCAGTATTTTTTAATTGGTCCAAATTAGTGAATTAATTAATATGGAGTCGGTATTTTTTAATTGGTCCAAATATAATCTAAGTTGGTGAATTATTTTAAATTTTGGAGATATAATTATACTTTAATTACAATTTTAATACTGAAATACTGAAACACTTCACACTTTTAATAGTAGTATAGATAGATATGTGTGTGTGAGAGAAATAAAAAAATTACAAAAACCTCCCTGATGCTTTTTTTTATTCTATATATCTTTTTATTTAAATAAAATTATCTTATTCAATAAACATGACTCGTGAAAGATCAAGTGAAGGATGAGAACGAATCATGCATAAACTCAAAAATACAAATTTTTAATGCAGTCATATCAAGGCTGTCAGAATAGGGATTCTAGGTAGAATCGTTTCGGGGTCCGTAGAATCGGAATCGTAAAATCGTAAGATTCTAGCAACTCGTATTTATTTTTTTAAAAAAATATTAATAATTAAATATTTAATTTAAAAATCTAAATCATATTAGAATTTTCAAAATTTTCTAATACATTGCCCCTTTAAATATTTTTTCATAAATCTAGGCCATATATTGGGATTTTTGACTAAATCATAAAGCTTTTGGGCATTTCATATGAAGGGCGAAACCGTCAAATCATTATAAAAATGTAGTAGAATCGTAGTAAAATCGTAGCAGATGTTAGCTTTGATGACTCATTTCCTCAAGAATTGAGAAGAGAATTGGAGCAAAAGAAGTCAAAAGCAAGAATTGCGGTGAAGAACCACCAAGTACTCGGTAAAGTTCTCACCGAGTACTCGGTAAGTACGCAGACGTGCACACTGATATGTATCAAATATTAGTCATTTTGACTCCTTAACTCACTATTGTTACGTTCTTTCATTCCATTATTTGGTATTTTGATTGCATTTGCATGTTATGACATGTTTCAGGAGTTTAATGAAGAAATAAAGTTAATTTCGGTGAATTAACTAAAGAGTATGTTCTTTTTATCCAAGAGGAGAGTCAAAGAGGCAGTCCAAGACAAAAATGGCTCCCGGAGGGCAAAAATGACATTTTCAGAAGCCGTCATCTCCAGTAAAAAGTATCGTGGGTTCGAGACAGACGTTTTGGTGCATTTACGGAGAAAAGTGATTTTCCACAAAATACCTATGCTTTTGCCTACGCTTCCATTTTCAAAAAGCGGCTAGAAAACACATTTCTACGCTTAAAGTGTAGGTGCAACAACTTTTTAGTGATTTTTCGTGGATTTTTCCTGTTTCACCCCCGACTTAATCTACTCCTAATACATGCATATACACTTATATATATGAGAATTTAGGGTTTGCATGAGTTTTAATGTGAAAAGACTGAAAAAGGTCTCTCTATGCCATTGCCTATATATACAAAACCATACATCAGAGAGAAGGTTCATAGTGTGAAGTTGGAGAGTTCAGACGTGAGTTTTTGGAGGCTATTCATTCATTCGGATTTGCTGCTATAGAGATCCATATTCAAACTTAGAGATCCGAAGAAGAAGACTATGGAGAACCTTTCTACATCAACAATGCAGTCACTATCTTTCATGGCTAACTAACTCGGTATCTAGGATTTTCTACCAAAACCCTAGCCAAGTAATGTAGTTCTTTCATTATTTTTAATTGTAAATAGGGGAAATTGTTAACCATATTGTGATGATTGTAGTATTTAAGAGACCGTACTAATTTTCAATATAAAAATATATGTTTATTCTAGATTCTTGTCTTAGATAGAATGAATATATAGTTTTGCACAATTATGATTATTCACTATGGGCTGGAACTCGGATGCTTAATCATGGTTTTCTACACAATGGTGGTAATGAAACTTGAAACCCTAGGTTGACACAGGTCGTGCCTTGGCGATTTAATATAGACATGCTTTAGTTTATTTTCATGCATTAGGAGTAGATTAGAGTAGCATAATTGGTATGTACTAGTTAGGTCAGTCATGAGACGGGTTGTCGCGATTCGATTGATGGTATTCCTTTTTGGGGTCGTATTTAGTAATTTGTGGTACGACCTAATTCACAGTTATGGATCGTCCTCTTACAATTAATACATTGATGAACTATATTATGTGGTTAGTGGTGGAGTGATGAAAACCCTAGTTTTCTCTCTTATCTGAATCACAACCAATTTAATTTGTTTTCTAAATAATTGTTAGTTAAAATAGATAATTTGGTCTTTGACCACCCAAATGAACCATCTTTCAGAAAATATAATTCAGTGTTTTTAAATTATTAAAGCGAACAATCTCAGTCTCTATGGGATCGATATCCCTTACTCAAGCCGTTTGCTATTCTATAATTGATATGTGCGCTTGCGTAGGGTAAAACCTAGAGTCATTAAGGTGTTGTTTTAATCGCATATTTTTATACACCTGACGTCACATCAAGTTTTTGGCGCCATTGTCGGGGACTAAACATTGTTCAATAGCTTTAGTAATTTATTTGCATTGCGTTATTGTAACTGTAGCTAAAGTAAGATTTTTGTGTGATTGATAGATACTCTGAAAAGTGTGAAAGGGAAGATCAGAACTTCTAAAGTTGTGTTTGGAACTTTTGTGAGTTTTAGTTACCTAGATTTTTGCATATTAATTCTTGCTTTAATTTCTGTAATTTAGAATTAGTTAAGTTAGATTAGATTTTATTTTAGAAAATTTCAAAAATAAAAATAAAAATAAAAATTTATAAGTGTTTGAGTAGTTTATGATCGAAAGACCGACCCGTTTTAATTTAAGCACTGCATTAATCGAGTACGATCCTCAGATCAAAAAGACTCTCCATCGCTTACGTTGATCTATTGAAAATCGTCATCGTCAACAAGAAGAAGTAATGGGCGACCACAGACCCGCCCCGCCGAGGGCACCAGAGACATTATTGAAGGGATATTACGCACCTGATGCGTATGACTCCTATGCAGATTTTCCAGAAGAAGAAGGAGCGAAACACTTCGAGATCAAGACAAGCATCATCAATATGTTTTCAAAAATTTCAGGCCTTAGGATAGAGGATCCATATCAGCACATCAACGATTTCTTAGAAGTCACATCCACTGTTATGTGTGATAATCTCTTCAAAAATGACTTGCGAGTGAGATTATTCCCTTGGTCATTAAAAGAGAGAGCTAAAAGATGGTACATCAAAGTAGCTAAAGAAATAAAAATTGATTGGGAAGCCCTTAAGAAGGAATTCATTGAAAAACACTATCCAATAGGAAAAACCTCAGAAGCACAAGATGTAATCAAAAGCTTCAGGCAATTGTCTGGCGAACATTTTCATGATGCATGGGAAAGATATAATAAAATTTTGTATAAATTCCCCCATCATAGGTTTTTTTACCAAGATATTGCTAAAACTTTTTACATAGGACTTGGTGAAACTCATAAGACCTTGGTAGACGCGGCCACACAGGGTCAGTTTACTTTAAAGCCAGCTGAAGAACTTTTGGATACATTTGATAATATTAGTGAAAACACAATCCAATACCAATTTGAGTTGAGGTCTAGAGGTGGACAACATGATAGGAGATTCGAAAAATCTTATGTTATGGATCATGATGATGTGAGAAATACCATGGCATTGTTTGGAGAGAGATTGAAGAGAATTGATAAATACCTTCAGCGAAATCATTCCCCTCCTAGAGCGACATATGAAGTCGAAGCTGAGTATTCCCAAATTGAGTATCAAGAGATAATGGTTGTTGATGCCAACGCATCGTGGAACTATTCCAATAATGTTACTTTCTCCAATTCATACACCTCCAATGTTAGAAATCACCCACTTCTGTCTTATAAATCTTCCACTAAAATTCCAACAAGGGCAATCATACACTCAACAACCAAGGTTCACATAAAGACAACAGTCATAAAGCCAATAACCAAGGTATACTGAAAGACAGCAATCATATGGCCAACAATCAAGGTTTCAACAGAGTCAACAATCATTTGACTCCCAACTGATAATCATGGCTAGAAATTCTTAGTCCAACTACCAACCAAGAACATCTAATAATTCCCAAGCCCTCCAACCATTCAATAACAACCAAGCCTTACAGCCTTCCAATAATTCACAAGCTCTACAACCATTTAATAATTCCCAAGACCTTCAGCCATTCAATAACAATCAGGCTGTGCAACCCTATAACTACCAAGCCCAGCCACTAAGAAGCCAAACTCCTCCACCCGGTTTCCAGACTAGTCGGTTAGAGTAGGTCATAATGGACATTCATAACAAGTTAAGCATTCATATTCAATCTTTAGCATAACTGCACATGCAGATGGACCAAATGGCTAATGAGAGGAATGTGAGACAGCTAGGAAAACTGCCAAGTTAGCCAATAGTTAACCCTTTGCTAATAATCCTTATGAGTTTATTCAAGCAATCACGACTCTAAGAAGTGAGAAGGAAGTGGAGAATCGAGTTGAGGCAAAGCATGAAAAAAGGTTGCAAAGAATAAGGGAAGCAGAACAAGAAAAGAGGAAGGAAGTTAAAGAAGGGCAGATGAAGGAAGCTACAAAGAAAGAGGCTGAAAGAATGCAGAAAGACCAACCATCGGTGGAGGACAATGTTGATGAGACATTACTTGAAGGGCCAGAAAGAGCGCATTATGAGGAGGCAGTGCCATTTCCTCAACGTCTTAGAGAGCTGGCAAAGTACGGAAAGATGAAAGAATCTGATATGTTAAATACATTCCGACAAATCAAGATCAATTTACCTTTTTTAGATGCAATCACCCAAATACTGCCTTATGCTAAGCTTTTCAAGGATCTTTGTACCCAGAAGCGGAAAAGTAAATGAAAGAATCCAATGAAAATATTCTTGACTGAGCAAGTGAGTTCATTGTTTTTAAGCGATACTCCACCTAAGAGGAAAGATCCCGATGCTCCCACTATTCCATGTGTCATTGGTGACCAGGAAACTGGTAAAGCTCTTTTTTATCTAGGTGCAAGTATTAACTTACTTCCTTATTCAGTCTACCAACAGCTAGGGTTGGGTGAGCTTAGTCCCACATCGGTTGTACTGCAATTCGTCGAATAGGCTTTTTGTGGATTTATTGACAAATTAAAATTAATTGCGGAAAAGTCAATTTTAATCCAATTTCTCTATCAAGATAAATCATGTAAAGATTAATCTAAGTGCAGAAATTAAATCAATAGAGATACATGATATTTTTACGTGGAAAACCTTGGAAAGACTCCCAAGTAAAAATCACGGATACGCTCGGGTATCAATGCACTATGAATCAGAGAATTTGTACAGACTCTATGAAAATAGTACTTATAACCGATGTAATCTGTTGTTCTTCACTCGACATCTGAAAGTCTAGATTCACTCGCGTTCCATGAAGCTCTCGCTCCACTCTGCTCCGTACTCTGACAACTCTATTTCTCAACAGATCAAATAACCACGAAGTTTCTCGTTCCGATCTCCGCACTCAGACGACTCCGTTTCACAAACGGATCAACGCAACCAAGTTGCAATCAGCGGTGCGTATATTTTTCAGAATCTATATAATTCAATCGTGTATAAGATCGTCGATGTAAAAACACAATAGAATCAACTCCAAAACAAGAGATAACTAGAAGAATCACTCAATGATATTTTCTCTCTATATATCAATATCTCTGTAGAAGAATATGAATGATAAAATACTGCAGAGATCTCTAAAAAACGTAGCATCCTTTCTTGTAGGACTTGGTATTTATAGACCATGCTGAGGAGAAACCCTAACCTTACCCTTTTGTGTAATTTCACACTCAACTGAGACAAACCCTTCAATATAATGTATAATATGTGATATATACGTTCTTATAGGTGTTTGGGTCGAACTCAAGGTCATCCGGGTCAACACGGATCAATTCAAGTCAAAATAGAATTTATACCCGATTCTGAAATTTCCAGTTTTTTCCTGCAGGACACCTCTCACTCTTTTGATCATATCTGGAGCTACACATATTGGATGAAGACGTGTAATATATCGTTGGAAATTTGGCTTCAAGTTCTTGATGATAGGCTCAATAATAATCTCATTCAGACCTTCTTTGACTGAGATATGAGCTTCCGAAGTTGACTGAAAATCTTGCTGAAATCACAGTTTCCTTTTTGTACTAGGATTCCTCCCTTATTCAATCCTCTTATAATTGGGAATGAATCTAGTCAACTTTAGTGTATATATCCTTTATACATGTTCTAGGATATATAGGAGTGTAACACAAGTCATAATAGGTCACAATACGTAACAATTTTTCATTGCAAACATATCACTAAACCATCCTGCCGCAACTACTCTTGAAACGTAGCATACCTAAGCTTGAAGCGTAGGTCCTCTACGCTTGAAGTGTAGCCTCCAAGCGTAACCCCAAGTGTATAAAAACACTTTCCAATCACTTTTTGAAACTGAAAGCGTAGGTTCAAGTATAAATTCTTCATGAAAACCATTTTTCTGCGTAACTGTGCCAAAATGACCATCTTGACTCCCCGAGACTTTTTGCTTGAATTGAAGCTTCGGGAAATGTTGTTTTTGCCCATGTTGCCGTTTTATCAATACATTCATTTTTACACTTCACTTGTATTCTTCACTACTTCAATGCTTGATTTTTCCTTTGTCAAAGCTTGTAGTTGTCGTTGAAACCAATACAACCTATCTAACACTCAACATGGTTATTGTCTAGAACATGTCATATATAAACAATTACAATAAATGTTCTTACAACCATGATACTTGGATGATATGGTGGTGATATCTCAACTTCTTCCACATCAATCTTTTTACTTAAAATGGCTCGCAGCTGATCCCTGGTGATATAGATTTCATTCTCTAATGACTCTGTTTGCACATGGGGCACCTCTCGTGAAGCTGTTGGTGTTGCGGTTTTCGATGGAGCTCGATTTTCAGTTCGTGGTACTTTTGAGCTTAGTGTTACTACCTGAAAGGCTTCCATCATGGCGAGAAGAGCCTTTTGAGTCTCCTGGATGTTGAGCAAGGCTTGTAGCAAAAATGGTGGCAATTCTGGTGATTTTGGTGTTGGATCTTCCACCAAAGGAACCTCTGTCTGTGCATCTCTTGCGGTTGCACGACGACACTACTTTTGTTCTGGCGGAGCTGGTTCAGCTTCTTAAACTGGCTCCTCTTCTTGTTCCTCAGTTTGCTCGGCATACTGGGTAGGTGGACGTCCTCTTCGGCGAGTTTTGCGAGGATTAGCTTGTGCAAATGACATTTCCTCCCCCCCCCCCCCAACAGAGTCGCCTTAATATTGGGTTCAGATTTAATATGATTTGAAAATAGTATCTACACACTCTAATACTCGCTAAAAAGGATATCTTTATTGAATGCCTTTGATGATTACAGAATTATAGACAGAGAAGGGAAGAGAAGAACAATTACATAGCAAAACATCTAGGAATCACTCTTTTTCTCGCTAGGAATTTCTCCCTCTAAGTCTCTGAAAAATTCCCTTTTAAAATGAGTCCCTGGCCTCTTATTTATAGGCACTGGTTCAGGCATAAGTTATTGTCACGTCAGCATGATCATCCGTGAAATCGATCCGCGGGTGACCTCTATAATTTACCTATGTCGCGGTCTTCAATTCGCGATATTACCAATCCGCAACCTTACCATCCCGCGATATCGGGAGGTTACTTCTCGCGGATTCTTTTATTTGATGTCATAATTTCCTGGGTCATGTCATTTATGCATATTTTTTATTTACATGACTCTGAGCATTATTTGACGCATTCCAAGTACTTTATTTTGAGTGATCTTGATGAATGAGGTCACGACCCACCATTCACCATCTCAAAATATTTCTCTAGGTCAGTTAAATAGTACTCCCTATGTGATAAGCTCATAGAGTCACGAGGTTGACTTTTGGCTATGACCCCCTTTGTCAGCCCTCAACGATTGCCTCTTTGTAGAGCTTTATCGCATATCCAATCTCCTCTAGAGATACCCTGTTGGCCTTTTTCCAATTTTCCCTTGCTAGACCCCTAGATTAGCGGATTATATCAACGCGAATCCCCCTTTACACACTGATCATTGATAGAATTGATTGATTGGGTGAAAAGTCGTCAAGTGGGAGATTGTTAGCTTAGATGACTCATTTCCTCAAGGATTGAGAAGAGAATTGGAGAAAAAGAAGTCAAAAGCAAGAATTGTGGTGAAGAACCTCCGAGTACTCAGTGGAGTTCTCACCGAGTACTCGGTAAATACGCAGACGTGCGTACTTGCGCATTAAAGGAAAAAATGGCAGAGGCTTGAGCGAACTTGCGCGGCCATTGCGTAGCCACCGAGTACTCGGTAGCCCAGTTTCGGGAATTAAATGTTTTGACCTAAATTGACTCCTATTCTAATTGGTTTGGGATACCAATTGACTTGTCCTCCACCTCAGCCTCTCCTATAAATACATGGGTTATTCCTATTGTATTGTGTGACACAGAAAAGACATAGAAACACAAGATCTGATACAGATTGAGATTCTTCTTGGTGAGAGTTAGGAATAATATATGCTTATATTATTTTCGGTAATACAAGCGTGAGTATACACTGTGTGTGTGCATGTGTATGATCTATAGATCATCCCCTTGTAATCCTCTCATTGATTATAATAAAACGGTGTTCTCCGTGGACGTAGGCCGATATGGCTGAATCACGTATATATCTCTGTGTCGATTGTTTTTGGTGTGTACTTGTGTACGATTTCTGATTTGCAGGTACACACGATTTCGAATCAAGGAGTTGGAATCCTTAAAGTATTCTTGGGCGGGTGTAAAAACTCTAACAGCAAAATCCTAAGATTTTATCAGGTAGAATCGGGATTCTGACAACCTTGATTCATACATTAATATTGATACATGACAATATATCAAAATTGGAGAATGGATTTCCATGGCTCGAAAAACAAATCCACAACACACATACAATTTAATCAAAACAAAACAAACAAATTGCCGAATCATATCATTTAATTTCTTAGATCAGAATTCACAGGTTGAGTCCCAATACAACGTTGGAACATCCAAGAATATATGAAATATGAAGAATAAGCAGACTAGGACTAATATTATACTAGAGTACGTGGTCCTTTTGGGCTTGACCATTGAGTGAATCAAACAACAAGAGCAAAGCACAATTGGGAATCAACTCTGAAGGACCAAATATGCAACACCATGTCTTTGCGCAGCCCATTCCTTACGACAAGAGAGTACCAACCAGTGGTGAAGGCGTAATTGGGGCTACTAACTATTTTGGCGCCAGTTTTCTTGTCAGTTTTGGGCATATCCCACTTCTTTATTTTCAATGTACCTTCTTCTCCACCAGACGGTTCGATCACGCGCACTTCGATTCCGCCCAAGCGACCGGAGGCTCCTCCTTGCTTTGTGTAGAGTGTATCAGTCTCTTGTGGGTTGAGAAATTCATGAGTCTTCACCCTTGAGAATGGGATCAACAAACGATTTTGCGATTTTTCGATGTCGGTCTGGGTAAGCTCCTTCTTTCCCACATACATTGCCTCCGAACCCTTCAGTTCTCGGATTCGATTCTTGAAATTTTCTGGCAAAACCTCTGCTTTTGCTACTACTGGTCGCAGAGGAAGAGGAAGAGGCAGAGGAGGAAGCAGATGAGGCAAAACCTCTGATTCTTGTTCGATTTGGCGGGAAAGAGAGTCAAGTGTTGAACAATGTTGGCGATGAAGCTGTATTGGGAATTCAAGACCGTTGCATAAATAAGCAGTGCAATAAAACTTGTAGGTTCTTGTGGACCTCATGGTTTTGCCTTCAATTTGATGATCAAGAATTCGACATTGTCTCAATAAATCCTCCTCCGCCATCAAGTTCCCAAAACGTGGATATGCAACAGCATGCTTCTTCATCTTCTTCTTCCTCACTGCAATCACCATTGTGGAAGTCTGTATGTGGGTTGTCATCACTTGGGAGGGACTGTATGTATATGTGTGTGTATATGTATGATTACTTGGGTCGACGGAGGGTGGGTGTATATATATATATATAGGTATTAGGGTTTTTGGTTTTCATAGGGTTACTTTGTAGTCAAGTAAATATGACCGTTAGTTAAGTTGCGCGTAAACTGATCGGATTACGAAATATATATATGACAGCTAGTGTATTTAAGGAAGTAAGATGTCTAAGTAGTGCGAAACTCGGTGCGTATCTTTATGTGATTCTGTACATGTGATTACGTTGCAACTCCCATATATATATATATAATGCGCTATACATACCAATTTTGATGTTTAGAGTTGATTCAAGCATAGTATAACTCAGATGCTAGAGTACTAAACCCAACCGAATTAGTAACCAAATAGGAGATGTTCTATTTTTTTATATTAATGCCAAAGAAAAATTCCATACCAATTAATTTCCACATATTTTACATTTTTATTTTGTTTTATTTTAATGTTTGTAAAGGAAAAAAATGAATACAAAAAAATGTGTGAAACAAATTGTAATTTAAGAGCCAAACTAATACTGAATCTTTCTCTAATATATGGACATTCAATATCGTTAATTAGGAAATATTTAATTAACCAAAGAAATAAAATAGGAATTTCTGAAAGGAATTCTTATAAAAATAATTTTTGTAAACTTCTTCTATTGAATTTAGAAATAGAAGGAAGCAGTATAGATGAAAACAAAAGACTCGGTAATAAAGAAGTATAATTGATACAGAATTTATTCATTCTAAATATAGCTATTACAATTAGGAGTCGTAAATTACAATAGAGTTGGAAAGTAAAACATGATATAGATTTTAAGAGAAAGGAATTCTGTATGTGGGTTGTCATCACTTGGGAGAAACTGTATGTATATATATATATATATGATCACTTGGGAGGGAGGGTGGGTATCTATATGTGATTTTCAAGATTAAAAATAGTGTTAATTTCAGTAAACCCCTATACTATTAAAAATATCGTTCATAAATGAACTAAGATGTCTACACTTTATCCTAACGGGTGCGTATCTATATGTGATTTTCAAGATTAAAAATTAAAAACATAAATATTAAAAAATAAAAAAAACGAATCACTTTCTCCTACTCTCAAGCACCATGACTCTTAAGAGGAGTGTTTAATTACAATTGCGTTTGGAATTAAAACATGGGTAATTTACACATAACTCCTGAGGTTTCAGGATTTAATCACTAAATCCCCTGCTGTTCGCCAAATCCTTGACATTTCAGATTTTAATCAAATATTCCCTCTAGCCAATTTTTATGTCAAAATGACTTAAATACCCCTCACATAAATTACAATTTTACCTCACTTTTTTAGACATATTATACTTTCCCCCTCTTGTTTGGATAATTACATTTTCCCCCCTCTATAAAATATATATATATATATAATTCAAAAAAAATATTTAAAATTTGAACAAATATATAAAATTTGAAAAAATATATATAATTCGAAAATATATATATATAATTCGAAACAAATATATAAATTTTGAAATATATATATAAAATTCGTAAACTATATATTAAATTTTGAAAAAATATATAAATTTTGAAATATATATAATTCAAAACAAATATATAAATTTTGAAGAACATATATAAATTTACCCCCCATAAAAATAGAAAGGAAAGAAAAAGAAAATGATGATGCTAGTATTCAAGAAGAGACAAGCAATTAGCCCACCATCTTACCCTATCCCACTTTTTCTTGTCCAACTTTCACACATTTACCTCATTTTCCTTTAATTTTTTGTTCATTTAAAATAATACAATAAAAAATAAAGATTTAAGTACACAACATAACATGGTTTCCCATTCAACCTCATGTGCCTGGTCTAAACCATACACTCTGTCACGTGCCACTCATGTGGTGACATAAAAAAAAAAAATTCATTTTTTGAAATATATATAATTTTTTTCAAATTTATATATATATTTTGAATTATATATATATTTCAAATTTTATATATTTGTTTTGAATTTTATATATATTTTTTGAAATTTATATATTTTTTCGAAATTTAATATTTTTTTTGAATTTATATATTTTTTTCGAATTTTATATAGTTTTTCTAATTTTATATTTTTTTTTTCAAATTTTATATATTTGTTTTGAATTTTAATATATATTTCAAAATTTATATATTTTTTCTAATTTTATATATATATTTCAAAATTTATATAATTTTCAAAATTTAATATATTGTTTATGAATTATATATTTATATATATTTTTTGAATTATATATTTTTTTTTTGAATTTAAATATATTTTTTGAATTTTATATATAATATTTTTTTTATAGATGGGGAAAGTGTAATTATCCAAACAAGAGGGGGGAAGTGCAATATGTTTAAACAAGAGGGGTGAAACTATAATTTATGTGAGGAGCATTTAAGTCATTTTGACATGAAAATTGGCTGGAGGTGGGTATTTGATTAAAATATAAAATGTCAGGAGATTTGGCAAACGAAATGGGATTTGGTGATAAATCCTGAAACCTCTGGAGGTTTTATGTAAATTATCCTTAAAACATAGTACACAAATAAAAAGAATTGTATAATATAAGATTAAAATTGGACTGTTGTGATTGAGTTTAATTACAATTAGTTTATTGTTAAAATATGATATAAAAAATTATACTATAAGAATTACAATTAAATAAAAATCGTGTTCTAGTTTAGAGTTCAAGTAAAGTTGGGTTCACAAAATAAAATATAATATAAAAATTAACTACAAAAGTTTAAAAAACAATACACTCAAATTTGTACACTTTTAATAAGAGTTAAATATCAATCGCCTTTCATTGTTATTTCAGATAAAAATTTCATCATGATTGTTTCAAGTCAAGGCTTCTTTTTTTTGTTTTGTTTTTTACGGTGGATTTTTGGTTTCCATTTATTCTTATTTGATCCTAGGGTATACCCCTAGTATTATGTAGGCTTTGGGCCTTTTTTAAATATATATCTTTATCATTCAAAAAAACAAAAAAATCAATTGCCTAATAAACCACTAATACCAGACCCTTAATCTCCAATGATTGGTTAAGGGTGAGCCTCTTATTGGCTCGTATGCCCATTTGAGAATGTGTATTTTCGGGTTTTCATCATTATGTTATTTATTTGTAATTTCTTCCTTCTATTTTAGAATTGCAATTTTTTTGGTACTTTCATTGCTCCTAAATCTTTTCACACCAAATTTCAAATATTAAATATAACACCAACCATATATCAAAATTTGCTTCACATGACATTATAATCTAACTCACAAGTTTGAACTAGCAAGCAAATCATTTTCAATATACCAACTCAAACAGATTCAAGTTGTTACGAACAAAGCATGACTCTCCTCTAAAGGTTCAACTGCAATGGCATACAAAAATATTCCATTCAAACATTGAATTATCAGGGTCCTAACTCCCAAAGCTAACACCAGCTGTGGAAAACAAGTAATCCCCATACCAAAATGACCTAATTGAAGAAATAATTTTAGCTCAGTACCAAGTACTTTATGATATCAAAATACTTAAATACAAAGGGAAAAAAATGAAGTAATCCTATATACAACCAGGTATGTGAGTCATGGCCCTGTTTGGAATGGCTTTTCAAACGTTATTTTTGGCTTCCTGAAGGGAAAAACTGCTTTGAACGGTGTTTGACAAAATTTTTAGAAGAGCTTCCGGGCCTTGGAAGAACGTTTTAAAAAAGTTGGGGATACCAGCTTCTCAAAACAGCTTCTGCTCATCTTTTTCTTCTGCAGAAAGCCAAAAACAAAAGCTATGCCAAACAGGGTTTTACACTGTTCCTCCAACTATAACCTGGTATCTTAGCCAAGCCTTTTTCCTGCACAACCTTACTCAAACTCTTGTCATCATCCCACCTCCCAACAGATGCATATAAATTGGCAAGAAGAGTACATTAACCAGTTGAATTAGGCTCCAACTCGAAGCAATGCTTAGCTGAAGTCTCTCCCAGTTCGACATTTTTATGCAAACTGCAAGAGAGAAGCAATGCTCCCCAAACACCAGCATGAGGCTTCATCGGCATACTCTTTATTAACTCGTGTGCTTCTTCCAACCGTCCTGCCCTGCCTAGAAGATCGACCATGATTCCATAATGATTGGCGTAGGCGCAAGTCCATCTCTCCTCATGGAATTAAAGCATTTGTAGCATTCTTCAACCAACCCAACATGGTTATAAGCAGTCAATATCCCTGTGAACGTAACTAAATTTGGGAACCAAGTACTTAATGATACCTTAACAAGAACTTAATGATATTGAACAACAGAAGAAAGTAGAATCCAAGTATATACCAGTTCTTGAAGAAAATGGACAGCAGCCTCATCCACACCAGATCGAAGATGGAGTTGAGAATCACGAAAGGATGTGAACAACACCCCTGCAAATACTGTCGTTACTCTACTGCCAGATAAGTACACAGAGCTAGCAAGGTAGAGCTTATTCAGAGCAAAAGATCGAATTTTTCAATTGGTGAGAGATGCAATTTATTAGTGAAGCTACTTCTGAAGCAATGTGAGATCAACAAAGACTTTGTATTTAACACCAGAATCAAATAAACAAATGGGAATCTTCTAAGGGGTCGTTTACCAAGTTCCATTCCACCATTAATTGTTGCATGTCAATCAAATAGAATAAAATTCAGGAAATATAAGACTAAACATACAGGCAATGAGAGGTTAATATTTTCAAATGCAAGAGCAAACACAATGTTGCCATATAATATCGCAACATGCATCTCCCGAATTTAAGACAGCATATAGAACATCTGCATTGGTTTTGAAACAATAGTTGTTCATAGTTAGCTACAGTTTGCTATCTGATTTTTGAAAAATACAATTAAAACAGCTAGAAACGATATAAATGGAAGGATGAAATCGAATAATCTGGTTATAGCAGACAAATTTTTGCAATATCAATTCATAATGTCCTTGCAGATTATCTAGTTTTTGTTCGCTGCATTACTGACAAATACAGTTTATGTAGAACAAAACCTATGCTAGCGCACATGGGCACAAAATAGAGCAATTCAGGGTAAAAGTAAGATTCATGTCCACAATCTAGAGATCCTTCCCACTTGGGATAAAGAACAGTTCTTGTAACAACCCAAAGATAAAGTTGTTGCTTACAGTCAAGTTAAAAATATTCAGACCTCTGAATAACAGCTACCCAATTTCTGAACCTCCAAACCCAAGATCAAACAATAATTCTTAAAACTCTTATAGAACGTTTATAATGTAAGCTTGATGGACATAAATGGATGGATTTACCTTATCACATTCCTCATAAAAAAGGTACTTCCAGTGAGCCCTGGCATGAGTTTGAATCTGAAGCAACTTATGCAAACAAGGACAAACGAGAGATTAAGGGCTGTTGGCGTGAAAGAAATTACGAATTTGGGAACCAAACAATCAAATAAAAGAGTTCTGATAAAAAAAATTGTACCTGGTGGGACGCAGATCGATCTCTAGTCGAAATAAATACAGGAAAATGCTGTTCATGGGGAAAAACAAAAAAAAAATGGGCAGTTATATTCTGGTTATGTGCAGACCAAATTGTGCAACATCTTCAATTCATAATTTTCTTGTAGATTGTCTAGTGCTAACTAGATATTCTCCACTCCATTGGATATTTCACCAATCAGTTCTTCACAAGCTCTCATAACCTATAAATACTGTAGGATAAAATCTATGCATGCACACATGGGAACAAAATAGAGAATGTAGTGTAAACGTAAAATTCATATCCACACTCCACATCCTTCCCACTTGTCATAAAGAACATTTCATCTGATGACACTACAAGAAATCGTAGTAATCCTCGAAACGTTATTTCTCTTAGGCATTGCATCTTGTGGGGGTTCGCCGATTTTAAATGATGTGAAGATAGTTTCTACACAAGTTCGTCAGCCAAAACCACAGTATTGATGCTCTTATTACTTTTGACTTTCTTTTACAGAGAAAAATGAAAGAGAAATGAAGGAAAAGACCATGAGTACAAGCAATTGAAATATTTTCTCTCTCTCTAGGAATTTCTCTCCCCCAAAAGTCCCCCTACAAATGAACCCTCGCACCTCTATTTATAGGCGCGACCGCTCAGTAATCCTCGCGGCTTGTATTGCCACGTCAGCACTAGTCTCGCGACGTGGTTCAATCATCCTCGCGGATTCCATTGCCACGTCAGCACCTGTCTCGCGACATGATTCCTGCGTACTTAATCCGTGATATAAATACCTTGTACAGTATTATTCTACGCCCGCGATTACGGAAAACGGATTCGCGTACTCTTATGCGTAATTAATACCGCACACCATAAATACCTTTTGCACAATATTATCTCGCGCACTTAACTTCGCGAAACGGATTCGCGTTATCCTATGCGCGGATTTATACAGTGCACCATAAATACCTGGCACAGTGTCATCTTGCTTTTGATTACGCGAAACGGATTCGCGTAATCTCATGCATAGGTCATGCTGTGCGACATGCCCCGTGATCCGTGCCTATTTCATCGCGGATCTGATTTATCCTTAGCCAAGGATGCCGTTATAGCTTTGTCGGGTTATGACCAATCATGCATGTCTTGGTCATGTCCCTGAATACTATCGGCCTCTCTAGGGTACTCTTTGCTTAGGATTGCGTAAATAAGGTCGCGACCCACTATTTACTCATCCCCAGCATTTCCCCTAGATTCCGAGTAGTACTCTCTTCGCGAGCAGCATATAGGGTTATGAGTTTCTGATGCGAGCTATAAAACACATCAGCCTCTCATACCTCCCTCTGTGTAATGCAAGCTCTCGCGTAAAACCTATATTTGGGCTATTTCCCCAAGTAATCAATTATTTGGGCCAATCTCCCAAATGATCTTTTACTTGGGCCGGTTTCCCCAAATATACCAAACCTGGGCCATATCCCAGATAAATAAAGGTTGGGCCATATCCCAGATAAATAAGGTTTGCGGATCAACTTTTTCGCGAATTACCACCTTTACATTTTTTCCCCATTGCGCTTTGATACTTAGCCAAGTATTAAATCGCAATAACCTGTGACCTTGCAAATGACAGTGTCATATCTTGTTGTTTGAGGGTTGTCTTTCCCCTTGCCGATTCTTCGCTCTCTATTTTTATGGGTGAAGCATGTTTTCCGTCTTTCGCGACTATTATTTTCAATCTGCGACCCTTCTTCATCTCGCGACTATCATTTCTAATCCGCGATACTTCCTTATTTGCTTTGATGTTTTTCAGTCAAACTTATGTATGTACGGATTTCGCTTTTAACCATATCCTTGCTGCTTTTTCCAATAAGTCCATTTTTTCAGATTCGCGACTCTTTTTTAAGCGCTTGGCCAGGCGACCTTTCGCCTTCCTCACGCATTTAATGCGCCTCTTCGGTTTTCGCGCCCATCACTTATATATTTCTGTCATGTCATTTTTGTTCCGTCACTTATATTTTCCCCCAGAGCACTGTGTTTTTCTTTCATTTTGCACTCGTTTCTCATAACCTATTCCTTCTTCGCGCACACCCCCCTTTCATTTTCAAAGCTTATTCACAAGTTTACTCCACCATGACAAAAACTTCTACACCAAAACTTCTTGCACCTCCTTCCGGGATTGCTCCCTCTGTTCCTAATGTTTCAGAGTGGAAGAAAGCTCCTTTCTTAAACTCTCAAGACATATTCTGGGATTCCGCGAGAGATTTTACTTGCCCTTCTATTTCGAGTCCGCCTCTTACCCTGGATCCTGATAATGAAGCAAAAACTGCTTTTATTCCTCCACTCTCTATTCCACGCCTTCTTGTGGAGAGGGGTGACACACCCTTTTCCTTCATTGAGTATGAGGGACATGTTGCCCCCATCAGTGACTGGAAGATGTGGTCTAGTCACATTCTTACTCAAGACCGTCATCGCGCCACCTTGGCCAAGGCTGGCATTCTTGAGTCCATAGAGTTGTTTTCGGACTTCTATGTCCGTTGTGATGTGGATGCGTTGACAACTTTGATCTCGCGCTGGAGCACATTTTCCCATACCTTTGTTGCTTCTTGGGGGGAGTTCACTCCTACCATTGAAGATGTGGTGGTCCTATTTCGGCTACCTGTACTCGATTCGCGCCCTATCAAGGCGCCTCTAGTTGAGGATGAAGACAAGAAGATTCTTAATCAACTTCGCGATTGTGGCAAATATGCCTGCAAGCGAGGAAGCTGGTTTGATAAGGGCGTACTTCTTCCTGAACAAGCCATATCCAGTCGCCCGAAGTTGTCCTATGCTGCCTGGTGCCACCACTTCTTTCGCGAGTATTCTCCGCGAAAACCAGCTCCAGGAGATGATCGCGAATCAGTCCCAGGTCCTCAATTTAATGGGCCTTTGGAACTCGCGGGGTTTCTCGCCTATTGGCTAGATCGTTACATATTTCAAGGCAAGCCAGAGGACGGTCCCAGTCGCATGGTGTTCCTTCTAGCAGGCATGCTTTCGCGAGGTGTGCGAATTGCCTTGGCCCCACTTTTCCTTGGCACCCTGTATTCGCAGCTGGACACCCTTGCGAATGATTTCGCACGCTCATTAGGTAGGTATGATATCAGTACTCATATTTCAGCTACATTTCTTACCCTTTTTCTTTTCGAGCGCTTCCCAAATTATGCTCCCATTCCTTCTTCCCTTTCTCCTCACTCTTTGGAAACCACCGTACCTGTTCTTTCAAAGTCGCGGGCAACCCGCTGGACTTCTCTCTCATCTTCAAAAACCTTTTCTTTATTCATTGATATATTTTCTGAATTTTCCTGGCGTCCATACGCCACCTCTTTGGAAGGTTTCTACTCTCCTGATTTTTATCCCAGGGAAGAGATAGTATCATATGATATAGCAGTAGATGATCATCTCGTTTTTGCAGCTATTACCCACAAGTGCCACATCCCTGTTTTCAGTGAGACCTTTGATACCGTCACACCCTATAACCCCTCCCGCGTAGCAAGACAATTAGGCTTTGATCAGGCTATTCCCCCTCCACTTCCTCTATACCGCGAGGATAACTTTGACAGGTGCTTCATTGCCTATCGGGAGTCAATTGAGAGAAGTGTTCGTATATTTTCTACCGTTATTTTTATTCAGCCTGGCACTCGCAGAGGTGGAGTAACTGCAGCCTATCATGAATTCTGGAAAGAACAACTTGTGTTATTTCAAAGTTTTATGGCTGAAGCTCCCCTTGTTCCTATTCCCGCTTCGATCTTTATTGGAGATCCGTCTTTAAAGCTTCGCAAGGCTAGAGCCAAGATTACTCCCAAATATCATGCTCAACCTTCATAACCTCAAAAACCCAAAACAGCGACTCGCAAGCGGTCTCATCGCGAGGAGATCCCTCTCGCGGTACCACCAAATCGCGAAGAACCTATCGCGAGGCGTCTGGTAAATATCTAAGTCTCCTCTCCTTTTTCAATACGTTATGTATTTTCTTATGTTGTTACTAACTCTTCTGTTCTTCTTACAGCGTTCCAGTGCCCAAGCTATACGTACTACCAGCGTCTCGACTGATTCATTGGACCAAGTTCCCTTATCGATTAGACTTAAAAATCTTTCCGATGCAGCGATACTGGACGATGTTCCCCTTGCGAAGAGAAAAAGGAAACTTACCAAGGTCTCGCAGACTGTTGCAGTAGTTGATTTTTCTAGCTCAGAGGAGGCCCCTTTGGTGCGAAAACATAAATCTTCGTCTGTCATTCCACCTCCTGGTGCTTCCAACCTTACCTCAGAAGAGGCATCCCTGGCCGAAAGGCGGCGACTTGCCTTGGAGAAATTAAAGAACAAAAAGAAGGCTGATGCGACCTCATCGTTGCTTGACACTGTTGCTCGTGTGGTCGAGGAGATTAGGGCGGGAGATGAGGCAGAGGAGACAGAAGTCGCCAGTATACTCTCCGATTTACCCAGGACAGCGCTTTCCCAGAGTAAGCTTCAAACTTTTTCTTTAATCACCTATTTCCAGTTACTGATTCATCATTTTTAATACTTCTCTTTTATCTTTGTTTTAGGTTCTCGCGAGACCTCATCCCCGCGTGCTCCAGCCTCTCCGAGAGGTGGCCTCCATTCTGTCGCATCATCATCTGATGATGAGGACCATCTCACCATCAACTCATTATTCGGCCAGCCTACTCTTGAAGAGGAAACAGATGATGATACTCCCTATTCATCTCGTGATAGTGTTATATCCGCGACCTCCACTCCAGAGGTAGATCGCGAAGTATCCTCAGATCGCGAGATTGAAGTGACCACAGCTTCTCGCGAGGCCTCGCCCAAGCTGCCTTCCATCCCAGTTTCCCCAAAGGTCGTTGATGATAGAGCAAAGGACCCAGATTTTGATGATAGGCATTTGCAGCCTCTTCGTGGTGATCTTGCATCTGAGGTTGCTGCAGCCTTCGCAGATCATCCTAGTATTGAGAGATCCATATTTGGCACCCCTCTCCCAGAAGTTGAGGGAGGCGAGGGAGGTACCTTCGCGTTTTTTCCTTTGTTCCTCTATTTTTCTTTTTTTTTTAATGTCAAATCGTGATTTTAACATGTCTTTTCTCCTTCCCCCTTTTTTTTTTTTAGGTATAAACTCCGAAGCTCAAGATATGATTGATGAGCTACTTCATGATACTCGGGGGATTTCTGAGGGTCAGACATTGTTTCCTCCAGGTTCTCCTACTGAGACCCATATAGAGGTACCTCGATCTCCTTCTCGCAACATTGTATCAGAGCCTCGTGATCTTGCTCGCGTGATTGCCACAGATCCTCGCGACCAGGTCTCTCACGAACAAGCTTCTGCTTCTCGCGCTCCTCCCCGGGTTCCTGATTATGACACTACCTCCTTAGTGCCAGTACCTTGGCATCAGTGGTTCTGCTATCCCCGCGACATACCAGTGCTAAATCTGATAGAGGCAGCTCATCCGGAGACTTTTACTCACATGGAAGTTCATGAGCCACTCTTGCAGACAGTCCACCTCCAGCTTGTTGCAGATGTGTTCAGGACCCTTTCGGAGACTGCCATTCAGGATCTCGTCCCAGATACTCTGCCAAGATGCCATGCTCGCATAAAGGACTGGAAAAAGATTAGGATGAATGTTTCTTGGTGGGAGACCCGTCTGACTGTCATTCAGAGACTCTATGATCATTATCTTGTCGAGTTGAGGGGAGTCGAGGCTCTTCAAAGAAAACGGGCAGAAATTGCAGAGACCTGTAGACAGTTAGCACTGCTCGAGGAGGATGAGAAGAAACTACAGGATTCAGCTAAACATCTTGAGCAGGCCCGTTTCTATTTAGAGGAGCATGAAGGTTTCAAGTTATCAGATCCCATTACTCGGGATCTTTTCTAGTTCATCACTTGTATATATATTCTTGTATTTTGCTATATATCCTTGTATTTTGATAGAAATATTGACATACTTTTATATACATGGGATGTTTTGTTTGATTTTCCTTGTCCTTGTTTGAAACTTTATGCTTGATACAATTTAATCCATTTTACATTCAAAGGTCCAGTCCTCTCACGTGTGACTTCATGCTCCATTCTGTAATACCCACTGCTACTTTCACTTATAATCACATACGGCCCTTCCCACTTAGCTTCAAATTTTCTTAGCCTTTGTCCCCTCATGATTGCCGGTACCACTTTCAACACTCTGTCTCCCTCCTTGAACCATCTGAACCGTACCCTTTTATTGTAGCTCCTTGCCTGTTTCTTATTGTACTCCTTCTGATTTGCAAAAGCTTCAGCCCTCATTTCATCCAATCCTTCTATCTCCAATAGCCTGTCCTCCAAACTGCTGTTGCATACTAGCCTTTTAGCAGTCAACTCCAATTCTGCAGGTAGTACAGCCTCTACTCCGTATACCAGTGCATAAGGGGTCATGTTTGTCGCGGTTCGATGTGCCCATAGTGCTATTGGAAGTTCTTCTGCCCATTTCTTCTGATTATCATGCACCATTCTGGACAAGATTCGAATCAATGCTTTATTGGAGGCTTCAGCCTGTCCATTTCCTTTCGGATAGTAAGGCGTGGACTTGTGATGAATGACTGAGTATCTCCCTAACAAATCTGCGACCTTACTATTGATAAAAGGAGTTCCGTTATCAGATAGTATCACTTTTGGTATCCCAAATCGACAGATGATGTTTTCTTTTATGAATCGCACCACATTGTCTGTGGTCGTTCTTCGTAATGGGATAGCTTCTACCCATTTTGTGAATAACTCAGTTGCTACTAAAACCCATGCATGTCCCTGAGCCTGCGGCGTGATTGGTCCAATTATATCCAGCGCCCAAGTATGGAAAGGCCAGGGGGTTGCTAAGCTGTGCAATTCAGTTCCCGGAGCATGAATAAGATCCCCATGTACCTGACAGACATGACATTTCCTGACAAAATCACTGCAGTCCCTTTCCATTGTTGGCCAGTAATACCCAGATGATAGAAACTGTTGGAACATTTTTCTAGGGCCTTGGTGACCAAACAAATGAACCTGTTTTAATATTTCCCCTGCTTCTTCTTCGCTTACACACTTCATCAATTTTCCTTCAAAGCTTTTGCGAAACAATTTTTCCTCTTGTAAGACAAATCGCGAGGCCAATTTTCTGAACCGCGGTTGATCTTTTTCCGGCAAAATCCCATTCTTCAAATAGTGCACATATTTGTCCCGCCAGTCTATTAAGTCTGCTATATTGCCTTCACTCGCGGATGGATATGCATTACAGTTTTGACAGCTACTTTGTAACTTTACTGCCTCATCCATCATACTTGGCCAAAAGAAGCCTTCTCTCTGCAAAACTCGATAGAGACTGACGTCCGTTTGACCGCATATTTTCCTGTGAGCTTTCTGGAGCAGTTCCTTTATCTCGTCTATTGCTATACATCTAGCCAAAATTCCTCCGGCGGCCCTGTAATATAACACGCCTTTTATGAGTTGGTACTCCCGTCTCAAGGCATTGTTATCGTTCTTTAGTAGAGCATGTACTATCTGTGCCCTCCAATCATATTCTTTATACTCCTCTGATTCCTCTCCGTTACTGATCACTGAGTCAGTTCTTCGTACTACTTGTACAGAAGACTTCATTCCTTGGAAATTTATTCGCGAACCCAATGTCGCCAGTGCATCGGATCGTCGGTTGTTTTCTCGCGGCTCGTGTGTAAAACTCACAGTCTCAAAGTCTTCTATCATCTGTCGAATAAGGGTTCTATAGGACACCAGATGAGGTTCCTTGACAGCATACTCCTCTCTAATCTGCTTAATGACCAACTTGGAATCTCCTTTAACGTGAAGTATTCTTGCCCCCAACCTTTGAGCCATTATTAACCCTAGCGTCAGTCCTTCATACTCAGCAATGTTATTGGTACAAGGAAAGTCAAGCTTGTAGGCCATGACTAATTCCTCTTTTGTTTCTTTATTCCTCAGTACGAAACCAGTTCCCCCTCCTTTTTCAGTAGATGAACCATCAAACTCTAAAGTGAACTCCGCGCTCTGTGCCATGCTTGCCATTCCTATCTCCTCCACCATAGGCTCAGCCCCTCCTGGAAATAATGCCAGTAAGTCTGACAAGGCTTGGCTTTTTACTGCTTTTGGTCTAGAACATGTGATCTCATATTCAGATAGCGCTAATAACCACCGAGCAGTTCTTCCACTGAGTATGGGCTTCGTGAGCAAATATCGTATGGGGTCACTTTTCGTGATTAGCTCTAATGGATGTGCCAACAAATAGTGTCTAAACTTCTGGGCTGCGAATACTAAAGCGAGACAGTGTTTTTCCAATGATGAGTACCGCGACTCTGGTCCTTTGAGTACCCGACTGATATAATAAACCGGTTTTTCTTCTCCTTCATGCTCTTGGGCCAATAGAGCTCCCACGGATTTGTTGGTGGAAGTGAGATACATTATCAATGGTTTTCCTGTTTCGGGCGCTACCATTGTTTTTGGTGATGCCAAAATCTTTTTGATTTTCTCAAAAGCCTCCTGCTGTTCTTCTCCCCAGCTATATACGGATTTTTCTTTCAACAACGGCATGAGTGGGTGAGTTACCTCTGCCAGTGCTGGGATAAATCTCCTCAGGTAAGATATCTTTCCCATAAAAGTTTTCAACATTTTGCGAGTTGCAGGTGGAGCCATTTCTAATACAGCCTTAGCCTTTGTCGGGTCCATATCAATGCCATGCCGATGTACGACACACCCCAAGAATTTTCCTTCTGGTACTCCAAAGGCACATTTGAGAGGATTCATTCTTAAATTATATTCGCGACATCGTTGTAGTACCTTTCGCAAATCTCCCACATGATCCTGTATGGCTCTGGATTTCACTACCAAATCATCGACATAGTCCTCCACAGTTTTATGCATTAGATCATGGAATATGGCTGTCATCGCGCGCTGATACGTGGCCCCAGCATTTTTAAGCCCAAACGGCATGACCGTATAGTGAAAATTCCCCATTGGGGTGCGAAAAGCAGTTTTCTCAGCATCTTCCGGCGCCATTTTAATCTGATTGTACCCACTGAACCCGTCCATTAATGAGAAAATCTCGTGTCCTGAGGTTGCATCCACCATGGTGTCAATGTTGGGAAGAGGGAAATCATCTTTTGGGCAAGCCTTATTGAGATCGCGATAATCTACACATACGCGTATCTGTCCAGTCTTCTTCTTTACAGGCACAATGTTCGCGAGCCACGTAGGATGCTGAGTTGGCTTGATGAATCCTGCTTTCAGCAGTTTCTCTACTTCTGCCTTAATTTGCACCTCTAAATCGGGATGAAATATTCGTTGCTTTTGTTTCTTTGGTTCTGAAGCGGGATTCACATAAAGACGGTGGCTTACCAATCCAACATCGAGTCCCGGCATTTGATTATAGTCCCAAGCAAATACATCTCGAAATTCTTTGAGCAATTCTATCAGAGCATTCTTAGTATCTGTAGGCAACATATTGCTTATGAAGGTAGGTCACGGATCTGTACCGTCGCCTATGTCCACTTCGCACAACCCATGCTCTGTTCGCGGATCCGCTTTCAGTACCTTAGGGTCGGCTTCAAATTTTCTTTGTATGGCTTTATCTTTCTCGGGGTCAGTGCCAACATTGCAAGCTTCTGACCCCCAATCCCGTCATAATTTATACACCACTCGTCCATCAGGCTTTTTGACCCGTGACCAGCTTACCTCTTTGAGCCTCCGTTTAATTGCACTAGTATTTTCTAGTTCATTCCATTTTGGTAACGGTGTAGAAAAAACGCCGGGCCCATTTTCCTCACTGTATTCTGAGAAGTAGACTGCATCTGCAAAATGGGCTTCTGACGCGCAGAAAGGACTTTTGGATGCTTTTACAGTCATTATTCCTTTTCCCCAATTGGCTTTCATCACTTGATGATAGGATGACGGCACTACGCCATATGCATGCAGCCACGGTCTTCCTAGCAACAATTGATATGAGGGTTCCCCTTTGATGATATGAAATTTGGTGGGCCCCCTGATCTTCCCAATTTTGAGGTCCAATGTTGCGAATCCCATAGTGACCTGCTGATCTCCATTAAAATCAGTAACTGCAATAGTATGATTCACGAACTTTTCTTCGGGAAAATTGATCATTCACAAAGTGGCTAGTGGGATCAAATTGACTGACGCTCCCCCATCCAAGAAAGCTCGTTTCATCTCTCGACCGTTTATAATGGCTGGTACATACAGAGGCCGATTATGGGGAAAAGGTACTTGTCTGTCCTCTTCAGAAAATGTGATCTTACTGGAGGTCTTCTCGTGCTGCGGAATCTCAATAGTATGATTGAGTGCGGCAACTGTTTGTTCTTTCAAGAATTCCTTCACATGTTCCTGTATTGGGAGCTCATTGAAGAAGACATCTATCTTAGCATTCTCCCTTGCTTCACATACTAGCGGGCAATTACACCTGATGACATCGGCCATATCCTCAGTATGGTCTCTGGCGGTCACCACAGCTGCATGTGCAGGGAAAGGCTCATGAACTACATTCTTCGCTACTTCCAAGTCTCCTGATGCTATTTTTCGATGCACCAAACTTCGAAACGCCCAACAGCCCATCAACGAATGCCGAACACTCCTGTGAAAGGGGCAGTAGTTATTCTTCATCCTTTCCTCTCTTGACGGCACCCTTTGCACTGGAGGTAGAGTTATGACATGATCTGCGACCCATTGATTTAGCAAAGCAATTGCCTCTTTTTCACTGAAAGGTAAAGGGGGTGGTTCAGATCTCCCATCGCGCTCTTCCCTGGGTTTTCCATTCTGCGTAGCTGCTACCATCGGTATCCGCCTAGTACTGATATTTGGTCGCGTCGGGGGAGCCAAAACTTCTCCCAATCTTCGGGCATTATCAACAAGTGCAGAAAAAGTTTTGACTTCATGATTGACCAGATGCACTCTGTATTCCCGCAGCATTCCTTCTATACAAATTTTGATCAATTGTAGTTCGGAAATTGGTTCATGACATTGCAAAGCAGTCTCGCGAAATCTCCGGACATAAGCTGCCGCCTCCTCCCCAAAGCGTTGTCTTTGCCTTGTGAGCGAAATCATTGAGACCTCCTCATCAGCTTGAAAGAATTTGGTGTAGAATCTGAGCACCATATCCGTCCAGCTGGTCACTGAAGCCGAAGCGAGACTAGTATACCAGGTATATGCTGTTCCAGTTAAAGACTTGGAGAATTCTCTGAGTTTTAAATATTCATTGTTTCTATGTGGTCCCAGAGCGTCCGCGAACCTGGCTATGTGCTCTTTTGCATTTCCCCTTTTGCCATCGAATTGATGAAAGATCGGTGCCCCATAGTTTTCCGGATATGGCAAGGCCATGATACTAGGATGGTATGGCGGGGCAATTTCCACTTCTTCTGTTTCAGATTTTTCATTCAGGATAGCTCGCAGTTGTTCCTTAGTGATGTATGACTCTTTCTCCAAGGGCTCAACTCTTACTGTTTCGCGAAGAGGCTCTTGTGTTGAGTCCTCCGGAAAAGCCTGATTATTCATCCTTGGTGACTCAATATTCAACGGTGGAACACGCGAGGCCTCCATGAAGTGAAGTATGGCCTTTTGTGTTTCCTGGATGTTGAGAAGAGTTTGCAGTAGAACTGTTGGCAATTCTGTCGAATTATGTACTGGTTCTACCATCGGAGGGCTTTCTGCCTGATTCGCACCAATATTTGCGCAACGACGTTGTCTTCGTGCCGGTTGGACTGGTTCCCCTCCTTGTGTCTGTGCTGCTGTTTCCTCTTCCATTTGTTCAGTATGTCGGGTTGATGGTCGTCCTCTCCGCCGAGGTTGACGAGGCTCCACTTGTGCAGAAGACATCTTTTCACCAGCGGAGTCGCCTTTAATGTGGGGGTTCGCCGATTTTAAATGATGTGAAGATAGTTTCTACACAAGTTCGTCAGCCAAAACCACAGTATTGATGCTCTTATTACTTTTGACTTTCTTTTACAGAGAAAAATGAAAGAGAAATGAAGGAAAAGACCATGAGTACAAGCAATTGAAATATTTTCTCTCTCTCTAGGAATTTCTCTCCCCCAAAAGTCCCCCTACAAATGAACCCTCGCACCTCTATTTATAGGCGCGACCGCTCAGTAATCCTCGCGGCTTGTATTGCCACGTCAGCACTAGTCTCGCGACGTGGTTCAATCATCCTCGCGGATTCCATTGCCACGTCAGCACCTGTCTCGCGACATGGTTCCTGCGTACTTAATCCGTGATATAAATACCTTGTACAGTATTATTCTACGCCCGCGATTACGGAAAACGGATTCGCGTACTCTTATGCGTAATTAATACCGCACACCATAAATACCTTTTGCACAATATCATCTCGCGCACTTAACTTCGCGAAACGGATTCGCGTTATCCTATGCGCGGATTTATACAGTGCACCATAAATACCTGGCACAGTGTCATCTTGTTTTTGATTACGCGAAACGGATTCGCGTAATCTCATGCATAGGTCATGCTGTGCGACATGCCCCGTGATTCGCGCCTATTTCATCGCGGATCTGATTTATCCTTAGCCAAGGATGCCGTTATAGCTTTGCCGGGTTATGACCAATCATGCATGTCTTGGTCATGTCCCTGAATACTATCGGCCTCTCTAGGGTACTCTTTGCTTAGGATTGCGTAAATAAGGTCGCGACCCACTATTTATTCATCCCCAGCATTTCCCCTAGATTCCGAGTAGTACTCCCTTCGCGAGCAGCATATAGGGTTATGAGTTTCTGATGCGAGCTATAAAACACATCAGCCTCTCATACCTCCCTCTGTGTAATGCAAGCTCTCGCATAAAACCTATATTTGGACTATTTCCCCAAGTAATCAATTATTTGGGCCAATCTCCCAAATGATCTTTTACTTGGGCCGGTTTCCCCAAATATACCAAACCTGGGCCATATCCCAGATAAATAAAGGTTGGGCCATATCCCAGATAAATAAAGGTTGGGCCATATCCCAGATAAATAAGGTTTGCGGATCAACTTTTTCGCGAATTACCACATTTACACATCTAAAAAAAACTCCGTGCCAATTCTATCTTCCCATATTCCACATACCCACCAACCATTGCATTCATGGTAAATGTGTGGTCCATGTCCCCTGCTCTCCCATACCCAGAACCATCGAATTTCACTAAATAACATCCTTCACCCGCATTTCATCAAACACACCACGAGCCATAGCTAAATCCCCAGACTTCAAGTATCAAATTCCACACAACCACATTCTTCACATCCATTTCATCAAATGAACTAATTGAAGAAATAATTTTAGCTCTGTACCAAGTATTTTATGATATCAAAATACTTAAATACAAGACAAAAAAAAAAAAAATTAATCGTATATACAACCAGTTATGTGAGTCAACTCTGTTCCCTCCAACTACAACCAGGTATCTTAACCAATCCCTTTTCCTCCACCTCCTTTCTCAAACTCTTAGCATCATCCCACCTCCCAACAGATGCATAGATATTGGCAAGAAGAGTACAATAACCCGTTGAATCAGGCTCCAACTCGAAGCAATGCTTAGCTGCAATCTCTCCCAGTTGGACATTTTTATGCGAACTGCAAGAGAGAAGCAATGCTCCCCAAACACCAGCATGAGGCTTCATCGGCATACTCTTTATTAACTTGTATGCTTCTTCCAACCGTCCTGCCCTGCCTAGAAGATCAACCATGATTCCATAATGATCGGCTGTAGGCACAAGTCCGTGTCTCCTCATGGAATTAAAGCATTTGTAGCCTTCTTCAACCAATCCCACATGGTTATAAGCAGTCAATATTCCCGTGAACGTAACTAAATTTGGGTATATTTGGGCAACCATCATGTCCTCAAACAATTTGATGGCATTGTTTGCCCTGCCATTTATGCCACACCCCAATATCATTGCAGTATAAGCAACCAAATCTTTCTTTTTCAAGCCATGGAAAAGCTCATGTGCTTTGTCAATGCTTCCACACTTTGCATACAAGTCGATAAAAGCAGTAGTCAAATGATCATCCATTCCGATTCCTAATTGATTCATATATGATTCAACCCAAGCCCCCATACTCAAATCTCCTAATTGAGAACACGCAGATATAACACTAGCCAACGTCATTTTATCCGGCTGAATATTGGGAAGCATTTCATTGAATAGCTGAAGAGCCTCCTTTGGTTGGCTATTTTGCGCAAAGCAAGCTATCATGGCATTATACAAGAGCAGATCCTTCTCACCCACCTGATCAAAGAGCTCCCGAGCGGACTCAACATCCCCACATTTCGAGTAACCAGAAATCATAGTAATCCTCGAAACAGAATTTCTCCGAGGCATTGCATCGAAAAAACTCCGTGCCAATTCTATCTTCCCACATTCCACATACCCGCCAATCATTGCATTCCAGGAAGCCGGATTTTTCTGAGGCATCTGCCGGAACAAAGCGACCGCCTGGTCCATGTCCCCTGCTCTGCCATACCCCGAAACCATCGAATTCCACGAAATGACATCCTTCGCCGGCATTTCATCAAACACACCCTGAGCCATAGCTAAATCCCCAGACTTCAAATACCCGGACAGTATCGAATTCCACGAAACCACATTCTTCACACCCATTTCATCAAACACCTTCTGTGCAACACCCATGTTACCCAACTTGCAGTAGAGATCCACCAAAGCTGTCTGCACATAAACAACCCCACAAAATCCCAATTTGTGAACTTGGGTATGGATTGAAACTCCACCCATTTTGTATACAATCCTGGCACAAGCCTTGAGAGCAGAGGAGACAGCAAATGTGGTGAGACAAAGTCCCCATCTCTGCAATTGCACATAGAGAGCAAAGGCCTCTCTGAACTGACCATGTTGAGAAAGGAAGCGAATAGTGCAAGACCCAGAAAAAACATCTGGGCTTTTCATATGGTGGAGGATTTGTTGGGCATAGTGAGAGATACCATAAGAGTAACTGGTTGAGGAGATGAGGATTTGACGGAGTAATGTGGGTTCCAGATGGTTGAAGCCATTGATGAGTATTAGTGCATGGATTGGCTTTGCTTGGTTGAGAGTAAGTGAGTGGTTCAACAATGCTGTTAGCTTCGAAACTGGCATTTGAGACTTGTTTTTGGTGTCAAAACCAAGTGGGTATCAGTTTCTTTTCCTATAAGAAGCTAGTGAATATAAAATTTAATTCAAATCAAACTATTGTCCGTTTAGATCTACTATTTTTCTCCCATTGCATAATATTTGGTAATTACACTTATGGTTCTTGTAACTACTGCACTTGCATAACGACAACGATTTTTCACGCGACTACGCTTAAGATTCTAGTGAAAGTTGCACTCCCTTAATAATAACAATTTTTCAAGACAACACCAAAATTAGGGTTGTTCAAACCGGTTCCGGTTCCGGTAACTGAACCAATTTTTTCGATTCCTGAAAAATCGGTACCAGAATCGGAACCGAACCAAAAAAATCGGTTTGATTCCAGTTTCTTCTATTTTTTATTTTTTATTTTAAAAAATCAATTTTATAAGATAATATAATTATAAACTAGAGTATTTGAATTATTGCAAACTCAAAACCAAATATATAATTAGTGAAATAAAAATAACTATACTAAAAGGTTGTTTAATGTGATCTTATGTTGTTTAATGGATTAATTTTACAAATATTAATCTACACATCAATGGACTAAGTTTACAAATATTGATCCCCACATTCAATAATTGTGTAGGCTAGTGAACATATAGTCTATGATATCTAACTTAATAAATAATAATAATAATAATAATAAATTAAAAAAAAAACCGGTTCCGGTTCGGTTTCGCAGGGCCGGAACCGGAACCGAACCCCTATGAAACCGAACCGGAACCCTGAACACCCTTAACCAAAATGGAAGTTGTTTTAGATTTTTTTAATATTAATAAATTTAATATATTTTTTAGCAAATTTTTTTTGCACTAGCAGTTTTTTAAAGGCATGAAATCTTACATCTAAAGGGGCCTCACATTTACTCTCGCATGAGCCCCAACTTATTTCCGGCTCAGGTGATACAAGTCTATGTTTATCATGACCCTTTAGTCATTCAGTTGATATTATATAACCAAAAGCCCTTCATCTAAAAATCTTGAATAATCATATGTAATTGCAAAAAAAAAATAAAACTCCATAGAAATTCTCTTTGTGCAAAACATGATCATATCAAAATTGGAGAACGAATTTCCATGCCGCAAAAAACGAATCACTCATCTATTGGGGAACAATGGTGGCTCAACAACCCACAGACATATTAATCAAAAAAGCAAAATAATGGTTGTTGAATCCTATATATGAAACAAACAACAATGTGGAAGTCATTTAAGTTGTTACATAAAATACTTCCAAGTTGATTTGAGCACATAAACAAAATCCAAGTATATATGAAATATTTAGAATAAAGAGATGGGGATGAGAATTAATATTGGTCGTTTTGGACTTGGTAATTGAGTGAATCAAACAACGAGAGCAAGCCACAATTGGGAACCAACTCTGAACGACCATATATGCACCACCATATCTATTTGCAGACCATTCCTTGAGACAAGCGAGTGCCAACCAGTGGTGAAGGCGTAATTGTGGCTAGCCTTTTTGCCGCCAGTTTTCGTGTCAGGTTTGCGCATATTCCACTTTTTTATTTTCAATCGATCTCCTTCCTCACCGGACGGTTCGATCACACGCACTTCGGTTCCGACCAAGTGAGCAGAGGCTCCTTCTTGCGGGGTTAGAAATTCATGAGTCTTCACCCTTGAGAATGGTAACAACAAACGATTTTGCGATTTTTTGAGGTCTGTCTCGGTAAGCTGCTTCTTTCCCACATACATTGGCTCCGAACCATTAAGCTCACGGATTCGATTCTTGAAAGTTTCAGGCAAAACCTCTGCTTCTGCTACTACCGGATCAGGCAACACCACCACCACTTGTTTTTCGTCTTCGTCGTCTTGTTTTTGTCGTTCGATGTGATGAGAATGAGAGTCAAGTGTCGGACATTGTTGGCGGTGAGATTTTATAGGATATTGAAAACCATTACACTCGTAAGCAACGCATATGAAGTTATTGCTTCTTCTGGACCTCATGATTTTGCCTTCAATTTTCCGAATGTGATCAAGAATTCGGCACTTTTTTAATACAACTTCCTCTGCCATCGATTCCCCAAATTTTGGTATATGTAACTAGAAGAAAGGATTTCTGTCTGTGGGTTGTGACTGTATTTATGTGTGTGTATGTATATATATATATATATATATATATATATATATATCTATATGATCACTTGGGAGGGTGGGTTTCTGTATATGTATATATAGGTGGGGGTTTCTGGTTTTCGGAGTTTTACTTTGTACCCAAGTAAATAATCGATGACAGTTGGTGTTCTAAACCAATCCTAACTAGGTCTCTGTGCGTATTTCTATGTGATTCTGTAGATTTGATAATGTGGCAGTTACCATTTATATATATATATATATATATATATATATATATAATCTCTTGCTCCTTAGATGTGACTGTTATAAATAAAAGAATTATTGTTTAAAATTTAAGAATCAGATTCAAGGGTTTTCTTGCTCCCAAATCATTAGTATATATATAAAACGCGCCAAACTAGCAATAATTCAGTTAGAATAGAAGTGATTTAATTCAATTACAGTAGTATTGAGTTACTAGTGGCATGAACCAATCAGAACTAGGAACCTAGATCGAGAGTTCCTAATTTTTTAGTTGTCTTTCCAAAGACATCATCATCTAGTCTAGTGTTAATTCCCTAATAATTCGCCTACGTATCTTTCCTTTCCAAAGACATCATCATCTATTTCTTGCAAATTTTTTTTTTTTTTTTCGCGGAAATACTACTTTCTACTCTAGTTAGATAAGAAATATTACAGTTTATCTATTTCCCACACCACCCTTTGGTTTAAATAATTACTATTACCTCTCCTCTAATTTATATTTTGGAACAAATAGCCTCTTCCGATTAACTTTCGACATGGTCAAAGGCAGTTAATGCTTACGTCAACAGTTTTTTAGTAATGAAATGACTATAATAATCTCACTTATTTGTAAAGACATTTAGACTATGATTTTATGAAGGTGATTTTAAATTTCTTGGTCGTTGAATATGACTGGCAATTATTTTTAGGGGAGGAAAGTGTTATTATCCAAAACAGAGGAGTGTGGGCTTAATTTGACAAATCTCGAGGGGTGGTAACTGTAAGTATCCCTATATTATATATACATATATATGTATATATTGAAGTAAAGAAAAATTGTATCAGAGAGAATAATGGCATAATGTTTTCACCTTTTTCTTTTTGTTGGAATAAAAAAATCATCGTAATTCAGTATAGAGTGAGAATTACTGTACCTATTTAATATGGGTATGCATTTGTTGATGAAATATATAAATATTTAAGTTACACCCTATCTAACAACAGCTTAATCTTTTAGTGCAATTGATAATTAATATGGTATCATAACAGGAAGTCATGTGTTTAAACATCACCGCCACCTTTTGTTAAAAAATTATTATTATATAGTTGGTTGTTATTAACATTTGTTGGGTCTATTATGTCAAAGACTAAACACTTTTTCACCAATTAAATTATAACACCCACTGTAGTCTGTATATCATAACATGCTTCACATGACATTATATTCAACTTTCAAATTATGTAGCACTGAAGCAAGTATTTCCCCTAACAGACTAAATTTCAGTCTTATACTGGGTATCTTCAAAACAAATAAAATGAGATCAAATGCAACTCCTATAAATTATCTATCATTCAAGAGAACATAAGAGCTGGATGATACATTACTGTCTTCAAATGCATAGAACACAATTCCGGGAGGATTCAATACTTAATGTGGCTTTAAATATGTTCCTAGAAGGTATATAAACTCATATGGTACTGAATTTTAAAAAAATTCTTCAATCTATCCACATAATCAAAGGAATTGAGATAAAAAAAAGCACAGAAGTCTCAACTACAAGCAACTCATACTAAGGAGTAAAAAAGCAAGAGAATCAAATATTGAGCTGTTTTTGAGGGGCAATACAAACAATATATATAACTCAGCATCACAGGTATAGAAGCGTTGCTCCGTTGTTACTGAATCCACCAGAAACCAAAACTTTTGTTGTATATTGACATCTATAATCACGGTATAACCATGGCCACCACATATACTCTCCAAGTCTCCTGGAAATCATATCAAAATAAGAGTATTTCGATATCTTATCTTCCTATCCGATTCCAGGAAACCATTGTAAAAAAGGAGCATGTAGAGGGGTATTTGGAAAAGTATGTGATAATATTGTATTGAGATTTGAAATTGAATAATTAATTTGGGACGAGTAAAGTAGGCAAAGTGGACAACTAAATTGGAACGGAGGAGTACCAAATTTCAACAATTAAATTAGGGTTAATTTCAGTAAACTCCCTTGCGGTTTCAAAAAATATTACTTTGTCCACCCCCCCCTCCTGGCACTTATCAAATTGTATCATCTTGCCCCTTTTCCTATAATTTTGGATAAAAATACCCCTAAAATTTAATGAAAAATTATTTAAAATTCAAAAAAACATATAAAATTTGAAATTATATATCTATAATTTGTAAAAAAATATATAAAATTAAAATTCTAAAAAACATATAAAATTCGAAAAAATATATATAAAATTCGGAAAAAAAAACATAAAATTTGAAAAAAAACATATAAAATTTGAAATAAATATATAAAATTCGAAATATATATATAATTCAAAAAATATATATAAAATTCAAAAATATATATAGAATTCAAAAAAACATATAAAAAATATATAAAATTCATAAAAATATATAAAAAACATATAGAATTCAAAAAAACATATAAAAAATATATAAAATTCATTAAAATATATAAAAACATATAAAATTCATAATATATATAATTCGTAAAAATATATATAAAAGTCGTAAAAATATATAAAATTCATAAAACAATATATAAAATTCGAAAAAAAACATATAAAATTTGAAAAAACAAGAATATGTAAAAACAAGAGAATAAATTAAGGTTACAAGAGAATACAAGTAAGAATATATAAATTTTGAATTTTATATATTTTTTACGAATTTTATATATATGTTTACAAATTTTATATATATATTTATGAATTATATATGTTTTTTTTGAACTTTATATATTTTTTTTGAATTTTATATATATATTTCTAATTATATATGTTTTTTTCAAATTTTATATATTTTTTACGAATTTTATATATTTTTTTCGAATTTTATATGTTTTTTATTAAATTCCAGGAATATTTTGATCCAAAATTATAGGGAAGGGAGAAAGCTAATTCAATTTGATAAGTGCATGATCTTTTTTTAAATCACTTTGGTTTACTGAAATTAACTCACCAACTGAACTAATCGTACCAATATTTTAAAACGCACTAGGACTCGGCATCACTGATACAGAAGCGTTGCTCTTTTGTTATTCAAACCAAAATATTTGTAGCGTATCGATATTACAATCACAGTATAACCATGGCCGCCACATATATTCTCCCAGGAATCTGATCAAAACAGGATTATCTCAATACATTTTTATTCCTATACAAATCCAAACAATTGAATGCAGAAATGAAAAGAAAAGGTAGAGAGCTAGAAGATCACACGGAGGCGATAAACTGTGTCGAAACGAAGAAGTAAACAGCCAAAAGCGCGCCATGGTTCTAGTCCAGAACCGCAAAAAAACATCATTTTTTCACCACCCCCTGAAATAAATCATGAAAGCGTTTTAAATGTAGGATGTTAAATACACCATCCACCATCAGAAAGTAGTACCATTCTGTGTTTTACAACACCCTCATTACTCATTTAGATCAAATAATATCTCACCAACAAGTTTGACTTACCAAAACCAGCCCATGGTGTTGTTCACTCTCTCCCCTCCACATTCATCTAAATATTTTGAGGCCTTGCAAGCATATCGAAGTCCCACTTGATGCAATTGAAATCAAAACAACCGACTCCATTGATCTACAACAGAAATGTCCTGAACTTGTGCAAAAGATCGCATCACAATGGAGAATGGATTTCCAGGCTGCAAAACAAATCTATTGAGAAAGAATGCTGACTACAGACAATCTAATAAAATCATATATATATATATATATAAAGGTTTATGAGTTCTTAAAACAGTAATATGGAAGTCACAGATGAATAAATATGAGATTCAAATTTCAATTATTTTTATTATGTAACAAAATTACCGAAATATAACTCCTCTTCCCACCTAAGGTTAGGAGATCCTCTCCTTATCACTAGCAAATGTTGCAAATTTTACTGCAATAGTCACCAAGTCATTGGATTATCCTTTCGTGTTACTAGATTTCACTGCTCATGGCCAAAGGTCAAAATGAATCAAGAAACACGCTTCCATTAAGCAATTACATTATCAAAATAATAAAGCCAACTGGTTAATTTAATGATGCCAACAAGTTATAAAATATACTAGAGAATATATATCCTGCTTTACTGTTTAGTTCACATTCATTCACTAAACTCCTAATGATGCAGCGAAGCAAAACAGTAGGTAATGAAACAGTTGGAAGACGATTGGGTAGTCATGGATTGATTTTCTTCCAGAAACACGTTATTGATGATATTCTTCATTCAACGAAGATATTTCATAGCCAAATGCGAAAAACAGAGTTAAAATGACAAAAGGAGATAACTATGATCGAGTTCAGACAAGTATGAGAAACTTTTCAGAACCAGCAAAACAAAATATATAGAGAGAGAGAGGGACAGATCTAACCGTGTTAATTTATGTGTTGAAGTATACAAAATACATGTAGTAGGAGATTTGATCTCCAAAATGAACGGTTGGAGATGTATACAGTGATTGACAAGCTAATTTCAATCCTTACACTCAAATCTTTCAAGCAAATAACCAAGCCTGCTATCTCCCGAATAAGTAAGTTTCAAAACTGAAGTGAGTTTATATCATGAAATAAATAACAAAGATCTCTATCTGCTCAAAGGTTCTAGCTGAACTTCCATTCTTTCAGATGGATGGGACTCTTTTCCTGCATATGCCCGTGTTGGGCTCAAAAGATCAATATCCTCATCCTCACTGTTACCCAACACCCAATTACTTCTTCCAAATATTCTTTCCCTCCTCCGAGTTTTCTCACGATACTCCAAATACATCACTGTCAAAGCACCAATCAAGAACCAAATTATCAACGCCCAGTTGAGTCCTTGAACATTTTCGCCACCATACCTATCTCCTAAATGCTTCATTCCGCTAAAAAGAGCTGCAATTCCAGCAACAATGGCGCATCTGCCAACAATTACATGAGTATACTCCCAAAGATGCCTGTTTGAGGAAACCTCCTCCCCATTAGCAGGTCTTTTAGGTCTCAGGTACGCATTCACTGGTTGCACACAAGCCAAAGATATAGCTATTATTCCAAACTTCACATGTACTGAGCCAAAATATAAACCCCGAAGCTCAGCAACAGCAAAAAGAAAGCCAAGAAAGACTATTGCTAACCCCGAGTACTGCAAGTAAACATGAATCTGGAACCATCCATCACCCTTCACGTGTTTCAAGTATCTAGCTGCAATTACTCCACCAGGAAGCAAAATTCCCCAAGCAAGAAACATCATGAACCCATGTACAGCTAACACCGGCCGTAACTCCTCCTCTGCTTCTGCAGAACCACGCATAAGCAGCACACGAACAGGTCTGCCACTTGTAGCGGAATGCATATTTATCTCACTCAAATGGTCTCCTGACCATTGAGCACCCATGGCCCAGATAACTTTCAGCGGAGTGGTAGGTTCAATAATATTGTCACACTCTCTCCTTTCACCTCGATTGCATGATGGAGTCAGAGGACGGGTAAACTCCAGAGTCATTATGCCATTTTCTGATTTGCATCTTACATAGGTCAAATTCTCCTTCGTTGGATGTATACTTGAAGCATCCTTTCCATCAATCCAGTATGTATTAACCCCGCCTTTACCACTATCATCAATCCAACCCACATATACGTAGCTATTCACCATTCCGGTGCCAAATCCAATTGCAAGATAACCACTCTTTTTTTCAGCCCGAGCTGCAATAGATATCGAATCATCTGACAATGTCCAAAACAAAGTAACTTGCTGGTCATCCAACATAACACTGTTATTGTACATATCTGGCAAGCCCCCATCAACAACTTGAACCTTCCAACCCATTTTTTGTGCATATAGTGAGTGATAATAAACTTGATCCGGGGTATTCCGGTTCGGTGCCCACAATAATTCTGTAGGACTGGCCTGAACTCCTTCAGCTTTGGGTCCCCCAACATAGATAGTCTCGGACATATTTCTTAGAGTTGCATTCCCACCGAGCGGGTCAGAAGTTACATAGAATGCAACATCATGCCCAGCTTGTATCGAAAACTTCACTTGAACCCCCCTTTCGACCCTCAACACGGGAGCTTCTTTCTTGTTGATGTACAAAACTTTAGAAGGATTCGGGGGATTAGGGTAGTGCAATGCCGGACCTGTTGAAACAACAAGTGGTGTATTTGCATCTGCAATAACAAGATCTTGATCCTCCTTATCTTCAGCATCCAACGGCCCCAAGCAATCATTCACGTGGTCCGAGACATTAATCATCAAGTGCCCAAAAGACCCACCATGATTTTGGGGAAGATAATAAGGGGTGATAGAATCAGCCGGTTTTATCAACCCCAAAGCCCAAATAACGGTCATGTTAGCCGTTGTGTTCAGAGGCAAATCGTACTTCTTGTCAGCTGACTTCAGTGGTCTTTGGTACCGTATAAAGGAAACTCCATCTTTCCTGTGCCCATAAACCAACAGTGTATTGTTCACATAACCAACAGGATCCGAGCCTTCGAACATAGAGTCAGGACAGACACCATAAACACCACCATCCTTGTCAATCCTACACTCACTATACTTTGTAATGTAATAATCATCAGCAAATGGCATGCCCTCCTCTGTAAAACCCGTCACTGCAACATCACCACCAACCATAAACTTGGAAGATGCATTCGGATTCGCCCACCCAAATGCCATGTAATTCTGAATCCCCATTGCTGCCTCCAACCCAATATCTATCACATCCTCCTCCGGTCTCAACGTCCACCTAACCCTATATTTGGACGACAACTCCTTACAATTCTCAAACATAGTCGGCTGCTCATTCCCCCAACTACTCAAATTACCCCAAGTACTCGAATTACCGCCACCACCGGACTGCGAGGGTGGCGGTGCAGGGGCAGAGTCATTTCTAGGGTTTTTGAGCACAACATGGCCGAAATCTGAAGCCATGGGTCTGTCCCAAACGGAGACGACTCTAATCTGATCCCAGCTCACATTATTCATCAAATTAACAACAAAACTATCATTTTTATAGGTTTGATTCAAACTCTGATCAGATATGAGAAAACCCATTGTTAGGTTTTCAAAAGTAACGCCGGTGGCACCCCACCAGTGCACATCGGAGCCTTGGATCATATCAAATTGGCTAACCCTAAAGGAACAATTATCAATAACCTCAAACACACCTCTCAATTGGTGTTGAAGCATCACGAATTGGGACTCGAAATTGAGCAGGGAAGAGTTGGTTTTGGAGCAACTCGAACCCGGATCCGAATTAATTCCATATATCCAGTGCAAGAGAAACCCTAGAATGAGGAGTGATTTTCTTGCCATGGAAACAATCGGATCTGGTATGGGGGTTTTGGATCCGTGAGTGTTCTGTGTGTGTGTGTGTGTGTGAATTTGGTGATTTGGGGGAGAGAGAAGATGGTGTTACCTGGTGATGCCGGAGAGGAGACAGACGTCGCCGGCGATGGTGGTGTAGAGAGAGAAAGAGAGGAGAGAGAGAGAGAGTTGGGTGGTGTGACTCGGTGGGGAAAAGGACGAGTTACGAGAGTCGGACTCGTCGGTAGTGCGTTGAAGAAGGCTTTGTACTTTATGGTTTTGGGGGTGGTGGGCCCCACAATCAATATAGTGCGACTTGGACGAGAATACCACTTCACCAGTTGTGATTATTTTCGTTATTTGTAATGTTCAGATTAATTTTAAACTATAGTTATCTTACCAAAGCTTTGACTCATTTTTGTAAGATCTTTATGTTTTAAATCGGATGTATCTACCTAGGTTTTGACTCAGTTTTGTAAGATTTTTTTATTTAAATTGGATGTATCTGATAGAGAACTTTCTCTTATTAGTATTTTTTTTCCTTCAATTTAAATTGGATGTATCTAAATAGAGTACTCTCTATTATTGTTATGTTTTTTCTCTTATAGGACAAGTTAAGTTCTTCGTAATTTAAATACTATTATTGTTTGTTAGACTTTCACAAAATTTACGAACTTTAAATATTACTCCATCCGTCTTAAATTATAGGTTCATTTTGAGGAATTCAATTTTTTAAAAGGATGATTTTTGTTGTAGTGTTAGTGATTGAAATATCAACTTTATCCATAATCCCGTCATAATGATGTGATGGTTTATAATGTATATGTCTTATGACTTTAATGGTTGAAGGTTAAATTGGTAAATTGATCGAATAAAGTGTTTTAATTTTTCAAAAGTAAACACTTATTTTGGGACAAAGAAAAAAAAATGAACACTTATTTTGGAATTAAGTCCCATTTGAAACCCATAATCTTTATAATGCTCATAAATTGTTTCATAATTTACTACCACACACCTACAAATACAATTCCAATCATGAGAATGTTAAGTAAATTTAAAATAGCATTTATTTCAAATTTCACTAATCCAATCATTTTAACTCACAAATCCAATTCAATTCCAAATAGAACATATATTTCAAAATTTGGACTGATTGAATTATGTTCTTATGACTTATGAGTCTAATTTGTTGGATTTGACTTGAGTTAAAACTATTTTTAGAATGTATGTTGAATACTGGATTCTCTAATTAAAAGAGAAATGACGAATTTACAGGATTGTCTAATTAAAGATAAATGACAAATTTACAACTAAATTTGGAGTATATAAGTAAATTTTTTGACCCCTGTATTCTATTGATAACCCGAGTCAGATTTGTACTTCGTACTAAGATTTGGTAACATGGAAAATTGTTTGGTCATTAAATCAGAGATTGCTTGAACTTAAATCCCAAAAAAGGAAGTAAAAATTGCTTCAACTGTAAGGCAAAAACAGATGATGACTGCATTAAACTTCAATGACACTGTTCCTTTATTTATTTGTCTTTTTTAAGCAAAAGGCATGCATATATATATATATATATATCTATATCTATACAGTAATAATCTCTTGCTCCGGGGGGAGCAAGATAAGGTTTACTCACTTTTAATATTAACCTTTAGATTTAATCTAAGGGTCATATTCTAAAAGATAAGGTTTACTCACTTTTAATATTAACCTTTAGATTTAATCTAAGGGTCATATTCTAAAACAACTACAATATTCTAAAATCATTGTATCAATATTTTCTTTTCATATTAAATGCTTTTAATACAACCAATCTAAAACAATTTTTTTAAAAAAGTAATTCCTTGAATAAAAATGGCAACCAAATATTCACAAAGTGTCCCTTAAAGTAAACATTATTTCTCATGACTTCTGATTCGATCTCCAAACTAAATTCTTATTGTGAATAAAATTTAGTAATACATTTGACTGTTAAACTAAATTCTTGTTATTTAGAAAATTTGAAAATTTTGATAAAACAACTTTTGGAAACTATATAAAAAAATGAATTTTAAAATGAAATGATCAAATTTTCATGAAACACCAAAATGCACCTAATGCAATTTTAATTGACCCAATTCCATAATAAGCAACCCAACAGAGATAAATGAAATGATTATTCTAATAATATAAATAACATCATATCCACATGTACATATGCAAAAAATAGAACAAAAAAAATAACAAAAAGGGGTCTGCAAATTCATCAGATTTCCTTCTAAGTTAATTTAGATTGGTTGTAATAAAAGCATTTAATATGGAAAGAAAATATTGACACAGTGGTTTTGGAATACTGTAGTGGTTTTAGAATATGATCCTTAGATTAAATCTAAGGGTTGATATTAAAAGTGAGTAAACCTTATCTTGCTCCCTGAGGAGCAAGAGACCATTACTGTATATATAATATTTATGGAAGTAAGAGTTAACTCACTACAAAGCCCTGTTTGAATTGGCTTTTCAAACATTGTTTTTGGCTTCCAAAACTGTTTTGAACTTGACAAAAAATTTATAAAAACTTCTAAGCCTTGGAAGAGTGTTTCAAATAAGTTGGGAGTACCAGTTTCTCAAAACAACTTCTACTTCTCCTTTTCTTCTATGACAAGCCAAAAGAAAAAAATATGTCAAACAAGGCCTTAGTCAAATATTAGCCACATCTAGTATCTCTCTTGGATGATGATTAAGAAAAATCATAAGTGAAGAAAAACACTTATGAAAATGATTTTACAAGGTATAAGATCAGTCAATTCCAGTTGATCCAATAACCAATACTCACCTGGATTTTTTTTAGTCGGGTGCGAAAAACCCCCTGCAGTATTGATATAGTGTGTATAACACCCTCCTTGTTCTCAAGGACTCTAATAGTTTAAATAAGGTGCGAATTGACCCTATTTGATATTTTCTGGTGATTAGAGTTGTGAAATGTCCAAAATACCATTAATATAATAAAATTCAAAAATAAATATATAAAATTCGAAACAAATATATAAAATTCGTAAAAATATATATAATTAAAATATATATATATAATTCATAAAAAATATATAAAATTCAAAAAATATATATAAATTTATAAAAGTATATAAATTTTAAAAAAAAAACATATAAAATTCGAAACAAATATATTAATTTTAAAAAAATATATATAAAATTTGAAATAAATATATAAAATTCGTAAAAATATATATAAATTTTGAAACAAATATAAATTTTAAAAAATAAAATAAAATTCGAAACAAATATATAAAATTCGTAAAAAAATATATAAATTTCTAAAAATATATATATTGAAAAAAATATATAAAATTCGAAACAAATATATAAATTTCGTAAAAATATATATAAAATTCAAAATAAATATATAAAATTCGTAAAAAATATATAAAATATATATAAACTTCAAAGAACCAAAGTACAATATACCAAAACAACATTTAAAGTCAAAGAAAGTAGAAAACCATGAATAGATGCGAGACAACTATACAAGTATACATTAATTAAGACTTCAAAGAGCCAAAATACAATTTTGCTTTCGAATTTATATATATTTTATATTTTTTCCCGAATTTTATATATTTTTTCCGAAATTTATATATGTTTTCAAATTTTATATATATATTTTGAATTTATATATGTTTTTCCCAATTTTATATAATTTTTTGAATTTTATATTTTTCTTTTCGAAATTTATATTTTTTTCTAAATTTATATTTTTTTTGAAATTTTATATAATTTTTCAAAATCTAATATATATCTTTTGAATTTTATATATATTTTTACGAATTTTATATAATTTTTTAAAATTTATATATGTTTTTCGAATTGTTCTAAAGGTATTTCATACAATTCATGTTATAATAAGGACAAAGCGCACATATTTTCAAATAATGGGGTGTCAAAGAACCACATGGGAGTTATACGCACTATATGCATACTATATGGGGTTTTTCGCACCGGACCCTTTTGTCAATAACAAATGGCATTTTCGGGTTTTCAGATTTAATATAAGTCATGTGCTTTGCACATAAGCACATGACTTTTCCCGCCAAGAGTCGATGTTCGGTGACTGTTAGGGGGCAAAACGCACATTTTTTAAAACAGGATGACTTATACACACAAAATTAAACTTTTGGGGGTTTAGTGCACATATTTACAAACCAGGGGGTTTTTCGCAAAAAACCCTTTTTTTATTTAATACATATGAAAATAAATTTGCATCAACTATTCAAATATTAAAAACTTATTTACTTATCTTTTTATCCCCACTTAATAGCTTATTTATTGACGGTTGGTGAATTGATGTTTCTTTTGTCGTTGTTTCACCAAACTCCGGTCAACAAAATTTATAATACCTACAAATACTTTACTTAAAATAGTATAGCAATAAGTAGGGTCGAACCACTCTCAACTTAGAAATCGGTTTGAGACTAGGATCCAAAACTATATTTTTCGAGATAAAAAGAAATTAGTTAAAACAATTCTTGAATTTTTGAATAGTAAACTAAAATAACTAGATAATTATCAAATGATGGAAGAAATCTCAAGGGAAGATAATCCACCACCCGGGTCTATATAAATAATATTATATATTTCTATTGCAAATTCTCCTCCAACCTATTAAACATAAACATAGATATTGGTAGGCATTCCCCGTATTTCCATTAATTGGTAATCACGGAAAATCCTCCCTCTAATGTTTTGGTTTAAAAATAAATAAATATAAATAGTGGTAGGCATTCCCCGTATTTCCATTGATTGGTAATCACGGAGAATCTTTCCTCTATTTTCAACCTCTATTGTAGGTTTTGTCACTTGAAAGAATTATTTCGGGAAGAGAATTAAACAATAAGAAATAAAATAAAATTATGTATATCTTACCCAAGGTGGCTTCATCACTCCCTTGAGAAGATGTTTAAGCTAGCATCATGATATAGAAATAAAACATGATGATAGAAGAAATTTTTCATTAACTAAGAAAAAGATTACAACAAAATAAAAACTTGATACAAGACTAAATTCTCTCTACAATTTCTCACTCTCTACCATCTAACTCCTTACAATTTCCAACTACTCTCCTATTTATAGAGAAAATTGGAATATAATGATATCTTGTAAAGTGAAGTTAGATCTACTTTTCTTTTCTTTTTCTTTGAATATTGATGTTTTCCAAGTCATTTTCTTCATGTGCATTCCTTTCTTCACTTTAATATATTTTCTTCATCTTTTCCAATTCAAACCTATAAGAAATAAAAAGATATATAAAGAACATTTATGCAATAAAATGGTGAATTAAAGATTTATTTTTGACATTTAAAATAGTGATTTTGTGAACTTATCAAATTACCCCCAAACAAGCTCTTGCTAGTCCTCTAGCAAATAAGGGCAAAATAGATTAGTTCGCAAAATTAGACTCTTATTAATTTTAACTAAAGATGTGCCACTTTCGCAGGCTGTTTTCGATTGCATTTACCATATGCAATAAGGCCTTAAACCCCTAGGTTACCCCAGTGGACGAGCAATAGCCTCGTGAGGGTTGGATATATTACCCACAACTTTTTCATTCTTCATTTTCATGCATTCATGCATTCACATATTCATTAATCAAGCCATGATACAATATATAAGATAATATGAATACAAATACTACCACTCACTACCGAACAATAACTATCTCAAGCTAATGATATGAATGATCCCCACTGAAGTAAATAATTTCGTTACTTTCTACTCCCAATCTAGACAACCTTCCGTGTTTTTGTGAACATTCTACTATGGTATGTCAATCTCTCTTCTTCTACTTCATTGATCAAACTTTGCCATATTTTTCGTAAAAACTCATTATTTCCATCATTTCACTTCCATCCCTTTTTGTATTTATAAGCTCCGGACTTTCCAGCGAGGACTTTTAGTCCCGACCAACTGGGCCCGAACTTCTTCCATGGGATTTATGCTCATTAGTTTTCTCCCCTTTTTACGCGAACAATGATATTGGTGATACCAAGGTCCGGTTACTCAGATCGAAGAACTACTTTTTGCATTTCTTTGAAAATATATATATTTTTTAAATTTTCTCCATTCAATCTCCCCTTCTCCCCTTTTATAGCGGCAAAGCTAATTTTTCAACTCCATAGTCAAAGATCAACTGTTTTTCCCATAGTGAATGTGTGCATGTGCTTATAGGTCAAAGCTGTCCTTTTCGGTTTCAATTTCACTAATTTATTTACCTATGTAAAACCACATCATTTCACTAACTCAATCTAATCATTACTCTCATGAGCGGGAATATCGCATCACATACTACGGATATATCATAAACATAAACTTAATCAACTTATAATGCAAAACACTCATGCATAAAAACAAAAAACTTTTCCAAACGAAATCAATTTTTCAAAAACTTTTTTTTTTATTTTTATTTTTATTTTTTTTTATTATATTTTTTTTTAATAATGAAATTCTATTTTGATTAAATAGATATCCACCCCCAAACAAAAATAACACTGTCCCTAGTGTTTAAAAATACATCTAAGAGACAAATTGGAACAAATTACCGCAATTGAGGTGGTGTTTTTGGAGTATAGTCCCTGCAAAGATTCTTGGCAAAAGAAAAGTCAAGTGATTGAAAATATTATGACAGACTTTACCCCCAAACAAAATCTAAACATATCCAAATAGAGTGAAAAAAATAAAATTGATAGAAAAATTTACACAACTGACTGGGCTGCCTCCCAGTAGCGCTAAGTTTAACGTCTTCAGCCAGACTCAACAGATGTGCTACCCCTAAACAGATCAGTCCGAATAAATCGGATCAATGAGGAGAATTTCCTCATTTTCAGAAGTTTCAAGTTCTAGGAAAGGCTTTAGACGATGAGCATTAACTTTAAACAACTGTCCATTCTTAGGGTCTTGTAACTCAATGGCACCATGACTAGAAATGTGATGGACATAGTACGGGACTGACCAACGTGACCTTAACTTCCCAGGAAACAATTGAAGACGGGAGTTATACAAAAGAACCTTTTGTCCTATGAAAAACTCCTTTTTGAGAATGTGTTTGTCATGTTCCAACTTAGTCTTGGCTTTATAAATTCTTGAACTCTCATAGGCATCATTTCTGATTTCTTCTAACTCATCAAATTGAAGGGTCCTACGTTGACCGGCTTTATCATAGTCAAAGTTCATGGCCTTGATGGCCCAATAAGCACGGTGTTCGAGTTCAACAGGCAAGTGACAGGCTTTGCCATAGACCAATCGATATGGGGACATTCCTATAGGGGTCTTGTAAGCAGTACGGTATGCCCATAAAGCATCCTGGAGACGAAAACTCCAGTCCTTCCTTGTGGGGTTAACTGTTTTCTCTAAGATCTGTTTAATCTCCCTATTAGATACCTCAGCTTGACCATTGGTTTGAGGGTGATATGATAGGGCCACTTTGTGATTGATTCCATATTTGGACAACAGGTTTTCAAAGACTTTGTTGCAAAAATGTGAACCATTGTCACTAATTATGGCTCGAGGTGTTCCAAACCGAGGGAAAACCTGGTCTTTGAAAAAATGCACCACAACTCTATGGTCAGCTGTTTTGGTGGCTAAAGCTTCTACCCATTTTGACACATAATCAACTGCTAAAAGGATGTAGAGATTGCCAAACGATGATGGAAATGGTCCCATGAAATCAATACCCCATACGTCAAAGATTTCAACGACAAGAATCGATTGTTGAGGCCATTCATTTCTTTTGGTAATCTTACCTAGCAATTGGCATCTATGACAAGCTAGACAGTATGTGTGGGTGTCTTTGAAAATGGTTGGCCAATAGAATCCTGATTGCAAGATTTTTGCAGTTGTTCGTTTAGAACTGAAATGGCCACCACATGCCTGGTCATGACAGAAGGAAATGACAGACTTTTGATCTACCTCGGGAACACACCTACGAATGATCTGATCTGGACAATATTTAAACAAGTAGGGGTCATCCCAGAAATATTCCTTAGCCTTGGCCAAAAATTTATCTTTCTCTTGTTTGGACCAATTGGAAGGAATTTGACTAGTCACAATATAATTGACAATATCTGCATACCATGGTGCATGAGATATTTCAAATAATTGTTCATCAGGAAAATAATCAGAAATGGGAATGGAGTCACTAGTGGATTCAATAACAAGACGGGACAAATGATCAGCGACTACATTCTCGGAACCTTTCTTATCTCGAATCTCAAGGTCAAATTCTTGAAGGAGTAAGATCCAGCGTATCAACCTAGGTTTTGCATCAGATTTGGACAAAAGATGTCTTAACGCTGCATGATCTGTATATATGATGACCTTAGATCCAACCAAATAAGATCTAAACTTCTCAAAGGAGAACACGACTGCTAGCAACTCTTTCTCAGTGGTTGAGTAGTTGATTTGGGCATCATTTAAGGTTTTGCTAGCATAGTATATGACATGTCGTGCTTTATCCACTTTTTGGCCTAAAACAGCACCTACTGCATAATCAGACGCATCACACATAATTTCAAAAGGCAAGTTCCAATCAGGTGAGCGAATGATAGGTGCAGTAGTGAGTGCTGACTTTAAGTACTCAAAGGCGGACTTACAGGCATCAGTAAACTCAAATTGTGCATCTTTAGCTAGAAGATGGGTCAAAGGTCTAGCTATCTTACTGAAATCTTTGATGAAACGCCTGTAGAAACCGGCATGACCTAGGAATGCTCTAATATCTCGAACAGATTTAGGGATAGGTAGATTGGAGATTAGATCAATTTTTGCTTTGTCTACCTCAATTCCTGCACTGGAGATATTATGACCTAGGACAATTCCCTTTTGGACCATGAAATGACACTTTTCCCAGTTAAGTACCAAGTTATTGTCACGACAATGTTGAAGTACGAGAGAAAGATGGTCTAGACATTGCTCAAATGATGACCCAAAGACAGAGAAGTCATCCATGAAGATTTCTAGAAACTTTTCAACCATGTCACTAAATATACTCATCATACATCGCTGAAATGTAGCTGGTGCATTACACAAGCCGAATGGCATGCGACGATAGGCGAATGTACCGAATGGACAGGTGAAAGTAGTTTTGTCTTGGTCATCAGGGTGGACAGGAATTTGATTGTAACCAGAATAGCCATCTAAAAAGCAATAGAAGGCCTGACCAGCTAATCTTTCTAACATTTGGTCAATGAAAGGAAGTGGAAAATGGTCTTTTCTAGTCACGCTATTCAGTTTCCTGTAGTCTATGCAAACTCGCCATCTAGTTTGAATGCGAGTAGGAACAAGCTCATTATGGGCATTGGACACAACAGTGATGCCAGACTTTTTAGGGACTACCTGGATTGGACTCACCCATTGACTATCAGAAATCGGGTAGATGATATCTGCATCAAGAAGTTTGATAACTTCTCCGCGGACAACTTCTTTCATATTGGGGTTAAGTCTCCTTTGAGGTTGTCTACAGGTTTTCGCATTATCTTCTAAGTGAATGCGATGTTGCACCACTAGAGGATTAATGCCCTTGATATCATCAATGGACCATGCTATGGCTTCCCTATTTGTCTTAAGAACCTCAATTAATTGGGACTCTTGTTGCTCAGTTAACTCAGAAGATATTACCACTGGAAAAGTCTTAGATTCACCAAGATACGAATATTTTAGAGTCTCGGGTAAAGGCTTTAATTCAATATTAGGTGGTTTCTTTGCATTTTCAGATTCAGTATTAACTGGCAAGGACAATGATTCAAATTTGGATTTATACTTGGGTGCTTCAAATGGTGGGGCAGAGTCTAGCAAATCATTTACTTGGCTAATGTTATTAGCTTCGTCCAAATTATCATCAAAATGGGCTAGACAATGCTGGAGTGGATCCTCAGGATATGAGTGGTTAAAGGTGTGGTTGGTCAATGAATCAATGAGACAAACATCTTCAACAGACTCTGATTCAATGGGTTGTTTCATCAAATTGAACACATTGACTTCCACTTTCATGTTCCCAAAGGTTACGGTCATGCTACCATTTCTACAATTGATCAATGCATTGGCTGTGGCTAAAAATGGTAGACCTAAAATGATTGGAATTTGTTTACCTTGGGTTGGTTGAGTGTCTAGCACAATAAAGTCTACGGGGTAATAAAAATCATTAACTTTTACTATCACATCCTCAATGATACCCCTTGTGGGAATTTTGCCCTTAAGTATCTTATGCAAAATGCTAATTAAAATATGCACAAACAAGAGAAAAAGAAATAAATAAAAATAAAAAAACGGGAGCTTAGGGGAATTTCTAATGTTATTCTATCCTAAAATTCGCATGCAAAATTTGTGTCTAGAAAAAAAAAAAACTAAAACTAAAAATAAAAATAAAAATAAAATAGAAATAAACTAAATACAAAGGATGGGAACTTAGAGTAATTTCTAATGTTATTCTATCCTAGAATTCGCATGCAAAAATTTTCACCTAATCTAAGAAAAAAAATAACAAGAGTTTAGAGATATAGAACCTGACTGACGAACCGGTACAGTATCTCCTGCAAAAGAAACAACAAAAATAAACAAGTAAATAAATAAAATGAAAACAAAATTGAGTGAATAATAAAAATAAAATTAATTAAACTAATCTGTTTTTTTATTATTATTATTTTTAATGTGGAAAATTGACTTCTCAAATGAAAATTTAGAAAAAAAAAATGATACTGCAGCATAGAGAATGTCCAAACTGCAGTTTTTTTTTTTTTTTTTTTTTTTTTTTTTTTTTTTTTTTTTTTTTTTTTAACTTCTAATGAAATCTTAAAGAGTACTGCAGTTTATTTAGTGTCACCGTACATTTTATTTAGTCTATACCATATGGTTCTAATATTAATACTCCGGAGAGTGACAACAATGGTTTTGTATTGATTCACAAATCAGAATCAATATGCAGAGATCCAACAGAGATCCTCTGTTACCCCCATACCCTTTGAACTGTACTCTTTCCCTGAACTTAAAAGTAAATTACTAGGCACTCTCAAGGCACGTGACAAAAGTCTTCATCTGCAATCTACTTCATCTACAGATATCCTGTGGTTTGAACTTTGGACAGTCACTAATGAAGTAAAAACGATTTATAACTGTCACTAATAAAATGAAATTGCAACTTCGAAAGTGCAGGTTTTTTTTTTTTTTTTTTAATAGAAGATCACACAATATAGAAATAAAATAAACGGAGGGATAGAAAGTTCGGGTGGGTTCCCGAAAAATTTGTAGTCTCGAATCTTTGACTCCGAATTCAATGTTGAAGCGGCAACGGCGCCATTTGACGTTGGTGAATTGATGTTTCTTTTGTCGTTGCTTCACCAAACTCCGGTCAACAAAATTTATAATACCTACAAATACTTTACTTAAAATAGTATAGCAATAAGTAGGGTCGAACCACTCTCAACTTAGAAATCGGTTTGAGACTAGGATCCAAAACTATATTTTTCGAGATAAAAAGAAATTAGTTAAAACAATTCTTGAATTTTTGAATAGTAAACTAAAATAACTAGATAATTATCAAATGATGGAAGAAATCTCAAGGGAAGATAATCCACCACCCGGGTCTATATAAATAATATTATATATTTCTATTGCAAATTCTCCTCCAACCTATTAAACATAAACATAGATATTGGTAGGCATTCCCCGTATTTCCATTAATTGGTAATCACGGAAAATCCTCCCTCTAATGTTTTGGTTTAAAAATAAATAAATATAAATAGTGGTAGGCATTCCCCGTATTTCCATTGATTGGTAATCACGGAGAATCCTTCCTCTATTTTCAACCTCTATTGTAGGTTTTGTCACTTGAAAGAATTATTTCGGGAAGAGAATTAAACAATAAGAAATAAAATAAAATTATGTATATCTTACCCAAGGTGGCTTCATCACTCCCTTGAGAAGATGTTTAAGCTAGCATCATGATATAGAAATAAAACATGATGATAGAAGAAATTTTTCATTAACTAAGAAAAAGATTACAACAAAATAAAAACTTGATACAAGACTAAATTCTCTCTACAATTTCTCACTCTCTACCATCTAACTCCTTACAATTTCCAACTACTCTCCTATTTATAGAGAAAATTGGAATATAATGATATCTTGTAAAGTGAAGTTAGATCTACTTTTCTTTTCTTTTTCTTTGAATATTGATGCTTTCCAAGTCATTTTCTTCATGTGCATTCCTTTCTTCACTTTAATATATTTTCTTCATCTTTTCCAATTCAAACCTATAAGAAATAAAAAGATATATAAAGAACATTTATGCAATAAAATGGTGAATTAAAGATTTATTTTTGACATTTAAAATAGTGATTTTGTGAACTTATCATTTATTCATATAAAATAATAGAAATAATATGTACCATCTATATATAAGGATGTTCATATTTTTGAATTTTCTTGATGTAACATATTTGTATTTACAAAGTAAAAATTTGTTTCCTCCAAGCAATCAGAGAGTAAAATTCATTGAATAATATATTCTGAATCGATTCTGCACAAGCTTTCATAGCTCAGTTGGTTAGAGCACCCGTTTAGTAAGCGGGAGGTCTTGAGTTCGACTCTCAATGAAAGCAATATTGTTTTTTCTTTCCTTCATTTTTTTCTTCCTTTAGGATATCTGTAAATTTCTCCTCCTCTGTTTGGTTGCTGAGAAAATGTTGAAAAGAAAAGGAGAACTTTGGAACGTGATAATGGTCAGTTCAACCCAAGTCTGTCCGTTCAAGGTGAATTCTTAGAAGTGGTTGAAATTAATGGAGTCAATTTTTAACCATTGTAGACCTCTTCTTTTTCATCCTTTCCCATGAAACAAGATTATTCCTCTCGAGTCTCGCCACTCTTTCTTTGCAATATATATAGTATTCATTCAATTATTGCAAATTAACATTGGAGTAATATATATATATATATTGTTTAATCCAAGTCTGTCCGTTCAAGGTGAATTCTTAGAAGTGGTTGAAATTAATGGAGTCAATTTTTAACCATTGTAGACCTCTTCTTTTTCATCCTTTCCCATGAAACAAGATTATTCCTCTCGAGTCTCGCCACTCTTTCTTTGCAATATATATAGTATTCATTCAATTATTGCAAATTAACATTGGAGTAATATATATATATATATATATATATATATATATATATTTATATATATATATATTGTTTAATCCTATCCGATCTATTCGATTGTATTTACTAATTTATATATTGTAGACTCTGAATGTTCTAACTATTTAAGTATCTCTCGTTTTTTGTGTTTGGCCAGCACATAGAGAAAGAGGAGAGTTTGGTCCATAATCCATATTGTAGCATATATATAATTAATGAAATATTTGGCTCTGTGTTGATGAGAATATAGATTGATATAAACATTATATGGGTTGAAATAGGATAATTACGACATTAAGGAGGATGTCTAGTGACATTCTGAAAATCATTTTCATATTATCTGTCATATCATGAGAGGTGGATCTGTGTTTTAGTTTGTTGAAGTTTCTTTTTCTTGCATTATGTGTGTCATATCATGAACCCTCCTCAACCTCAACTTTTAGTTTCCATTTGAGATTAAATATCCCCAATTTCATTTCATTGGCAGTATTGCACATGACAGTCATAAAATATGCTGCGAATATATTCTGTATATATATATATATAATTAAACTTCAACTTAGTATACAGTATAAAACTATACATTCATATTTACTCTGAGCTCAAAGTTGTGATAATCTGATCTGTGTACATAAAATGTTGTGAATATATATGTAGACCTTTGAACACTACCTATATATGCACGGAAGAGAATGAGAGAGTCCTATGGAAAATGTGCAACCATAGTTCATTTCTTCTTCTGGACAATCAATATTGGTACTTAATTGGATAACTGTAATTTGAAAATTAATAAGTCTCCAGCTTTTTGAATTCTCTAAGTCTTTCACAGTGAAGTTGTAGTTAAATTCATTGAAAAAGGTAAATAAATAACTAACAATCAAAGGAATAGAAGTGTGGTGATCCTAATTCAGAAGAGCATGTGTGTCTGGTCTGGTAGATGAGGACCAAACTGTGTGTGATACAGAAATAATTATCTCTAAGCTTGTATATATAACACTTGGTAGGGTACATATGTTCTTGAGCTTTCCATGTGATAGGTAACATCTAACTATTCAAATTCATATGAATAATCAACATTGGAAAACAATGACACCGCCACACCTTGTGATGGATATATTTGTAATATATTTTTTGTAATCAATTTGTTATATAAATTTATAATATGCTTTTAACAATTGATTTTTAATAGCCAATCGAGTGCTTGTATTTGAAATTTGCTTGTTTAAGGATCTCCAATTGATCATTGCCTATTGTTAAAATTAAAACCTAAATTGTTATCAAGTTCAAGGATTTATTGCATAATTCTGAAATACAAAAATAAATGCTTTCATTCACTTAGATTTTCCTATCCTAAATGGGAACCATGGAGATCACTTGTGATAGTATGTAATATTGATTTTCTTTTAATAAATAGAAAAGAGCAAAATTACCTACCAAAAGTGAAATGAGAGAGTATAATATCTATATCTATCTATGAGGATGAGTGTGTTTGTGAATGACAATCATCGCAATTTTAAAAACACAAAAGTATTGGGTGAGTGAAAAATAAGATGGAATCTTAATATCATTTAAAATTGTGTTTTAAATTGCTTATAAAATCAGTCCTTGAATCAATAATACATGGGCTATATGTGTTAAATCACCTTAAAACCAATCTATTGGCTCTTCTAGTAGTTTACATGGATAAGACTAAAATTAAGTGATCAATTTGACCTAACTTTATTTTTCTATAGAAAAGTACAAAAAGAGGTTAAGGAAACAACAACGCTCATTTGGAACATTATGTCATTTAAGTAATTTAGCAACAGATTAAGTCCAAATACAGAGACAGTATAATAATGGACCATAGTTGGGACTATCGGTCAGACCGACCATAGTTGTGAGTGTGAGTGAGTAGTTAGTCGGTTAATTCGAGTGTCATATGGATATAAATAGGGTTGCAAATGAATTCCGCCCAAGTCTAGCTTTGTACTATTCAAATTCGTTCATTTATTTAATAAATCTAAATATTGTACTCAAGCTCGATTTATTTGTTAAACGAATGAGTCCGAACCAAACATTAGTTTTAGTGAGTTGAGTTAACGATTCGGTTCAGTTATAACATATATTATTCTTACCAATTATCGTATAGATTGAATTATTATATGTTTGTTTTTTACAAGTTTTTAATTTTTTAATATCATGTTCTTTGGTTTTTGTTTATTTTTTCACTAGTACATATTTTTTTGAATATTTTATGAAATAATCGTAGTATTTTATTTAGACAAATTTGTTCATAAGCTTTGGGAGTCAAAGTCATCAATGTTCAAGCTCGTCTCATTTATTAAAAGAAGGGTTAATAGCAAAAAAAAACCCTCAACTATACCCTCTCTCTAACTAAACCCCCTGGTGTGCAATTTACCACCTTGAACTATGTTTTCTATGCAGTTTAACAAACTATGCTCTAACACCGTTAAGCCAAAATTGATAGACAGTAATACCCTTGCTGAAATAAGGCCTTGTTTGGCCATACACATGAAGGAAAAACCAACTTTGAGTTTGTATTTTGGTGACATGACAGTGCAATCCTAGATAACCAATGAACAAGTGACAACACATACCCAATCCACCTCATCTCCCTCTTTGTTTTAGTTGTTGTTCACTGGAGTGACAACTCTGTTTTAGGCGACAAATATGACCTTGGTTTGGCGTCATTTTCCAGCAAAGCTGATAAGTTCACAAAATCACTATTTTAAATGTCAAAAATAAATCTTTAATTCACCATTTTATTGCATAAATGTTCTTATATATATCTTTTTATTTCTTATAGGTTTGAATTGGAAAAGATGAAGAAAATATATTAAAGTGAAGAAAGGAATGCACATGGATGGAAGAAAGAATATAATGCACATGGATGAAAGATGAAGAATATAATGCACATGAAGAAAGAAGAAAATGACTTGGAAAGCATCAATATTCAAAGAAAAAGAAAAGAAAAGTAGATCTAACTTCACTTTACAAGATGTCATTATATTCCAATTTTCTCTATAAATAGGAGAGTAGTTGGAAATTGTAAGGAGTTAGATGGTAGAGAGTGAGAAATTGTAGAGAAAATTTAGTTTTGTATCAAGTTTTTATTTTGTTGTAATCTTTTTCTTAGTTAATGAAAATTTCTTCTATCATCATGTTTTATTCATATATCATTATGCTAGCTTAAACATCTTCTCAAGGGAGTGATGAAGCCGCCTTGGGTAAGATATACATAATTTTATTTTATTTCTTATTGTTTAATTCTCTTCCCGAATTAATTCTTTCAAGTGACAAAACCTACAATAGAGGTTGAAAATAGAGGAAAGATTCTCCGTGATTACCAATCAATGGAAATACGGGGAATGCCTACCACTATTTATATTTATTTATTTTTAAACCAAAACATTAGAGGGAGGATTTTTCGTGATTACCAATTAATGGAAATACGGGGAATGCCTACCAATATCTATGTTTATGTTTAATAGGTTGGAGGATAATTTGCAATAGAAATATATAATATTATTTATATAGACCCGGGTGGTGGATTATCTTCCCTTGAGATTTCTTCCATCATTTGATAATTATCTAGTTATTTTAGTTTACTATTCAAAAATTCAAGAATTGTTTTAACTAATTTCTTTTTATCTCGAAAAATATAGTTTTGGATCCTAGTCTCAAACCGATTTCTAAGTTGAGAGTGGTTCGACCCTACTTATTGCTATACTATTTTAAGTAAAGTATTTGTAGGTATTATAAATTTTGTTGACCGGAGTTTGGTGAAGTAACGACAAAAGAAACAATAAATCATCAATCGTCAAATGGCGCCGTTGCCGCTTCAACATTGAATTCGGAGTCAACGATCCTCAACTTAAATTTTTCGGGAACCCACCCGAACTTTCTATCCCTCCGTTTATTTTAATTTTTTCTATTGTGTGATTTTTGTTAATTTTCGAAAAAAAAATAAAAAAAATAAAAAAATAATAATAATAAATGCAGTAGGCTCCAACAGTGAGTAACTTCCATTTATTTTAATTTTTCTCTATTTAGTGGTGTCCATTCGGTACATTCGCCTATCGTCGCATGCCATTCGGCTTGTGTAATGCACCAGCTACATTTCAGCGATGTATGATGAGTATATTTAGTGACATGGTTGAAAAGTTTCTAGAAATCTTCATGGATGACTTCTCTGTCTTTGGGTCATCATTTGAGCAATGTCTAGACCATCTTTCTCTCGTACTTCAACGTTGTCGTGACAATAACTTGGTACTTAACTGGGAAAAGTGTCATTTCATGGTCCAAAAGGGAATTGTCCTAGGTCATAATATCTCCAGTGCAGGAATTGAGGTAGACAAAACAAAAATTGATCTAATCTCCAATCTACCTATCCCCAAATCTGTTCGAGATATTAGAGCATTCCTAGGTCGTGCCGGTTTCTACAGGCGTTTCATCAAAGATTTCAGTAAGATAGCTAGACCTTTGACCCATCTTCTAGCTAAAGATGCACAATTTGAGTTTACTGATGCCTGTAAGTCCGCCTTTGAGTACTTAAAGTCAGCACTCACTACTGCACCTATCATTCGCTCACCTGATTGGAACTTGCCTTTTGAAATTATGTGTGATGCGTCTGATTATGCAGTAGGTGTTGTTTTAGGCCAAAAAGTGGATAAAGCACGACATGTCATATACTATGCTAGCAAAACCTTAAATGATGCCCAAATCAACTACTCAACCACTGAGAAAGAGTTGCTAGCAGTCGTGTTCTCCTTTGAGAAGTTTAGATCTTATTTGGTTGGATCTAAGTCATCATATATACAGATCATGCAGTGTTAAGACATCTTTTGTCCAAATCTGATGCAAAACCTAGGTTGATACGCTGGATCTTACTCCTTCAAGAATTTGACCTTAAGATTCGAGATAAGAAAGGTTCAGAGAATGTAGTCGCTGATCATTTTTCCCGTCTTGTTATTGAATCCACTAGTGACTCCATTCCCATTTCTGATTATTTTCCTGATGAACAATTATTTGAAATATCTCATGCACCATGGTATGCAGATATTGTCAATTATATTGTGACTAGTCAAATTCCTTCCAACTGGTCCAAACAAGAGAAAGATAAATTTTTGGCCAAGGCTAAGGAATATTTCTGGGATGACCCCTACTTGTTTAAATATTATCTAGATCAGATCATTCGTAGGTGTGTTCCCGAGGTAGATCAAAAGTCTGTCATTTCCTTCTGTCATGACCAGGCATGTGGTGGCCATTTCAGTTCCAAACGAACAGCTGCAAAAATCTTGCAATCAGGATTCTATTGGCCAGCCATTTTCAAAGACACCCACACATATTGTCTAGCTTGTCATAGATGCCAATTGCTAGGTAAGATTACCAAAAGAAACGAATGGCCTCAACAACAATCAATTCTCGTCGTTGAAATCTTTGACGTATGGGGTATTGATTTCATGGGACCATTTCCATCCTCGTTTGGCAATCTCTACATCCTTTTAGCAGTTGATTATGTGTCAAAATGGGTAGAAGCTTTAGCCACCAAAACAGCTGACCATAGAGTTGTGGTGCGTTTTTTCAAAGACCAGGTTTTGCCTCGGTTTGGAACACCTCGAGCCATAATTAGTGACAATGGTTCACATTTTTGCAACAAAGTCTTTGAAAACCTGTTGTCCAAATATGGAATCAATCACAAAGTGGCCCTATCATATCACCCTCAAACCAATGGTCAAGCTGAGGTATCTAATAGGGAGATTAAACAGATCTTAGAGAAAACAGTTAACCCCACAAGGAAGGACTGGAGTCTTCGTCTCCAGGATGCTTTGTGGGCATACCGTACTGCTTACAAGACCCCTATAGGAATGTCCCCATATCGATTGGTGTATAGCAAAGCCTGTCACTTGCCTGTTGAACTCGAACACCGTGTTTATTGGGCCATCAAGGCCATGAACTTTGACTATGATAAAGCCGGTCAACGTAGGACCCTTCAACTTGATGAGTTAGAAGAAATCAGAAATGATGCCTATGAGAGTTCAAGAATTTATAAAGCCAAGACTAAGTTGGAACATGACAAACACATTCTCAAAAAGGAGTTTTTCATAGGACAAAAGGTTCTTTTGTATAACTCTCGTCTTCAATTGTTTCCTGGGAAGTTAAGGTCACGTTGGTCAGGCCCGTACTATGTCCATCACATTTCTAGTCATGGTGCCATTGAGTTACAAGACCCTAAGAATGGATAGTTGTTTAAAGTTAATGCTCATCGTCTAAAGCCTTTCCTAGAACTTGAAACTTCTGAAAATGAGGAAATTTTCCTCATTGATCCGATTTATTCGGACTGATCTATTTAGGGGTAGCACATCTGTTGAGTCTGGCTGAAAACGTTAAACTTAGCGCTGCTGGGAGGCAGCCCAGTCAGTTGTGTAAATTTTTTTTATCAATTTTATTATTTTATTTTTTTCACTCTATTTGGATATGTTTAGATTTTGTTTGGGGGTAAAGTCTGTCATAATATTTTCAATCACTTGACTTTTCTTTTGCCAAGAATCTTTGCAGGGACTATACTCCAAAAACACCACCTCAATTGCGGTAATTTGTTCCAATTTGTCTCTTAGATGTATTTTTAAACACTAGGGACAGTGTTATTTTTGTTTGGGGGTGGATATCTATTTAATCAAAATAGAATTTCATTATTAAAAATAAAAAAAAATAAAAAATAAAAAAATTGAAAAATTGATTTCATTTGGAAAAGTTTTTTGTTTTTATGCATGAGTGTTTTGCATTATAAGTTGATTAAGTTTATGTTTATGATATATCCGTAGTATGTGATGCGATAGTCCCGCTCATGAGAGTAATGATTAAATTGAGTTAGTGAAATGATGTGATTTTACATTGGTAAATAAATTAGTGAAATTGAAACCGAAAAGGACAGCTTTAACCTATAAGCACATGCACACATTCACTATGGGAAAAACAGTTGATCTTTGACTATGGAGTTGAAAAATTAGCTTTGCCGCTATAAAAGGGGAGATAGAATGGAGAAAATTTAAAAAAATTATTTTCAAAGAAATGCAAAAAGTAGTTCTTCGATCTGAGTAACCGGACCTTGGTATCACCAATATCATTGTTCGCGTAAAAAGGGGAGAAAACTAATGAGCATAAATCCCATGGAAGAAGTTCGGGCCCAGTTGGTCGGGACTAAAAGTCCTCGCTGGAAAGTCCGAAGCTTATAAATACAAAAAAGGATGGAAGTGAAATGATGGAAATAATGAATTTTTACGAAAAATATGGCAAAGTTTGATCAATGAAGTAGAAGAAGAGAGATTGACATACCATAGTAGAATGTTCACAAAAACACGGAAGGTTGTCTAGATTGGGAGTAGAAAGTAACGAAATTATTTACTTCAGTGGGGATCATTCATATCATTAGCTTGAGATAGTTATTGTTCGGTAGTGAGTGGTAGTATTTGTATTCATATTATCTTATATATTGTATCATGGCTTGATTAATGAATATGTGAATGCATGAATGCATGAAAATGAAGAATGAAAAAGTTGTGGGTAATATATCCAACCCTCACGAGGCTATTGCTCGTCCACTAGGGTAATCTAGGGGTTTAAGGCCTTATTGCATATGGTAAATGCAATCGAAAGCAGCCTGCGAAAGTGGCACATCTTTAGTTAAAATTAATAAGAGTCTAATTTTGCGAACTAATCTATTTTGTCCTTATTTGCTAGAGGACTAGCAAGAGCTTGTTTGGGGGTAATTTGATAAGTTCACAAAATCACTATTTTAAATGTCAAAAATAAATCTTTAATTCACCATTTTATTGCATAAATGTTCTTATATATATCTTTTTATTTCTTATAGGTTTGAATTGGAAAAGATGAAGAAAATATATTAAAGTGAAGAAAGGAATGCACATGGATGGAAGAAAGAATATAATGCACATGGATGAAAGATGAAGAATATAATGCACATGAAGAAAGAAGAAAATGACTTGGAAAGCATCAATATTCAAAGAAAAAGAAAAGAAAAGTAGATCTAACTTCACTTTACAAGATGTCATTATATTCCAATTTTCTCTATAAATAGGAGAGTAGTTGGAAATTGTAAGGAGTTAGATGGTAGAGAGTGAGAAATTGTAGAGAAAATTTAGTCTTGTATCAAGTTTTTATTTTGTTGTAATTTTTTTCTTAGTTAATGAAAATTTCTTCTATCATCATGTTTTATTCATATATCATTATGCTAGCTTAAACATCTTCTCAAGGGAGTGATGAAGCCGCCTTGGGTAAGATATACATAATTTTATTTTATTTCTTATTGTTTAATTCTCTTCCCGAATTAATTCTTTCAAGTGACAAAACCTACAATAGATGTTGAAAATAGAGGAAAGATTCTCCGTGATTACCAATCAATGGAAATACGGGGAATGCCTACCACTATTTATATTTATTTATTTTTAAACCAAAACATTAGAGGGAGGATTTTCCGTGATTACCAATTAATGGAAATACGGGGAATGCCTACCAATATCTATGTTTATGTTTAATAGGTTGGAGGATAATTTGCAATAGAAATATATAATATTATTTATATAGACCCGGGTGGTGGATTCTCTTCCCTTGAGATTTCTTCCATCATTTGATAATTATCTAGTTATTTTAGTTTACTATTCAAAAATTCAAGAATTATTTTAAGTAATTTCTTTATATCTCGAAAAATATAGTTTTGGATCCTAGTCTCAAACCGATTTCTAAGTTGAGAGTGGTTCGACCCTACTTATTGCTATACTATTTTAAGTAAAGTATTTGTAGGTATTATAAATTTTGTTGACCAGAGTTTGGTGAAGTAACGACAAAAGAAACAATAAATCATCAATCGTTAAAAGCTCTTGTATATTAGTTGTGTTTAATGTTGCAGACAAAGTGACTGGTTCAAAGCTGTACAATTTGGAGTTATTGTTGCTGGGTATTGCAGACAAAAGGAAGGTTGTCTCTTGTGGAGTTATTGAACCTTTGCATCATTCCATCATAATGGTAATCCTAAAATTTATGTTTTTGTACTTTCATAGTCATATACTGTCTTTGCAAATACGTGGAATTGCAGAATCATTTTGTACAATTTAAATACTAGGCTCATTGGAATACTAGGCTGTCGAAATTTCTAAGGTTATACTTTGAAAGTGAATCTCTTAATCACTAAGGTTTAAATTTCTTTTGTTTTAGGTGGATGTGTTTTACAACTTAGTGTTACACTATGGTGGTCATTTTGATCATGAACTTAATACTGTCTATGGGGGGGGGGGGGGGGGGGGGGGGGGTTATCAAAGAATATAAGGGTGTTGACACTGGTTTGATGTCCTTCATTGAACTCCATTTAATGGTAGAGAGTTTAGGGTGTGGTGTTATTGAAAGAGCTTTCTATCAATTCCCTGATGATATTAAAACTGGAAGGTTTAGGAGAATCCAATATGACTTTGATATTTTTAACATGTTTGAGGGCTATGTTGGCTTTGATGATTTAAATACCATTGATATATATATATATATATATAATTGCCTCTAAAGCTGTGGAAGTAGATGAGATACCCTCACCTGAGGAGGGAGAGGATATGCCTCTTGAATCACCAGTAAATGATGCAAAGATATACCAAACATATATGGACTTTGCTGAAGTTGTGTCTAATTACTGTCCAGATAATGAGTTGAGGAGCTTATGTAGTGATGAGGAGGAGGGAAATTCTGGAATTAGAGTTGTCCCGTACAACACTGAGTTCATTGCTTCTAGAGATGTAGGGTCCAAATCACTGGAAATGGGAATGAGGTTTGCATGTGCAGCTGATTTTAGGATTTTTCTTAAAGATATTTTCATCAGAGAGAAATTTGAAATATAATACACTAAAAATGATGGTGATAGGGTCAGTGCTATTTGTAAGCAAATGTGTTCTTGGAGAGTCCATGCTAGTAAACCAAGAAATGAGGACTGTTTGAGGATCAAGACTCTCATGAATGAACATAGAGACTGTCTATGGGCTCATAGGAACAACCAAGAAAACTCAACCTATTCGGCAAATAGATACCTAGAACACATTAGGTTAAATCCAAACATAGGTTGCCAAGCTCTTAGGAGTACCATAGTTATTGATATGGAGATAGATGTGTCCAGATACCAAGCCTACATAACCAAAAAGAGGGCTTTGGTGATGATTGAAGGTGATGAGGCTGAGCAATATGCCAAATTAAGGGATTATTGTGCTTTGATCTTGAGTACAAACCCTGGTAGTAGGGCCACCATATCTGTTGAACCAGAGTCCTACCATGATGAAGTCAAAAAATTTCAAAAGGTATTCATCTGTTTTGGTGCCATCATGAAAGGATTTAGAGATGGATGCAGGCCTTTTATTGGGGTTGATGGATGTTTTTTGAAGAATGCACATGGAGGTCAACTACTTTCTGCTATTGGATGTGATGGGAACTACCAAATGTACCCAATTGCATTTGGAGTTGTTGAAGCTGAGACAAAGGACTCTTGGAACTGGTTCATGACAGAGCTGATGGAATGTGTTGGGCCTAGCTATAACATTACATTCATCTCTGATAGATAAAAGGTAAGTATGCTTTAAATTTCAAATTTGGTATTTAATTTGTTTTTTCCTCATATTAGGGTAAATCAATCATGTTTGTATGTAATTTGGATTGGGGTTTCAATGTTTTGAACAATATGATTTTTTGTGAATTTTTTTGCCTAACTTAAGGGCTTGTTTGGTTAAAAAGTGGTTTTTTTGGTTTTTGGTGACTTTTTTAAAAATTTGTCAAATAATTATTTGATTTATGACATGTTCCATGCATAAGAGTTGATATAGAGTGTTTTTTTATTCATTCTATGAATTTAATTCATTCAATATTGCTTTTTAGTTTGACCATAAGAATTACATTTTAGGGTTTAGGGGTAAATGTGTCATTTTACTAACTATTTTGGATTGGGGTTTCAGTATTCTGAAAAATATGATTTTTTTTTTTATTTTTGAGTATTTTTTGTGAATTTGTTTTCCTAACTTAAGGACCTGTTTGGTTAAAAAGTGGTTTTTTTGGTTTTTGGTGACCTTTTTAAAAATTTGTCAAATAATTGTTTGATTTATGACATGTTCCATGCATAAGATTTGATATAGAGTGGTTTTGATTCATTATATGAATTTAATTAATTCAATATTGCTTTTTAGTTTGAGCATATGAATTACATTTTAGGATTTAGGGGTAAAAATGTCATTTTACTAACTATTTTGGATTGGTGTTTCAGTATTCTGAAAAATATGATTTTTTTGGATTTTTGGGTATTTTTTGTGATTTGTTTTGCTTAACTTTAGGACCTGTTTGGTTAAAAAGTGGAATTTTTGGTTTTTGGTGACTTTTTTAAAAATTTGTCCAACTTGCAGTGTCTGGTTGATTGCTTTGAAAACATCCTGTATGGGAGTGAACATAGATTTTGTGTTAGACATTTGTATGAAAACTTCAAACTCAAATTTAAGGGGCAAGTTTTGAAGAATGAGCTTTGGGAAACAACTTTGTCTTACACAAAATCTGAGTTCAATGTGCATATGAGTAGAATCAAGGACATTGATGTTGAAGCATTTAAGTGGCTCTTAAGAGTTGATCCTAAGTTGTGGTCAAGATCACACTTTAATGACCAGTCAAAGAATACTTTGGTCCTAAACAATATGTGTGAATCATGGAATGCAGTGATTCTGTCAGCAAGGGATAAGCCTATCATCTATATGTTAGAATGGATTAGGAAACATTTGATGCTGAGGCTGCAAAAGAAAAAAGAATGAATGATTTCAAAAGAAGGTTTTTTATGTCCTCAAATTCAAAAAGAGCTGAATAAAAGGAAATGGGCAGCTATAATGTGTATGGTGAGGTATGCTGGTGAAAACAAGTATGAGGTGGAATGTAGGGGAATAACTGAAGTTGTAGACATTGGTATGAACACATGTACTTGTAGGGTTTGGTCTGTGAGTGGAATCCCATGCAGCCATGCAATAGCTTGTTTGTTTATTCAAAAGGTTAATCCAGAATTCTATGTTGATGTATACTTCCATAGAGCTACATATCTCAAGGCCTATGATGGTATAATCTACCCAGTCCCTATGAGAAGGATTTTCACTTCCCCTCCTACTGATCCATTGTTGCCTCCCAATGGTAGAATTCCAGTTGGTAGGCCTTCAAAGTTGAGGAAAAAACAACCAGGAGAAAAGGCAAATTCAAAGTCAAAGGCTTATGCTCAGGCTTCTACATCCAAGTTGAGTAGGAAAAGGGAGCAATTGCAGTGTAGTAAGTGCAAAGGTTTTGGGCACAATGTGAGGACTTGCACTGCTCATGCACCACAAGTTCAAACTAAAGCTCCAAACAAGGGTGGGAGACCTAAATCAATTGTTAATTTGTTGCCAAAAAGACTAAGAATTGGAAGGACTATGGGCCAAGAATCAAGAAACCCTAAACCTAACATTGTTATAAATAAGTATAAAGGCAAGGGAAAATGTAAATCAGTAAGAGGGAAGATCTATGGGTGCATTTGCTGGTAATTGGCTTCACAGTGGAAGAGGTGCAACTCAAATTTCTTCAACATCAGTTCCAACCTCAAGCATTATTGGAGGGTATCCTAAAGCAACCCATGCTCAAATTATGCAAAACCATGAGGTAAAAGTTGATTTATTATGATATAATTTTCATGTTTTTATTGGTTTTATATTTGCATTTAAACTGAATTTTTTTGGTGATTTTTTGTATTTTTTTCATATATTAGACTACAAATATCTCCTACACGGAGTTGCTAAACTCCCAAGTTTCATCATCCAGGTATTTTTGTACAGTAATTAGTTTCAATCATTTTGTTTTAGAAATACTCATTCAAGTCTGCTTCACTAGTGCATATGAATGGTATTGAATGACATTTGCAGGTCAATGAGTGATGAATATGATGCTTGGTAGATGAAGATTACTACTTGAGATGGTCATTTTTTGTCTTTTGAAGCTACTGACTATATGGACTGATCAACAACAATATAACATTTTTTTGTGTTTTGATGGTATGCAAACAGCTTTGACTATGGTGGTTTTTGCTATTTTGTAAAGTGACTTAACTACTTGAATAGGTTGTTGTGTAAAGTGGTTTTAGCTCTTTTGTAAAGTGATTTCACTAGTGACTACACTAGTGACTTCACCAGTGTAAACAGACAATGTATGATCCAATGTTGCCACTTTAAGTATGCAACCTCATCAACTCACTGCCATGTAATACTATGATAATTAATGAATTTGAATGACCATATTTATATTTGATCTATGTGTGTTTTGTCTTGACATTATCTAGTGCATCATGTTTGTTGTGATTTGCAAAGCTCTGTAAATGATGAGTGATTTTTTAAAGCTCAATGGCTGTGTAAACTGGTTTTCAAATGCAAAATGTCCTAAGCTCTATGTGTTTGTGTTAACTCGCAGCTCAATGTGTGTATGTGTTAACTCACAGCTTTGTTTGTGTTTGACAATCTCAGTTCATTTGCAGCTCATTCTATGATATGTATTACAAACTGTCAAAATGGAAATGTGTATCAATATGAGCTAAAACATACAAACTGAAGCTTCAATTATTTGCACGAAAATTTTCCATTCTCATTACCATAGCAAAAGTGTTTCAACATGGTTACAAAATACAAACTGAGCTACAACTTCAACCCAACAAAACATCATACAACATTACAACAACATCAATATTCCACAATAACCGAATCATTGACTTGCTTCACTACAACAACATCAGTTCTCCTAGTTCATTACTCCACAAGTTTCTCCTAGCTCATTACAACAACAACACCATTCTTCGCTTCACCCTCATCACCATTGCAACCAACAACACAGCAACAACAAAAAAAAACATAAACATACTACCAACAAATACAACCATTGTAAACTGCATCATTGACCTGATCAAAAGTGTAGTGCTATCAACATGAGAAACTTGTTGTGTTGTAGAGGCCATTGTTGTTCACAGTTGTTGAACTCTCACCCATGCTTCGCAATAAATTGGAGATTAGGGATTAGGGTTCTAGCTTCGAAGAGAAGAATTGGGGATTTGGGTCTGAATCCAATTGGGGCTTTGAGAGTTAGGGTTCTATGAGATTAGGGTTTGCGAGAGACTTAGGGTTCACAAATTGGGGCTTAAGGTTTGAGACTTAAATTGTAACACCCCGCTCCAACACTTGGTATAATATTGTCCGCTCTGGGCCCAGCCCGCACGGTTTTGTTCTTGGGCTCCTCCCAAAAGGCCTCATACCAATTGGAGACAACACTGCACATATAAGCACATCCCCAGACCTCTACCCGGGCGATGTGGGACATCACAATCACCCCCTCTTGGGACCCAGCGTCCTCGCTGGTGTTACCCACGGGCTTGTGCATGATTTTAAATTGGTATCAGAGCCAGAGCCCGACCGGAATTAAGTGTGGGTGCATGCACAAGCCCGTGGGTAACACCAGCGAGGACGCTGGGTCCCAAGAGGGGGTGATTGTGATGTCCCACATCGCCCGGGTAGAGGTCTGGGGATGTGCTTATATGTGCAGTGTTGTCTCCAATTGGTATGAGGCCTTTTGGGAGGAGTCCAAGAGTAAAACCGTGCGGGCTGGGCCCAAAGCGGACAATATTATACCAAGTGTTGGAGCAGGTTGTTACATAAATTGATTGCGAAAGGTTCACAAATTGGGGATTAGGGTTTCAGATTGAGGGTGAAATTGACGGCTTAGGGTTTGAGACTTAAGTTACACCGGACTATCGTGTTGATGAACATCATCGTCTCTTCCTTCGTATTTCCCACCGGAACATCAACCACATAATATTCCACCACCACAATCGCATTATTATCAGTCGGCGAAGAGTGCAGAGTCATCACAGACCGATAATTGTTGAGCCGACGATCACCGCCGACGATCTTGAAGCTCATGACGTGGCTTTCGTCGTCGAGGATCTCGAGGAGCTCGGTGCTGGACTCCGCCGGCATGCCGGAGATGACGCGGACTTCCCGGAGAAAGCCTACGTTTCCGTCGCCGATGATGACGTGGCAACTTTTGAGGAAGTGCTTGTAGGCCTGGAGGTTGTCGAAGCGGCGGACGACAGACCAGACGGCGGAGATGGGGGCGGCGACGGTCTGGACGACGGTGGAACAACATTGGTTGGGGGCCATGGTGTGGGCATGGTGGCGGGAGATGGTGTCGGGGATGGAGAGAGGGACGCGCCATGTGGGTTGGGAGTGTTTGTAGTAGCTGGTAGCTCCGGCGGTTGTGGCGGCGCAGGTGGTGGTAGTGTTGATTTTATGGAGGTAAAGTGGGGAAGGCATTTCTTTCGTGACTCTGTCTCTCTCTCTTTTCTTGGAAAGACGGTTAAGGATAGGCATTTCTCAAATGGATGTTATATCTATAGATATATATAGAGTGTTTGGAGTTTGAAGAAAAATTAAGGACGCGTTTGGGGTAACGTTCATAAAAGGTATATTCGGTATTTTAAGAAAAAGTAACCAAAGCGTGAGCTGCACATGCCAATTATTGACGGAACCCTAACTGTGCACTAACGTCAGGGGGTTAAATGCAACAAATGGATAGTTTAGGGGATTTTTAGCTCGAAAAATAGTTCATAGTTAGAAAGATGGTATAGTTGAGGGGGTTTTTTGCTATTAACCCTTAAAAGAACCTAAACAACATACTCAAATTTGACTTATTTAGGGTCCGTTTGGCAACCCGGTCTTGGTCTTTGATTTCAAGACCAAGACCATGTTTGGTTGGCCGGTTTTGGATTTGGTTTTGAACACCCTAAAATCAACCACTAAAACCTGGTTTTGGTCCACCATTTTTGACTTTTCTCTCTCTATATATATATATATGGCCGAAAATATGAATTATTTAAAAAAAAAATTTATATTTTTTGAAAAAAATTAATTTCCGGAAAAAAATTATTTTTTCGAAAATAATTATCTTTTTCGGAAAAAAATAAATTTTCGGAAAAAAATTATTTTTTCGGAAAAAATCATATTTTCGGACAAAAATTAATTTTCTCCAAAAATTTTTTTTTCGAAAATAATTTTTTTTTTTGGAAAAAAATTATTAATTCGGGAAAAAATTATTTTTCCGAAAATATTTATTTTTTTGGAAAAAAATCATATTTTCGGAAAATAATTATTTTTTCGGAAAAATTTATTTTTTCGTCAAAAAATAAATTTTTGGAAAAAAATCATATTTTTGGGAAAAAATTAATTTTCGGAAAAAAAATATTTTTTCGACAAAAATTATTTTTGTCGAAAAAATTAATTTTTGGAAAAAAAATCATATTTTCGGAAAAAAATCATATTTTTGGAAAAAAATATTTTTTCGACAAAAATTATTTTTTTGAAAAAATTAATTTTTCGGAAAAAATTAATTATTTTTTTTTCCGAAAATTAATTATTTTTGAAAAAATTATTTTTTATATTTTTGGGAAAAATATTTTTTTCCCGAAAATTACTTTTTTTCCAATTTTATATATATATATATTTTTCATATTTATATATTTTTAATACATATTAGTATATATATATATAATTATACAAGACCAAGACCAAAAACAAAACCAACTCCTTACCAAACACTATATATTGGTTTTAGATTTACCTAAACCATCCAAGACCAAAACCAAAACCAAAACCAAGACCAAAACCAAGTTCCCAAACGGACCGTTAATACACAGAACGAACTCGGCCCGATCTCGGCTCGGTTTTTTTGTTTCTCGGGGACCCACCCCACCACCATCAAAGTCAGAGAATTACGCACTCACTTCACTCTTCAGTCTTCCTTCACCAACATTCAGCCCCGGCCCCATACGTCACCAACGCACCGTATTATCATACATCTCCCAATCCAACGGCTGGCAATCGACTTCACCTTTGGGCCCACTTAGTCGGTGGTGATATAAAGACACTGCTGTAACACATTCCAATGCAACTCCATGGCTTCTCAAATAAGCTTCTTTCTCTCTCTAGAAATCCCTATTTCTTCTTTAATACCTAAACTTTCTCTCTCTACTTTCTCCCCCATTTCAGATACACAGTCTCTCTCCCTCTAATTACTCTCTGAGTTTCACTGTAAGTGTGCGCATAAACACACACACGTATATATATATACGGGGAATTCGGAAGTAAAACACGAGTGTTTGTTATTTCTATTTGCTCTCTCGACAGTAACATTAGACGAAGCGCACACAGTGTGTGTTTGAGCGTGTTTTTCTCTCTCTACAAGGAGTGAGGGGGGCAATGTGGGAGATTATGTACTGATTTCGTCGGAGAAGAGAGGTTTGAGATGGCCAAGTGTACTCATCGGAACAGTATCGGATCCATGGTGCTGGATCGCACTGGCGGCGGACACTCGCGGCTGTGGACGGCTTTTTCCGGCGCCTCATTCCGCCGGAAAATCATGGACACCGTTCGCTGCGGCGGTTCGCGGTACCGACACGACGGCGATGGCGAGAAAATGCCGGCGGAGAAGCCGAAGCATCAGGAGGAGAAGCACGGTGCGGAGTGCGGTGGCGGATCGAGATTGGAGGCGAAGAAGAACGGCGGATCGGAGAAGCTAGCGGAGCTTCTGAGGATGTCGGAGTGGTCGGAGGCGGAGGATGAGGTGAGGAAGAAGGTGGAGACATTGGAGGAGTTGAAGAAAGTGGTGAAGAGGTTGCAGGGCGACGACGTTTTGGGTGGCGCGAAGGAGGTGAGGAGGCTCGCCAAGGAAGATCCGGAGGCGCGAACCACGCTCGCGTTGCTCGGAGCCATTCCGCCTCTCGTTGCATTGCTCGATTCCGACGATCTCGACTCTCTGATCGCCTCTCTCTACGCTATTCTCAACCTAGGGATTGGCAATGATGCGTGAGTTTCTCTAATTTTCATCTGTGTTTGGCTACTGAGAAAATAGGGAAAATAATACATTTTAAAATCTTATTTTACTTGTGCATATTTGTAGATATGATTTATATAAAATTTGGGATAATTTTGTATATCTAATTAACTTTTGGTTACTGCATTTAGCATATTGAATGTTCTGTATACATATTGGCAATTTCTGAGCATATATTTTGTGTTTAGAACATTTATTTTTCCTTTCTTTGAGAAAGAGTAGTTTTTTCTTAGCTTTATTTGTTTTACTTGAACAATTAGATGGCATTTATACTTAAGGACACGTCGTTTTCTATATATCCAGGTGTGGATTTGTTAAGAATGTTCTGAATACCTACCTATTAGAAACAATTTTCTTTCTTGGCCATTATCAATATGAACTTTGTTTATTTCATTGTATACACACATAAATATATGTAACTTTATCAATTCATGGCCAATCCTTTTGCAGAAACAAAGCTGCCATTGTTAAAGCAGGAGCTGTTCACAAGATGCTAAAGCTCATTGAGTCTCCTAGTGGGTCTCCAAAACTGGCTATTGCAGAACCAATAGTTGCAAATTTTCTTGGCTTGAGCGCACTAGACTCGAATAAACCAATAATTGGTTCTTCAGGGGCAATCCCTTTCTTGGTAAAAACCCTTAAAAATCCCGATAAAAAGAACAGCCATCAAGCCGAACAGGATTCTTTGCGAGCACTATATAATCTTTCAATTTCACCTTTGAACGTTTCACCAATTCTGGAAGCCGATTTGATCCCATTTCTCTTGGCTGCATTGGGAGACATGGAGGTTAGTGAGAGAGTACTCTCGATACTGAGCAATGTGGTATCTGTGCCAGAGGGTCGAAAAGCAGTCAGCACAATGCCTGATACTTTCCCAATTCTGATTGATGTTTTGAATTGGACTGATTCTCCAGGGTGTCAGGAGAAGGCATCGTATATCTTAATGGTGATTGCGCACAAAGCATACGGAGACAGACAAGCCATGATTGAGGCTGGCATTGTTTCGGCATTGCTTGAGTTAACCCTTTTGGGAACTACCTTAGCTCAGAAAAGAGCTTCTAGGATCTTGGAGTTTTTGAGAATAGACAAGGGGAAGCAGGTTTCGGAAAGCTATGGAGGGGGGCTGAGTGCAGTCTCAGCTCCTATATGTGGATCTTCATCGTCGTCTGCAGATCCAAATCATCAAATGAGGGAACGTTTGGAGGAGGAAGATTTAATGATGAGTGAAGAGAGAAAAGCAGTGAAGCAATTAGTCCAACAGAGCTTGCAAAACAACATGAAGAGAATTGTGAAGAGGGCCAATTTACCACAAGATTTTGTTCCATCCGATCATCTAAAGTCCCTCACAACAACTTCAACTTCTAAAAGCTTACCATTTTGAGAAGATTGTGAAAAAAAATTCAAAGTTAGTCTTTCTTTTCATCTTAGTGAGCTTATGTTAACTTTGGCTTGTTGTTGGACCTAAACAGCCATTGTTTGTGAAAATTTACATTATTATTACAATCTATATCAATTATATTAGAAAGTTGTCATCTGTGATGACTTTGAGCTACCTGTTTGCTTAAAGGTCACTTTGTCTTATCTCAAATTCTGTCCAAGTCAGAAATGAAATATGGATATTGAAAAAATCTTAGCTCAAATTTGAGAACTTGTTAATGTTCCATAAATCAATTTTCAAGGTTGCTCCCATTTAAGTGATATAGATAGAGGATGCAAATCTGTAATTTTTGAGTGCTGCTTTGGTCATGTAATTGGTGAACCCTTTTAATCAGAGGTCACTATCATCCCACTAGTACATTTTTGTCTACTTTTCATAATTTTATATATTATTGACATTGTATCCCTGTAGAGAAGTGTCGGTAAATTTCTTCTGCAATACAATTGGGTCCCTTCCCTGCTGTTTTCATATGGGAATCTGTCCTTGTTGATTTTAATGGGTCTCTGTGTTTCCTCCGGAATCTTAGGGTTTACTTTGTAAAAAAAATTTTGTGTTTGTTGTGCATAATCAATGGAAGCATGGACTGCAGATGGAGCACACCTCTGTTTTCTTTTATTTGTTTAACAGTTGCATTAATTAGCCTCTGATTAACTAATGTTTTGAGCCAGTGACCTCCACTGAATTATTTTTTATTTTGAATTACAGCTGAGGGGGGATGGGTTAGTGAATTTATTATGCATATTAAATGTCAACATGGGCTGCAAATGCAGCAAAAGTTTCTTTCATCCGAGTAATTTACCTGTGGCATTAATTAACTTCTGTTTTAACTATTTTTTTGAGGCATTGACCCTTTTTTTACTGTACCATTTTTAATTTCCTATTGCAGGTGATGAGAGAAGTACCAGTAAAAAAGGAAAAGAACGAAGAATCGGAGCTGTTTCACTGCTAATTACACCTTCATGACTCATGAGCCTTTCCACAAGGTATAATCTTCGGAGTGAAAGAGAGTTGTATTTTGTTGTGTTCATCCTATGGATTTTCAGTCTGCTCGGGTAACTACTGTTTGTCTTTGAGTTTTTGACTTCTGTTCAGCTGTAAATATTTGTGGTAAATATTATTTCATTGGAAGGAGATTTTGTTTATTATCTACTACTTGATTTGTTTAAAAAAAATCCCCCCTCTAAATACTACATGTAGATGAGAATGAAGCTAATTAAATAGTGGTTAGCTCTAAATTTTTATACTGAACATGGTCATCTTGAGAGCAAATTGGCATAAGTTTGTAATAATATATTTGCTATACCCAGGTATTAAAGGAAAACATGATTGGACTTAAAGGAAGACTTGATACATGTTACTTGATCTATATTAGGTTGAACTGAAGAAAAGCATAATTATTGTATTATGTACTATATCCAGAGTTGTAACCTGTAGAAGTATATACCATTCAATCACACAAATTGATTATTTTTGCTCTCTATGATGCCAAGTACTGTTGTCCAGAATCATTCGGCTTTGTATTTGAAGGCATTCTTAGTCTAATTCTAGCAGTTGGTAGAGTAATTATCATCCTTTCACGGCGTTGAGACCCCTCTGAACCGCATCAACTCATCTCTCGTCCTTGATTGTTATTATTTTTCTCCATTAATTCTGATTCTTACTCCTGATCGTTCTTTATCTCTTTCCATTAGATCATTTACGGCTGTACTATTACACGAATGCCTTTTATGGTCCATCCTTTATATTAAGACAGGGACAGTTCATCTCACCCATCAATAGTACAATACTTGTCCGTAGGCAGAAATTTTTTCCCAGTGGACTCTCTAACAAACAGAACTTTGACATGGGCTCGTTGATCTTTTGTGTTTATATAAATTCTATAATGATATTGATATTCATGTGGCCACTAGATCATTGATGGTCTCTTTGAATTTTAAATGAAATTGATAAGTCAAGTGCTTGATTTTTTGTTGCTACATATTTAAATACTAGGCTTTGTATATGTGATGCTAAATATTTAAAGCGACCTTCCATCGTGCATTCTTGTGGGTTCTACTTAAATTTGCACAGGTCTTACCTGCAATACATGGTGGGTAAGTGTATTAATAGTGATGAAAGAAAGGTACCATTACTGAATAAAAATTAGATTTCCGGATTTAATGTCTTCTATTTGCTTAAAACGCCGTCATTTGGGTGCTGAAAATTACTGCATCTTATTGCTTTTTTCATGTTCCCCATTTGAAATAAGTTGTATATTGTGTCTTGAATGAGCTGACACTAGGGTTCAACATACTACATACTTGAACTCTATTCAATTGTCCTGAAATGAGTTCGCACAAAAGTGTTGCACAACATTTTACCACGAGGATAACTTAGAAGCTGTGTAGCATTACTCTTGTACTGCACAACATCAATTCCCATTTCATTTTTTCATGTTTGGTTTGTGTTTCTGAAAATAGTTTTCTGTTTTCTGAAAATTGAAAAAAAGTCTGTTTGGTTCAGTTTTTTGAAAACTCAGTTATAAGATGGATGTTTTCATAAAATTCTTAAGAACAGTTTTGAGAGATACAAACAAAACAGGTCCATACACTTTTCACACGGAATGCTATGTTCTAGCTTGAGGAAAGCACTGGGGTGAAGCATATATTCCCTCCGACACTTTATGCAAGTTGAATGCAATATTACGCATACTTGAAAAAGATTGTATAAGGCACTCATTTATATACATGTTGTGTTGTGCAATGTGATAATATAAATAAATCAAGAATTTAATACATTGGTATTGTTGTTGCATTATAATATAATGTTCTTGCATTCACTAATATAAGATTAATGTATCCCATCCCTAATTAGATAGACTATCATATCACCAAATTTTAATTTCAGCTCTGACATAACTTTCTATATTGTTAGGGTAGACAAAATCTTTCAACTTGTACCTCTGGATGTGGCAATTCATGTGACCCTTGTTAAACTATGAAGTAAAGTCCACTCCATTGGAATTACTTTAAAATGCAATCATGCAAATTGTCAAAGTATTTCTTTTCTCAAGAATGGGTTTTATTTATATTGATTAAACCGCTACATACCCCGTTGTCAATTACTCTGTTACATTCACTCTTGAATAGTTGGAACTTGCTTTTGAATTGTAAATGTTTCCATTGACTATAAACGCTAGGCCAACTACCCATCTCTCTCTATATCTATACGTACATATATATATATATATATATCGTGTGTGAGTCTGCAAGACCGATGACTATGGATGCCATCGTCATCCTATTTAAAAGAGAAGTCCCACAAAGTTTGTACATAGGAGAATGGGTTTTTTCTCTTTAGAGGAAAGCTATTAATTATGGTGTTGGTGGTGCAGGACTATGGAAAATTTAAGGTCTATGCCCTAAATTGCAATGTTAGGTTTTGGTATTTATTAGGCAAAACCTTGGCCCTCGGATTCCATTTTATTATTATTATTATTGTTTTATTTATTTATGTCTTCAGCCACACAAGTCATAAAATGCAACAATTATTTTGAAATAATATTTCTTTTAACTTCCTCTCATATTGAAAGATAATTGTGTTCAATGCTTAGGACTGTTATTTTATATTAACTACTTGTACCGACAAATTTAACTGAAGATCTAGGATTTGTTAGATGAATAAATATAATTTTATTTGAATACCATGTTCATGCAGTATCAAATTATATTCAAATTATCCTGTCTCGGTGAAATGATCAGAAGTTAAAATGAAACAAGACTGTTGAACAATTTCAAGATATCATAATTTTTTAATTGCATTCTCAGATTTTTCGACTATATATCCGATATGGTTCCATCAAGTATTCAATATGTTTCATATACAAAATACTAAAAATTTTAATAAGTTTTCCAATAATATTATCACAGTATTATACTGCTAAATAACTTCATTCACTGTACAGAAGTAAAACTCCTGTATAAAAATCTCAGTTTTGAATATTTTTTATGGAGACCCTTATATGAGGAGGAAGCCTTGTTGAGATTGATGAAGTTTGACCATGGTGGGGACATCACACATACCTTCATCAATTGATATATATATTTGGACAAAATCTGCAGTATATATATATATATATATATATATATAACTATGAAGATAGTCTGTTCAGGTCACACCCACCACCATTACCAAATTTCCAACTTTACTCTGTCAACGAATTAATTAGCTTCTGTGTTTTTCCAAATTTACAAACAATAACCCTAGAGTTTCCCACATTTTCTTGACATCCAATCAGATGGAGCTCGGTGTTTTAGACTTTCCTTCATCATAATATAAGTTTATTATAAGTTTGTTCGTTGATTTAACTTAGGATACATATGATTATACAATGAGAGACATTAGGGTCCAATTTGTCTCTCATTGAGATCTAACGGATCATTTCAAATCTAACATGAGATTGGGCCTGCCAATCAAATTGGATACCATCACAATCAACCAACCATCAGATATGATTCAGTTCGTTGAATCTCAACTGGAGCCAAAGTCCAGTGAGAAACAAACTGGACCTGATTTCAAATGTGAACCAACAGACTCAAGGGCTTGACTTCAATGGGTTTGTTCGGTTCTCAAGAATTCAACAAACATGAAAAATCTGAAGAAAATAAAGGGAAACCACCCCATTCGATGAGTTTCCTTTCATATATGATGTGAGGGGGCGTTTAAATCAATTAAACATGCTTATTCGATCATTTGATTATCAACTATGTGATATAAGCTTATATGTGCATGCTCTAATAGTAATGGTAATTCATTAGTTCGAGCCAAACTTGAGCTATTTGAATACATTTATTTAATTTGTGAATTCGAACATGCTACAAGTTTGTCCCAATTCAACCTAATTCGGACATTACATGCAACGATCCATCTACTATATATTTTGCACATTTTATTTTACGATTCTCAAGACATGTTTATGTATTGAGTTTCATGATGGAGAATTGACTTTTCTATTTTTGTCACATGTCGCTTTTAGTATACTCTATGATTCGTCGTCATGGTATTAGTTTCCGTCGTGATAATCATTCTTAAAAATGAGTGTAGGATGAATTCCGATATTGCATAGCGTTCAACATTATTAAAAAATATTATAAACCGAATAATACATAATGTGTAGAACGATACCTTGTCCATCTCACAAATACTCCATGCTCCTAATTTTCAAAATATCTCCACAATTAATAAAGGCTAGTACATATAAATACCAAACAAACTAGTGCCACAAGACCAAATTAAATTCAATAAATGCTAACCTCCAATGTCATCGTCAATCAAATTGGGCACTATGAGTTCATGTCATGCCCATAATGACTCATACAGTTCATAAATAATTGGGAGAAAAGACGGGTAGCAATCCAAATGAGGAAACCCAACAAATGCATAATGGGACAATGAAAGAGTGTGATAATATTTGGTAGGGTGGGTGAATGATATGATATATAGGAGGGTGTAAGGTTATAGAAGCCTACATATATTATATATATGTACTGTAATTGTTTGGTATCATTTTAAATGATGAATTTAGGTTCAAACTCAGCTCAACATTTTCTCGACAAATTTGGTATCCAATCCTTTACATGCAAATCAGTGTGTATTTATGCAGTGATGAATTAGGGAACTGATTATATTTTAGGGTAAATTACATTGATTTCACTTGAGGTTGATTATATTTTAGGGTAAATTACATTGATTTCACTTGAGGTTTGGCCAGATCTTGCCTAGGTGGAGCGTTTGAAATTTATTATAATTACCCCCTCATATTTGACATGTGAGCTCAATAGCCCTCCTAATTAAAATTAAAAATTGATAAAAACGACATCCCCTTTTGTTAAAAGACAATAGAAACCATAAATATACTAAAATGATTAAAAATTATATAAAAATATTAAAGTTAGAGTAGACTTTCTACATTAAATTTTAATATTTTGTACCTATGTAGCATGAATACGAATACGGGGTGCAGATACGACACGATACGGACACGGGGATATGACAAATCTAAAAAAAACAGGACACGGGTACGGCGGGATACGACAAAAATTAAATAATAATAATAAAAATTATATAAAAAATACAAATAATTTTATCAAATTTTTATAATATAAGAAATCTCAATGTATTATATACAATGTTAATAAACTAAGAAAAATTAAACACAAGATAGGACATCATCACACATTAAATATCAAATTTCACCATTGAATCATTAATTAATTTAGATGTATAAATCATATGTTCATAGCTTCCTTTATTAAAAATTATTAAAGGATAATATTTCATCACAAAAATATTCGCTATATATTTGAGAAACAAATGACATTACAATCGGTAGTTTTGTAATTTAAAAGTCATGTTTCATTACAAGAAAGGAAGGTGGATATTTAGCAAATTATTTATTCATTTTTTTTAAATATATATATATATATATATATATATATATATATATATTGCCGTGTCCTGACCGTATCCTAGGCGTGTCCGAAAATAAAAAAAATTAATTAAAAAAATCGGATACTTCTACGGAGTATCGGACACGTGTCCGAGGAGTGTTGGGATTGGACACGTATCCGACACCGCCACGACACTTCCGGAAAAGTATCCGTGCTTCATAGTTTTTTACCTATTAAGAAGGGAGGTTAGTGTAATTTACCCTATATAAGTATGTGTTATATACATGATGGGCTTCATTATGGGCATGGGTTGGAGCTTTTGTGGGTGTGTATAAAAATGAAGCTATTTGGCATTGGGCTGGGCTTCGTAAATAAAATGAATGTAAATGTTTGGTCCGGTTGAGCTTCAAAATAGAGTAAGATGAATAAATGATTAATGGACCTTTTCACAATTAAATTAAAGTTTGGTTTAATTGAAGTGGATTAATGCATTGAAGAAATCCAATCTGCAATCTTTTGTTCTCAAGGACAGTTAGACCCTGTTTGGTTTGCGGTCCGGTCCCATGTGATCCGGTCTCATAATGGTTTTTTTGGGATCGGACACTGTTTGGCAACACGGTTTCAAAAAAATAAGGACCACTTGGGACCAAAATGGGTAATTTGAGACAAAAAAAAATTATGGTCTCAAGTGGTCTTATATACAATTGTCTTAACACATGAGATCATAAAATTTGAAAAATATATATAAAATTAAAAAATATATATAATTTGAAAATAATATATAAAATTAAAAAAATAATATAAATTTTTTGAAATAATGTATAAAATTTTAAATATATATATAAAATTCAAAATTAATATATAAAATGCAAAAAATATATTTAAAATTTGGGAAAATAAAAAAATTCCAAAATAATAGAAAAAATCAAAAATAATGTTTAAAATTCGAAAATAATATATAAAATTCAAAATTAATATATAAAATTCAAAAAATATATTTAAAATTTGGGAAAATAAAAAATTCCAAAATAATAGAAAAAATAAAAAATAATGTTCAAAATTCAAAAATAATATATAAAATTCAAAAAATAATATAATTTTTTAAAAATAATGTATTAAATTCGAAACAAATATATAAAAATAAAAATTAATATATAAAATTTTAAATATATATATAATTTAAAAAATAATATAATTTTTTTGAAATAATGTATAAAATTTGAAAAAAATATAAACTTCAAAAATAATATACAAAATTAGATATATATATATATATATATATATTTGAGAAAATATAAAAAATTTGAAAATAATATAAAAAATCAAAATTAATATATATAATTCAAAAAATAATATAAAAATTCGAAATAATTTATAAAATTTGAAAAATATATTAATTTTGAATTTCTTATATTATTTTCAAATTTTTTATATTTTTTCAAATTTTATATATTTTTCATACTTAATATATTTTTTGAATTTTATATATTATATTTTTTGTATTATTTTCCAAACATAAGACCAAACAACTTGAATAAGACTATAAGACCAAATAACTTTACCAAACAGACTTTCAGAACATCACTCAGATAAAATCAGATCAGACCGGACCAGATAAGACCAGACCAGATCAGATAATATTAGACTGGACCGCCTACCAACGGGCCCATAGAGTTTAGAAACTATCAAATGGATAAAGCTTCCTTTACATTTTTTTTTCTTGACAAAATGTTGTGTTGAGGTGGCCCAATTCTTAAGCAAATGGGTTCTGCTTCTTCCAAATGTGGGAGCCTAGATTGGACTACTTGGCCCAATTGTTGTCCATCCAGGCTTTACCATTTCAAAACATGTAATCAACAATGTACATCACTACATGTTGATACTACCAGTCTACCTCCCATACGAAAAATTATTGGATATTACGGGGAAGTGATAGAATAATATATATATATTTTTATTAGCTTGGGGTGGCATGTGTATTTATTTCCATGATACCCAATATCTTCTCCTACTATACTCTATACTATATATTTTCCAAATTAATTGTCCAAGTCTAACTTTTCAACAATTTTTTTTGGTTATTTTGTATTTTCCATTTTGTCCTTTAATAATATAATATAATTATAATTCTTAGTGAGCTTCATTAAATTTTGAAGTTAATTTTGCATTTTGCATTTTGCTCTTTAATAATAGGGTTTTTTGAGTTAAATCCTATAATTTTGTATGTATTTTGACATTAGTTTCTTTTTGAAAACTTATTAGAGATTGGTCTTATTAGTCTTTATTTTATGTTGGGTAAATTACACTTTCATTCCCTCTTGTTAATATAAATTACACTTTCACTCCCTCAACCAAATTTTGAAATGTGAAATGACTAAAGTACCCCTAAATGTGTGTGATGACTTATTTGCTCATCCATAAAGATGTGAAAAGACCAAAATACCCTCATTTTATATGTGTATATATATATATTTCGAAATATATATATTTTTTCCGAAAAAAAGAATTTGAAAAAAAATATTTCGGGAAAAAAATATATATTTCGAAAAATATATATTCCCGATATATATATAGTTTGAAATATATATATATATATATATATATATATATATATATTGAAATATATATACACATATAAAATGAGGATAGATTGGTCTTTTAACATTTTTATGGATGGGAAAATAGGTTCTCACACACATTTAGGGCATGTTTACTAATATGAAATATTTTCTGTTTCCGTTTCCTGAAGAAGTAGAATTATATTTTTGATTCCTTAAGAAAAACAGAAAATAAAATCTTGTTTACTAAATTTTGATTTTTTTTTAGAAACAACAATAAAAAACAGAAACAGGAAATTTATTTATTATATGTATTTCTTATTATTTTTTATTTATATTTATTATTTATCATAAGTTTTATTTATTTATTATTAAATTTGTATATTATTTAATTTATATTTATTATTTAATTATTTTTATTTAATTTATAAATATATTTAATTTATTTTTTTTTTATTATTAATTCATTATTTTTATTTAATTTATAAATATATTTTGTTTAATTTATTATTTATTATATTTTTATTTAATTTATTTATTATTTGTATTTCTTATTATTATTTATTTATATTTATTATTTATCATAAGTTTTATTTATTTATTATTAATTTTGTATATTATTTAATTTATTATTTTTATTATTATTAATTCATTATTTTTATTTAGTTTATAAATATATTTTGTTTAATTTATTATTTATTATATTTTTATTTAATTTATAAAAATATTTAATTTATTTATTATTTGTATTTCTTATTATTTGTATTTTTTATTTATCATAATTATTATTTATTTATTTATTATTATTATGTATTATTTAATCTATTTTATTATTGTTTATTTTGTTTATTATTATTTATTCATTTACTATTATTTTATTTATAAATATTTTTTATTTATTATATAATATTTAAATTTATAAGTGCAAAAGATATGAAAGTCCCAATTTTACAACTTTGAAATTTGGTCATTTTGAAGGCGAGAGAAAACAAAAAGAGGAAGTACCATTTTTCTTGTTTCCTCTTTTCTTTACAATTAGAGGAAACGTTTCCTGAATGGCAAAAGTAAAAATAAATTGGTAAAGAAGATTTTACTTTTACTTCTTCATTTCAGGAAGTAAAAACAGGAAACGTGAAATATTTTCTATTAGTAAACACCACCTTAGAGATACTTTAGTCATTTCATATCTCAAAATTTGGTTGAGGGGTGTTAGTGTAATTAACGAAATAAAAGGGGGTAAAAGTGTAATTTACATTAACAAGAGGGAATGAAAGTTTAATTTACCCAACATAAAATAAGACTAATAAGACTAATTTCTAATAAAATTTTAAAAAGGAACAATGTCAAAATGCATACAAAATTATAAGACTTAGCTAAAAAAAAAATCCTTAAGAATGGGCTTATTAGTTTTTGAAGTTAATGAAAGGAATAATTTGAAACAATTGGAACAATAGATGATTATATTATATTGAGATTCGAAACTCTCACACTATTTAAAAAAAAAAAAAAAAAAAAAAAAAAAAGAAAAGAAAAGAAAAAGGAATATGGTATGGAAAAAGTACTGGACAGTGATATAAAATGTCAAATGCTTCCAAGTGTGAACACATGGAGTAGTGTGGCAGTCTCTGGAGAAACAAACAATTGGTGGACTCGAAATCCTAAAATTAACTGGAATCGAAAACCTCAGCAATTCCGACCATTCCAGTTCCACACAAGAAAGACAATAAATCCATTACAAATAGAGCAAAGTAACTCTACCATTTTATTATTATTACTTATTAAAGTCATCCCCTGTTTCCGAATTCTGTCTCCCCCCCCCCCTCACTCTCTCTCTCTACAAAAGTTGTTCTCTCTCTAAGATCCTTGTTTTGGTCACTGTTGCTGAGTTGGTTCGTTTGTGCTTGATCAATCTAGGGTTTCGTGCCTTTCTTTTTCGTTGATTTTCTAGGTTTAGGATGATGTGAAATTGAGGGTTTTTTGGGAGCTCCTTGATTCGAGACACAGAGAAACAATGGCGTTTGCTGAGACAGAGCTTGTACAACAACTTGCCCAAGCTGGGAATAGGCTTCTTAACCCCCCTTCTTCAGTCGCCGACCTCCTCCTTTTGCTTGATGTAAGCCCTAATTTCTCTTTCATTTTGGTCCATTTCATACATAGTTTCTTCATGTTGGCGGTTTGTTGTTTATATATACAGTATATATTATATACACAAGTTATCAGTGTAATTCTGGTTATTTTCCTGAAAATTGTGTTTCAATTTTGAATGATTTAATGCCTTTATGTGGGTTTTCAGCATTTTCCTAATCTGAATCCCCTTTGTGGTGTTGCATGCTGTTTATGTAATTTGGTGATAGTTTTGAATAATTTTCTCCCCAATTGTTATCACCTGTTAGTGGATAGTTTAACTCCAGACAATAGTTGTTCCATTTCACAAGTTAACACCAAAAAAATGTTATTTTTATGAATCGGCGGACAGGTAACATGGAACGGAAGGAGTAGTATCATTGTTAAGAATAAGTTAAAAGTTTGTTAAGTGATGTCTAGGGATGCATTTTTATGTGTTGTTGAACAAAAACTCGAATGTTAGTCTAATGAATGCATTTATATTAACTATATATTGAAAATAGACCAAAAATACGCTGATAGAGAAGAAGATTAAATGATGCTTGGAGAGGTTGTATCGTGGGATCCGAGGCTATGATTTTTTGGAGGGTAGTTTCCTTTTGTGTTTGGTGGTGCATTTGGAAGGACAAAGATAAAAGATCCTTTGACGCAGGGAAATCTATCATTAGGACTTAGCATTTTCTACTGTTAGCTCCCTTATTTGTTGAATTGTGGGTAGAACCTGTAGGTCAATAGAGGACATATTCAATTTTTTAGTCTCATTGCTCTCTTACATCTTTTTGCCTTAGGCGCTTGCGTAGCTTCTGGGCACCCTTTCCCTTTTTGAATGTTTCTAATACATATTTACTTATTTATATTGATATTCTTAAGTTTTTTCATTGCAGTATACTAACGCCATATCGTTAATATTGTTACTTTTCAGATTTTTTCAAATTTTATATGTTTGGAACTAGTTTAAAATGGTGGTAGTAACGTCTACAAACGTTGTTTATGGGTGTCATATGGTGCTTATCTAGATGTTATGGCCTGAGAGGGCCTTATGTCATGAATGATTACTGCACCTAGGATTTTGATGGTGCTTTGAAGGTGATATAGCTATTATCAGAAGTACAGATGTTAAATCAAGGAGATGTAAAATTTATTGCCTCATTGTATCCTGTATCTGTATATATGCTCCCTTGCCTCTGGCCGTATATTTTAGAATTTGCATTAGATAAAATTTTTACTGGTATGGAACAAATCATAAATATGTGGAACTTGAATACGATAGTATTGAGATGCACCAATTGTACATTTGGAAGAACTGAAGAATCATGCCACTACTATTGGTAGTTTCATCATTTAGAGAGTTGCACTGAACGTGACAATTCCTATTTTCTGGAATATTCGTATGCACCATTAAAGATGGGTTTAGTAGAGTGGAAGCCTTTTTTTGAGTTGTTCTGTCTCATGGTTTACCTCTGACAATAGTGTCAGTGGGGGTGAATAAGAGGGACAAGAGTAGCAGAGTGAAAATACACTTACGTTTTGCAAATTATTATCATTGGTGATTTCGGTTCTGAGATTAAATTTTTTATTTTTTTTTAAATCTACACTTCGAGAAGTATTTCCTAGTTTGTGGAACATCATGTGCAAAACTAAAAGTTCCCTACTCTTTATCGCATGATTGGTTGATTAGTCATCTCATGTATTGAAGCAGGCTCAAAAATCAGCTGTATGGGGTTAACTTCATGTGCAAACTAAAAGTTCCGTACTCTTTATCCCACAATTGGTTGATTAATCATCTCATGTATTGAAGCAGGCTCAAAAATCAACTGTATGGGGTTTTTACTATTTATTAGCACATTTATAGACTTTCTCTGAATATTTCCTTGAATTCATTCGAGATGTGAGCCAAACTTGAATTGAAGAAGAATATGGTCATCCCGTTTTGGATTTTTAATGATTCATCTCTCATTTATTCGGTTTAATAAATCTGTAACAAAAAAGAAATGTATTTTACCACTGGACATAAAATAGGATCTATTTTGAAAAGGTATCTAACTCTCTGAAAGTTGGATAGCATGGCTCTTATGCCTAGGACTATCTTTACACAAGGATTATATATCCCCCAATCTTTGTGAAATACAGCATGCTCTCTCATTGGTGACCCCTTGTTGACCTTGGCTTGTCACACAAGTCTGAAATGTTATTTTTCCTTATGTGAAAAGAAGTATGAACTATATTCGTATAGCATGCACTTTAACCAATAGTCAGCTGTAGGAAAATGTTTTCATCTCAGGATTTAGAAATTGGTGGTGATAGGAACAATGTAGGGATCTATATGTAAACATATTCTCTTTTTCATTACGCTTGAATTACGTTTTTTCTTGTCTTGAAATAACAATGCTCTTGATCCCATTTGTCATCATTACTATCATCAGTTTTTGATTTTTTCCGATTTGTGATATTTTTTTCATATATCTTACGTAGATTTATCATTTAGGTAGAGAAGAAGATCTTGGTCTAAAATTAGATGTCTCATATTTTAATGTGGAGTTAACATCATTGAGGGCAGAAATAAGAGGGACATGAGCATAGTTTTTGGACATTCACTCCTTTCTCACAAAAGAAAATCAAAAACATTATAATCCAGTAAAATTAGAGTTTAATTGTAGGGAATGAAGGGGGGAATAGTGGAAAAAAAGGTCAGTTTTGAAAGGAAAAGAAGTTGTAGCAGCCGGTGTGTATCATTATGCACAACTTTTAAGAAGTCGCATTGATTTGCATTTTTCATTGATAGACTACCCTTTTATGTTGCCTTCCCTTAAAAAGATGTCATTTCATTTGTTTTCTTCTCTCACTTTTTACTTCGCAATGAAATGAGCTAAATACGCTACACCACCAAGTGCCTTCGAATGTCGTAATGTACTTTGTTGGTTTGGCAGTTGGTTTCCAATATTCAATATTCTTAAAGTTAGTTATTCACATGATGTTGTATTTTGAAGATAAATATCTTGGGATTTTAGTATCACTCATTGCATACCGTTTGCTGATTTCATCATTGGTAATTTATAAAGTTCTTTTTACTCAAATATTGCTTATAATCTATCAAAGAAGGTTACATGACAGACCCTATTTACTGTGAACACAGAGATATTAGGGTGCTCTTGGTTATTTCTTGGTTTCGCCCAGTCAGTAATAACTTGATTATTTTAAAATAATTGTTGATAGAAACTATGCTTGTAGGAAGTCCTATTGAAACCAAGAAATATAGGCCTGCCTGCCATCCACACCAGAATAATGTGAGAGAGGGAAAAAAATAGTTATTGAAATGGAGAAAAACAATGCTTTGTTTATTTATTATTTTTATATGGTGAAAATGGCATTCCCTTTGGGATCAAGAAGTCTTCCCTGTTGCTGTTTTTTTCTTTCAAATACTATTATTAAGTTGCCACCAGAAATTTAGCGAAGAATGAATTATTGAAATTTTAAAGTTCAGAACACATTAGTAGTGAAGAACGTATAATTATCAAGGTTTTGTTGGGTGAGTAGTTGTATATGTTGGAATTTGGCATGTTAAATGTATAGAAGTCTTGCGTGGTTTATTTTTTTTGATATACTGTCATGAAGATTTGATGGGAAAATAAATTACTGAAAATCTGAAACATATTAGTAATGAGTAACATGTAACTAATAATGTTTTGTTGATTGAGAATTTGTATATGTTGTAAATTGGTATTCCCTTTGGTAGATCCAGACGTCTTGCATGTTCTGTTTTCTTTCATATATTATTAAGTTGTCATGAAAGATTTGAGGAAGAAAATAATATTGAAATTACCAAAGGCCTAATGGCTAAGCGGTACCTGACCCTTACTCTCAAATGGGAGGTCAAGGGTTTGAGCCTCAGTGGAGGCAGTGTGTGCGAGTATTCTTAACTTTCAAAAATAAAAGAAAAATAAAATAAAATATATATATATATATATATATATATATATATATATATTGAAATTTGAAAGCTCAGAACATATTAGTAGCGAACAACATATAATTATCAATGTTTCATTGAGTGAGAAGTTTTATATGTTGAAATTTTGCATGTATGTGTTGAAATTTGGCATGGCCCTGGAGAAGTCTTGCATGGTCTAGTTTCCTTCACACTGTTTTGAAGTTGTCAATTGAGATTGGAGGGGAAAATAAATTATTCAAAATTTAGAACATGTTAGTAAATCAGATATGTCAGTGTTTTGTTGATTGAGAGTTTTTGTGTGTTGAAATTGGGCATGTCTCTTTGTAGATCTAAAGTCTTGCGTGTTCTGTTTTTCTTTGATATACTATCACGGGCTTTTATTTTAATGATTTATCATGTTCAATCTGATTTTCACTGGTCAAATATTTCTATCCTAGTAAGTTATTTTATTTTGTCTCATTTTCTTTGCTCTCTCTGCACCTGCATAGTATCATGCGATTGATAATCTAGGCATTAAAGTGTTGAAACGGTTACTTCAATTCATTGCAAACTATACACTAACTTTGCCAAAATGCACTGGACCAATGGTGAAATTGATGATATGTGAGCTTCATTTTTGTTGACTTGCTGTTCTTTCCCCTTATTGGCATGTCTTGTTTGAAAGTAATGCAGATAAGCATGTCAATGAATGTATCAAAAGCGAATTTTATTGGACAAACCATTAGATTTGTCACTATTATGCCATTTAACTGTTGAGTTTCAGGTGGATATAATGTCATGTTGGATTAATAAAAATCTTACTTTTCTGGTAAATTTTCAGTTGTGAGAATGTTAGATTTGTGTTTTTTGTTCTGATTTGCTGTAAATGCATTTGTTAATTTTATTTTCTTTTATGCTTTTAAGCAAGTTGAGAGCTTTCTATCAAGGGTACAACAGTCTCCATCCAAATCTATGCAAGCTGCACTCTCTCCATCATTGAGGGCATTGGTTGCAGACGAACTTTTAAGGCATTCAGATACCGATGTGAATGTTGCAGTTGCCTCATGTATCAGTGAAATAACAAGAATTACTGCACCGGATGCTCCTTATGATGATGACAAGATGAAGGTAGTAGACTCCTAATTTCTCTTTATGACGACCCCCCTGTGCTTCCCTCCCCTCCTTTTCTCCTCCCGTCTGTTTAACTTATCATTTAATTGGTATACAGGATGTCTTTCAGCTAATTGTATCATCCTTTCAAAATCTATCTGACAAGTCCAGCCGATCTTATAATAAGAGGACATCGATACTAGGAACTGTAGCCAAGGTCCGGTCATGTGTAGTCATGCTAGATCTAGAATGTGATGGCCTGATTATTGAGATGTTCCAGCACTTCATAAAGTCAATTAGGTAAGAACTCCTATTTCAGACTAATAAAGAATATTTTGCTTGTGCAGTTGTTAGAAATAGTCCTGGTTCATGACATCCTTTTCTTTACATTTTATGTGCTTTGGGAATTGGATTTTGTTGTTTTATATTTTAGAAATTATGTTTCTTTTAAAATTTAATATTAATATGTTTAGTTTCATATTTATCCTTGTTGACTCACATATGAAGGTAGCATGATCAACGTTTCAAGTATGGTTTATAATTACACAAGATGTTTGATGTGTATAATTGTGAGCTACTAGTTGGGACCCCTCCAACTAATTTTTCCTAAGCTCATGAAGATGTCATAGCTAATGATTTGTGAGAATTTTCAGACCTTTTAGCAGTAATACTATGTTAGCCATCTCAAGTGTCAATCATAATTGATGGTAGAAAAAAAAAATTGATCCCCTTGTCAGGAAAAGAGATAGAAAATGCTGGTAAGAAAAGCAAATAAAGGAAACATCAATTAGACTAAAAGGTCTGGCGCTACAGTTTCAGGAAGGAAAGGTTGATAGAATGTTTGAGGGATAGTATTTTTAAGGTGTAAGTTTTGGTGGTAAGGTTTTTTCCTTTTAGCAGTTGTATAACTTATTATTATTAGTTGTTCATTTCTCTTTCAGAGGTTAATTGTTTGCGAGTGTTCCAATTTCAGGGATTATCACCTGGAGAATGTCTTTTCGGCCATGGAGACAATTATGACTCTTGTTCTGGAAGAAAGTGAAGATATTTCATTAGAGCTGCTCTCCCCACTCCTAGCAAGTTTAAAAAGGGACAATGAGGTAAATTCTATTTGAGGGATGGATTGTGTTAGTTATCTTTTTTGTTCAATTTTAATTTAACTGATCAGTTCTATTCCATTTTCAGGAAGTTCTGCCAATTGCTCAGAAATTGGGGGAGAGTGTGTTTGGGAACTGTGCCTTTAAGCTTAAATTGATTCTAAAACAGGCTGTGAAATCCATGGGCCATTCTTTAGATGATTATAGTGAAGTTATTGCTTCTATTTGTGAAGGAAAAGTTGCTGTTGAGCATAATGATGACAATGCTGTTGGAGAACAGTTGGTATGCTTCGTTTGATGCTCAGGATAGTGTCAATATTCTGTGTGTGCGTGCTATTTTTAGTTGCTTTGTTCAGCCATTCTGCCTTATTCATTTTTTTTCGCTTTTTATTTATTTATTTATTTTTAATCGGATCTATATTCTTTGGCTGATAACTATGTATCAGATGCGCCTGAGAACGCAATTAAGTTTTGTCTTGCATTTTGATTGTCATTGTTGCAACTTCTTCACATTATTAAGTTATTATTGGGTAATTGAGCGTGAATATTATTGTATCTTTTTGTCTTCTTAGAAATAGCGCAGCTTTCCTTGTTCAGAAAGCTACTTAGTAAAAGTTTGTGACAGGTGGTGCAGTGACATTTTTCTATATTGCGTTCTTTTTTTCTGATTTGCTCGAGGATCATGTGTTCGAGAGCCTTTTGTTTTTTTTAGCTGTTTTCTCCTAATAAATTTTGCGCATAATGCTACAGCATATTTTGTGCTGTACAACTCAAATTTATTCCGTGTTTCCCTATTTGGGAGCTGCTACCTTCATGGCCCTGCTATTGTCCCTGCTCCTGCCCCACTGTCAACTGTCTCATTTGGCCACCCGACCATGGCAATTATCCACAATAACTCAATCTGCACCACCACAATTATCACCAGTCTACTGCAGGGTCTTCACCCTTAGTATTTTGACTTCATGGCGAGATCACTGGCATATAATTGTTATTGTCTGTCATTCGGAAATTACAATTCATGATTTGGTCTTTGTGTATGATGTTCTACAGGCAGATGGGAGCAAATTGGCTAGGAGATCATTATTAGAGGCAGTTCAGGCACGTTGCTCAGTTAACTCATCTCGCTTATTCCTTTTGTTTGAGTGTATTTTTCCAATATTGGCTTCATTTTGCCTTAAAAGCCCATGAATTTATGTGCTTCAGGCTGATATGGGCAAGGTGACTATGGCATCTCTGGATGAGGCAGGCCAGGCATGTCCTTTAGTTATCTTTTGTATTGTTCGTCTTCTAGCTGTATTGCTTGCTTCATCAATAAACTACCGTTGTTTGCAACTAATTGTTTGCTGAACGAATTGTTTCCAACTAATTGTTTGCTGATCAGGTGGCCAAAGAGAGCATGACAGAGGAGTCGGCTGCTCCTGGACAAGTGAATCCTTCTATGGACAGATCTCTGAAGTCAGAGATGAGTAATGGTGCTGCAGAGACTGGGACTGAAGGCACTTCTGTGACTCCAGAGTCCTTAGTGATGCTGGAGGATGATCACCGTGCTAACAAGTCTGTCGATGCTAACGAAACTAGCAAAGTTGAACCTGTTGTTTTTGATGCTCCAAACGTAGTTATGAAACAGATTAATCAAGGGAAAACTGGCAAGAGAAGAGGAAGGAAACCTAGCTGTTCAAAAAACCCTTGTGGCACTCCTCAAGTTGATAATGAGAAAGAAACTGAGACACTGCCGGACAGTGCAAGTCGTAGCAAGGAAGGTCTTAGTTCAACCAGCCAGGAGCCATCTGGTGAGGGCCTTGAGGAAGCTGTGCTTTTAGAGATGAGTAGTGGTTCTGCAGAGAGTGGGAATGAAGGCACTTCTGTGAATCCAGAGTCCTTAGTGAAGCTGGAGGATAATCACTCTGCTAATAAGTCCGTGAATGCTAACGAAACTAGCATAGTTGAACTTGTTGTTATGGATGCTCGGAACGTAGTTATAAAAGAGATTAATCATGGAAAAACTGCCAAGAGAAGAGGAAGGAAACCAAGCTCTAAAAAAACCCCTTGTGACAGTCCTCAAGTTGATAATGAGAAAGAAGCTGAGACACTGCTGGACCGTACAAGTCGTAGTAAGGAGCCATCTGGAGAGGGCCTTGAGGAAACTTTCCGTTCAGAGACGACTAATGGTGCTGCAGAGACTGGGAATAAAGGCACATCTGTGAATCCAGAGTCCTTGGTGAAGCTGGAGGATGATCACCATGCTAATAGATCTGTCATTGCTAACGAAACTAGCAAAGTTGAACCTGTTGTTTTCGATGCTCAGAACGTAGTTACGAAAGAGATTAATCAAGGAAAAACTGCCAAGAGAAGAGGAAGGAAACCTAGCTCTTCAAAAAACCCTTGTGGCACTCCTCAAGTTGATAATGAGAAAGAAACTGAGACAGCGCCGGGCCGTACAAGTCATAGCAAGGAAGTTCATAGTTCACCTAGCAAGGAGCCATCTGGTGAGGGCCTTGAGGAAGTTGTGCGTTCAGAAATTGAAAAAGAAACTGGTATCGAGCTTCCATCAGCGAAAGCGTTGGAGGATGAGACTTTAAATGCTGCTAATCCATCTCAAAGTGGGAGCCTACCTGATAAGATACGTCTGAAAAAAGTTGGTAGGCCAAAGAAGAAAGGGAAGTTAATTCAAGAAGCTTCACCCTCCACAGCTGATGTTTCTATCAAGGCATCTGAAAAGATAAGTGATTCAGAAATAAAACCACAAAAACATTCAGGGACAAGAACACATGTTGGATCTGTTAATGATGATAAGTTTCGAGCACAGGTAAATGCATCCAAGAATTTAGGTGAGACCACCAATTTCTCAGAGGCAAAACCGATGGGGTCAGGCAATAAAATGGATGCAGGCAATTTTATTGATGGATCCGCAATAAAGGAGGACAAGAAACGCCGGGGACGGCCAAAGGTTGTAAAAAAGTCCTCTAATTATGATGACAATGTACTTTTTCCTTTTTGCCTGTGAATTGTTCTTTGTTGATTCTTTAATGCTTGAACTTGCTTTTTAAGTTTTTCTCCCTGAATCCACATTCTAAGGAACTCTTGTTATGCTATTTTATAGAAAATTGTTCCTTCTCCGATGTCTACAAGAAAGTTGGCTAAAGATGAAGGCCACTTGGAGGAAACCCCTAAGACGAATTCGAAGGGAAAACGTACTCCACGAATTGTCTATGTAAGTAATTGTATTATGTATATCTGATGGATGGTGATGATTGTCTTGAATTGTACCCTCATTTTTTATAGATAAGACAGACAAAGTGTATTCCAGCAAATTTACCTGATTAATGGCTAAAACATTTCCATGTAGGGCAATGGAAATAACTGCTCCCCTATGGGTGTCTGCACTTGCACAAAAAAAAAAAACAAAGGGAAAAAAAACTGGGGCAAAATTATTTGGATTAGGTAACGCGCGATTACATTGGAGGTTGTAGTCCTAAACAAATCAAAGAAGGATTAGAGGTGTTTTGGGAATGTGGAGTCATCGCAGAGAAGAGATTGAATGATTATAAGAAAAGTTGGCTCAACAAGCTTGACCTTTGTTAAAGCAGCCCCTGTTTGGTCTAATCAATTTTATAGCAAGCTCAGTAAGTACTGAGTTGAACGGCACAGTTCTTTTGGTAGCTGGTTGTGGTGTCTGTACTTGGGGTTGCATTTAGGATGTCACTATTTTTAAAAAAATGTCTTCATTTACACTAATCTTCCCCCTCCCCCTTCCCCTCCCTCCCTTCCTGCTCTATCTATCTCTCATATCAATTTCTAATTGACTACCAGGAATCTGAGACGCTAGTATATGGTCAGAACCTAGTTGGTTCAAGGGTGAAAGTATGGTGGCCAGTTGACAAGATGTAAGTACTCTATGCTCTATACTTCATCATCATCATCTTCGTTGTTTCCCCTATTTTTCGTTTAATTATTGTTTCCGAAAGTACTGAGTGATTTGCTAAAAGAACCATTGGTGGTGCTCCATCTTTTTACTTTCATGGTCCAGGTTACGATGCCTTGTTTTAAGTTCTGCAGCATTTTTTCTTTATTTATTTATTAAGCTTTAATGTGTGGTTCTGTTCCTACCCTGTTATCTAATAATCCCAAAGAATGCTAGTTCTTACTGTTCATGTGTTCTGATATGCACATACCATAACAACTTGTTCGCTGGAAATACATGCCACTCAGCCAAAGGAAGATGATTTTACCTGGGGCCTTCTATTGAAAGAAGCAATGATGGTATCTGGGTGTGCGCTCTATCACTGAGCTAATGGTCTGTTGTGCGAGCCTCCTACTGGGGGCTCCCCCGCCCGCAATACATCACTTCTTTAGTGATTTTCACAGAGTGGTTAGAAGCCATATCTTGTTGATGCTGTAAATTCTTCATCAGTAAATGATTTGTGATCCCAATTAAATTTCAGCTTCTGCATTGGCTACCAGGAAAATGAATTATATTCTATTGCGACTTCAAATTGAAATTAATGTTTACTGGAGTGGTAATCAATCAAGGGACCTGCATAAGGATGCAATATGGAAATGTTCTTGCCTGTTTATAGTTCGCTAATGTTGATTTCTAATTTCAGGTTTTATGAAGGTGCTATTGGTTCTTTTGATGCTTCTAAAAGGAAACATAAGGTAAAATTATTGCATACAGATGCTAATCCACTCAGGTTCTACTTTTCGTGCATGGTTGCTGTGATACCCCCAATTTTCATGCATAGGTTGGCCATGCCTATACCGAAAACTAAGGCGTATCAACACTCAATAATTTTCGTGCATGGTTGTTGTGATACCCCCAATTTTCATGCATAGGTTGGCCATGCCTATACCGAAAACTAAGGCGCATCAACACTCAATAATAAATAAGCACATGAGCAAAAGACATATTTAAGAAATAACATAGTCTCAAAAGTTTATTTATTATTATTTTTTTGAATAAATAAATTAAGAAATCCAAATCCCCAAATGGTACAACTCGGGAATCCCATATCTATGGACCCCTAAAACCATAAACGAAAATATAAGTCCGAAAGAAAATACTAACATAGAGTCCCTACACTGAAACAAAGCGAAAAACTGAATAACTCAAGATGAAACGAGATGAACCCTCAACCCTGTGACTGGAAGTGTCGAGGACCTGAAATGTTAACAATAGTGGGTCAGACCCACGAGCAAAGTAGATTCTACATGATCCCAAACAGAGTACCAATAATCCCATCATCTACCCACTATAAAAAAAAAGAAAAAAGTAATACTATAACTCCTATAACTTTAAGTACCACACCTAAATAAATATCCTCCAGAAAATAGGCAAAACAGATAGGGTACAATCATAATTAAATAACAAGTCGATAAATAAAACAAATAAAGCGCAACCAAAATCAAATCACAAGTCAATAGGCAAAACAAATAAAATAATATAATAACTAAACCACAAGTCTATAGGCAATTAACTCATGCCGAACTATAACTACGTACCCGAACTTCATGTCATGGTACATATGAGACTGCGTTAATAGTCAGTCCATCGTAGTTTCCTCCATTCCTCAATAAAGCAAAATAAAATAAATAATAAAATATTATTTACTTCGTGTGTGAGAGAATTTATTAGATTTGATCTCGTTGTCAATCCACACAAATAATATATATAATTTAGTTACTTATTTGCTTCACCCGTTAGCTATCACTGTAACAGTGGTCAAATAGGCATCAACACTGATTCATAATAAAAATGGGTAATGCCAAAATAAATAATCCTAAACTAATTCATTGTTTTTATGCCACAACATTCTTTGCACAATAGAATTAGTGCAAAGCTCCCTAACTATATCTAAATTCACGTGCATACAACAATGCCCCATAACTGATCTAATCCTCAAGTTATATTTAAATGGGTGGGTGTACAGGTTGCCAATACTCTAATAATGATTAAATGTGACCAAAACTATATGTCTATATAAATTCCTATATTGTACATATGTCAAAGCTTCCTAAATCACATATAAATATAAAGTCACCTATTTATATACCCACACGTGACAAAGTCTAAATAATTATCAAGATTAGCTATATATATATATGCATTTAATTAATCCCATAAACATGCAATTAGGCATATATTGCACCATAATTCAAAGCACACTGTGCTAATTCCCTTAGCCGCCATTCCTAGGCTCATCTCCTATTCAATTACTGTTTTATTTTCCTTTTTCCTTCATACATTGGGCAATGGTTCCAAAAATCCAATACCTCAGTCCACCAATTAACATATATATATATATGCCCAACCTAAATCAATGGAATTGAAATTATAATCCCCAACAAACAATCAGTACATGACCTAGGTAGGTTGCGCACAAAACCAAAACATGATATATAAATATATATATTTATATATATATATATATATAGCACACTGCAGTTCGCGCAACACAATAAATACATATATGGATTAAACTACACGATCTGAAGATTTAAATATATATAAATATATAGATATATACACGAATTTAGGAAAAACAAATACAATTTATAGAGGATGTGATTATAGGTCTAAAAGGGAAGAGAAGAACATTCTACTTACCTGATTTAAGAACCAAATCACACGCAACTGCAGATCGATCGTTGATTTAAGAACATTCTACTTATTTTTTTGTTATATAAATATATATATATATAATTAATCCTTCCAATGAACCCAAAAATATATTATAGCCCATTAGCTAATAAGCCCAACTAATTAACTTTTAATTAATTAATTAAATTAAATATATCCAATATAAATAAATAAAAATTACAGGGTATTACAGTTGCAGCATTTTTCATTTACATGGTGCTGATATTTACCTGACATTACCGCCATTCTCAAACAGGTTTTGTATAGCGACGGTGATGAAGAAATATTAAATCTTAAAAATGAAAGGTGGGAGTTTATCACTGGTGATTCTGACTCTGTGGAGGATGGGGTAGGTTTCAGTAGATTTTTGTCTTGTAACCACTTTTTCTTGTTTTGGTATTTATGTTATCCTGATTTATGTTATCCGTTTTGTTACCTTTACTTTGCCTCACATATCTGTAATGTGTTTGAAAAGGAACAAGCAACTGAATTTCCAAGTCCTGATGCTTCCTCTGACAAGTACGTGTTACTTTCTGTTGATTATGACTTCCGTAATACAGGTGTCCCATTATTATTTGAACTTGGTGTATTTGGAGAACCACTTTCTCAGGTCTTGTAACCCCAGATGTTGTTCTTGGGTTTTACCCCAAAGCCTTGTACCATATAGAAATAGACTAGTCAATAGATAAACACTTACCTTCCCCTTCTTCAGGCTATGTGGGACTTATGCAACATGTAACGTGAGTGTGGCATATAGAAATAGACTAGTCCATGCATAAGCACTTCACCTTCAACATCTTCAGGCTATGTGGGACATACGCAAAGTCTAGTAGCTCACTAGTATCTTGCACTTGCCCACATCACTCCGGCTGACATAGGTGATCACAGTGGCCTATGTTGAATCACCCTTTTCTGCTGCTGGTTAAACAATAATTATATTATCATAGGGAAACTGTGGTTTAGTGTTTTCTTTTTTGTTCAATAAATTTTTTTCTCATATTAAAAAGAAATTAGTTTTGCAATTTGTTCTTTTTTTTTTTTTTTTTTTTGGGTTTTTGTTCTTATTTTTGTTGTTGCATGCATGTGTGCATACTCGTTTCTGATGCTGCCTGACTTGTTTGTTGGAGTTGTCTGAGTTGTGATTTGCTTTCTGGCCAACAGGCACAAGAGGAAAAAAGCAAAACCTAATTCTGATCCATCAGCGAAGCAAGGAATAACTGAGGTGTTGCCCAAAAGGTTTGCACTTTTAATTCATGTTTCAGTGCTCTATTTATGTAGAATTTTGAACTTTTAAAAAAAGGTATCTAAATGTATGAATGATGGTTGCTAGGGGTAGAGGAGTTTTATCCAGCAACGGGAAAGGTGCAACTGCAAAATCCAGTCTTAAAACAAGAAATAATGATATTGTTGACAACAAAACGAGCGATACCACTTCTAAGTCTGGTGGTATGTCCGAGGATGATTCCAGTGTTAACTCTAAGGATCATCCTCGAAGTGGTAAATCTATCATTGATTCCTCTAAAAGATCAAGGAAACCCAAAGGTAATGGTGGCACACCAAAGACGAGTGCCAAGTCCAAACAAGAGACGCCGGAAAAAATTGCTCCTAAAGATGGCGCAAACACTATCACCAAAGGCACCCCAAAAGATGCAACCAAGTCCATTGCTAAACCATCCAAGAGGGGCAGAAAGCCAAATGTTAAGGGTACTGGCAACGTAAAATCTAGTTTGGTAGAGGCGGGAGGAAGTGAAGATGAGAAGGAAAAATCACCTGAGCCAGTGAAAACACCAGAAAGTGCCAAAGGGGAGAAGTCAGTGAGTGCATCAAAACCAAGAGAAGCCGGGACAAAGAGGGGAAAGAAGCGCAGGAGGACTTGAACTGTGAAGCTGTATTGTCTTTTTTGTTGAAGATTAGTTGCAACCTTTTGTAATCTTAGTTGATATAGTTTTAAATGTAATGGCTAGCAGGTGATATGGTTAAATTAGTCTTTTCCGTATGTTATTATTTTTAGGGTAAGTTACACTTTCAACCCCTGCTGTTAATGTAAATTACACCTTCACCTCCTGTGGTTTCGCTAATTACACTTTGACCCCCTAGTAACTGATTCCGGCCACCGGAGAGGGGAAATGACATTTATACCCATACATTTTGAATAATTTTTATTTAAAAAATATCTGAATTATGTTATTACCTATTTACCCTTTTCAATGATCATCTTCTACACACTCTTTTCTAAAACCCCTAAACCAAACCCTAACCTAGAAATCCTTCAATTTACCCATAGTAGAAATTGGACAAATATGTATAATTTGTAATGATAAAAATCAAATATTCTTATATAAGAGGCAAATCTAAGCAAAAACAGAGCACAATCGTTTCTAATAAAAAACAACAATGGCAGGTTAGGGATCACATAATCGTATTTTGCTATTTTTTATTGTTTGTCTTCTTTTAATGATTTGTTGATTAATGGTTGGTGATATTTTGGGTTTTTCTTGGTATGACTTTTGAAAAGTCAATTGATTTTTGGGAAATTAGAGATACCCATAAGCTGAAATGGCGGTTTTGTTGTGGATATTCAATTTGGGTATGTTTCTTTCTTCATTTGATCATGTTGGTTGCGTGGCTGGTGGATGGGTTGCGTGGTGGTGGCACACAGAGGTGGATGGGTTGTTGGTTGGTTTTAGCGGTGGTGGTGCTTAGAGGAGGTTGGATGGTGTTGCTTTGATGGTGGTCGTTTTGTGGTTGTGCGCGGAGGTGAAGATGGTGGTTGGGTGGTGGATATCATTGAAGCGTGGAGCTGGTGGCGTGTAGCAGATCTGGTGGTTGCTGGAGCATGGTGGTGGTTGCTTGAAGCGGTGATGGTGGAGCTTGATTTACAAATAATTAGAGAAAATGGAGGTGGAGTTTGATTTACAAATAATTGGTTGATTTACAGATAACATTAGGGTTGATTAGAGAAAATGGAGGTGGAATTAGGGTTTTGATTTTAGGGTATTGAATGATGATAGAGGTAGAAGATAAAGGACATTTTGGTCTATATAAATTGTAAAAGGAAGGGTAGGTTTGTCATTTCACATCTTAATGGGTGGACAATTCTGTTATTTCATACATTTAGGGGTAAATAAGTCATTTCACACCACAAAATTGGGTTGACTGGTTTTGACCTCATCGGAGGTTGAACTGAGGGGGTCAAAATGAAACAAATAAGGGGTCAAAGTGTAATTAGCGAAACCACAAGGGATGAATGTGTAATTTATATTAACAGCAGGGGTGAAAGTGTAATTTACCCTTATTTTTATTTATTTTTGATAAATATATGTTATTGTTTTTCAGATGGCATTTCTGTTATTTTTGGAGCTGGTAAATTCAGTATATGCTCTACTAAAAGTAGTAGATAATACTCTACTTGTTCAGTTTGCTGCTGAAGCTATTTGAACTTTTCTTGCAAAACAGAAAACATACAAGCTTCCCCTTGTCAATTGCAATTTTCTTCACTTTGTATTTACAAGGATTTACCAACCCTTGATCACACGTGTGTGAAATTTGAGGTTCATTTGGTCATTATGTTTTGGGAAGTTTAAACAAGATATGCAATATTTTTACACCAGGAGCTTACAGATTATAAAGGGTAAAAATCATGCTTCTGAAGGATATATATAGCTAGGCCTTATAAATAATATAGATCTCAAGTGTGGCCCAGAAATAGGCCTGATTAAGGTAATCAAAAGGCCTGGGCTGAGGCCTAATAATCGAGGTTGGAGAGAATTGGATTGGAGCTTGCATCGAATCCAAGGTTGTTGAAATTGAGAGTCTAAGTAAGATAGTTAGGGGTTCGTAGAATCGGAATCGTACCTAATTATTAATAGATAATTTTTTAAAGAATGATATATTTTTAATACAACAAAAATATACTTAAAGCATAAATATATGAACAAAATTTTTTGATTGTTGGCCATATATTAAAAGATTGGATTAAATTATTAAGATTTTGGATTTTTCATATGGAGAACCTAATTATTAAATCATAATTTGAGTCCAAATTTTTTTGGAATAAATGTGATAAAATCTACAAGTTACGGTAGGTAGAATTTCTTCTCTCTCCTATTTTGTTTTTTGTTTCTATTCTTCCGTATGTTATTTATTTCTCCTACAGATGTTAAACTACCGTGAATTAAACAATTTTCAAGTGTAATATACTTGTTTGGGGACTTAACATAATAACACGTGTCCCATAATACCACCACACCAACAGTGTATGGTAGGGATGGCAGTAGGAACCGCCCCGCCCCGTTTAGCCCGGGTATGGGGACTCGATTACATAAATGGGGCAAAAAAAAAAATTCCCGTCGGGTTCGGGGGCGGGTTCGGGGGTACCCCGCCCCGCCCCGAACCTGCCCCGGTTATATTATATATATATATATATATATATATTATAATATATATTACAATAATATATATGTAAAATATATATATATATATGTTTAAGATATAATTTTTTATATAAAAAGGTAAAAAATATATATATATATTATAATATATATATATAATATATTTTTTTTACAAAGAAATAACATATATTATAATATTTTTTTATATATAAAAATTTCATACCGGGGCACGGGGCGGGGCGGGGGGGTTCGGGGCGGGGCGGGTCAAATTTTTTTTTTTTTCCCGGGGGCGGGGCGGGTTCAGGGGGACTAAATGGGGGCGGGTTCGGGGATGAGAATGGGGATCCCCGCCCCGACCCGCCCCATTGCCATCCCTAGTGTATGGAGGGTTTATTTATCATTCAAATTTTGTATTCTCATGACTTGAATTATTTATTTTTAAAAATTAAAATTTTATGACATTACACACAAGTAAAATAATTATTGAAGTGATTATTAATACTTATTTAATTTTTATTATCTATACAATTATGATAGACTCACAATTCTTTGTTTGGATAAATAGGAGAGAAAAGAAAATAAATAATAATATTAATTATGAGAGAACATAAATGATAATAATATTTCAAATTCATGTGTTTGATAAATTATGAAGGAAAATAAAAATAAAACGATATAATTTTTGTTTGGATAAGTTTGATGAAAGAAAAAAAACGAAATGATAATAATCAAATTACTATTATATCTTTAATTAATAAAATTGTCCTTTTAATTATAGAGGATATTTTTTTACATTGTAAAAATAATATTTAAATTGTTATAATTTCTCTCCAAATCTTTTAATTTCTGAAAGGATAACAACCAAGGGATTTGGAGGGATAAACTATCCCTCCAAAATTTTTCATTTTTTTCTTTTCTTTTTAAAATATTAACTCAAACACAAAAGGTTAATATTTTTTCTTTTCTTCAAATCACTCCTACCAAACGAAGCCTTAGAATAGGGGACGAGAAAGCATGTCACCATCACAAATGGGTCCTTCCCAAAATTTACCGACAACCCTAAGAACATACAACGATTTAATTTTCGAGTTTGAATTTGTGGAATCGAACACCATTTGAATCACACCATGATAATCCACTGAACCTACGAACCTACGAATAACTCAATCAAAAATCTTAATTTGTTTGTTGATGGAGATATAAACAACATGGTATACAGAATACCTGAGAGAGAGACATGAGGGGGTCTGTTTATTTGTTATACATATATATATATATATTTATATTTGTGCGTATATATGAGGGTGTGTATAACACTGTATATATACAAATATATATAAGGGTATTTGTGGTACTTTAAAATAAAAAATGAATAAGGTCATCAAAATAATTCCATGACCGGCATTGATTATGAACAGAAGGGTAAAGTGTTATGTTGGAGTTAAATTGGAGGAAGTATCTGATCATTTTGAAATATTAGGGTAACTGAGTGCAATTATGCCATACCTCTCAGGGGGGGTCATTATAATATTTCCTATATATATAGGGTCGTAGATAATTAAAGTGACACGTCACATCAAATTCAAACCTGTCTCCCTAATTGGCGCAGAGTCATCAACGACGTTCCCAAGAAAAAACCATCCAGACGGACCCACATATATATCATCATATAATCAGACGGCCATAAATTAGTTACAGTAAAATCACATCAACGGCCACAAATCAGTCTCTCATATATTCGTCTTCGACACCACCATAAACAAAAGGGTAATATGTTGCATCAATTCCACTCATTTTTTAAAAATCAGCACTAACACCCTCTGAGGTTTAGTTTTGCTTGCAATGACACCCCATGTGCCAATAAAATGACCAAAATACCCTTGATAAAATTAGCATATATTAAGGGTAATGTGAAATGACCTTTATAACCTAACCTCAAATATATAAAATTTCGAAAAAATATATAAAATTTGAAAAAACGTATAAAATTCGAAAACAAATATTTAAATTTTGAAAAAAATATATAAAATTAGAATAAAATATATAAATTTCAAAATATATATATAAAATAAAAAAAAAATATAAGATTCGAAAATATATATAAATTTTGAAAAATATTTAAATTCGAATATATATATTTCAAAAAAAAATATAAAATTCAAAAAATTATATAATTTCGAAAAACATATAAAAATTTCAAAATATATATATAAAATTCAAAAAAATATATAAAATTTGAAATATATATATTATTCAAATATATATATATATAATTAGAAAAATATATAAATTCGAATATATATATTTCAAAAACAATATATAAAATTCAAAATATATATATTTTATAAAATTCAATAAATATATATATTGGAAATATATATATATATATAATTCAAATATATATATAAATTTCCAATTGTTTTGATAAAATTCGGATATATTATATAAATTTCGAAAACATCATATAAATTTTGGAAAAAATATATAAATTTCGGAAAATATATATATATTTTGAAAAAATATATATAAAATAAGGTCAGATATATGTTGGTGGTAAGTAGTTTGATTCACTTCATTAGAAAAAATATGACATTTTACCAATATATATATATTTCTAAAATTATATAATTTTTTGAATTTTATTTTTGAAAATATATATATTTTTAATTTTATATTTATTTTTTGAAATATATATATATTCGAATTTATATATTTTTCAAATTATATATATATTTTCGAATTATATATATATTCAAATTTATATAATTTTCAAATTACATATATATATTTTCGAATTATGTATATATTTTTGAATTTTATATATATTTTTTGAAATTTATATATGTTTTTCGAAATTATATAATTTTTTGAATTTTGTTTTTGAAAAAATATATATTTTATATATATATTTTTTGAAATATATATTCGAATTTAAATATTTTTCAAAATTTATATATATTTTCGAATCTTATATATTTTTTTGATTTTATATATACTTTTCAAAATTTATATATTTTATTCTAATTTTATATATTTTTTTCAAAATTTAAATATTTGTTTTCGAATTTTATATAATTTTTCGAATTTATATATATGTTATTCGAAATTTTATATATTTGAGGTTGGGGCATAAAGGTCATTTCACATTACCCTTAATATTTTCGAATTTTATTAAGGGTATTTTGGTCATTTTATTTGCCTAAAGGGTGTCATTGCAAGTAAAACGAAACCTAAGTGAATATTAGTACTGATTTCTCAAAAATTAAAAGGTGAAATTGTTGCAAAGCTCATTGGTATTAGTGCAAATTACTATAAACAAAAGTAGTGATAATAAACGAAAAGCCATTTTTAAGTAGCAGACTGCCACGTCCCTTCATTTCTCATCACACAAAACAAACCACTTTCTCTCTCTACACTCGTCGCCGTAGCACTGTTTGATTCGCACATATAAAGTCAGTGTATGTGTCAACACACTAGTGTGTCCTGCATGTAAGAGAGAGAAAACAGGTTATGCACTCTAGAGAGAGAGAGTTAGAATTGGGTAGAGAGAGAAACTGTCTATTTTTTATTTATTTTTTTTGCTTCATTATTTTTCATCTCTCAGTTTTGTCATTTGGGTTTGTTTTTCTTGGCGTGAACAAGCCCTAAAATGTTTGAAAAAGGGCCCTCTGAAAGCGACATGGATCTTAGATTTGGTACCTTACCAAAAATGGGTATTTCTCAGATCTAACTTATGTTCTCTCTATTATCATTTCTGTGTAAGAAAAGTACTAAATAGTACAAGTTGTGTTGATTGATTTTCGTTGTGGTACATGTATGTTTGAAAACTGACAGAAGAGAGTGAGCACACAAAGGCAAACTTGTATATAAGTCTATACCATTTCTTTTGTGTGCTCACGACTCTTCCTGTCGGCTTCCATACCCGGAATTCCACCCCTCTCTCGTCTTTCCGATCCCATATATACATGTATGTATATATTTCTACACACATATATATATATATATATATATATATATATATGTGCGTAAATCATTATTTGGACTTGTGGGTTTTTTAGTTTATGGGATGGCTGTAATGATACTATTAGGCTTACTAGCTCTTTTCTTTGTGTGAATTTACTTTGGTTTTCATTTGTTTAAATAGGATTATTTAAATGTTTGTTTATTTATATTTTATTAGGGTTAGTAGGGTTTGAAAGCGTGACTTTTGATGGGTTCCTTTGAGAAGGTAACCCTAATTACTGTGCTAAATTAACGGAAAGCTCGATGTATTATGGGACCATTAGCTTTAAAGCAAGCACGTTATATCTATATATATATATATCATCACATGTATAACTCCATAGGATGGTCCTCACTCAATACCTGTTTCATTCTAATTTGCCACTACTATATTTTCCTCTTTGTTTGTTTATTGTTGCGCATGCTATTTTGTACTTGGTTATTGGTTTCATTATAATTTGTTTTAATTTTCACCTCAACCTAGCTAGCTGGTCATAACTTGGCAGCTTATATATGTTCTTTGTGTAAATGGCTACTTATAATGATTTTGTGCTTCTATCAGAAATTCTTGTTGTTTGTACTCTTTGTACTAATGGCTTTAGACATTAATACCTACGCCTTTCACTCGTTTTTTTCCTAATAGAATGCTTATTTGTTCATATATGTATATATACATGTTTTCATTTTTCTGATTTTGATGTGATGAAAAAATGGCGTAGAAACTACTTAACCGGAAAAAGTAGTGTTAAATTGGTACAATATATATATAAAAATAAATAAATAAATAACCTGTAACCAAGCACCTTCAACTGTTGCAGAAATATCAAAGAGATGGTGGTGGAGTCACATTCCATCAACATTTTTTGTAGTACCTTAATATTCTCATGAAAATCCTGAGCAAGAAAAAAAACCCTTTCTTTGTCTAATTTGATCACTCATTCAGCAGCCCAAACTCAAATAGACACATTGTCTGGGGCTCGGTTCGAGCCCTATAGGGCTCGTGGGGGGAGTGTTAAATTCGTAGCAAGGTAGTGTTGCACTTTTTGCTTTTGTTTCTTCGATCTTGCGAGTTTTTGCAGATGAGCATGGGTTTTTCAACTTTTATGTCATGGCGGAGGCATGATTATTAGACAGAAACTATTCTAATAAGTCGAGGTACGATTATATTTATGTCAAAGCATGCACTCTATGGCTGTTCTAAAAAGCTTGTTTTACATTTGTTTGGTAGATGAGTAGAGTCTTTGCTGCTTACTATATTTAACAGTCCAATTAATTACGAGCCATTTGGCCGGGCTTTGTTTATAATTTTGAGCTAACACTGTTTATATATTAATTATTTATTTACACCAATAAACTCTATATCTATCTGTTGCCTTATTCATGTAGTCATAAAAATAAGGATTTTAGTAATAAGATCTATTTTGATGATGTATCTGTATTTTAGTCACAGTCACAATCATAGTATGAACAGTCTCGATTCTTTCCTTAATATAAGGAAAAGGAAAGGGGAACATTTGAAAAGGATATCCTTTAAGCCATTTTGCTGATGTTGGGATTTGATGCTTTGCCTATTTACTATAAAAAGGGTAAAGGTTTGATAAAGGATTTGTAAGCCCCATTTGATGGATATACTGTTGGTCCGCAGACCTGCTCTACTGAATAAATTGGGAAGGCAATGACCAAGTCCCTCTCCTATATATATATATATATATATATATATATATATAAGAGATGCATGGAGATCTTGTATATCTTATGTAAGATGGAGTATTTATTAATTCTTGTTCATCCTTCGGGAGAAAGAGGTGAATATACATGCATATAAACTGACATTTGTTATCTATCCTTATTTTTAAGTCCTAATTATCTATTTTTTTTTTTTATGTACTTGAGACTTTATTGGAGGATGAAAGCACATACGTGCAGTATGGGGCAAATGCGAATGACTGCTTAGGGGCTAGCTGTTGTCTTTCATTTGTGGTAATTATTCTCTAGTTGCCGCTGTTGTTTTTTTTTTCCTCCATCCAGAATCAATGGAAAAACTCTAGAGTGGTGGGATCATGATCTTTTACAATAAAAAAAACACCTAAGAATGATCGTGGCTGCACATGAGGTAATTCTGAAAACCCTTTAATTCTTAGCGACTCAAAATTTATGGAAAAATAGAATGGTTTCGGGTTGAGATTTTTTTTTTCGTTAAATAAATTACTTTATAAATGAAAAAGAAGAGATAGAGAAATAGTGGGCCTAAGCCCAGCAGAATGAAAACAAAATATAGAGGGAAAGGACCTGGGCCCAAGGGGAAAAGGTTAAACACCAAAAAACAACTTGTTTAAGCTTAATGAAGCCAAAAACAAAATCAACAAGAGTACCCTATCAGATTAACATATGCGGCAAAAGGAGAAGCAAACCCTAGACCATCATTAATTCGTTCACCAACCTCTTCAACAAGAGAGTACATCAACACTCAAAGCGGATCACATCACATCTATCATGGTGGTTGGGGATGGGGTAAAGGCAAGGGGAGGCTAGGGTTTGGGGGTGAAGGTTGTAACTAAGAGCGTTGAGAGTGGCTACAACGGTGAGGGTTGTTAATCACAGGATGAAGGCAAAGGTTGGCTTGATGGCATGGATTCACTAGCATCGAAGGTTGAACAGGCATGGGGGGACAGGGATATCGCCAGAAAGGATTATCATGGATGATCTCGAAGAAGGTGTTGGGTAAAACCCACTCTTGGGTAATTGACATGGCAAAAGGGTAGGAGAGGAATTGCGTAGAGAAAAGCTTGAGGCACACAACAAGCAAGATGGAGTTCATCTTGGTGATCGGAGGTATTGATTTATCTTGAAATGTAATGTTATTCCTTTCTTTCCCTAGATTATAGGTAAAACTTACAAGACATAATTTCCATATTGTTACTCTATTTTTGCCCAAATAAGAAAATCATTCAAAGAGTTAGGATTGGTGTAGAATCCACATTTTTCCTGCAATCTAGCACAAACCACTCTAGAATAATTGCATTGGTAAAAAAGATGATTGTGGGTTTCAGATGCTTTAAGGCATAGGATACAAACATTTGGTTGCCTTAAGTAGAGGAGGGCATGTTTATCTCTTATCGGGAGTTTTTCCTGAGCCATCAACCAAAGACAGAAGGAATGTTTAGGAATTTTACCTTGAAACAATACCAATTTATGCCATACAATAGAGTGGAGAACAAGATTAAAGGCTAGGAGGTTATGTTTGTTAGTGTAGGTTTTAGAGGGGGATAACAACCATTAAACACTGTCCTTAGACACCACATTAGGAAGGGGTTGTATAATGAATAGGTCAAGGTAAGGGGCTAAAAGGATCCTAAAATACCTAGGCCATCTCCATTGACCTTCAATCAAGAATGATGCAACCTTTAAGTGAGTGTTGAAGTGCCCTTTGTGCCTCATAATGTAATCGGGAACTAGTTTGTAAATAGGGCAACATGGTAACCAGTTGTCCAAAAACACTCTTGTATCTTCACCATTGCACACCTTGTGCTTAATCGAAGCTTAAGCATCATCTTTGTTCTGTAATAGCTTTTTCTATAACCAAGAAGCATCCTGAGGGATCTTCAGTTCCCATAAGCATTTTTTTTTATTAGGTTTCTTATAGCCCAATCCTTCAATATGCTAACAGAGTCATTTGAACACAATGTCCACATATGTTTAAGGTTAACAACATTGTTCCAAGACTGGATGTCCTGGATGCCAAGACCACTTGCCTTCATTGGTTGACAAATTTCCCTCCATTTGACCTTAGCCTTCTATTTAGTCATCTTAGGCCCAGACCATAAAAACTTTTGTAAGATCTTCTGAATTTGAATACAAACTTTCTTAGGCAAAATAAAGAGATTAGTCCAGTATATATGCAAGCTGAAAAGAGTTGACTTGATGATTAACTGAAGTCTCCCATCAAAGGAGAGTGATCTATTTGTCTAATTTGAAATTTTAGACATCATAGAATCAATAAGACATTGACAATCCCCAGAAGAGAGTTTTGAAGAGAGAAGTGGTAGCCCTAAGTACCTAACAGGAAGAACACCCTTAGGAACATGAAAGATGTTATCAATTGAATCCATTTGATCCTCAAGGACACCATTACAAAAGAGGTTTCTTTTAGCAAGATTAGGAATAAGACCAGAGAATGAGGAGAATGTATCAATAAACTGTTTAATAGTAAGGGCAGAAGAATGATCCCCTCTAAAAAACATAAGAATATTATCTGCAAATGAGATGTGGGACATTTTAGTAGCATGACAACCCCAATGATAACCAAACTGAAGATTTGAGGAGATAAAATGGTCAGTAATTGAAGATAGTACATCCATAACTACAACAAAAGGATAAGGGGATAGAGGGTCCCCTTATCTTAGGCATTTAATGCTGGTAAAAAAACCACACAATTCCCCATTAAGTGACACATAAAATGAAGTAATGGAAATACAAGCCCTAACCCAAACAATGAAAATATGGGGGAATTTCATAAGGAATAGAACATCAAGAATAAAATTCCAATCCAAGCAATCATAGGCTTTATGCAAGTCAACTTTTAAGGTGTTTCTAGGAGGGTTCAAAACCTTATGATACCCCTTCATAAGTTCATGTGCAATTAAGATGTTATCCCCTATCCTTCTCCCTTTGATAAATGCATTTTGAGCTTTACCAATGAGATTAGGAAGCAAATATTTCACTTTTTCAGATAAAATATTTGAGATATATTTATAAATGACATTAGAGCATGAAATTGGTCTGTAATCAGATGAAGACTCAGGATTAGGAATTTTTGGAATCAAAGCAATATAAGTGGTATTAACTTGTTTGAGCATCATTCCATTTTCAAAAAACTGTTTAATTGCCCTAGTAACCTTATGACCAGTAATATGCCAAGTCTTTTTTAGAAAGAAGGAATTGAATTCATCAGGGCCTGGGGACTTATTGGCCTTAATTGGAAAACATACACTTCTTAATATCCTCATCAGAAGGAATAATGCTCAAACAAGTCATAACCTCCTCATCAATACATTTAGTAACAAATTGAGCCAGATTATTCATACCTAGGTAGCAATGGCAATGAGGATTGTTACCTAGGAGACCTTTGAAAAAATTAATGAATTCATCTTTGATTTCATTAACATCCATAGAAGTAGTTTCATTCTGCCTTTTAACTATATCAATTTTCCTCCTGTTAGTTCTATTATGCACACACTTGTGAAAGAATTTAGTATTATGGTCCCCTAATGTAGCCAATGCACTCTTGACTTTTGTTGGATGAGATTTTCCTCAAACTTGCTGAGGCTGGAATATGTAATAGTTAACATCTTCTCATGTTGCCTGAGAGCAGGGTTATTAGGCTCAACATCAAGGGTTGTTTGGCATGCCTCCAACTTCTCTTTAACACTAGACACTCTTCCTGAAATATCTCCAAAAGCCTTCTGGTTAAGGTCTTTTAGGCATTTTTTTGAGAAACTTCAATTTAGTAATAACTTTGAACATTGGAATTTCTTCAACCTCAATAGTCCACATCCCAACCACTGTTTCCATAAACTTAATTAGGATGCTCACACCAGACATTGAAAAACTTGGTTTTCTCACAAAACTAGTACCACAGGAGACCACCATGGGGCAATGGTCAAAACAGAGGGGGGAAGGGAAAGTAGCATTGGCACTAGGGTGAGAGGCAAGCCAAACAGAGTTAGCAAGGACCCTAACAAGTTTTTCTGCTATAACCTCAATGCCAGGAATTTTATTGGACCAAGTGTGAAAATGACCATTGAACCTCAAATCTTCAACTTCAATATCAAGAATGCATTTTTTGAAATCATTCATAGCAGGAGTCCATAGGTTACTACCCCCAAACTTCTCTTGAGGTCTTGTGATTGCATTGAAGTCACCCAACAAAATCCATGGAGAATTAAAAGTAGAGAAACTGATAGTTGTAAGGTCCCTCCATAGAGTTTTCCTTTCCTCTACAGTATTGAGCTCATACACAAAGGTAATAAGAAATTGGATGGTGGAACAAAGATATCAAACATGACAGTGGATGAGCTGATCATATTTAGAAATGCATTTAATAACAACATTGGCAGGGTTTCAAATAATCCAAATCCTACCTAAAGGGGCTTTGTCATTGTTTGAAATTAGAGGCCATTGAGATAAAGACCGGTGCACGATATCCATATTCTGCCTTCTAACCTTGGTCTCAATAAGTCCAACATAATCCAAAATGTCTAGCTTTGATAAAATTTCTGATATCAATGTGCTTGGAGGGGTTATTCATTCCCCTAATATTCCATGCTCCAAAATTCATTGATGATGGGGGGTTTTTAGGTCCTCAAATAACCTATCATACTCTTCTCTATCAGACTTGCTCATGGATTTTGCAGTTCTTTTGGCATTCTTTTTTAATTTTTTCCTCGCTCTAGGAAAAATTATGTGGTTTATCACATTGTTACTATGAACAATCAACAAACAGGGGTTATCAAATACAGTGATCAGGAGGTCCTTCCCCTAAACACAAGGAGTTACCTCAATAATCTCCCCATCCTCAGGACAAGATAGAGCTAGGAACCTATTAGAAGCATTGCTAGAAGAAAAAAAATAGAATTAATGATTGGGGGGTTTAGGAACTCAAGATAGGTTGGAGCAGAGGCTAGTTAGAGGATGGAAGGATCCCCAAGGGTGAGGGTGAAAGAAATGAACAAGGTAGGGGGTACTGGGCAATGCACAGTTCATACTAGAAGGGAGGGGAGGATCACAGCCCAACACTCCTTGATCCTGATGTCCAATACAATAACCATCCACAGCCTATAATGAGGGGCTCGAACCAGAGCCTTTACTCCCAGATTTAGAAGTCACTTGTATCCATTAGTTATCTACAATATTATTATCAATCTTCTGTTTAGGAATCCATTGCTTCTTAACTCTTGGGCATGAGAAGTCAGAGTGCCCAAAGCAACAACACAACCCACAAGACTGTGATTACTGGTATTCCATTGGAATATCAAGGACTCTATTGTCCTTCATCATTTGTATGGTGTTTTGAATCTTCTTGTTGGTTGGAACATCAATGCAAATTCTTACAAAAGACACTCTTTTTTTGGAGATGGTCATTTCATCTTTTTGTTGAGATTTCAGTTTGAGGAAGATTAGGATATTAAAGGAATCCAAAAACATGATAGGCAGTAAATAGGACATCAAAGGAGAGATTTTTAAACGGATTGTTTGGACAACAACACTTGGGTGAATCCTTTATGTAAGTTGCTAGTGAGGTGTATGACCTATTCCAAGTGCTATATGTAGATTACAAGATTCAACACGAGTATAGAGGTAATTTTTGCTCTCAAGAACTCACCATACTAGAGCTTCTAATCATGCATTCACTAAAGTATATATGATCGTTTATGCCATGTCCTGTTTTATGTTTTAGCTATCTGAATATGAAGCAGAGAGTGAACACTCATGGTAAAGTCTCTATTAACATTAATTATATTCTAAATCCTTGATTTTTCTCTCTAATGAGCAGAGTTCATAGACGTTTCACTGTCCATTCCATTCACCTTGTACATATTATCCTACTTTCAGCAACTCCTTAGCTACTGTAATAGGCTAAGTTCATGCAATAACTTAATAGAATGGTGTGCCATTCAGTGGGCTACCACAAGGAAACCTATTTTTTTTCCTGTGATATGTGCTCATTTACTCTGTGCAGTTTAGCTGATTGATGTATACGGCGGCTATTCTCACCTTCATGGGAAGAGTGGAGCCTTATCGATACTACGCACATTAAGCCAAATTTTCGGATGTACTTTTGAGGCAAGTTGGGAGGGGATCCAATTGATGCTAGGTCGTAAACCATTCATCTTAGTAAATTTGATTATCTTAAACAAAAGTACGTGTCACTAAAAAGTGCCGGTAAAAGTCCAAAAAATCAGCGAAAAATAATTTACCGGCGGTAAAAGTTTTCGTCGGCAAAGCCATTGCCGGTTAGATATTTCTGGCGATTTTCATGTAAAATCGATGGCTTTTTGTGGATTGCTACTTTTCCTTTTGGTTGTATAAGTATCGATGTATGGGTTGCATGGGCTACAGTTAAGAGATAGGCATTAGCAAATATGTCTTAGGTGTTTAATCTCTTAAGAATGACCAACCTTTTGGATGGAAGGTCTAGGAATAGCCTCTGGGAACCTTATGTCGTTAACTGCCACCATTGGGTGAAAGCATATGAGTGCTGAGATGCTTCAAAGCTTAGGGCAAAGAGAACGTTTTGGTAGGGTAAGCTAACCATTTGACTTCATTCTTTACATCTGAGATAAGAATAGACCCGACCAACACATATGAATGAAGAAGAGGACAACATTGATGATCGATTGCTAGATCTTCATTAAGTTAGTAATTTTAGAACTCCAGTTGAAACGGGCTGGTAATTAAATCATTAAGATCTTTTCACTGCCCTTTTAGGTTTTGGCATATTCTTTGATGCATTATAACATAACCAACATGTTTGATTTCTTATGGGTTAAAAGACGTGCCGAGAATACTAATGACATTATTAGGGGGTCGGGATTTTATTGACAGATCACCTATGTTACATGGACTCGGATACGTGTGTCGGACACGGGTATTTGTATCCCGATGTTGAACTTGTCAAATTGCTAATAAAAAGACACATGAACACAAAGTGTTCAATTTATTTAGGGTCCATTTGGAAAGGGATTGTTTCTGTTCTTGTCTCTTGAAAGAAATAACAAGAACAATTTTTGTCTTTGTCTTTGTTTTTCTCACCCTAAAAAAAAAAATAAAAAAAAAAAACTTGTTTGTGGTAAAATTGTGTTCTCCCCCAAATCCAAATCCCTAAAATCAAAACCCTAAATCCAAATCCCCCAAATCAAAATCCTAAATCAAATCCCCCAAAATTGTGTTCTGATATGAAATAGATCATTAAAGCAGGTTTGTGGTGATGATATAGATATATATATATATATATATATATATATGTATGTATGTATACGCATATATACACATATATAGATACATCCATATAACTATAGAAATAGATATACGCATATAGATATATCGATACATATGTGTATATACGCGCAAGTGATGAAGTGTCGGACCTCCGCCATCTTTCCGCGGCCGTCGCCGGTGATTTCAAAGGCTCGTCACCACCTCTCCGAGATGCATAGCCGAAGTTTGGGTTAGGATTTTGGGGAGCAAATTCGAAATTAGGGCTTGAAATCGAAGGGTGGTGATTTGGGGGTTTGATGATGGTTTGATAGTGGTTTGATGGAGGAATGGGAGAGACGAAGCAGGTTTGATAAGAAATGAGTTTTTTTATTATCATCCAGCTACAGTGCAGAAAAGAAAGAACATCAATTTGATGTTCTCAATTTGGACGAAAATTTGCTTCTTGTTTTTTTACTATGCTAGGATAACATGCGGGCCCAAAATGTTGCCAAACAACTTCTTACTCTCATTTTAGGGACAAAAAACGAAAATGAGAGCAAAAACACTCTATCCAAACGCACCCTTAGTGTTTCTATTTTATTCTTAAGGGTTTGATAATATTTTAATCAAATATAGTGTTAAAACTAGACATTTCACCCATTTGAAGTAATAATATAGTAACATGGAATTATTTGGATCTAAATTTATGTAAGCCTATCAAAAGCGTCAGACACATATATATCCCATACACATGCCCGACAAATATGTGAGAATACTTCACCTACTTTAGAATAGTCCATGTAACATAGCATATCACAACCAACTAGAGGATTAAGCACTGTCTGGAAATATATGGGGAAAACAAAGGAATTGTTTCCAATGAACTTGAGGGGACGGGAACAAACAAGCATGAAGCAATGGAGAAAGAATATGGAGTTGAGTGGATAGAATTTTCGTCAAGGAACAATTGACGCTAATGCATAAACAGAGGGAACAAGGAGAGCAAGAGAATTAAAATTGACAATTGGCCACAGAATTGACTGTTGTGTACCTAAATGGGGCTGTGACACTCCAGGAGAAAGGCCTAGAAAGAAGTCAATCATCAAATTCAAGCCAGCTACATGTATTCTTTCTTTGAGAAAAGGTTGGCCAACATTAAAGGCGAGTAAGGCTACATTATCCATTTAATACTCAAGGAAAGGTCCATCAGTCTCTCCCAAGATGATAATCTTCCTCAAATCACATTAATAATACCAAGGAATCTAAAGCTCCAAAAATTTATACTCAAACCGAAGGTAAGTTCTAATCATTCAGTCTAAATACATCGTAGTCATCAAACAAGTCCCCGGCTTAGGAATTGCCACTTAATTCTTTATTTTTATTTTTTTTCCAAATTGGGCAGTCTTAAGCTACGTTCTTCTTTTGGTTTGCAAGAAGCGAACTGAGCCCGTGCGATTCCTTGAACTCCCAGTCAAAGTAAATGCTCCGAAACTTGACCATTTGAGTGATCAATTCTTTAGGAACAAGGAAAACTCCAGATTGTTGGGTTAAGGTTGGTTTCCACTTATCTTTATATTTCCATTATACTCTTTGAGCTCTTTAGATGTATAATGGAAATTAATGTAAAAATGTAGTATTGACTGTTCCTCTTAAAGGTTATATGCGTGGGTGCTGACATCTTTCTTGTTCCACATCAGATTTGGTAGAGTTTGGAGTATATATGCGTGGGTGCTGGCATCATTTCGTAGATGAAGTTTTTAGATCAGAGTGAATAAGCTCGCCCGTTACTGTTGGTGTTAGAGCTAGACCTAGCTTGAATCCGATGTGAGGCGAATCACCCAATTTGAAGGTGGTTTAGTCATCGCCTGAGTAGACAGTGTGGCACAACCGCGTCTTGAATTTGGATGAACGTTCTTGTCCCACATCGGTTTGGACAGTGAGAGTACTGATTATATATTTGGTGGTGTTAGGCATTACATAATAGTTTAATTAGCTTATGGGTTGGACTACGAAACACCCATCTTGATAAAGGTACCATTTACCATAATGGATGTTAGAGTTTTTAGATTCCATTCTATTTCCTACATGGATGTACACAGTCAAATCTATTGTTGAAGCCGATAGGGTTAGCGTTTATGTTGGAGAAAGATCTTCAGATCATGTGGCGCATTTCTGATATTGGTTTCAGACCCGTTGATAGATACATTCTTTGTTTTGCCTCTTTGTTTTGGCTTTGATGGATAAATTGTACAGAGGTGTATGCAACTATTGATCCTTGTCTATATATATATATGTGTGTATGTATATATAAATTTCCTTTGTGCCTGTGGCAAATGTATGAGCCTCTTTAATTAGATCCAAATTTGTTTATTTTGTTATTGAGAATACAAATACTTGGAAGTTGGAGATAATTGTGGAGGAAGTAAGTTGGGTTTTAATCAATAATCTGTCTTTTGTGATTTTGTGTATGTGTTTGTCTAGCTTTTCTGGGAATAGTTGTGGAAGGTATATATGTATCTGCACTAGTTAATGTCCCCCTCTTGTATTCATTCCTTTCAGAGCATCATTCTCTGTATTGCTGTTCCAAATACACTACCATTATATATATGCATTCATTACTCCTCTCAATATTGATTCTTCTTGATTAATTATCGACATTTGCTTTCGTTTAGGCTGCAAATTAGTCTTTAGTTTTCCCTCTCCTCGTTCATCATTTACAAAATCTGAATCTATCTTACAATGATCTTGATCGTGAACTATCTATTGCTTGTTGAACCTTGTGAATTGCGTGAAAGTAGGATACTCCAAATTCGGGATGTTTTACTTATAGAACTTGAGCAGCTTTTGCCTTTGGGCTTTTCTTAATCCTTGTTGCCCCCTAAGGGCTGTTTGGGCTTTGTCCCCTTGAACGTTGTTCTTTCTCTTATAAATTTCTAGTACGGGAACCAAAAATATTATCCTATAATATATCTAAGAAGTTGGTTGGAGCTATATGCAGGTGAAATGACTTGTTAACACCACTGTGCAGTTTTCATACAGGAGGGGTATTCTTTTTCTCATAATTGTATTCATATTTTTATTTTATTACAAAATAAGAACATAGAAATCAGAACACTAGTACTAGTGATTCTCTTGGTTGATTTGGGGACAATGAAGTCATTTTACCTTGAAAGAGCGGTTCATTCATGAAAAATACAGCGAGAATGGTATTTCTTAGTAAAATTCACTCATGTGCTTCATTAATAAATTTGATAATATATATATATATAAATAATTGGAAAAGCGAAGACTTTCACTTTTTACCTTTGTTAATGGATTAGGTCAGTAAATAAAAATTTTTAAAATCAATCAACTTCTAACCTTTACTTTTGATGGTGCAATAAAGAGACGAAATAAAATTGACAAATAAAAAAACAAAAAAAAGCCCAATTATAATCTTGTACGGATTTCTCTTATTCACAAAGTGTGAATCTACCTATGTGCTCGGGTGGTAGGGTCTACACACTCTAGACTTGGTGCATTGACTGGCTCTGAAGTACCCAATAAAACCCACCAAAAATTGACAAATAAAATAAAAAACAGGCTTTTTTTTTCTTTTTCTTTTTTAATGAGCGTGTTGTCACAAGTCATCTTATCAACTAATTCACAGGATCTCTGATCAGAGATCCTGTGTAAAACGATCTCTCATACAAATTAGATAAGATTCGGATTATATATGCAGTATAATTAATAAATTATAAATATAAAATTCATGATTATTGACGCATCAAATCCCAATTGTTTTTACAATTAGACATCTGTCCCGGAATGTAAAAAAATAAAGGTCTTCTTTCCTCCTAACATTTCAATCTTGACACGTAACTAGACAGTTGCAATGACTTGTAAAGCACTAAAGTATGAGTAAAAAAAACAGACTTGTACACAAAGAATATCAAAAACATTACAATCTCGCATATTGCCCATTATATATATATATATATATATATATATACTCTTTTTTAAGTTTAAAATGGATTGACCTAGCTAGCTTGGATCTATAGAAACAACTTTCTGGGTCTTCTCCAACTTGAGAGTAATATCAAGCACAAGAGAGGACGTGAAACACATAGTTGAAAATGAGAGAATAAAAATCAATAAGAACCACATTTTCTCTATTGATTGCATCATGATATTATGTCATATTGTCATTCTTGCATGCATCATAAAGCACCCGTATGATTAATGCTACTAATTAAATCATTAAATATTGACCTCAACCAACATAGATATATATTGTTTTTCATAATAGAAAAATCAAAATATTGGGGTTGTTAAGATTAGACAAAATCTAATGTTGGGTTTTGCACTCGAGTTTGTGATGGTGAATGTTTATGATTTATGTTATTAGATTGTTAATCAACCACAAAAATTAAATTAGTAGGAATGTGCCGTTTTCAGCTAAATTAATCGAAACATTTTTGCAAAGCCCTACTCACACGCTAAGTACCATTCCACTTTTCATTTTATTAGACCACGAAATTTTCATTATTAAATAAACTTATGTTGGTTTATCAACATATATATTTACATGGTCTTATAAAATGAAAAAATAGGACTTCTTTACTTGCCTTAAAAAAAAGGAAGTAAAATAAAAACAAAATTATGACTTCTTGTTTGATAACGCTTATTTACCATTTAGATCTGAACAGATTCAACACTTATTCAGTTAAGTGCATTTGATAAAAAAAAAATTTGAAGTGTCACTTAAAGTAAAATAAAATTTTAAGTGATATGATCACCACTTAACATTAAAGTCTAAAAATTACAAATTTATAAAAAATCAAAAAATATAATTTTCTTTAAATACTATTTAAAACCCATCATACTTAAAATTTTCAATACTTAATTTTCAATAGTGCCAAAGACTACCTTCTAATGACCCCTCTAAAGCATTAAACTAATATTCAAAACACGAAGTTGTGAACGGATAATATTACTCGAAGGCCCACTTTACCATTTCCCCATTAAAAAGTGGATTGTGTTTCTCCAATGCCATAGGAACAGCAATCGCAATGAAGACGTGAAACATATGGTTGATAACCACTCTGACTATTGCGAAAATTGACTTCTGCATAGCATAATTTTCCACAAAAATATTATCATATCAGACAAATTAAAAGAATATCTTTTAGGGAAAAAGAGAAAACATATGGGAGCACCTTTAATTAAAGAATAGTGGACTACCAAGAAATATCAAAATTCTTTATTTTATTTTATTTCCCAAAATGCCCTTAAATGCACTTGGTTAAGTAAAAATTAAGACTATTATCATAAAACCCCTCTCTACTTTCAAATTTTTTTATCAAATACCCCCCTCATTATTGCATTTTGCCCCTTACCCTATGTATAATTATTTTTGAAAAAATGAAAGTTATAATTATTACCTAACAATTAAAATATGACAATTATAACCTAAAAGTAATAATATATATTCAATGTATAATATGTTATGTAGTTCTATTATGAATATTAATGATTATTCATATGAGAAGTGGGGCTTATTTATTTCTATACATTTTCTATTTTTTGATAAACTAATATTACTCAACATTTAAAATATAAAAAATTACAATTTAAAAACATTTATATATTCAATGTATGAAATGTACAGTTAAGAATATTAATGGATTCTTAAATATATGATTGTTACACCAATAGACACAAACTTTTAACCATTGTTTTTTATTCTTTGTGATCGAAGACTCTCTTTTGTTATTATACATTATTTATTTTTCTAATAAAATGATATTACTCTAGATTTAAGATATAAAAATTATAACAAACAAATGTAATTAAATACACATTATTATGAATCATATGAATTAATAATAAGATAAGTAGAAAAGAACACAAACTTTTAACCATTGTTTTTTATTCTTTGTGATCGAAGACTCTCTTTTGTTATTATACATTTTTTATTTTTCTAGGCAAAAGAGCATAAAATCCCCCTATACTTTTTAAGGGTTGCGAAATACCCGCCTATGCTTTTTTTTGTCCCATTTCACTATCCTCACTGTTGTAAAACAAACAAATTACCCCCAAGGTTTTATTTTATCATTATCATTTGTATTAAAATTTAAACAAAATATATAAATTTCAAAAATATATGTATTAAATTTCAAAAAAAAAATATAAAATTCGAAAATAATATATAAATTTTGAAAAAACATTTAAAATTCAAAAAAAATATTTAAAATTCATAAAAATATATATAAATTTCTAATAATATATAATTTTCGAAAAAATATATATTAAATTTCGAAAAATTTATTAAATTCTAAAATAAATATAAAATTCAAAAAAGGCATATAAAATTCATAAAATATATATATATAATTTGAAAAAAATATATAGATTTTGGAAAAATATATATAAAATTCGGCGAACAAATTTTTTGAATTTATATTTTTTTCCAAATTATATATATATATATTTGAAATTTATATATGTTTTTTAAAATTTATATATATTTTTTGAATTTTATAATTTTTTTCAAATTTGTTTTCGAATTTTATATATTTTTTGAAATTTAATATATATTTTTTGAATTTTATATGTCATCAGGGGTACTTTGTGATCCCAATAGGACAATCAAAATGGATTGTTTATTGAATATGCAGATTCACTCAGTATCATTGGGAGAACTGTTATAAATGTATAATTTTGTTCATACCAAGAATGAATCTTATTGAGGATTCAATGACCGAATTTATACATCACACTCATGGATTTCTCTCCTCTTTTGTAAGATTATGCCCATAATTTTATGGAGTCATGACCCACTTTGTTTGTAACCACCCACTATCTACAGTTAATGGGTTGTTATTTCCTAACCTTCAAATAATGGAAAGGTACTGATGGACTCAACCTAATACATGAGTTTTATATCTAAGACATAATCATGGGCCTATTAATTAAATGTGCATATATGGGCTTAGTTAATTTTGGGTCTTACAAGCGGGATTGGGCTTGACAATTTTTACTATTTACAACCGTAAATCATGAGTCACTAGATAGGAGAGAAAATTAATATAAAAACATTATTTTTATGGGTTTCTTCTTTACATTTTTCGTCTCTTCAAAATAGAATCAACATGCCAACCTATATCATTTTAAGGTACAACATGCAACAATACAGTTTCTTATATTTTTAGGTACATCATTTTTATTTCGAATTTTATATTTATTTTTGAATTTTATAAAAAAATTCAAAATTTAATATATATTTTTTCAAAATTTATAATTTTTTTTAAATTTAATATATATTTTTACGAATTTTATATATTTGTTTCAAAATTTATATTTATTTTCGAATTTTATAATTTTTTTCAAATTTTAATATATATTTTTTCAAATTTTATATAATTTTTATGAATTTTATATATTATTTTCAAATTTTATAAAAAAAATTTGAAATTTAATATATTTTGTTTAAATTTTAATACAAATGATAATGATAAAATGAAATATTGGGGGTAATTTGGGCATATAGTGGTATAAAGTGGGTAATTTGCTTGTTTTAAAAAGGTGAGGGTAATGAAATGGAGCAAAAAAAAGCATAGGGGAATATTTTGCAACCCTTAAAAAGCATAAGGGGGTTTTATGATCTTTTGCCATTTTTCTAATAAAATGATATTACTCTAGATTTAAGATATAAAAATTATAACAAACAAATGTAATTAAATACACATTATTATGAATCATATGAATCAATAATAAGATAAGTAGAAAAGGACACAAACTTTAAATACACATTACTATGAATATATAACACATTGAATATATATAATTATTTTTAGATTATAACTGTTATATTTTAAATGTTAAAAAATATTTAATTTATTAAAAAAAAAATTAAATGTATAAAAATAAAAAGGAATTTCACACTTTTCTAATAGTATATATATATATATATATATATATATATATATATATATATGTATAGCATCAAGGGCTAAAATGATTAAAATATCATTCTAATATGTTTTAAGGGCAAAATGGGAAAGAATTTGACGCCGGGGGGTATGATAATATGCAAGTTGAGGATATTATATGACTTGAAACATCGTCGTTTTGGTAAAGGAATTTCTAGTAATTTACTATTGTCGTTAACGAAGGATGAGAGTAATTGGATGAAGAGGGGGTAATTTGATCAAACTAAAAAGTGCAGGAGGTAAAGAGAATGTGAGAGAGGTTAGTTGATCAATTTTCAAACTCAGGGATGTTTACTGATAATAACCCTTATTTATACAAATCATACTCAAATCATTCATAGGTGTGGTGATGTTTAGGAGTGACATTGTCCAGTTTAGTACCACTAAGTCTTAATTTCAAACTATATCAAAGATAACAGTTTCTTAAATTTTGTTTTGGAACCGTCTCGTTAGTATATAATCGTATTGTACCGCATCATCAAGATTGGTTCATGAATTCAGTTATGTATCATAATTCCTCCTTTATTTTTAAACATATTATAAGTCTTTATTTATAATATTATTAAAAATTCATCATTTGGGCATGTAACATCATAAAGAACCCAAGAAATGGAACAAAAACCACCCAAGTTAAAATTAGTTGTGATTTGGCATGTGTAATGGAAGTCATATTGCTATACTAGAAAGACCAAAATTATTTGCACGATCCACATGTGAAGCCAACAAATCATTGAAATTCCTTACATGTTGTGGCATTTAGGGATGGACATGAAAGTAAAACCACCCAAGTGAAATTTTAATTCCCATTGATTTATTGTCAGTTCAATATTATAAGTACATAAAAAAATAATATTAGTCCGGTAGGGTTTTTGCATTTCTTGAATCGAAATCGTATTAACAGTGAACCGTTCTTAAAATTTAGAACATATACATTACTATACTATACTATTGAAGAACTGGTACCAAACTCTCAATTCGTGGCGATTCCATTTAACAAATTCCACGGTTGTTTTGTTCACCTAGTGTAGTGGGTGTTACACCAAGAGAAGATATATCCCACCTCAAAGTAAGAATAGTGGCATTTATATGTTGTCATGCTAACGATGCAATAGTCCATGCGTCACCTATATAACGTGTGCTATATATGTGTATATATATATCTATATATATATATGTATAAATTTCCACAATCAATTATATTAGAAAGACTCACTCCCTCAGTAGCTACTTGGTTCTACGTTATAAACTTGACTTGGATTGACTTCCCAAAAAACAATAAATATAAAAAAGAGACTTGACATCTTGCGGAAGCCAACAAGCTGACTCGGGCGTGACTCCATCCTTGAGGTCCACCATTGATAATAGACCCATCAATTGGATCATCTTAGTGCAAATACACTGCTACTTCATTAATCAAACTCATAATATTAAAAGGAACCCTTTGTACTTGAAAGTAAAAATAAATAATAAATTATTTGTAATACTCTTGAATAAATTTCTTAATTTTCGGACTTATTTTGCGACGTCCCACAACCCCTGGATATAGATATGGTGATGTGTTTATATGTGCATATGTGTCCAATTGATATGAGGTCTTTTGGAGAGGAATCCAGGATCGGCCCTAAAATTCCGAAAATGCCTAGAGGCCCTAGGCAAGATCAAATGTAAGGCCCCTTAGATATAAGGTTTCACGCGCTTAAAAATTATAAATGTAAAAAAAATTATTAAAAAATACATTAAATATATATTAAAATATTAAAAACAACATCCATTTTGGTGTTATCGTGAAAAATTATTTTAGTATGAGTATAGCAGTCGTGAGAGCCCTAAGTCTCTAAACGTTGTGCGAGTGCGACAAGAATATTATAACTCTAATCAGAATTATACTTTGATTTGGATTAGACTTTAGTTTCATTGGGTTAAAAAATTAAATATTTTTTTTAGTGTATAGTAATACAAAGTAAGATATAAAATTTGGGGACCCTAAATTGTGAAATTGAATGAGAATTTAGTACAAATTGGGTTTTCAAACAAATTAGATTTTTTTGACCTATAGTAGAACAATTTTTTATATAAAAAAACTTGAGATCCTAAATTATGTAATTACATTAGGCATTATAACACCTTAATTATAATGAATTACTCTTAATTCAGCCATTGATCATGCTATAGATTATTGAATAAGGCGGGACCACCTGGCCAAGCTTGCTAGAAGAGGCCTTGTGGTCTCATACTACCCAATATTTTTTCCGATTATTTTTTTAGGGCCTATAAAATTTCCAATTTATTTTCCAAAATTAAACATAGAAAAGAAAAACAAAAAATGAAAATTGGGGCCCTCCCTTGTTGCGGGGCCCTAGGCGACCGCCTAGTTCGCCTCGCCCAAGGGTCGGGCCTGGAAGAACCCAAGAACAAAACCACGTGGACTGGGCCGAAAGCAGACAATATTGTACCATGTGTTAGAGCAGCTCATAATTGTCCATCATGGATAATTAATCAACATGAAGTGTTGTTGTGCAGCATTTGGTAGGAGCATTTAATGCATGCATGGCGAGGTCTCGAGATTGATTTGCTTTGTCAAATCTTACCGTATATAATTCAGTGTATATAGAGAATATGGGTTCTAATTCTATTGACAAATTAAGAATTGGTCTAATTAAAGGCCAGTCAAGTGAGTACAGTTAGGGTTTCCAAACTCTCTATTCGAAGCCGTGTGTACCTGCAAATCAAAAATCGCACACAAACACACACCAAACAATCGACACAAAGATATATACGTGGTTTTGCCAAATCAGCATACGTCCACGGAGAGCACCGTTTCACTATCGATCAATGAGAGTATTACAATATGATGATCAACGGATCAACAACTCACATAGTGTTTCATTCACACGTGTATCGCTCACCCTCACCGGTGTTTTATTCACACCAAGAAGAATAATAATCTGTAAATTTCCCTATTCTCTCTCTCTATTTGTGCACACACTGGTACTGGCCTATTCTGGCTCTCTCTGGTACACAAAATATAATAGGCTACACCTATATTTATAGGAGAGGTTGGAGTGGAGGAAAAGTCAATCAATCCATTTAGGAATTGATCTCTTACCTAATTACGGATTGTTTGATGGCTAAATTATATTATCCCTTAATAAATGAGTCATACTCTAACAATCTCCCACTTGACGACTTTCCATCCAACAATCAACTCCATCAATGATCAGTGCATTACGGTGCCCTCATTTTTTGTTTCAAGCTTGAAGACCGACTGAAGTTGAGCACAACTTCAGTTCCTCTGTTGTCATCATTTTAGTCAACATGGCCATGCTGATAGTTCCCACTACATGAGCAATATCAAGTCTTGTACAGAACATGCGACCTCTATTCCGTCTGGCCACTCTGTCTTGCAACCACTGTCGTTTCTAACTTCGTCTTGTAAACTTTGTCGCTTCTGTCTTCTTTTTTCCTTTCACTGAGAAACTTTCCAGTTGCTGCATATAAAACTCCTCCTCTAGGTTACCTTGGAGGAAAACAATTTTGCCATCTAACAACTTTAGATGCAAACCCTCTGCTGTAACAATGCTTGAATGAATGATATTCAGTTTCACATCCGAAGAATGGAAAGCTTTCTTCCCTACCGGCAGCTTGGTTAGTTTCCATGTCCTGATGGAGATAAGGGACTTCATCTCATCTTCCATCACAAGCTCCCACTGGCTCGCATCTGCTGCACTACATGCTCATCATCATATTCTAGTTCATCTTCATATGTGAGCAACAAATAATTCAAGTATTTCCGATTCAGCACATACGGCCGTGAAGTCCTCCTAAACACAAAATTAGGAGTCGGAGTCTACGGTGTATCATTCTGTTGAGTATTGTTGTCTGCAATATGTTCTTCTGACTGAGGACTCTCACTGTCTAGAACATCTTTTATCTCAACATACACATGATCACTCTGTGTTTTACCGCTCCATACTTCTTCTGGTATTTTATGATCTAGTGGTACTGATGGACCACGATTCATAAGATACGATGTTGCACTGATTATTTCTGCCCAGAACTATTTCGGCAACCTTGCCTGAATGCGCATGTTTTTGGCTATCTCAGTCACTTTTCTGTTCATACATTTTGCTACGCCATTATGTTGTAGTGTACTTGGAACGGTCTTCTCTAATCTGATATTGTTCTCATAGCAAAAGTTCTTGAACCTAGAGTCTTCGTCTTCTCCACCAAAGTCGGATCTCAGATTATTTACCTTCAACCCTGTCTCATTCTTTACCATGACTTTCCATTTCTTGAACACATCATACACCTCATATTTATGTTTCAAGAAGTAAACACATATCCTCTTGGAATGGTAATCAATGAAAGTCACGAAGTAGGACTTTCCATCAAGAGATGAGACAGTTGTTGGCCCCCAAACACCCATGTGAACTATCTCAAGTTTCTCCACTGTGAGACTTCTGTTGTTGCTCTGGAAACTATCCCTCTTCTGCTTACACTCACAGAAGTTGATGTCAATCGATTTCACTAGTAGTTTTCCATTCGAGAGCATAACCGCGAGCTCTTTTTCACTCATGTGACCAAGCCTCTAGTGCCAAAAATTGTGATCCTCCTTGCCTTCTGCAACTGCAATCATTGTGCTAAAATTTGTGGTTGTGTAGAGCGTACCTTCTTTCTTTCCTCGTACTATAGTCATAGCCCCCCTGGAAACTTTCCACTTATCTTCACTGAAAGTGATCATATAACCTTTACTAGCCAACTTGCCTACTGAGATCAGGTTCTTCCTCAAGTCTAGAATGTGTCTCACATCCCTTAGCTTCTATATCGATCCACTGAGTCTGATATATACTTCACATTTGTCGACGACACTGCAAGGCTTATCATCACCTAGATGAACCTCGCCAAGGTTACCAGGTGCATAACTCTCAAAGAACTCTCGACTTGAGGTGACATGAAATGATGCTCCATAGTCCAAGAACCAAAACTCTGTCTTGCTCTCCGAAAAGTTTATCAATGCATCATATTCTGAGACAAAATTCACTTCAGTCTTGTCATCCGTTACACTCTGCGGGGATCTGCACTGGTCTTTGTAATGACCAAATTTGCCACAATTCCAACACTCAATGGAATTTTGAGACTCCTGTCTCGACTTGGAATGGTCACGTCCATAACTTCCGTATTTCCTTCTACTCGAACCTCTGCATCTGCTGTCAACATTAAATGTTGAGCCACTATTTGAAGAATCTGATGTCTGCCTTCTGAACTCTTCCGTTAGTACCATATTGACCACGGAATCATACTGTAACTTTTCTTTCCCTGAAGAGTTACTGATTGCAACCACTGTGTTGCTCTAACTCTCTGGCAATTGGCATAAAACTAAAGCCGTTTTCATCGCGCTAGTGATAGGTATATCAACATATTCTAACTGCCCAACAACTTCATTGAGAATATCAAGGTGTTCACTAACCTTTCAATCATCTGACATCTTCAAATTGACCAATCTTTTGATGAGATATACCTGGTTTGCTGCAGATGGTTGTTTGTACATGTTTGAAAGGGCGTCCACGAGAGACTTCACTGTCTTCTCATTGCTGATGTTGAACGCAACGGACTTTGTCAACGTCAGTTTGATCGTACCGAGAGCCTTTCGATCCAGGATTTTCCAATCCCCTTCTTTCATCAATTCTGGCTTCTGCCCTTCCAATGGTAAATACAAATTCTTTTGGTATAACACGTTCTCAATTTGCATCTTTCAAAAGACAAAGTTTGCACCGTCAAACTTATGCAAACTTGTTGATCATTACTGCATTTCTTTCTCCTATTACTCCCACTGAGCCTTTTTGAGGTGTTTGGAGTCAAATCATGCAAAACCGATAGTACGGTTGCGTTCGGAACAATTCAAAACCTTAAAAACGTCTCTGACCGCGTTGAAAATGGGTCAGAAACAACTCCAAACGGACCAAAAACAATTTCAGCACTAAAAGACAAAATAATGCTGACGTGGCGTTGACGTGGCAGAGGTGCTGACATGGTAGTACTGATGTGGCATGCTGACATGGCACTATGAAGTCACTAATGATGTGGCAGTCGTCTTTTCCGGCGAGGCGCATCGCTAGACTGAATGTTTTGGCGGCTGGCGCGTGGAGAATTCGACAGAATCTTTCGATGGCGTGTGGAGGCTCTGATTGTTGCGCGTCCGATGTGGTTCACTTCGTCTCATCGATGCAAAGCTTCTGGTATGGTTGGTTTCTGATTTCGTTCAACTTGTACCTTCGAATCTAGACCAAAACGTATGACTTCAGAAATTTCTCCAACCTGAGGCTCTGATACCACTTGTTAGGGTTTCCACACCCTTTGTTCAAAGCCGTGTGTACCTGCAAATCAGAAATCGCACACAAACACACACCAATAATCGACATAAAGATATATACGTGGTTCGACCAAATTAGCATACGTCTACGAAGAACACCGTTTCACTATCGATCAATGAGAGGATTACAATATGATGATCATTAGATCAACAACTCACACAGTGTTTCACTCACACGTGCATCGCTCACCATCACCGGTGTTTCACTTACACCAAGAAGAATATTAATCTGTAATTCTCCATATTCTCTCTCTCTATTTGTGCACACACTGGTACCGCCCTATTCTGGCTCACTTTGGTCTACATAATACAATAGGCTACACCTATATTTATAGGAGAGGCTGAAGTGGAGGAAAAGTCAATCAATATATCCAATTATGAATTGATCTCCTACTTAATTAAGGATAGTTTGGTGGCTAAGTTATATTCCCCTTTAAGAAATGAGTCACCAAATATAATAATCTCCAGTCAAATAGAGATATTTGCTGCCCAATTTTACTTTCCACGCAAGGAAATGAGTCATACTCTAACAAGTACTCCAATTTCTCAGAAGGCTACATTTCCTGGTTTGAACCAGATCCCTCGATTCATACAGAACCGCCCCTTTCTGACCTTTGCCTTTTTAATTCTAAATCTATATTAGTTTAAAAATGGGTTCTAATTCAGTTGCAGTACCTGCCTTTTCTCCCAAATGGATGGTCAATGGTTTAAGCATGTGTGTATGAGTTTCTTACCTTATTTAAAAATAAAATAAGAAAAATGTACCATATCATTGTCCTATTCAAAGAATTGGCCATGTTTGGTAGGCGGTCTGATGTGGTCTAGTTTGGTCTGGTCAGGTCTGTTCTAGTCTAGTCTTGTCTAGATCCTGAACTTAAAAGTCAGTTTGGTAAGCGATTTGGTCTGATGATCACGGCCTCACAAACATTGAACCAAATCATATTTGGTAAAGTATTTTGATATGATCTTTTCGCTTTAAAAAAATAAAATCATTTTATTTATTATTTATTATTTTTTCATTTATAAATATATTTTATTAATTTATTATTTATTAATTTATATATTAATTTATAAATATATTCTATTCATTTATTTACTATTATTTCATTATTTAATTCATTTAATTTATTATTATTTCATTATTTATTTATATTATTAATTTATTATTATTATTTATTCTTTTTAAATTATTTATAAATATTATTTATTAATTAATTTATTATTATTATTATTATGCATTATTTAATTCATTTTGTTTAATATTCATTATTTTTATTTTATTTTTAAATATGTTTTATTTAATTTATTATTTACATTATTATTTATTCATTTTTAATTATTTATAAATATATATTTTTAATTTATTATTTATTATTATTATATTCATTTTGTTTATTATTCATTATTTTTGTTTTATTTTTAAATATGTTTTATTTAATTTATTATTTAATTTATTCATTTATTATTATTTATTCATTTCTAATTATTTTGAAATATATTTTATTTATTTATTATTATTATTATGTATTATTGAATTCATTTTGTTTATTATTCATTATTTTTATGTAATTTATTATTTATTAATTTTTAATTATTTATAAATATATTTTATTCATTTATTTATTATTATATATTATTTAATTCATTTATTATTATTAATTTTATGTATTATTTAATTTATTTTGTATATTATTATTATTATTTATATTCAATTTTTGTTTTTGGTGTTCTTAATCGTTGGTCTTAAAAATATGATTTTGGTTACCAAGACTAGACCAGACCATGTGAAACCACCAAAAAAACTAATTCCAAAAATACCACATTTGGTTCAATTTGGTCTCATTTGGTCTGATTCCAAATTTTGAGACTAGTTCAAACAAACATGGTCTAGTTCCTGAAAATCAAGACCAAACCAGACCAGGTGGAACCATAACCTCCTACCAAACAGGACCTAAAATTTTGAAGAGTTAGGTTAGAGTCTACGTTTTACGCTATGAAGTTTTTTGAAGTTTTCTTAGGAAATGTTTGTATTTTTGAGCTGAATAATGAAAATGTTGAATATATAGTATATATATATATATATTGAGTCTAACTTTAAAGACACATATTTCACACAAGAGAACATGTCATAATACCAAAATTTATGTGCTAGCGTTGAAAACAGTTTAGTTTCCCCTCTTCCTAAAATATATATATATATATATATATAATGGTTACCTCTCAAAAAAATAGTTTAAATTAGCTTTCAGTAATAGAATAGTAAATAAGATGTATAATTAGTTACTACCTACTAGTTTGGGAGTCTTGCATGCTGTATGTGAAGTAGATGACAACATTTTGAAGAGAACTTTGGAAATGTTGAGACAATGGGTGGTAGGTAGCGCTTGGCAATTCGTGTCCAGCATGTAATTTGACACGATTTAACACGAAAAAGAATTAATTTAAATTTAACATAATTCAACACGAAAAATAAAAAATAAAAAAATTAAAATTGAATTTGACACGATCCAATAATAATTTATTAATATATTTCAATTCATAATCAATTAGAACATAAAAAAATTCTAAATAAATAATATAATAAATATAATCACGTCATGTCGTGTCACATTTTGCCAGTTAGATAGGATATATATATTTAGGTGGATTGAAACTGTTGGAGTGGTCAAGAGAGCATGTTTTGAAGTCTTGTAGGAAAAGCAACGCGTACAAAGTGTGTTGGCTATTTATTAAACAAAATGAAAGCATTGAAATGGTTTTTGGCTCATATATATATATATATACATCATAATTAATATACACTATCTTACGTTTTCTAATTCTTTCCACATCTAACGAGAAATAATAAAAGACTCAGAGATGGAAAATGTCCAAATCAATGCCTTGTAAAGTCAAAAAAAAATTTAATTAATAATGGAAATAATGTTATAGAACTACAGAAGTCTTGAGTTGGTTATGACTGAAAAGAAAAAAAAGTTGGGGTTAGGAATAATTGGTAGCTTTAACTTTCAGTAGAATAGTCTATCCATATAATATTTCATCCTTGCCACCAGGGATGCAATGGTCGGGTTCCGCTAATGCTATTATTATTTTATTTAAAAATTATTAATATTAAATTTATTTCAAATTGGTGATTGGTTGTAATTAGTAATATTATTACCATTTCATTGGTATAAACGAATTTTATCGGGTTACTATCTGTTCTATTAAATTATTTATAATAAATTACAAGCATATTTGCTTTACTAAATTATTTTTACTAAACAATAAACATTGTTGTTGAATAAAATATCAACAAGATGAGACAATTAAAGTCATTCTTAAAAAATAGTGGACAAGTTAATTATGCATGAAAATTACTTGATATGGGATTGTATATACAAATCCACTTATGAAATCTATATATATGATCCTTAACACAGTATTATGGTAATTACTTCGAATTTGTTTTACAACGATACATGAGATTGTTAATCCGGACAGGTGGGTGGGATGTGAGTGTTTCTAGATTCTTTATCATGAGATTCTATGTTCAAATTCCTCAATTATGTTTTTGTATGGGCCACTAGGTGTTTACTTTATTATACCATGTGGTGCCGACCTGAAAAGAAAAATCTAAATCAAACAATATGGGAGTATGTATGTAAACACGAACTAGTCCATGTATGATTAGGTAGTATTTTTTTCAAGACAAAACGGCTAGTAAGACCCTTAAAGTCTAATAGAGCTGCTAAATGTATACAATTTTGGTGTCAATTAATGTGAATGTTGTAATCCACTTATTAAATTGATGAGTCCGAAATCTTATTGAATTTCAACAGAAGCATTGGCGTGAAGGACTCTTCTTAGAGGACCACTATTTCGTGGCACTTTCCTTCCTTAATGATTATGTACCAACCGTGGACCAAGACTTTGCTTTTTAGTTTCTCTATATATGTTTCATCCCTCTTTGCTTTGTCCTCTCAATCACTTCACCAACACAAGACTTTTAGTACTTGGAATTGTGAATCATATATATGTATGTGTTCGCACTTGTCTTGCTATATTCATTTCCCGATTATGGATTCCACTAGAATCGACTTAGACCTTAATCTTAGTCCCCGACTCAAGATCCAAGAAGCAACTCAGGTTAGTTATATACACACATATATATATATATATATGTGCATATTAAACCCATATGTTTTCTTGCTTTAATGCTTCCTTCTAATGCTAAATTCAACTAATAAAAATGTTTATGAATCAGGGTAAAAAGTTTGAGGGTCATGACTTAATTGTTGAAAGCACGCCAATTATGAAACAAGAGGTGAGTTAATGACAGAAATAATATCTAAGTGACCTAGGCACTATATTCATCTATAACTTGATTTAATTTTCCATTTGGAATTTGCTTTTCTGTGTAAGCACTGTTATTTTACTGTGTTATATATTTGAAAAGTTATGGGTCGTTCGGATACCTGTTTTCTGTTTTTGTTTTCTTACCGTTCACCAGACAAAAAAAAAAAAAAAGTTTGGCAAACGCGTTTACTGTTCACTTTTTTTTTTCCCAAGAAAACTGTTTTCTGTGAATAGTGTGTAAAAGTGGTGAAAACACCAAATACAATTTTTAGTTGTTTTTTGAGTTTTTTCACTGTTTAGGTGGTAAAAACAGTGAAAACACCAAATCCATAAAATACAATTTTCACCAAATAAAAGTGGTGAAAACACCTTCATCCAAACGTTTTTTTGTTTTTAGTTTTTTGCTGAAAAAAATAATGACAAATACAAAAACAATTTTTATATTTGAAAATAAAAAACAAATACAAAAAACAGGCTTTCCAAACGCACCCTATATGATGGGCCTGTTTGGATTGGGCTTGGTTTTGATTTTGTGCTCTGATTTGAAGATCAAATCATGTTTGGGTATTGATTTTTGAATTTTTTAAAATTTTTGGTTTGGCTTACCAAATTTGACTTTTCTCTCTCTGTATGTATATATGTATAAAAAAAAATTGGCATAAATTAAAAAAAGCAAAAATAAGTTTTTACCGAATTGAAATTGCAGGATGATTATCTGATGGAAGAGCTGAATGGAATGAAAAAGGAGAACAAAAAGCTGAAAGAAATGCTAACTTACATGTGCGAGAATTACAATGCTTTACGAAGCCATTTAACCGAACTGATGAAAAAGAAGGGTGAAAACGAAGGCTCTAAATTAGGGAAGAGAAAAGCAGATGAAATGGACAATTACTATGGAAATGTTATTAGGGGAAACATGGAGAGCAGCTGCAACTCCGATCATGGAGGTTCATGGAAGAGACCCAAGGAAATCAATACAAAAGTTTCAAACATTTGTTTTCCAACAGACCCATCAGATGCCACCCTCGTAAGTTCCAACCACATGCTTTAATTTGTGTACATCCAGTGACCGATCTAGGAATTTGTGTGGGGGCTAATTTTATTTATTTTTTAGAGTAAATTGCTTAAAATCCCTTTTTAAGTTTATTCTTTTTTTTTTATTATACCCTCTCAACTATGAAATGAGCTTAGAACCCCCTAAAGTTTCATAAAAAATTGCACTATGGGCTTGCCCTCAATTTTTTTTTACCCTTTTACCCTCCAAACTTTTTGTATTTCCACCTTACCTTTAATCCTATCTTTACTATTATATTTCTTAATTCTTTAAATTACAAGAATATTAATTATGTTATTTACCTTTAATGTATTAGACTAAATATACTTTCAAATGTTATTTTTTTTTTGTAAGTTTTAATTATTTTATTTGTAAATCAATTAACTTGCTATTAAATTTTAGTTTGATTTAAATCATAAAACTCAATCCTAATTAATATATTCATAAATAAATCACAATTTATGAATATATTTTTATGAAAAGAAAGTTTCATTTGGCAAAAAAAATAAATTAATTAGGATAATGAGTTTTATGATTTAAATCAAATTAAGTTTTATTGGAAAATGATATATATTTTGGAATATATATATAATTTGTCAAAAATATATATTTTTCGAATTGTTTTAAAAAAATATGAATTTTTTTCAAAAAATAATTTTTTTGAGAAAAATATATATTATTTTCCAAAATATGATTTTTTCCTGAAAATTATATAATTTTTTTCCGAAATATTTTTTTTTATATTTTAGAAAATAATGTATATTTTTCAGAAAAAATTCATATTTTTTAAAACAATTCAAAAAATATACATATTTTTTCGAAAATTAATTTTTTTGAAGATTTGATTTCACTAAACTCTCCTATACTATTGATGGTAGTTTAGGTATTATGACTCAAAATCATATTTTGGAACATAATATATATTTTTCTCAAAAAAATTATTTTTCGGAAAAAATTCATATTTTTGAAAATAATATATATTTTTCTCAATAAAAATTATTTTTCGGAAAAAATCATATTTTGGAACATAATATATATTTTTCTCAAAAAAATTATTTTTCGGAAAAAATTCATATTTTTGAAAATAATATATATTTTTCTCAATAAAAATTATTTTTCGGAAAAAATCATATTTTGGAACATAATATATATTTTTCCCAAAAAAATTATTTTTCGGAAAAAAATTATATTTTTTTAAAAGAATTCAGAAAATATATATTTTTGACGAATTATATTTATATTCTGAAATATATATCATTTTCCAATATATATATATATATATATATATATTTTCTGAAATATATATTTTGTTCGAAATATATATATTGTTTTCATAAATTGTGATTTATTTATGAATATATTAATTAGGATTGAGTTTTATGATTTAAATCAAACTAAAATTTAATACCAAGTTAATTGATTTACAAATAAAATAATTAGAACTTATAAAAAAAAAACTAACATTTGAGAGTATATTTAGTCTAATATATTAAAGGTAAATGACATAATTAATATTCTAACTAAAAGAAATAATATTTTTGTAATTTAAAGAATTAAGAAATATAATAGTAAGGATATGATTAAAGGTAAGGTGGAAATACAAAAAGTTTAAAGGATAAAAGGGTAAATTTTTTTGAGAGGAAGTCCATGGTGCAAGAAAATGAAAGTTTAGGGGGTATAATTAGTTGAGGGGGTATAGTAGAGAAAGAGAGTAAACTTCAGGGGGGTTTTAAGCAATTTATCCTTTTTATTATTATTTTTGAAGTATAAATGACATATATTTATTTCAATTGGGTTTAAATCAAATTTTCAGTGGGGGCTTATTTGTAAAGAAATTTAAATTCTGTGGTATTTAAGGTAAAAAAAAATTAGTGGGAGCTAAATACTAAATATCTAAAATTTTAGGATAAAAACTATAAAAAAAAAAAAAAAAAAAAAAATTGCATTTTAGGGTATGAACCATATCCGTCTTCAACACCAATATTACTAACGAAACCAGAAACAATGTCTCAGCATTTGTTAACTAGAACATTGTTTCTCGTTTCAATGAACAAATTTATTATTTTTTATTTTTAATTATATATTTACAAAATTACTAATACACACAAAAGTGTTTTGTAACCCTATCAGCTAGTTCTAAGAACCCTACTTTTGTGTCTTGCTGCTGCAGGTAGTAAAAGATGGATACCAGTGGAGAAAATATGGGCAAAAGGTTACTAAAGATAACCCATCTCCTAGAGCTTATTATAGGTGCTCTTTTGCCCCAAGCTGTCCAGTTAAGAAGAAGGTGAACTAAACACTCTCTCTCTCTCTGATTCAAACATGCAATGACTAATTGATTTGTTGTTGTGGTGATATTGACTTCATTTTATCTAATATATATATATATATAGGTGCAAAGAAGTATTGAAAATCCTGGCGTATTAGTTGCTACCTATGAAGGAGATCATAACCATGGTCACCTTCAAGGCTTGAACCAAGGTGGTTCGGAGTCCATGACTTGTTCAAGCCCAATTGTACCTGTTGATTTGGTCAAACCTCAAGTGTGTAGCAGCAATAATACAAGAAAGTCGACCATCACAGAAGCTGAAGCACAAACATCATTTCAGCAGTTTTTAATTGGACAAATGGCTTCTTCCTTGACCTCAAATACCACTTTCACATCAGCACTGGCCGCAGCCCTTTCAGGATGCATTTTAGACCAGGATCATCTTATGCAAAGATGGTGACCAACAATTTGCAAACATATATATATGTGTATGTATATGTATGTAGAGTTTTGTTTGTATTCTTCATTTGGAGATTGTGGAGTGACAACTCATGTAAATAGCTTTTCACAAGTAATGCCCATTTTACGTTTTATTAATTCACTAGTTTGTGATTTTGTTTTTTGGCAAATAAATGAAATTAATAAAAGAGACTTACAGAGAAAAGGGCCTAAAAAGTAGGGGTGGATAAAAATCCGGCGAATCCGAAAATTCAATCCGACCAATTCGGTTCGGATATTTTGGATCGGTTTCATTATGGATTGGATTGGACATGGATCCAAAATTCCCGAATTCAGTATTTTACGGATCGGTTCTGGATTCCATTTTTGATAATCAGATTAATCCAGTCTAGTCCGGTACAGTTCACATATATTTTAATATATTTATATTAATAATATATCACATAATATATTATTTTAATAAAATGATCACTAATATATTATTTCAAACTAAATCATAATACCATATTTTACACTAAATAATTATATATTTATATCTATAATATTCTCAATTTTATCAATTTCACTCAATTGAAGTCAATTCAACTACTTTGAGTTGATGATTTACTCAATTGAACTTAATTTCACTACTTTGAGTTGATGATTTACTCAATTGAACTTAACTTCACTCTTTTGAGTTGAGAATTTTATCAATTTCACACAATTGAATTCAATTAAACTACTTTTAATTGAGGGATTTACTCAATTTCACTACTTTGAATTGAGGAATTTACTCAATTTCACTCAATTTAAGTCAATTTCACTACTTTAAATTGGGGGTTTGATCAATTGAACTTAATTTCACTACTTTGAGTTGAGAATTTTATCAATTTCACTCAATTGAACTCAATTAAACTACTTTGAATTGGGGGATTTACTCAATTTCACTCAATTAAAGTTAATTTCACTAATTTAAATTGGGAGTTTTATCAATTTCATTAAATTGAAGTCAATTTAACTACTTTGAGTTGGGAATTTATTCAATTGCACTTAAATTCATTACTTTGAGTTGAAGATTTTATCAATTTCACTCAATTGAATTAAATTAAACTACTTTGAATTGGGGGATTTACTCAATTTTACTACTTTAAATTGGGGGTTTTATCAATTAAACTCAAATTGAACTCGATTTCACTACTTTGAATTCGGGATTTACTCGATTGAACTTAATTTCACTACTTTGAGTTGGGGATTTTATCAATTAAACTTAATTAAACTACTTTGAATTGAGAGATTTACTCAATTTTACTAATTTAAATTGGGATTTTTATCAATTTCATTCAATTGAAATCAAATTAACTAGTTTGAGTTGGGGATTTACTCAATTGAACTTAATTTCACTACTTTTAGTTGATAATTTTATCAATTTCACTCACTTGAATTCAACTAAACTACTTTGAATTGGGGAATTTACTCAATTTTATTCAATTGAAGTCAATTTCACTTCTTTGAATTGGGGGTTTGATCAATTGAACTCAATTTCACTACTTTTAATTGTGGATTTATTCAATTGAACTTAATTTCACAAAATTTCACTACTTTGAGTTGGGGATTTTATCAATTTCACTCAATTGAACTCAATTAAACCATTTTGAATTGGGGAATTTACTCAATTTCACTCAATTAAAGTCAATTTCATTAATTTAAATTGAGGGTTTTATCAATTTCACTCAATTGAAGTCAATTTAACTATTTTGAGTTGGGGATTTACTCAATTCAACTCCATTGAATTCAATTAAACTACTCCCTTCGTCCCGCAATAGTTGTCCAATTTGGACTTTTTAATATTTTATGGATTGAGGTTGACTAGTGTGCAATTTCCAATTTTGCCCTTAATGATATAGTATTATGGTGGGGTCTGGTATTTGTTTGAAGTTAGTGGAAGAAGGGTAGTTGGGGAAAGTTGGAGGTTAAATTGCATTTAAATTCGAAATTGGATAAGTAATTTGGGACAAGTAAAGTTGCAATAGTGGACAACTAATATAGGACAGGGGTAGTACTTTGAATTGGGGAATTTATTCAATTTCACTCAATTGAAGTCAATTTGATTACTTTGAATTGGGGGTTTTATCAATTGAACTCAATTTCACTACTTTGAGATGGAGATTTCATCAATTAAACTTAATTTCACTACTCTAAGTTAGGGATTTTATCAATTTCACTAAATTGAACTCAATTAAATTACTTTGAATTGGGGGATTTACTTAATTAAAGTCAATTTCACTAATTAAAATTGGATTTGTTTTTTATAATTTCACTCAATTGAAGTCAATTTAACTACTTTGAGTTGGGGATTTACTCAATTGAACTTAATTTCACTACTTTGAGTTGATGATTTTATCAATTTCACTCAATTGAATTCAATTAAACTACTTTAAATTGGGGAATTTACTCAATTTCACTAAATTGAAGTCAATTTGACTACTTTGAGTTGGGGATTTCATCAATTGAACTTAATTTCACTACTTTGAATTTGAAATTTACTCAATTTTACTAAATTGAAATGAATTTCATTACTTTGAATTGAAGATTTACAACAATTTATATATTTAAAATAAATATTTTTAAACAAAAAAAATAACTAACAAATTATTTTATAATTTCACTAATCTATCAACTTACAACTATATTATTTATATATATTTATTTATTTATTTACACACAAAAACCAAACTAACTCTAAAAATATTAAATTAACACACAAAAACCTTTATATTGTGGGTGTGTGGTGTGTGAGTTTCTTACCATTAAAAAAAAAAAAAAAAAAAAAAGCCTTCATATTTTAGCTAATAACTTGTTACTTTGTCTAACAAATGAAGGTGGTTTGACACTTATTTAAAGAATATGTTTATTTGTTGTTTTCTTATTTTATGATTCTTTTTATTATAAAAATAAGTCTAATTCAGTGCATCTTATTTTTATGTTCGATAACATTGAATCAACTTTTCAATCTAAATTGGAAATCCGGTTTCTAGTCCTCATTTTAGCTAATATAGGTTTATATTTCAATCCGCGAAACTGATCCGAACCAATTCACCGCGGTCCGGTTTGAATTGGTTTCGTTAGACAAATGGATTGGATTGGTTCCGAAAATTAGAAATCCGGTAGCAGTGGATTGGATACAAAATATCCTTAATCCTGTCCAATCCGATCCGTGTCCACCCTTACTAAAAAACCCAAGAGAGAACCCACAAGAGAGAAAGAAGAATACGTGGTTCGCCCAAATCAGCCTAAAAAACTCAAGAAAGAAAGAATAATTGATTGATAATCTTAGAGATAGTGTTAGGGATAGTGAAATCCTACTATCGAGAAACACACAATCAAACAGTTATAACAAAAATATATATGTGGTTTGGACAAATCAACCTACGTCCACGGAGAACACCATTTAACTATCGATCAATGAGAGGATTAGAATATGATGATCAACATATCAACAACTCACACGGTGTTTCACTCACACGTGTATCGCTCAACTTCACCGGTGTTTCACTCACACCAAGAAATATCACTATGTATATCTTATTCTCTCTCTATCTTCAGTGTATTCTCTGCGCACCACATGTGCTTCACTCGCACTAGGTGTTTCACCCACACCGGTACGGGCCTATTCTGACTCTCTGGCACCGGCTTATTCTAGCTCTCACTTTGGCACGGTACAAAAAAAATAATAGGTTAGACCTATGTTTATAGGAAATGATGAAGTGGTGGTCAAGACAATCAATCTAATTAGGAATTGATCTCCTACCTAATTAAGGATTGCTTGATGGTTATGTTATATTCCCCCTTAAGGAATGAGTCACCAAATATACAATCTTTAGTCAAATAGAGATATTTGATGCCCAAATTTACTTTTTACGCAAGGAAATGAGTCATACTCTAACATATAGTTTGCCAAATTTAAATATGAAATCTGATTATATTGATTAGTTGTTCCCTTAGACAATGGAACAACCTTAGAGATAGTTAGTTTAAATTTTGAATATAAAAGTAGTTAGTTTTTACTTGGTGATAAGCTCTTGTAAAGTTTATATATAGTCTCTTGTAACACACTAAATATACATAAACATTTTCTTTAATCCATTTTCCTACTGAAATTTATTATGGTATCAAAGTCTTCTCTTCTCACAACTCTGAATTAGTATTTTCTTTCAATTTTTCTTTTGTGATTCATCAATCCATTCACAATGGTTGATCCAATAAATAGTTAATTTTATGAACTTCAAGGATCAAAAGATATTTTCTTCATTCATCTTGGCTATTTATAGACATCCCATTTTTACCTTTCCTTTCCGATCACCGGAATTGTACTCCGGGAGGTAGTCAATGTCCTTTGACCATAGTTGACCGGAAAACCGCTAAATTTGACTTGCCAATATCTCTTAATCTAACCGTCTTTTTTGACGTGTTTCCTATAATTACCAATCTTGGGGAACGCTCCCCAATGATCAATCACACTCATTCCCACTGTTAAATTGCAAAAAGTCATTTTTAGGGTTTTGACTTTCAGGTATGATATCTCTCTCCTCTGAGCTCCGTTTCTCACACTGTTTATGCCTCTTGTCTTGTTTTTCATTATCACACACGTCCCTTATGGTTGATCGACCAATGTCGATTCACAAGGGTCCCGATTCCCCACATAAAAGATATAGGCCCCAAAAATCAATTTTTGATCCAACCATTGGATTCGACCATACTTCATCAATGACTTATTAGTGTGTCAAAACTTCAAAAAACATACAGGGCACGACCATTTCTGAGTTCGAGACCGTCCCCAGGCTCAGGGGCATGATGGTCATTTTTAAAATATAACTTTTGGAAAATTCTGACTAGAATTGTAACTTCACCATTCTATCCGGAATGCCAGAAACAATTCATCTTGACCTACTTACGAGTTCATAGACTAAGTGAAAATGACTTAGTCTCTGTGGGATACGATAACCCTCTTAAGCTAGTTATTCTACAATTGATTTGTGCGCTTGAAAGTGGTAAAACTTTTTAATCTGAGTTTAGTTTTACCTTTTAAACATAAGTTCTAAATCTTTGAGTGACCACAACATTTAGATGAATATCAAATATATATAAGGGTTAATTTTTAGAAACCCCCCTATATTATCCAGTTTAATCAACTAACTCCTAAATTATTTTTCGGAAAAGATCATATTTTGGAACATAATATATATTTCTTGCAAAAAAATTATATTTTGGAACATAATAAATACTTTTCACAAAAAAAATATTTTTTAGAAAAATTCATATTTTGGAACATAATATATATTTTTTGGAAAAAATTTTTTTTAAAAAAAAATCATATTTTGGAACATAATATATATTTTTCACAAAAAAATTAATTTTCGGAAAAAATTCATATTTTGGAACATAATATATACTTTTTCGCAAAAAAAATATTTTTCGGAAAAAAATTCATATTTTGGAACATAATATATACTTTTTCGCAAAAAAATATTTTTCGCAAAAAATTCATATTTTGGAACATAATATATACTTTTTCGCAAAAAATATATTTTTCGGGAAAAAAAATCATATTTTGGAACATAATATATACTTTTTTGCAAAAAAAATATTTTTCGGAAAAAAAATCATATTTTGGAACCTAATATATATTTTTTGCGAAAAAATTCATATTTTGGAACATAATATATACTTTTTCGCAAAAAAGTTATTTTTCGGAAAAAAAATCATATTTTGGAACATAATATATATTTTTCACAAAAAAAATATTTTTCGTAAAAAAATCATATTTTCCGAAATTTATATATATTTTGAAATTTATAGTTTTTATGAAAAATATAATTTATTTTTAAAAAATAATTTTTTTAAGGGTTGATTTCACTAAACCCCCTTATACTATTGAAGGAGGGTAGTTTAGACATTTTGACTCAAAATGTGAGGAGGAGGGGACATAGTGATAAAATTAGATAGTATATGAGTTAAAGTAGATACAATAAAAATTAATTGATTAAATTGAATAACATAAGAATTTCTTGAAATAAACCCGGTATATAAAGATACTCGTACACAAATACGAGGGATATGAGCTAGAGGAGGGAAGCTAGACAAATCGGGATCCTTGAGTGAACATAAAAATTGTGTGATTTGAGCTAGATGCCTTTAGTCCTATAACTAAATTTATGTCTAGATTCATTCAATTTGTAAGGAAGAATTTTCAAATAGTTGAACATCAACAAAAAGTACAACTCGAACTTCCTAAATTTTTAATAACTCTAGTTTTTAGTTTTAACCAATCTTAAATTAATGTGCAAGGTGAGATCACTTTAGAAACCGTTTACAATTGAACTTCTCAATTATATTAGCTAATTCATTTGTAACGATTGATAATATGGACCTTATTGATGTTTGTTGGATGTCGAAAAATATTCTATTGCTTCTTGATGGCTATTAATGAATTTGAAAATAGAAAAAAGAAAAGAGTAAATCAAATGTATTGATTAATAAAGAGTACACAGAATCAAAAGTTGTGCTAGACAAAGCAATGTGAATTTGAATCAACTATATTAACACGAAGTCCACGTGTTAAATATTGCATTTGAAAAGAATTTATTCTTAATGAATAATATAAAGAGAAAGAAAGTAGTTAAAACTTCAAAAGAATCATAGAATTCGTGTGAAAACTAACATCGCACAAATTATCAAAGGATGGGTGCAGGGTTAGGTGGAACCCTTTCACACCTCCCTGCCCGCCCTATTATCAATCCCATGTGATTTTTTATTTTTATTTTTTTCCTTTAATCATATTTGTATACTAGTCTTGACGCGGCTCTAAAAAATTATTGGAGGAGAGGGGCAAAAATATTCTTTTTTAGAAGGATCTTAGGCGAAAATAGTAAAAAAAAATCTTTTCATATCATTACAAGAAATAATATAAATTTTGCATTAACTGGTTTTTTAGAAAAGATAAAAGCTAAAAACAATAAAAAAAATTAGATCCACATCTCATATTAATCATTAATTAGTCGTCGACAACAATAATAATAATAATAATAAAAAAAATCCGGACGGGTGAGTGAGATGGAAGAATTCCTGGATCCTTCACCATGAGGTGCTAGGTTCAAATCTACCTAACTACGTTTTTGTCTGGGCTCGGTCGTTAACTTCAGAACTCCGGAGATTAATCGAGGTGCACGTAAGTTGGCCCGGATCAACCCAGTTACAGGAAAAAAAAAATAATAAAAAAGACCTTTGAATAAAATGAGCAAAAATATTTAACATTAGTTTCAATAAAATGATTATTTATTCCGACATTGTATTTATAAAACTAAAATAATTTAATACTAGAGAAGAAAAAATAATCATTTAAAACTTAAATTGTTTAGAGATTTTTTTTTTTTTTTTAATTTAGCTGGGCATAAGATTTTTTTTCTTCATTTACTGTATAATTTTAGTACGGGCTTCATATTGGCCGTGCATGCAAAGCTTTTAACTTTTTTTTGTTCTTTGTAAGTTGTAACGAATAAAGTTGATGTGCGACATTGATCCACTCAAAGTGTTCACAGTTCGACCACCATAGACTCAAGTCGTAGTGTAGACTAAAGTGTCAGTTTGTCAACCGGTGGTCCGGTGTTGATTTTTTATTTTGGTTTGGATTGAGTTGAGTTGAGTTGAGTTAAGTATGATGTCATTTTATTTTGAATTGAAATTATGTTTGGTTCAGATGGTTTTAGTGTGAGAAAAAATAAAGTTGAAAAATTGAACCATGTTTGGTATAATTGGTATGGAATGAAATTTTGTAGAGTTGGTATTATTTTTATTAATTATTTATTTATAATATTTTTGTTTATTATTTACTTGATTTTATTTTATTTATTATTTTTAAATATTAATTATTATTTAATTAATTATAATATTTTTTGTTTATTATTTATTTGGTATTAATTTATTTATTATTTTAAAATATTTATTATTATTTAATTAATTATAATATTTTTGTTTATTATTTATTTGGTTTTAATTAATTTATTATTTTAAAATATTTATTATATTTTTATATTTAATTATTATAATATTTTTGTTTATTATTTATTTGGTTTTACTTTATTTATTATTTTTAAATATTCATTTATTTATTATTAATTAATAATTATAATATTTTTGTTTGTTATTTGTTTGGTTTTACTTTATTTGTTATTTTTAAATATTTATTACTCAATATTTATTTATTTATTATTAATTAATAATTAATTTTTATTGTTTGGTAACTTTTATTTAGTTATTTAATTTAATTAAATGATATTTTTAATTAAATAAATATATATGTAATATGGTTATGTGCGTGTGTGTATATATATATATATATAACACAACACACTCACACACACCATGGTTTAACATTTTGGCTTCAAACCATGCAAACCATATCAAAATATGGTGTGAAAAATTAACCATTTGGTATACCATGATTTCACATTTTGGCTCCAAAATCAAGCCACCAAATAAAAATTGGGCTAAACTTTCCATACCAAAACCATAAATTTGACACTAAAACCATGTGTCAAACGACACCTAAAGAAACTTCTATATTACCATACACACTCCACAATTGATCCTTTTACCGATTCATTTGGTATGGCAGCTTTTATATAAGATATGGAGCTAATACAACTTTAATCCTTGATCCGTGTCAATGCAATTGGGGGTCTTAGTCAAAAAATATAAAAAGGGGCTTGTTTGTTCATTTGTTGAATTTTTGCTTAAATATTTTGTTATATTTTGATTATTACTTATAACAAATTTATCAATAGCATTTTTTTAAGATTCAATTAATTTATTTATTTCTCTTTTCAGTTTAAGTTTTTTATATTCGGATTCATTCTTCCTAGTCGACACATTGAGCATATCAATAAAATTAATCGTAAATAAAAAATAATATAAAAACTCTAAAATAACAAATTAAAAAATAAATTGAAGTATAAAACAATAAAATCTGATATCGTAATACAATGTCCAAAGCCTCCCAAGCTGCATTCAAAAGAGTTGGGTATAGTGAATTTGATAATTTTACTGAATAATGATGTCAATGAAAAAGAGAGATTGTAAACCAATAAAAAGAAAAAGAATATGATATAAAAGAAATACGCTTAAAAAAGTCTAAGAAAATTATATATGGAAAGAAATAATATTAAGATATAATAGAAATCTTTTTTTGAACACTAATTTTGTTATTGGATGAAATCTTATACAAAAAGGGAATATATATATAATATATTAATCAGAATAATTATTTATATATATATACAGGCCCCAAAATTTTGAGGCCTTAGGCGGCGCCTAAATTGCCTTGAGACGGCCATGGATCTAAGTGGTTGAATTTAACCCCTTTCCTCCTTTATATATGGCTCTCATAAATATGGTTTTCGTGGTATGATTTATATCATGATGACAATAATAGTATAACAGACTTGAATGATATTAATTTTAAAAATATGTATCAATATTATGTAACGGTATAAGTATCGCATATTTCGCTCATGTCTAAGTTAATGGAAAAGCAGAAAGTCAAAACTTTAAGGAAGAGTATTTAACATCGTGGCACACAATTATAAAATAAACATATATTGTCTTTATAACTTATCAAATGGTGCATCAATTCGTCTGCAAGTACCAAAGCCCTCTAAAATTATTGGGTAATTTGCATTAACACTCTATGAGGTAATCATTAATTGCAAGTAGATATTTGTTAATGCACTATTTTGCATTGACGCTCCTAAAATTTATAAAATGTTACAATAATATTTTTTGGAGGCATAAAAATAATTTTGTACTCTTGATTAATTTAATTTTTTAATAAAATCTCTAAGTTACCCCATACATAAACCCTACACAAGCTACTCTTTACCCATTACACTAACCACCCTTGGTATCATCACACTCTTATTATTAAAAAAATCTACAATAAATAAATAAGATATACAATATATATAATCTAATTTTAAATATAAAAATTAAAAAACATCAAAAATATTTTGAAATATATATTTAAAGGTAAATTGTACCACTAAAAAAATTTCATCAATAATAATATTAATAAAATTCCATTATTTAATTATTGTTCTTAATTTTTAATATATTACTATATAAATATTTCTCACAAAAAATCTAAGGGTTATATCTAATAACCATTATAGGTATTACATATCTAATAAAAAATATATAAATTTTTACTTATCAATTTATATATATATATATATATATATAATTTTTTATGTACAAATAAAAACAATTATATATTTTTATACTATTGTCAATCAATAATTTTAATAAAATTTGATAATATAATAGTAGAATTTTCTAGATAAATAATACATATAATCGAATATCTTATTTAGATATGTAATACCAAAGAAAATCTTATTCCATTATAAAATTTGATGATATAATGGTAAAATTTCTTAGATATGTAATACCTATAATGGGTAAAGTGTAAGATATGTTAAATAAGGTATTCTATTATATTACCAATTTTTATTTAAATTATTGATTGACAATAGTATAAAAATATATAATATTTTTTCATATTCGTACATAAAAATTTATATATATTTTATTAGATATGTAATACCTATAATGATTTTAGATATAACCTTTTAATGTTTTTTGAAAAATATTTATATAATAATATATTAAAAATTAAGAGCAGTAATTAAATAACGAAATTTTCTTAGTATTGTTATTGATGAGTTTTTTTTAATGGTAGAATTTACCTTTAAATATATATTTCAAAATATTTTTGATGTTTTTGAATTTTCATATTTAAAATAAAATTATATATATTGTATATCTTAGTAGTATTTATTTATTGTAAATTTTTTAATAATAAGAGTGTGATGATAAAGTGGTTGGTGTAATGGGTAAAATGTAGGGTTTATGCATGGAGTAACTTATAAATTTCACATGAAAATTAAATTAATCAAGGGCACTAAAGTTATTTTATACATCCAAAGGGTGTCATTGCAATATTTTATAAATTTTAAGGGGTGTCAATGCAAAATAGTATTTTGACTAGCATTTACATGCAATTGACCAATATCTAAGGAGTGTCAATGCAAATTATCCAAAATTATATAAGCCGCTCATTATGTATATAATGCACCTCGGATATTTTGAATGGTTGAATTTCATCTCGGACTAGCAAGCATGCACCTTTCTCTAGTCAAGTACGGTCAAACAAAGATGCCTCACCCATTTGGCTAACCAAATTAAGCCTCCAATGAAGATTTTAAGGGTATGTTTGGCAAACACGAAAATAATTTTGTTTTTTTACTGTTAATTCATTTTAAAAATAAAAACATGTTTGGCAAACGTGTTTACTGTTCACTTTTTTTTTTTTCCAACAAAACTGTTTTATGTGAATAGTGGATAAAAGTGGTGAAAACACCAAATATAACTTTTAGTTATTTTTAAGTTTTTTCACTGTTTAGGGTACCACCGCCCCCATCGCGGCCGCCACCAACCACCACCACCCCCGCAGCCGGGCCCCACTGCCGCCCGCCGCCAGTCACCCACCACCACCGCCGCCCACCAATACCATTTTATTTTTCAATACAAATTTTGATCCAAACGTTTTTTTGTTTTTAGTTTTTTGCTGAAAAAAACAAAGACAAATACAAAAACAGTTTTTAATATTTGAAGACAGAAAACAAATAAAAAAAACAGGCTTTCCAAACGCACCCTAAGTAATACTTACAAAAGTTTTTATTATTATTATGTAATTTTACAAATTCTCAATCTCACACATAAGTGATAATGATAGGCACTTAATAATTTTAGTAATGCTTAAATTAGTTATCAAAAATATTTAAATTAATAAATGTCAAATAAAATTATCAAATAGCACCTTAATTATAATAAATTAGTCTTAATTCGGTCATTGATCATGCTATAGATTATTGAATAAGGCGGGACCACATGGCCCAGCAGGCCTACTACCCCATATAATTTCCTCCTCAACAACCAAAATTAGTTTATCACGATTGAAAGGTCCAAACATTCAAACAAATAGCAAATTGGCATATATGCATATTCTATGTTGATATAGTTAAACGGAAGGTTCTCTCTCTATTGAATTTCTATTAGATTTCAAATGTAGAATCAAAAGGACCAAATAGGAAAACAAAGATAGCATTTTTACCAACAATTAACACAAACCTTTTGAAGGCAATTAGTACATAGTCATGAGAATTATGTATATTCCACAGGTTTGGTTAAATTGGACACAAAGAACACGTTAAGTTGGTCACCATCGTAATATTACCGACGATCGAGGAAAAGTGGATGAATGTGTTGCATCATCTAAAGTCATAACCATGATGTAATACATGTTTAGAATCCCATGACGCTTCCAAGTGACGATTGATTGCATGGTCACACACACATATATATATATATATATATATATATATATATATACATAAGACTTTTCTTCTTATTTAAGAGCAACCAACAACCCATTATTTAACATATCGGAACTAAGACTAACTACAAGGGCTTGATGCAGCAGCACATATAACATATGTAAGCATCTACTATCATATATATCAGCCTCAATAATGGAGGGTCATGAAATTAGCTCCTACAAAGTGAAGGTAAGTGTGCATTTTCCTCCTTTTCCTTTCTTTAGACAGTACTTATCGATGGTATATATTTTTCTTTATACTTCATGTGGCTTTTGTTATACTAGCTAGAATTGCATGCTGGAAAATATTATCTATATATATGTGAACCCGATCTCCGTCGCCGAAGCAAGATCAAAGACCGAAGATATATACTTTAAAAGAAAAGTAAAACAATGGAGAAAAATAGATTCAGAGAGAATTGAATCTTGTTGAACATAGGAGAATAGAGAATATTCGGTCTCTTTCATTGAACATTTACATGTTTATTTATATATGGATTGGAGTAACGGTTATGGATTTGAAATAATGGGGTAATCATGATAATGAATTGAGTGAGTGATTTCCTCTCCATCATTATGATATTTATTAGTCTGTTATTATCTTTGAATTTTGTAAAAGCTCATGTCAGTGTTTGATGGGCTTGCACCTTCTGAGATTTCGCTCATTGAGCTTTTGGTAGCTGGGCTTCTGCTTGCTAGGCTTCAGTTTGCTTCTGATGGGTTAGGTGGAAAAATGGACCTCCAATATATATATAAATATATATATGCGTATAACATTTACATATATATTCCATAGCACAGTACACCATCAAGTACCATCTCATCCTATACACACTCATGACTCAACCGGGATGGTATTCCAAATAATCACGTACGTTTAATGATGATTTTTTGCTTAATTTGTTGATATTAATTAGGTGGAAAATCTGAAATCAGAATGTGAGCGCTTAGGGAAAGAGAATGAGAATCTAAGATTGATGGTAGAGGTTATGGGGGAACAATACAACATCCTCCTTTCCCGCCTCAATAAACTCAAGGAAGACCACCATTTTTTAGCACCTAAGCAGCCTTCAAATGTTTTTGTCAGAACCAACTCAAATGACAACAGCTTAGTAAGTCATCTTTCTCTCTCTATATATATACATATATATATATATATGTGTGTGTGTGTGTGTGTTTGTTTGTTTTTACTGAGAGACCATATAATACAAAATACACATTGGAGACATTTTATGTTTTCTTCTCAATTATCACACAACTATTGGTTTTATGTTTTTTAAGTTAGTTTTACACTCAATTTGTTTGCTTTGTAAATTATAGATAGTAAAAGATGGGTTCCAATGGAGAAAATATGGACAAAAGGTCACCAAAGATAATCCATCGCCTCGAGCATATTTCAGGTGTTCAAGGGCTCCCTCGTGCCCGGTCAAAAAGAAGGTATGTATATATATATATATATATACACACATACATACTCAAGAGTAAATATAAGATGTCAAGTTTACTTTTCCATGGAAATTTATTATTACTTGTAAATGATTGGTTAGTTAGAAATTTTGATTTCCGTGCATTTTCATGGAAACTATGATAACTTCAGAAGACAGTCTAAGAAAAATATATCATGCTCGACTATGACAACTTCCAAGGAACACCCAAATAATAGAAATCCACAATGAGACTCAAGAAACACCGAAAGGCATTGACTAAAATAAAGCAACCAAAGCCTGAGCTGTCAATTAATGTCAACAGATCGACTCAAGGGCAATCTGATACTAGTCGACACAAAAATCAAACATTTTAAATATAATATAAGCCAATATAAAAATAAAATAAAAAATTGAAATTGAATTTGACACGATTCAATAATAATTTATTAATATATTTCAATCCATGATCAATTATAGAACAGAAAAAATCAGCAAATAAATATAACAATAAATATTATCATGTCAAACGTGTCAAGTCGTGTAAAAAATTACCAACTCTACCAAAGCCCACAAAACCAGAGAAACAATGGAATATTACCAAGAAAACTTCTTTGATCCCAACAGAATATATAAGCAATAGATCAATTTCACACACTAAAAGGCATTCTAGCTAATTGACTGCTACTTTTGGTGATTATCTCTTGGGTTTTAGGTGCAGAGATCAATGGAGGATAAGTCTGTTTTGATGGTGACTTATGAAGGAGAACACAACCATGCAGCACCTGATCACAGTTCCACTTCTTCACTTGACAACTCCATAACTACATTCCCTTACTCACTCATGCCAAATCAAACCAATCCAATACTCCCTCAAGAACGCGATGATGACAACAAGACGAACAGCATCTACGCAAAAATTGGAGAATGTATGGCATACTTAACTAACGATTCCAATTTCACCGCATCTTTAGCTTCAGCGGTTGCACATTCCCTTTCTGAACAGTTCAAACCAAGCAATCCATAAACTTGTTCTAATGATGAGTAACCTTGTAGTATACATACATATTATCTGTATAACTGATAGATACATTGTTTAACTGTGAATAAGGGCCAAAGGTATTGAAAGTCTGTATCTTCATAGTAATCTTCATGTTTCAAACCAATTTATATTGCACGAGATACTCCTGGAGTTTCTTTTCATAATGGTTGATGGCCTCAGCATTCTATAATTGTACTAGTCTATAGAATTGAAGGTGTTTGTAAAACATAGTTTAGGCCACTTTATCAGCTTTATAAAGGGGATTTGGGCCCATTCTTGTAAAAGAGCTGACTGTGCATATATGTAAAATTTGGGAAGATTGCTCTTTACAGTGGCATCGATTGACATATATCAACCTATACATTACCTATTCAAAAATCTACAGATATGATATAAAAAGAAAAACTAAATTGTGAAAAAGAAAATGCTATTATTCAACATGATTTTTACAACAAAAATTTTCTAGGCTACTTTACAATTGGCTCATTAGAGGGGCTTTCAACTCCATATCTGCTCCAGAAATAATAAACCATATCAGAATGCAGAATAGAAGGAACTATGATGTAATGATGTACAACACCTACATTAGCACGGGAGTCTCAAAATGGAAAAAAGAGGGGTTGAACGGACTTACCGCTTAGGAATGAGCATCTGTCCTCGTCTGTTCAACTAAAAGCGATGCTTCACCTTCTGGCTCGGTTAACTGCTGACTTATTTTACCATCTAATAATATTACCTCCCCCTCGTCGTTGACATGATTCTCAGTCTAGACATTTACAGTTTGAGTCCTCCATGGAGTTCTGAGCTAAAGCCATGATAGATGTGACTTTATTTATGCGTTACGAAGCAGCTTGTGCTCATCAATAGAACAAAGTCCAAAATACTTGCTCAGTTGATGTTAGTGCTCTTTATAGGAGTTCGTAGCAAGTTTTCAGACGCCCTGGGAGTACTTGCTTTCACTTTTTCATTTTCAGTTCCCTTTTTGTTTGTAATCACCTTCATCTTTTCGTTTTCTAATTCCTTCTCTGAAAGACCTTTCTTCATCTTCTCATTTTCCGCTTCCTTTTGAGCTTTCTTCTTTTCAAACTCAAGCTGCTTGCAGTTTTCATCGTGGGCTTTCACAAACATTCTCACAAAATTGAACAAGGTAGAAACAACTGCAGCACACATTCCAAGTAAAGTAAATATATCACTTTGTTCTTCTACAACGGAAATAAAGCATGAACTGATAATTGCAACTGTGAGAGGAAAGACAAATTACAAATAAACCGAAGGTGAATAAAGCATCCAAGAAATATTGTTAACAAACTTAGAACCATAGAGATCCACCAAGACGCAGGCTATTTTTTCAAGCTTAGAGCATTTAAAAGGTTTATTTCTTTCAAGCTTCCTTCCTTGTACAGACAAAATTTGCCGTGAGGGCTAGGAACTAGTGTTTCGAAAATATCTAAAGTCCAAGTCGGTACTTCAGTTTTGGCTTTTGTATCGATTTTCAGAAGCTAGGTTGGTTGGTTAGTGATGATACCTGTGTCCAAGGGAAAAAACAGCATTTAAAGATGTATCAAAGGGCAATAACAGTGGATCAATATCAATTATCTAATTTAATAAAATAAAATTATTTTATGCCATAGAAAACGAAGTTGCAGAGCCTCCCCTTTATAATTGTCCATTCTCAGAAGATGCACTTTCAGTTCAAACGCATGGAAATGGGGTTATATATATTCTACAGGACATCCAACCCACACTTATCATTGCAATATTGTGCAATAGACTTATTATTTGGGTCTTCCCATCATACACTTTATTAAGAGTTTTCATTGTCTTAATAAGAACTTGGAGGACATTTATTGGACCCAAACAATGTGCAAATTTCTAATTCTTTTGCTTAATCCAACCAAAGTGACAAATCGAATTTTATAATAGACAACATTGTTATTTAGGACTCGTAAATCAATAGTGCAATTTATCCAAAATGTTAAAAGTGAATGAAATCGTTTTCAGAACATAGATTAAACAAGAAATTTACAGAAAAGATACTGCAATTGATGAGCTGACATCTACAAAAGACTTCTAGAAAAGATTTCTCCAAGTCCAGAGTACTTCGATCAAACGCATGATCAACCGAAGCAGTGCGGCACAATGATCAGGCGGTATGGAACCTAATAATGGGAAGAAACAAATCATAACTCTTAAATGATTTGGTTTCCATTTTTATTTTTACTTTTAACCACTAGGAAGCTCTACTTGGTTTAAACTTGGAGCATCATATAAAATGCCTCTAGACTCTCATAACAGATATAGAGAGATACAGACTACAAAACAGTATTGAGTGTAAAGAAAGAGATCATGCATATGTTTTAGCGAGCAAATTTATTTTCATTTTCTAGCATCTTGCATTAGATGGTGAGTTAGTAGGGAGTGTTCAAAGTCATACTCCTTGTGCTACACACAGAATTTAACAGCAAGTGTATTGAAAACAACAAACAGGTAAACTGGATGATAAAAACAACCTGCAATTAAACGGTCACTTGTAGAAGCACAGCAACATATAACAGTTTATTGGGCACAGTCAGTATAGGAAGAAATATTGGACGATATCATTAAAGGAGTGATTTAGGGCTTGACATAATACTAATTAGAGTAAGTCACGGGAATGATTTTAAGAATCGTCTATCATAAGTATTTTCATATTTACCACGTGCTATTCTTATAAACAAATGTCGTGACTACTTTCATATTTATCACATGTGCGATTTTGTGCCGTGGATGTAACCCTAGTGGCTAAACCACGTAATATCTTTGTGTTCTTGTTTCATTTCTCTCTCCACCTAGGTGAAATTATCCACCACATGGTATCACAACCTAATTACCCTCCTCTCCCTTCTCTTTTTCTCTTGCTGAGACTGCAAAGGTAAAAAAAAAAAAATTGCAAGCCTGTCGTCTTGTGTTAATACAATGTTGGGAGGATCTCTCGGAACCTTCATTTGGGTTATTCATGACTTGTTTGCGCTAAAAACATGTTTGGTAGCATCCTTATTCGCCTTCACTGCATCACCGGCTTTTGTACAACCTACTAAATTTTTGTGTGCTCAGTAACATTGTTCTTCACCTTCAACTTGTCTCCGACAGATTTCGTGGGTTTTTTGCGCAGCCAGAGTGTTTGGTAGCATTTTGTATCGCCTTTGTCGTGTTCCCGGCAATATTTATTCATTTTTGCCGTGTTCCCGGCAATTTTATTGCCTTGTATTGATTCATATTTTTTGTACTATTGGTGTATACTGTAGGCATTGTTCTTCGGTCTTCACCAAAAATTTTAAAATATATATCGGTTTCATGATTTAATATGCAACTCGAGGGAACATACTGTAAGATATGTTGACCAAAATTATTATAGGAGTGATTTAAGTCCCTTACTTTGATAGTATATCTCTGCAATTACACGGATTATACCCAATTACTCGAATCAACGATTCTCGCTTGACATAATATTTATAGGAGTCATCTAAATTGATTCGAGTGATTTTATGAATTATTTTTACAAATCCTTCATCAATACCATTTTCATATTTATTATACATGTTATTCTTCACCTATAAATAACGGATGATGGTAAAGAAAAGAACATAATAATAATAATAATAAAGCGAATAATATATACGTAATATAGCCCTTTGGACTCTTTGTGCCGTGGATGTAAGCCCTAGTGGCTGAACCAAGTAATATTTGTGTTGTTCCTACTTCATTTCTCTCTTCGCTTATATTTAGTTATTTACAACATTTATTCTAGTCATTGCAGTGAGATTAAGAATTCTAATAGCGGGACTTAATGAGCTATTTTTTCACACCGAAGAATTATTAAATTTAATAATATTTCATGTAGCAAGATTGTATGAAACCTAAGAAGCTACCCATTTAACCAAAGATCAGTCTCAGATTAGTACTTGTTGGCTTATGAGTCAGTCATGTTTGGGTTGCAGCTCTGTGTTTTCCTTTTAATTGAAAATTCCATAAATCAAGCTCACGTCCTTCATTTTTTAGCATGCTTTCTCTCAATCAGTTTATGCATGCTCCAAGTAATACCTTATTCTCTGTAAGGGCATTTCGTAAATTATCCGCTTTGTCGAATAGCAGCTATAAATGCTAAATTCTGAATTTTGTTAAGAGCTAAAAAAGTCGTACCGTATCTGCTGTATTTCACTCTAGCTGCCTTACTGATTCAAACTAAAAGAAAATTCTAGTTCCTTCTTCAGGTAGTTTTGGACAGCTGTCTGATTTCCTCTCCTAATGGATAAGCTCAAAATTCAAATGATCCCAACGATTGTATGACATTCGTCTTTATAATCTCAGCCCTCCAGCATCTTCTGCTAACCTTTACTATCAGTTGAACACACAAGCTAAATTCCATGAGGAGGACATTAGCCTAGCAGGTTAAACCAGGACCAGAGCACTCTGCAGATTCATAAATGCACGTGCTGAGAGCTTGTAACTTCAGCAATTCATATCTACCTAATCAATATTATTGAGCAAGTGTAGATGTCACTCATATCAGCTTATTGCCTCTCACTCTTGTCATCAAAAGGCTGATATCCTGGAGCTAAACCAGCAAGCGAAGTAGCTAAGCAGCAGTCTATCTGTCAGCCAACAACTATTGATTTGTACACTGCCGTTGTTTCATGTTCCCTTCTTAAGCTCTTTGTTGAGTGCCTTAACTTTCTAGACGAGTTGTGTGACAAAGAAAACTGAAGCTGGGAGGATATAATAGGACTTTCCGAGTTTCCATGTTGAGCATTTATAAAAACTGTGCAGTGGAAAAAGTAAGATGAATTATCGTAGTTGTTTGAGCTTAGAAGAGATAATTGCAGAGCTTCATGGCTCCCCGGATATTTCCCCTTTCAAAGGAGTTTTACAGCATAAATGTTATGTCATTTGATATCTTGGTTGTTTGGAAAAGTTTTTAAAAATCAAGAAACAAATTAGGTACGTAATATTGAGTGGGTGGAGGGTAGATATTGTAATATATAGAAGAAAAAATTGTCTTTTTGGGTTCGCTTGGCCCGTAGGCCCGCCTCATTTGTATTTAGGGATGCACTCCCCTTTTGAGTGCCTTTTCATACTACTTAACAAAACAAAAACTAAGTCAGTAAAATCACTTCATGGACATTATGACGAAGTTTCAGTTGTTCTAAAATTACTGCTGTTTAATAGCAAAAGTCAAGTGTCCCATTATATATAGAATTAAAACCTAAAACATAAATGAAGCGTCCTAAAATATTTTCTTTAACTAGGAAAAGGTTGTCGAAAGATCATTCTCATTCTCCAACTACCATATATCACATCAAATCGTGGAGACCTCATCAAAACATAAAAATCATTGAGCCACTCTAAATTTTTTAAATCATCTCTATTTAAATTCAATCAAGATCACTCATGTACCTCAATACTGCTATAAGTTAGGTAGTTTCTGAGGATAAAACCCAAAAGTAAAAATGATGAGTCAATTCTGTTGACAACTTCCAATCACCGTATTGCATTACATGGCTGAGGGCATTCAGGAAGATCAGAAGCACAAGGCATGTTGATCGACCAATTTTTTTTCCATATTTTAAAGATATTTTACAGCAATGCCTTGTGAGTAATAAATTAAATCTCCAGATACCTTGTTCAAAAGGGCAACGTGCTGGATCTTCTCCAAAATAAAGAGCCAGTGCATCAGCATTTCTTCCCTGGAAATCAAAATTCAGATATCTTTCAGTTTTGCGTGATGAGTATCCTCATTTTTTTAAGAGTTGAAAAAATGTATTAAGCAAATGCGGGAACAAACCACGCCAGAATAAAGTGAAGCCAAAGATCGGACTTCAGCCTCAGCAGAACCAAGAAACTCCTTCAAAATCTGATCATTGGAAAAGATTAATAATAGTTGTTAGAAAGATATTAGACGCACACAGTGTGCTACGGATCCAATGAAGCAACATAATTTTGGGTCAGTTCAAAGAGATAAGAAAGTTGGTTAAATGAAGTGCATATCTGAAAACTGTTCCCATCGCTATTACAGAACCGTACATGAAATTACCTTATTTTTCAAAGATATACATACATATATATATATATATATATATTGCATTATAGAGTAATACACGGGCAAAGGACACTACAACTTATTGGCATTTTTACAGACTTCTGAAGTCATAATCATATGAATTCATGTTGAGACCTATGGCACAGAATTAAAGCTGACTTTATTAACATTACAAAGTCCAATACTAAACTTTACTAGTAGACAAGTGAAGCAATTCTCGGTACAGTAAACCTTGAAATTCAAAGATACTACTATAAGCTATATTTGTCTTAAAGCATGATCTTGGTAGCTATTATATAGATATTGCAGACAGATTTGTTGAGTTTTTTTCCTAATTTATTTTGATAAGGGAGACATTTCTGAATTTTTTTGTTACATTATTGCAATCCATCCTTGGCTTAATGCCTTAATCTATGACATATCTGTTGAAGGCATCAGCTGCCATTCTGCTCCTTCAGAGGCTTGGGATCCCAGACCATCTAGTGTATCTGTCTCTTTGAATTTCATTAAGGTACGAAGTCTTGTGTCAATAACTATCCAATTGCTAATTATGTTTCTAATAAATTCTTGTCACCATGTTTCTCGTGTTTCTCCTCCACGTTGTCCGCTACTTTATGCACTATCTGACCCGCGCTGGAGAAAAGGAATGAATACCTTACAACGTAATGGAATGTGGGATCTGGTTCCAGTGCCCTCTGATACCAGGACCATGGTTGTAACTAGGTATACACTTTCATCTTGATGGTTCCATTGAGCGGTTAAAAGTTTGGCTTGTTGCTAAGGGGTATACACAGACATATAGAGTTGATTATGATGAGAACATTTCCCCTGTTAACAAGATTTCATCAATTCATTTTCTACTTCCTCTTGTTGCTGAAATTCAAGCCTTCATTTCAGTTTGATACTAAAAATACCTTCCCACATGGAGACTTACTAAAGAGGTCTATATAGAGCAACCACCTGTGTTTATTGCTCAGGGGGTATCATCACAGTGTTCATCGCCTACAGAGGGATCTGTATAGGTTAAAACAATCTCCAAAGTCTTGATTTGGGAAATTCTCTGAGCCAGCATTAGAATTTGCTCTTAGCAGATGCCAGACATTATTTCACCAACATACTATATGTTTTTCTTGTACTGTATGTAGATGACATTTTTATCACAAGTAATAACTCTAAGGACATTGCTAAGTTCAAGTTGATTATGCGGCAGAGGTTTCATACCAAAGACTTGATAAACTCAGATATCACTTAGGCATTAACGATGCTACATCTAAGAAAGGTATAAGTTTGTTGATGTTCCTAGGATCCACATACATAACTCTTGGCCTAGGATGCAAATACAAAACTCTGGGCCATCGGGGTGAATTATTTGATGACCCAGATAGATACCTACGAATGGTTAGAAAATCGTTTTCTAGCATCAGTACTCGGCCTGACATTTTATATGTTATTAGTATTGTAACTCAGTTTATGGGAGCTCCTAAGGTGCCGAATTGCATGGTATTCTTTGAATTATTTGAATTATTTTTATGAGGAGGGTTGTTTTGTGAAGTCTCTTAATGCTACTTTCATTTCTCTCCTCCCAAAAAAAGGGGAGGTGAAAGACATTAAGGATTTCAGACCGATTAGCCTTGTTGGGTGTGTGTACAAGTGATTACGAAGGTCCTTTCTTCTATGATGCGCAGTGTTTTGGATGGGATTATTTCAGATTCACAAAATGCTTTTGTTGGGGGCCGTCAGATTTTAGACTCAGCCATTATTGCTAGTGAGGTTGGGGACGCCAGAATTCGGAGTGGAATTCCGGGGGTTTTGGTTAAATTAGATGTGGAAAAGGCATACGATCATGTGCATTGGGGGTTTCTCCTTTATATGTTGGAGAGATTGGGATTCAGGGAGCGGTGGCGTAGATGGATTCAGTTTTATATATCCTCGGTCCGCTTTTCTGTGATTGTGAATGGGTCCCCTTCGGGCTTTTTTGAGAGTTCTCGCGGTTTGAGGCAAGGTGATCCCCTTTCTCCGCTCCTTTTCCTTGTGGTGATGGAAGTTTTCAGTCGGATGATGACCTGAAGCGACGAGGATGGGTCTCTTACGCTGTTTCAGGGTGAGTGATGTTGCTTCTCAGTTTGTGGATATATTGCATTTGTTTTTTGCCGATGATACTCTTGTGTTCTGTGATGCGGATGAGGCTCAGTTGCGGTATCTTCGGTGTATTCTGATATGTTTTTAAGCTGTCTCCGGGATGAAGATTAACACTAGTAAGAGTTCTCTGTTTCTGGTGGGTGAGGTGGGCAATGTGCCGGCTTTGGCTACTGCTCTTGGCTGCAGGGCCGATCAGCTCCCTTCGGTGTACTTGGATTTGCCTTTGGGGTCATCCGAGCAGAGACAAGCTTGTTGGGGTTCTGTGGTTGAGCGTGTGGAGAGGCGATTGGCGGGTTGGAAGCGGCAGTATCTTTCCAAGGGTGAGAGACTTACCTTGGTTAAGAGCATGCTATTCAATCTTCCTACGTATGTGTTATCACTTTTTCAGATCCCTCGTGGTGTGGCGCAGCGGATTGAGAGGATTCAGAGGCAGTTTTTGTGGGGTGGTGGCAGGGAGTGTCATTCTATCCCTCTGGTGCGATTGGGAGGTGGTGTGCCGACCTTTTCAAGATGGAGGTTTGGGGATCCGTCGTATGTTGCCTTTCAATAAGGCTCTTATGGGAAAGTGGTTGTGGCGCTTTGGGGCCGAGAGGGACCGCCTGTGGAAGAGGGTGATTGCCTGTCGTTATGGGGAGGCTAGAGGCGGTTGGTGTTCTGAGGAGGTCAGGGGTCGTCGAGGTGTGGGGGTTTGAAAAGACATCCAGCAGGGATGGGACTCCTTTGCTCATTTTACCAGTTTCAGGGTTGGTGATAGACGTTGTGTTGGCTTTTGGACTGATTGGTGGTGTGAGGAGGGCTCTCTCACCTTTTCTTTCACTCAGTTGTTTAGGATCGCTCAGGATCGTCATGCTTCTGTAGTTGACTGTTATCGCCTTGATACCGGGAAGCTTGTGTGGGATGTCAAATTTGTGCGACACTTTCTGGATTGGGAGTTAGAAGAGGTTTCTGATCTGCTGGAGCTCTTGTATTCTCAGACGGTTGGTTGTGGATCAGACTCTTTGATTTGGAGGCCTGCGTCATGTCGGTGTTTTTCGGTCTCTTCTTATTTTGGTTGTCTTTCGCCTAAGGCGGAAGCGTCTTTTCCTTGGAAGGCGGTCTGGCATTCAAAGGCCCCCTCTCAAGGTTGCTTTTTTCACATGGTCAGCGGTTTGGGGTCGCATTCTCACATTGGATATCTTAGGACGGAGAGGCATGTTTTTGGTCAATCGGTGTTTTTTTATGTAAAAAGAATGGGGAATCTATTGATCACCTCCTTTTGCACTGTCCGATTGTCTACGACTGTTGGTGCCTTCTTTTTGGTCTTTTCGGCATTCAGTAGGTGATGTCGGCCTCGGTTCGCAATGTTCTGGCCTCTTGGAGAAGCGTGCCGATTGGTTCTCACGCCCGACTTTTTTGGAGAGCGGCCCCCCTTTGCCTTTGATGAAGTATTTGGATGGAACGCAATAAGCATTGTTTCGATGGTGTGGAGTCCCCTTTGGGGGTGATCAAAGATTTTTTTATATCTAGTTTGTTTTGTTGGGTAGAGGGTCGTAATTGTAAATCTATAGATGAGAAGATGGAGTTTTGGGGATCTCTTGGCCCTAAAGTGTTTTTTGTTGATGGGACGCACTCTCCATTTGGGTGCATTTTTATAAAATACTTACTTATAAAAAAAAATCTAAAGAAAGCTCCAGCTCTTGGGTTGCTGTATAGATCAAATAGATATTTATACCTCTAGTGAGTTAAGCTGCAACAATTTTTTGAGGAACTTGGTTTTTGTTTGATAGTGAAAATCCCATTCCGTTGTTTAAGATAACCAAGCAGTTCTTTACATTGCATCCCTTTATGTGCTTCATGAGAGGACCAAGCATCAAAGTCAACTGTCAAATCGAGATAAGATATTAAGTGGAACCATCTATATACCGTGGGTGAAGCCTGACAACCAACTTGCTCATATGTTTACAAAGATCCCAAGTCATAATAGATTGAAGGTTATCTGTTCCAAGCTGAGATTACAGGATATATTCTCTCCAGCTTGAGGAGAAGTGTTAGAAATGTGTACTGTAATTAATATCTCTTCTTGGGGGTATTTTACTCTTTCCATTGTACTATCCAAATGTTGTTATATTAATACTTTAGAGAAGAAATAATATTACGAGATTATTCTGATTTTCCTTCTGGTTCCTACACGTACCTTGAACAATATGAATTCAACATATGGTACGAAGACAAATAATAGTACAAGTGAGAATGAGTGCCAATTTGAACATTATTGGGGGGTTGAAGACAGGTTGTGGTTCTTACAGAAGCTACAGTACTAGAAAGAAAGAACTGTAGAAGATCATTCATGTAACATCTTCCAACTAATTGAGATAAAAGTGCAAATTCACTCACCATACATATTGATTACAACTAATTTACTTAAACCAAACCCTATTTGTTTCTAAAATGCTTCAAATCTTAAAATTATATTTGTATAATCAATTGGTGTGTGTGCAAAAGTAGAAACTCCCACCACTTCACAGTTAGCCATGGTCTTATATGTTCTATCATGTTACGCAGAATCTATATGGTAAGTGATATGCATGCTTAAAATAATAGTTAAATAGTATCAAAACTGACAAGCCGTTAAAACAAATATTCGAGAGTTGAAATATTAGAGTGCACAAACTTAAATGCACATATATAGTCTGAACTCTTACATAGCAAGAAAACATAAATGAATTGAGAAAAGCAACTGTGAGAGGTTATCAACCAAGCTATCTAATATACAATTCAAGACACATATATCTATTATACTCAAATAAATTGAATAAATTTACTAAATCTACAGACCAACATTACGCCATTAGAACATGATAAGTAATTATAACACTTCCGTCTGTCAATAGAAAAAAGCACTCTAAGATGTCCAGTATAACTGGATTCAGGTGCAGATTGTCCACCCACTCAGATATAGAGGTATTATATACCTTTTAGAAATGGCATCCACATCATGTGGCAAATTTGAAATTCAAGCAGAGAACTGCTAGAAACTTCATCCATGTATATGATACATTTTTTCCAACCCACGCAGTTTACCTTGCAAAAATTTTCAGACACAGGACCATCATTTTCTGAGGCAGTTAGTTCCTGTACAACTTTCTCTAGCCCCTTACTAATGGCTTGCATCTCCTCTGCCAGATATTTCAGTTGTATCTGCATGGTAAGCAATTATTTAACTCAACATAAGCTAGTTCTATAAAAGGAAATTATATTGTCCTCCTAAAAGTGCATATAAAATGAATACCTTTGTAGAAGCTTCCAAACTCACAAGATCTTTCGTGAAATCCAGAAGTTCTGGAAGCTTTTCCGCAAGCACCTACAGTTTGTCAACAAAAGTTTTGACCTAATAGTAGTGAGAGAGTATTTGGAAAGGAAAATAGTAGGGTGGATAAGGTTCTCCTTATACTCTTTCTTTTTCTTCCATTTGTAACAACTCTAGAGTCTTAACAAAGTCTTCTGTTTGTAACATCTCTGGAGTGTTAACGATAAACCACCCCTTGGCAGAAGTACCTGGGCAGTAGGAGAAGGTCCATGGCTATACCTTAGTTAAGTCATTTGATCACTATTTGCGATCTACAGAGGGTGAAGAAAGTATTAAGTAGTTTAATGCTTTCAAGTTTTGTATTTTTGTGTCCTACTATATTAAAGGAGGAGAAGCCCAGAAGGTCAAACATATCTGCATGATTTTTGAACTTAATATTTAGAATATTCTGAAGATTTGGCTGTTGTGTGATGCCCCTTACTTTAAGTTAAGGCATATATAAAATATAAATATACTCTTTCCTCAGTGCGCTGCTAATCTGTAAAGGCATATATAAAAAAAATTCCTCAGTGCTACCATCCAATTATATATTGTCAAGAGGATGCCCCTGAGAATGATATTCTAGTTAAACAAGGGATCTCAGAAAATGAACTTACAACTTACCAAGTAAATTAAAAGAGGAAAACAATAAAGATTCTTACTCAAATATTGTAATTTTCTATGGAGAAATTGTAATTCTCAACACTAAATATTAAAAGTGGACACACACAAGGGTCACAGAGGAACCATTGCTTGTAACCTAGGTAGCACAGACACTTCTCTGATGGCGCCATGGCAGTATCAGATACGTGTCCAGTACCCTAACGTCTGGAACACGTATTTGCTTCAAAGAAGTATTTTAATTGTTTAATCAATTTTTGAATACTTGGATACGGCTGGGATGCGCAAGGAGTCAAGGACACGCGGGGAGACGCCGGGGATACTTTTTGGATATGCCGAGGATACATTTTGCAAATCTGATTTTATTTTTTTTTCCCTTCCCTACCATGCGAGCTGTTAGTGGCTGACTTTATTTTTGTGAGTTTTATCTTTTTTGATAATGGAAGTTATGCAACATACTACTTATATTGCGTTGATAAATGATTGAATGATTTAAGACTTTAAGTTTGTGTTTCTTTACTTATGAAAAATTTAATCACTGCATTTAAGTCACAATATTATAGAAAACCAATAAATAAATCTTATGTGGTATCCAGTTGTACTCGTATCCCAATTTTTAGATTTGTCGCGCCCCATGTCCGTATCATATCATATTGGCACTCTCATACCAGAAAGCATTGCTTGTAACTTGTCTCATTTCCCACATTAAAAAACAGACATTTTCCTTAATATTTAATGGCCTGTAGAAAACTAGGCACTCAGAATGACATTTACAAGTAATGGACTTGAACATTATTCCTTAGAACGAAAAAACAGACCTTCGAACTAATTACACATGCAAATAACGCTGGATTACAATTATATGAACAGAAATGCTTTTATCAATAACTCGTCATTCTCAACAGTACATGTGAGTAGAATGAATAGTGGCTGCACAAATTTTCATGGGAATAGATGATGATTGTTAATTATTTTATTTCTCACATTAAAGATATTCTTTGCATAATTTTCTCATTCATCAATTCAGTCAAAAAATTCAACTTACTATACCACCAACAAAGGGCCATTACTTAATGCAACGATAAAGCTTGGGCACAAGTGTGTAAATTTCGAATCAGGTCTGAGGGCTCTACACAAAGAATCACAGATATTATGGTGAATACCCAGTATACTCTTTCCAGCTCCCCTTGTTGGCAGCATCAGTACTGGGCAAGTAATTTTTCAACATACAAAATATAGTAAGATATGATGCCTAGTAAGGTGCATACTTGGCATTGCCTGCTTTTGATATAGTAAGATATCATTTCTTCGAGCTAAACACTCTCAATCAAATGAAGGGTACTCAAGCTCTCAGTAATATCAACCAGTGGCACAAAGATAGCTAATATAGATTACAGAGATTCGATTGTCAAGTGGGGTGGTACCTCTATTGCTATTTCTTTGCTCTAATGGAAGCCTTCATCCTCCATCCTCCATCCTCCACCCACAACCAAAAAAGGAAAAAGGTCCCCCCACCTTATACTTGTTATAAAACTGATCCTAAACTTCTTTATGTATACTTACCTTTTCTTCCTTCATATTTGAGGAGAGCTCCACCTCCTTTAACATTTATTCCCATTTTTCATAATTCCATCTTCTTCCCCACAAAAATAAATCAAAAAATAATAAATAAAGGAGGAAAAGCCCCCTAGGAGTAGGCAGTCAATATCACAGCATTGGACTCCAATTTATATAGCCAGGTTTTTATTTCAATGCCTCTAAAAGTGGTCTCAATGTTTAAAAACTTGTAAGGACCAAAATATCAATAAAGGAGTATATAATATCTTTACACTTTTTCATCACTCAACTGAAATAGCTGAAAGTTTATACACGTAACACGGAACTTTCTCCAAACTAACCTAACATCATCTGTATGCCTTAGGCTAATAGCTTTGAACAATGCATTGGTTATTGAAGTATACCGGAGTGCCCGCATGAATATTCAAAATAAATGCACTTGAATTTTCCGAGAAAAAAAATAAGTTAATTATATAATCCTATTTTTTTCTTCAATCATTTTTAAGAACTCAGAAGTCAAGTTTCATTCAAGTTAATTACTTATTTTGATTGACTGTTTTATTCTATGATTGGTTGTAAATTTGGTTTATAGGACAATTCAACAAATTGGAAGCGAACAAGGATACAAAAATTTCAAAAATTATGTACCTTACAAAGATAGTGCATGAGAGTCATCTTGTTGTTTCGGGCTCGGGTATCAGTGAGTTTAAGAAGACTATCTAACCGAAATCCAATGGCAGAACCTACAGACAACAAATTATAACATATTAAAGAATCAAATCAAGACTATAAAAAATCTCAAAAACTATGTATGGAAGGTGCATGCACGCGTACATAGAGAATAGGCTGACATTACACAAGCACAAGTATAAGATTGAAGTAGGCATATATTTTACTGCCACTAAAATAAATATAATAGTTAGAATTCCTAAAAAGGTTTGAGCATATAGGATGTTTTCCATGTCAACTTGCAGCAATGTGTAGCAGATCCAAATTTTGTTATGATGCACCAACTGAAGAAACAGTAATCATTAGGACAGAGCAAGAATATTTCGTTAGGATTGTGGAAGGCATGGAAGTTCTAATCTGAAAGCAAAATGTCTTAAATTGGCATTGTAACAACATTGTGGGCCCAGTATGTGGAATTCTAATATTTCTTCACTTTTCACCGATCATATGCGTGAGCTGCCCAAGTTTCTACCTTTTTTCTGGTTGAGCAAAATAGATACTTCAGTAAAATAAACTCTAGTGGAATTTTCACTAACCTTGTTGGCCTTGGTCATGGACTCATAGTCTCTGTATATGGTGTGCTACAGGGTAAAGCTTATTCTTCACTCTGGTATAGGACTTTAGGCTAAGCTCTACTCCATGTGATGTGTGTTTAGAATTTTTCTTAGGGTTATGATCACGGCAAGCCCATTTATCAAGTAGTACTCAAAATGCTCTTTCAGTTGAAACTTAAGAAGAATCGAAGAATTTACACTCTTTACCGTAGTTTGTATGTTTGTTTGAATCTAAGAACCACTAACACTGCTACTATGTGCTGTGCCAGACACAACACTTGATGGACACCCTAAACATCTCGACACTTCATACCAGTGTTCAAATTTTAGAAATGATTTTTATTATTTCAGACACTTGGCCAACACAATTAGAACACTTGGTCACCACATGTTTGACACTTCACCGACACATCTCAGATGCTCGGTCACAATATTTTGCCACTTGACCAACACATTTTACATACTAATTATATCATCCAATACATGACAATCCAGAGATTATACTATAAGTATATACAAAGTGTCAACCCCTTTTTTCTTTAAAAAATGACATTAAACTCCTATCACTCTATGGCCTTTTTGGGTCGACTTTCCAGAAGTTGCTTTTGGCTTCCTGAAAGGAAAAGCTGTTTTTAACGGTAATTGGCAAAAAAATTAAAAGAGCTTCTGGGTCTTAGAAGAACGTTTAGAAGAAGCTAGGGAGTACCAGTTTCTCAAAGCGGCTTCTGTGTAAAGCCAGAAGAATAAGCTCTGCCAAATGGGACCTATGTAATGAGCAAAAACATAGCTATAATGATAAGATAGGAGAATAATACGATATACATATAATATACCTTCTAACTTATATAACTTTAATATAAGTTATTAATTTATTAAAATACCATTATTATATTATTCAGTAAGTATATAAATAAACATACACAACTTTATGTTAGTCATGTCCACGCGTGTCTACGTTCTACTCTTGTAGAATTTGAAGTTGTCAACGTATCCATGTAGTGTCATATCTAGGTCCCGTGTTCGTGTCCATATTTCTTATGTTTGAGTGCATAACACTTTGCTTCAATTAGGTATTCAATGCTAATGAAAGGCGGCAGTGACTACTGGCTTCTATCTCTCCTCTCACTTTTAATTGAAATTTGCAGCAAAGGTATATCTTACACATTGCAACTTGGGGAAAATGGCAATAGACTTCTTGTGTCTGATGCAATGATTAGTCTAACCCCCAAGGATGATCTCTCTGGGACCTAAACCCCAAGGAGATCATCCAGGATGCTACACGAACTAGCACCACAACTCGTGTAACGTTAAGTCACGATACACGACAGCTAAGATTCGAACCCACATTCTAAAACTTGGATACGGTTAGTCCAAGCTTAAGAAGGTCTGTCCATGCCAACTGTGCTACGCCCGCGGGAGAAAAATGTGAATTAAGGTGTCTATTATGCTTTTGTGTGTTTTTGTGTGTGTTTTGTTTTTTGAAAATTAAACATTTACTCACACACACTACCTCCACTAAGGCTTGAACCCCAGACCTTCCTCCTTGACCAGAAGGCCTCTGGTTGTCTGATGCAATGATGCTCGAAACTATATTGTGATATACGTTTAAATTGGTAACTAGAGAATGGATAGAGGAGAGTTGAAAAATATGCTCTCTCTCACCCTAACATATATAAAAGTTAATGAGTAAATAATCACAATAATTATTCCTTGCAATTAGGATATGTTAGCTGGCATAGACTTACCTTGCATATAGATTGCGTTAATTATTGAATTATCTTAGTTGACTTCCTTATACATAGTTACTATAGATATTCCTCCATGATTGTACCCACTTTGTTTGGCAAACTTTGTATTATTAAGTGAAATCATAACCAGAACCACATCACAATTTATGTTCTACCTCTCTTTTGTCCTGTCTACATAATGTAACCCTGTGGCTATGGGTAAGCTAATTATATATGTGCCATAATTTAACTATTCTAACAAGTATCATGTTCATATGCGATTTGCACTGTTCAGATTGTAATAAGTGAAAGAGTGTGACCAGCACATCTCCTAAAGAGACATGCACTCAGGATGGCTCAAATGATCCCACAAGATGCATTTTTATTAGCTAAAAGAAAAAAGAGAGATGATAATAAGAAAATTTAATGGTAATAATCATCACATGGAAATTGAACAAAACACTGAGGTTTGAGCCATGTGAAGATTCTGAAAGGAGACAGTTTCTTTAAGATCGCATAACAATTTACTGCCACCCATCAATAGTTTCGATAAAACTATTCCGAGCAATGCAATTTTGTACAGACTCTACTAGACATTCTGATTTAATTATGACTTCAGTTTTCATAAACAATGTAAAGCAAAGATAAAAAGGACTTAGATTCGTGATTCGCAGTTGCAGTTGTCTCATCTTACTTCACATCTTAGCCCTTGCCTAAAAAGGATTGATAGCTAAAACAAAGTACATTAATCCAGAGGTCAAAGTTTCTGTAATATTCAGGAAGACATCGTAAGGTAGACACTCTCATATAACAGAATGAGGGACTGTCTTGCCCTATAAGGCCAACCAGACCTTGGAGGAGGGAACAGCCATAAAAGCAGAAGCTCAAACCAAGACATGATAAAGACTTACTAAGCTAGTCTTTGCCATTCTACAGAAACTTATTGCTTTACAAAATGTGACCTCGTTGTATGGGGTAAAACAAAGCTTAGAATCCATCCTTCCAATCACAAGAGCATGGTTCATCAATTTGAAGATCTCTCAAGTTAGCATGTCTATTATGGTGGCAAGAACCTTGCTGTTTAGCGCATTACCTTTCTGTATACAGTCAACCTACAGTTAGAAGATAGAATTTTCTTTTTTTCTTTTTTACAATAGTACAATCATGTGCAGAATGAAGATTCAGCCTGCTGTGTCAACACACTAGAAGTGCCTTGCCATACCATGTCTCATGTGAACTTTGGAATTTTACTGGCAATCAAATCATGGTTCAGTTGCTCAGTGGAGTTTATTTAAGTTAGGTATTCCCTGTCAAATAGTAGCCTTACAGTCCACGACCAGTGTGATGCTGAACCAATAAGCTCTATTTTAAGATTCAAAAACATAGCTCCTGCTGGACATTTCATTAGTACTACTGACCTTGCGGCAAAATTCATTATAGCAGCTACAAAAGCAACTTAAACACCATGCCAAGCTTCTAACTTATTTAACCTACAATGCATGCATCTATTTCAAGGCGAGATCAATGTTATCCTTCAACTCTAGCGGAAAAAATCATGCAGTAAAAGCTAATGTGTCTGAACCAAACCATAGACAATACATTTAAAGAGGATAATTTTAAAAAAAAAACTTCTACTCACCCCTTGCAGTTCCATGGTTTAGAGCGTTACCAAGTGAAAGAATAGTTTGCATGATTCTTTTCAACTTGACTGAATTCCTGATCTAATAAGCACATTCGTCCAAAAGGTTTAAGAGATTATCTTCAAGGAACTACTTTAGTGGAAACCAGAGGAAGCAAAATGGAAGAATAGCTTACCTCTTCAGCTACAGAATTTACAAGATTCAAATTATTTCTGAGGTCAGAAACCTGAAAGAACAATAAAATAAGAGAAATTTTATTGTGAATGAACAGACCAGGTTTCTAATAAAACCACATAATAGAGCAAAACATATGATGAGTTATATTGCCTTCCAACCTGGGAACGAAATTGAATCTTAAATGAGAAAACTCTGAGCTTAGACTCTACCCGTGGCACTTTCATCAACTCTAAAAAGAACTGTCATAGAAGTTTTAAAGGAACATTAATCAGTAAAGGAAAAAAAAAAGAAGTAAATAAATAGTTTATGATAGGAGACTTCAGATATGTTGGAGGGATTCTCCCAAACCATACAAGGAAGTCAACTAGTAAGTAATGACAGACACTTCAATTGCAATGATGCGCCAAGACGATCTGAGTAAGAACTTACAGATTGATGTTAGAATATCTTCATCTAAAAATACTAATTGCACGGCAAAAGATCAATTAATGGCATAGCAAGCCATTATCATAAGTTGATTGTTAAAAGTACCCACTTAGTGATTTCTGGTGCATGCATGTCTAATTAAAGAATAAATAAACTCAAAATAAAAAATAAAAGAGAGAGGAGAGAGAATGAAAATGAAGATGAAGAAGGAACCTCCTAACCTGTTCACATTTTCCCAAGTTCTCCTTGTCACCATTGAAATTCTGTACAGATAACTACAGTTATAACTCAAAAGATAGAGAAACTAATAATTGAATATCATAATCAACAATAGTGCTCTTGTACCCAGATGCGCTCCCCTTTTGAGCATTTTTAATATATACATCTAACTTTTCAAAAAATAATAATTAACAATAGAATTCTCGAGATTTAAAGGCATCTAATATTTGGTGAGATGATATTAAAAAACCCTCCATTATAGAGAATATTATGAAAGATTCCAGACAAACAAATACTCGAAAATGGAATGTCTTTACCTTGAGAAGTTCCATTTCTTCTTTTGTTGGACAGAACTTGATAAGATTGTCAACCTGATCAACATCCAATGCCAGATCGTCCAAGGCAAGAACCGAACTCTGGACAACACATGTATCAAATCAAGAATATAAAAAAAAAAATTAAAAATGGATGAAAAATGCACATGCACACTTTATTCTTTTTTCTTTCTTAACCATCTTTCTTTCTTTTTTCTCAGTAAAATACAGTTCCTATTATTCATATGCTGACGAAATATCATACTACTCTTAATTTCTTTCAGTACAAGATCATATATATATAATATATAACATGTTAGTTATTCGCAGTGTCTCTGCCATATCCGTCTTATGTTTTTAGGTTTTTCTGTGTCGTTTGTGTCGGTGTCATTTTTGTTTTTGTGCTTCTCAGAGCTTCGCCTACTCATGTTATTATTCTGATTGTTGATCGTTACATTGCTCTTCAAAAGGGTAAACGCTCTTGTACTTGCCCTATTTCAAATTTCGATATCTGATTGTGCTCTCTCAGCCACCCCTAGTGGAGTTTCCTAGTTTTCGTCACCTACCCGTCAAAGGATTCTCTATTACGCTACTTCCAAATGCACCACCGTGGGCTCTGATAAAACATCCTCTCCAAATGTCAATCAAACCTCTCAAAGACCAAGACATGACCCACTGGATGCCAAACAGGCAAAAAATAAAACTCCAACACCAGAGTATATTATTGTATGTATATAGTTGTATAGTTTTTCTCTGTACAGTCTATTTAATAAAAGGAATTTGGGATATCAAAAGGCGATTTGGGAACTGACTATGCTCCTGAACTGCCTTTCCGAAAGAAAGAAAGGAGTCGTGAGCCAAGGGACAATGCAAGAGGAGGTGATCCACTGACCGACCATCCCTCTTGCACATGCAACCCCAGTTGACAGTAACACGTCTTCTCCTTTTCACATTGTCAAGCATCAAGATCTTCCCCCGTCACAGAATGGATAAGATTATTTTTCAAATGATTCATATCTTCAAGCGTACCCATTTCAAATTTCCTTCCAATCATATGATTTTTGGCTGCAAATATTTCTAACAAGAGGAGAAGTTTTTTCATCCATTTAACATTCAAGTAAGGCCACGGGGATACCCTTATCTCCTCGAGCCTGAGATGCGGATCATCCACATTAGCACTGATTATTATGTTATAGGAACTTCTTACTACAACAAAAAACAAAAAAAAAAAAGGAAAAAAGGATCTTTTTCGTTTTCTATATATATTACAAAAGGATTCAAATATTCATCCACATCCGACTACAACAATGAGCCCTTCCCTAATTTTGGTAGCTCGTGAGGCTCAGAACTTTCAAGGAATCTCTTGCAAAGAAACAAATTATTACTGAAATTACGAAGGAGCATCTGATCACAAAAATGAGGGTACATAATATACACACACACACACACATATATATATGCAAATACACGTCTTTGTGCAAAAGCTTTAGCCTACCATCAAATGAGGCAAAGGAACTTTAACTTTTGAAAGCATGATCTCACAATTATATGCCCTTCTAAGCTCGATCTGCAAGAAACAGTATATAATATATGAGACAACAAACAAGATAGACATTTTGCAAAATATATTATTTATTAACAAAAAAGTGAATAAAATATGTTTGTCCAATCTGCACACTCAATCGGGAAAAAGAAGTACCTCGCAAACAGATAACCCACCAAAAACATTATACACATTTAGACAAATCTATCTTCTAAAGAAAGAACAGAAGAAGAAAAAACCTCGGCGTTGTTCGATAAACTGAAAATTAAGTATTGAAAATATTTACAACCGAATTGAACTATAAATATTTTTTAATTCTTCATTTTAAGTGGCACTTACCATTTTAACTAATATTCAAATTGTCTTATTAAATGCACTTAATTGAATACGCGCCAAGTCAAATCACAATTATGTGCTAGAGTTATCAAAACAGCACCTTACTTATAAGGTTCGATGTCACTAATTCAATACTGCTAAATGGTTATCACTGACAGTACACCATGACCCCTGAATAAACTAATCCAGTCACAGACGCAAAAATGTGCAATCACCTAGGGACATAAACTAGAATGGAGCATATGTGTAGCAACGATCTCATCATTAGAGCAACATTAGGACAGGGACGCGTGAAATTCAGATAATGCTATGAGATAGAATGAGGCATGTCAAGTAAACAAATGTGCTAAGAGTTTCAAACAAGAAACTTATTTCACCCTTCATACCACGAGTTACAAACAACAAAATTAAAAATTTCACCCTTCATAGCCCAGCAGCCAAGGTTAAGAGTTTTCGTAAATCTCAAGCTGACTTAATGAGACAACTCCAAAGCAAAGGCCATGATGTGAAAAAGACACTATGTGCGGACTTACACAAGAAATTTACAATCAGATCAAACAAAACAAATAGAAGGAACAATATACTCTGCTTTTGAAAAGTAAAATTACATACCAGATGGACTTTATCTGATTTCGGTCCCGAGGCACGTCGATTTGATTTCCCATCTTTGTTTCCAAGATCTAAATTTGGAACAGTTGCTGAGAAAAGAGACTCAAGTTCGGACATGTCAAACTCAGGAGCCCTGGCACAGACAAAACAGGAAAAGAACAATACAAGAAAAATCGATTGAGCAGACAATAACGGTCCAGAAGAGGGTAAGGCAGGGAACATGCCAAGAAATAATGCAATTACTTGGAAGCTTCATCAGACTTCTGTGCCTCAGCCCATAGGCTTCCCTGCATGGCCCTTGTTAACTTCAACCAGTGGTACGGTTTTAGGTTACTCTTTTTTGATTGAGTCTGATTCCTGGAACTTGCACGTGATTGCAACCTAGCCTTCGCACTGAAAGGTGGTCCAGGAACTGGAGGTACATTTCCATTACTGCCAGCAGAATGAGATTGTGGAGACCCACCAGCAGATTTTGATAACCCATTTGCAAATGAAGCAGGTGGAGGTGGTACAGGTGGGACATGTGGAGGATTCTTGGACATAGTATCCTTTGGAGCAGCATTAACAGGAGGAGGTGGTGGTGGTGGCACTGACGATGCAGTGGGACTGGAGACTGCCCCAGAACGTAGAGGAGGTGGAGGAGGAGGAGGTGGGCCAGCCACAACTGCAGATATTTGTTTAGGCAGCGATGAAGGGCAGGTGGCTGATGAAGAACCCCCAAAGGCTGTAGGTGGAGGGGGAGGGGGAGGAGGAGATGACTTCTTGATAGTGGGTGATTGAGCCACCCCCAAGGAAGAAAGAGATTGAGGAGGAGGAAGAGGGGGAGGAGGAGGAGGGGGAGTTGAAAATGAGTTTCCGGGTAAGGAAGACGGAGCTCCCCCTGCAGAAGAAGGTGGTGGAGGAGGGGGGGGAGGGGAACATGGAAATGAATTCTTCACTGAGGGAGATCGAGATGCCCCAGATAGAAAAGGGGGTGGTGGTGGTGGAGGAGGAGGAGGAACTAATAATAAAGTTCCACTACTATCCTGTACTAAGGTTTCAGAGTGTGTGGTAGATAAGGAATGGAAAGGTACTGACGTAGATCGACAAAGAGCGGCTGGTGGCAAAGGAGGAGGAGGAGGGATTGCAGAAGTTTTCACTGTGGTAGTAACCTCATTAGAAAGTTGCAAGGAGGGAGATGGTCGTGGTGGTGAAATTAAATCAATTCCAGGCTGCAAAGGTTTAGATGCACGTGGAAGAGGAGCTGAAGCAGCAAGAGGGGGAGACACCGTCACCGCGTGAGTGGTTTCTTTCATTTTTGACTCTTCAGTACTATCTCGCAGTAAAGCTGTAATCCCAAGGGCTGATGGTGCACTGTGATATCTTGATATATGAACAGGGGAACCCTGCAGGGAATTACAAAGTGAAGCAGGAGTGGATAGAGGAGTCTGAGGTATTCGCTGACATATATTCTTAGATTGAGCAGGCCGTTGAACAGAAACCTGCAGTTCTTGGGGCTCAATCTTCTTTACCGTTGAATCCACACTAAATCTTGATTTCGTAGAGTGTATAGATTGTTCACCCGGAGGGGCGTGGGGAGAAAGACTTTCTGATGGGTCGAATTTTGTTTTCCCCATAACCTTTCCAGGACTTGATTCCTGCAGCAAACTGCCTATCTTAGCACTCCTGGGAGAATCAGAATCCAACTTTTCTTGGAGAATATTGATTTTCTGGAGCACATTTAGTGCTACATCAGACTTTGGATCCAACCAATCCACATTGCTGAAAATCTCTTGAACTTTGGCAAATGCTTCAATGGGGAGACCTTCTTTCTCCTCAAAACCAGGCAAATCAATCGGAATAAGTGGAGATGCAGCATCCATTTCTGAAAAAAGTATCTTAATACAGGAAAAAATATATTCAGAAACTCGCCACCCCACAAAGCAGAAAGGTTGCAGCATTAAAACATTACCAAAAAGTGGGGAAAGGATTAACCTCTGTTCTGAAGTCCTTGGGAAATTGATCCCTAGCATTCCATAAGATATCAATTTCGTCACGATTAAGCATTAAAATGTTTGATCTAATAAAGGCTGTGTTGAACATGACCCGAAACATCATCTCCTCCCGTTCAAGATCATTATCCAAGCTAATACACTCAAGCACAACATCACCTTGTACATGGCAGTGTATGTCAATTTTAACTAGTTCACAATCTGCCTGCAGACAAAGTATGAAAATTTCTAAAAAAGAATAAAAATTATTAAATAATAAAGTAAATCATGTAGTAAGCCTGACAAGAGGAAGATATAAATGAAGTAGGCAATGGAAGCAAAAGATGTCTCCGAAAATTATTTGTCGACCCCCTTTTAAGTTCCCATTATTTACAAAGAACTTCCTACCACAAGCAATGCTTAACATAAGCAAAAATGAAATGCCAATTGGAACTCTTCTATGAACGGTTCTGGTCATAAATGTCAGTTGATCCTAATTTTTGAATTTGGCAAATGATGAATCTATATAGCCTACATTTGCCAAAAGCGGTAGATGAACTTACAATACGATTCAAAGTTTTGAAAGTTGATACTCATACATGGCACCAATAAGTCTTGTTATAATTCAAAAAAGAAAAATTAACAAACAGTGAACAGAAGGAAACACATGTAATTGAGGAAGTTCTTATACAAATACACAAATATACAGAAGGCTCAATCAAACATCTTATACATTGGCATAAGAAGGGCATCTTAGAAAAAGATTGTCACAGGATGAGCAAGGGCATCTTATTTAACTGACCAGAGACAAAACTAATGGCATTGGCATAAGAAGATGTCCTTGTAACCCAGCAAAGAAAAACAATAAAACGAAATATAAAACATAAAATCCAATCATGCAAACAAGAGCAAAGAGAATGAGAACCACCTGCTTGTAATGCCGAACATTTTTGCCCTTCTTCGGAGTTGAGAACAGCACCTTAGGAGTCCGATCAGCAGCCATAAAAGGATCCTGTCCATAGATTCTAAATATTGGCCGGCAACCCCCCTCTCCGTCCATGTTAGGAAGGATTCTAAGAATGATGCAATCCAACGTAAGTGCCCTATCCAGTGGTGGCCATTCTGTACCCACGTGCCTTCTTGAGACATACTGTAGGTACCTCAATTGTGATGGCAATGGATTCAGTGGTGACATCAACTGCACAAGCTCATGAGGTGCTTGCTTGTAAATCATGTCCAGAGTTTTTTGCTCCCCAGTATATTGTTTCCTATAAATCAAGAGGGCAGCTAGCATGAAGGCCAAAACTGGCCAGCCACCACGCTCGCAATTCATTAAGAGAACATTACGCTGCCCGAGTGAAAGCCAACTTTCACTTGATCTCAGAAAATGGTGGATCATCTCCATTGTGAGCAGCGGGCAACCTTCATAGTGTCGAGGATAGTCCATTACAGTCATATCATACTCAGACAATATATTATCAATCTGACTCTGATTCCCTCCCTCTCGGAAGTTAAATACCATATATGAAGCATCGGGAAAGTATTCACGGAGTTGTTGCACTATTCCTCCAATGTAGACTTTGTACTCGTCATCTTCCAAAACATCAGTTGTAAAGCAGCAATCGAAGACTATACATTTACAGAAGTGGTAACAAGCATATGAGCTAAACATATTTTTCAAATGTTTATTTAAATCCCAAAATGCAACATAAATAATCTGTCATGTGATAAGAGTGTCATAAAACATCGACATGGACTAGGTACAAATTTCATCTCCATTCAGCCACTTAAATTACTAGCTCCACTAATATAAATTCCATTCTTTCTACTACCAAAGCTTATTGTAGAGTTCATAAACATAAAAATAAAAAAAAATAAAAAAATAAGAAATTTAATAATAATAGTTGCATGTCTATCAATCTATAACATCTTAGCTACAGATTAAATCTTAACTCATACACAGATTGCAAGAAAAGCCTGACAATAGTAACTACTCCTATTAGTTCATTGCCTACATTGCATACCAGATACTTATATATATATATATATATTGCCTACACTGATTCTCGATACATGTTAAATTTGAAAAACAATTAACAAACACCCATGAATCTTCAAACTACAAGAACCAAAAATCTGCAAATTGGATTTAAAAATATTGTAGAAGCGCATACCGAATACCCTTTCAGAGATCTCTAGAAGGCCATCAGGAGGTTTCCGGTAGAAAAATTTGCGGAACAACCCCATTTTCGCCGACATTCAAAAGAGTCACCGAAGCTCAGAAAACCCTAAAATTGGACCCACATTGCACCGAAACTCGTACCCGTTTAAGCTCAAATAGAAAGACAGTCACAAATATTTCAACACAATATACATATACAAACGTATATGTATATAACGTGTCATGATTAAAGAAATGAGGAGAGTGTGGATTCAGGAACCAGGGGATATGGATTTTGCTGGAGCGCCAAGGAACACTTTTTCTCCAATACGTCTTCACATTCACACTCAAATCACATAAAACACACACAAACACACACAGGGAAATGGGAATGTGGGTAGTTTAGAGAGAGAAAATGTTGGGAGTGTTTTAGAGAGAGAAATAGGGAGAATGGTATTGATTGTGGTAGTTAATGGATAGGATCTGAGTTTTGTCTGTCTCTATGTGTGTGTTTGTATGTGTAATTTGGGGGATGAGTGGGATCACAAAATGACAATAATGTCTCTCATTGTTCCTTTTAATAATTAACTAGTCTCTTTCTTTCACTCTCTCTCTCTACAATCTACAACAGATTGCTACTCGCTTTGGCACGTGTGTTTGTCGAAAAGGAAAAAGTGACACAAAAGAGTTGTATTTAATTGATAAGTCAAGGGTAGTTTGGTCATCTGCAATGCTGAGCCCAGATATTAATTCTCTGTTACATAAAGTTTGACAATTTTTAATTTTATAACTCTCGATCATAAAGATTGAGATTTAAGATACACAGCATGTGTGGATGCCCAAGTATGAAAGTGTAATTATTAATTAGACACACTTATTTAGATGGAAAAATTATATCTTAGTAATCAATTCTCAAATTAATTGCTTTAAAGTGATCAAAAATTATAACTTAATGACTAATAAAGGATCATTTAAGTATAATTTTAACAAAATACTTATATTGTTTTTAGACATTTTAAGAGCAATAATTTGTTGATTGCCTTGGACTCATATGTGAAAATAAGGTTTTTTTTAGAACTGATAAGTGGTCCAATAATCACAAAGGTATCATTTTGAAAGTCACTTAGATACTAACAACTTATTAAGTAGTAAAAATTCATTTTTAAGACATTGATGAAGCTATATAAATTTTTTTTGAAAAATACCAACACATTGAGGTCGTTCTTTTTTCCCTTTTTTTCTTTATTTAATTCATTACATCATCATAACGGTAGGAAAAATAATTTAAGAAATATAATTAATAAAACCTCTAAAATAAAAATTAAGCTTAATCCTAGTCCGTTTAGGCTACAATTTTATTTATTTTTTAAAGTATTCAAAAATGGATAAAAGCAATTTTCAAGTCCAATACAATAGGATTTAGCCAAAAATAATATAAATAAATAAATAAATGAAATCACATGTACATTAGCATAGAAACAGTGCGTGTCATATGATAGATTGTCCTCAAATAAATATGCAACATGAGATATATGAGAGATGATCATGTCTTCAAGAAAATCCACAACTAAGAATCTGTAGGTGTCTTTGACTAAAAAAACAATCTCAAGACACTTTTATGAGGCAGACGTAGAAAGTTACTCTCTGTTGCTAGGGAATTGATAGAGGAGTTTTGGATTGGAGGAAAAAGTAGAAAAATGAGCCATGAGAACCAAAAGGGATACTATAAGTTGTTTTTAGTCACCGTTATCGAGAGCGTCAAAAATATCTCAAAAGCAATGATGATTGCATGTGAGAAAGTCTAAGGTATTTAATGTTGTGATAGAGGTCACTTATCACTTGGACTTTCAATTCATTCTCTGCAGTACATGTCCAATCAGAGTGCTGCAATCGAGGCGTTTGTCTTGTCTATAAAAGGTGGAGTCCTCGAGATGCGATGGTGTAAGGGTGGAAATATCCGAGCCCAATTGAGTCAATCAGGTACCAGGCCCATCGGGTTGATGGCCCAGTAAGATGTTTGTAATCCCAGTAGTCAGGCCCATTTGGTTGTTAAATTTCTTTTGTAAACTAAAGTAGTGACGTAAGGATGATGTAATCCAAGCTTTATTGCCCCAATGAGCCTAAAGCCCATTAGGATAATGTATATAAAGAAAATCAAAAATTAATAAGAGCATTTTCTCTTGTGTTGTGCAATTTTGTGCATTTACAGATGGCATATTGGATTTTCCTATGAACTAGGCTTCCCTTTTGTTTACTGTTTTCCTCCTCTTCAACTTTGTTGGATTTCCTTCACAATTGGAGATTAAGATTTGTTTTCTCTAGTATTAATTTAAATTTATTATCCAAATGTGTGATTGCAAAGACCAAGTCTGAATGTTGTTTCTCTAATTCCTCTACCTTTTGTTTCGCTGCTTCCAAATCGCGCTCCACTATTTTGATATGTGCTTCTAACTGTGGCCGCCCTAAACTTTCTCGGGCTATCAGGAGTCACTCGCGTAGCCACTAGACGTCTACAAACGCCATACTAATTGGAGTTTAGAGTCCCAAACTCCAAAGTTCTCCTATTAGTAGCTCCATTTCGTCGATCTCGGCCTCTAACCCATTTCCCCACAATACGTATTGGAATATCTGCACAATCCGCCCGAGGCATTCGTACATGGCTCGCCTCATGAACACATGTCTCGAAGCCATTAGTGTCGCCACTTCTGAATACTGGGCCATCACATTCTCCAGTAGAAGCACATATTCTGCCCCCACTTTAACGCCATACTAATTGGACACATGGGAGGCTGTTACAATGCTAGGCGATCTTTCTATTCCATGAATTGTTGAAGCTTGTACGAAGCCTACTTCCTCGACCCCAATTTTGAGTTCATGCTCGTGCTCATTATGGTTTACCATTCCATGTGGTCCCCCATCTTCAGGCTCCTCCTCCATATTTTCCCGCCCCATGCCCCCCACGCGCATCAGGATGTATGTTCACGTTTCATCCGTCAACAACTTGATTCACTTCCTCCCCTTCCTCACTTTCAGTTTCCTCCATTTCGTCTATCTCATTGTCCCTGGGGCTTAATGTAATCCAATCGTTTTCATTTCTCTCTTCCTCCACTACTACCAACATGAGAGCCACCTCACAATTCTCGGGATTGAGCTACTCGTGGCACACGTCTTCCTATTCCCCTTGTCTCTCCTATCCCATTGCATCTTCCCTCGCAAGACCCATCTTTTCTACCACTTCGGGCCACACTTGGTGAGTTTCTTGGCACGTTTTCCTCTCCACCCATACTTGTTTTATTTCTGCGCACATTTTCCTATATCCCCGCTACTTCTTCTCCTTCATTTTCCCTTTCCCGCTCTTGGTTCTCGGGATCTGCACAAAGTTCTTTTAAGTAAATAAAATTCAACTAGGACACCCCTGAGGGCCTATATAGGGAATAATCCATAGGTCTTACCCACAATCTAGTTCTTGAGTTATAATATAAAGCAAGTTCACATATTACTCCTGCTCATTCGCGACCGAGTTCGTTTTCCACCCTTACTCGCTCTCTCACACTTGTTTGTTGCATTGTCCCATATTCACCCCGCCGAGGTTGCAACGGTACATTCTCAGTCCCTTTGTTGTCGTCTCCCTCTTGATTCAGAGTTTGAGTCACTGTCCTTATTTCGGCAACTGTTAAGTGTTTTCTCGCTTGCTCGAACATCTCTCATGGCTTCATCGCCAACACCCTCAGCTCAATCTCAGTTGGTCCTTGTGTTTGTGTAATTTGCTCTCGAACCTGCCCTAGAACCTTTGCGGGCTCCATGTCGGGCACTTCGATGATCTCCGGTTCGACCACCCTAACTCTCTTCACTTTTTTTCCTTTCCTTGGGCTTTTTTTCTTTTTATTGGCACATTCACTAGAGTCTCGCCCTCCTTACTACTCTCCGCTTATATTACTTGTTCTAACTACTTCTCGTGCTACTTGTTGTCTCCTCCACCGGCATAATTCCCCTCAATCGTGCTCATCTTTCACTCCAATCATTATATGTAAGTGCACTTCGGTGGTCCACACTGGCACCATTTTTGCCTTGTCACATTCTGTCCCTTCATGAATTCATCCCACACTTTTAAGTCATTATCCCAATATTTGTGGTAGTTCGAGGAACGTTGCCTCCTCCTCTCTTTAACATAGAACATAAATCGCCTAACCCCATCTGTTAGTATCACACTTAGGCACTCAGGATGGAACCGTGCATAACTTATCTTCATGTAGGCCACGTTCTCTACCACTACATATTCATGTGGCACCCCCTGATCGTACCCAAATTGAGTTACCACTCTTATGAGATTGTAGGTCATCGCCAAATCCTTCCCTTCTTTAATCACGGGCAAAAACCTAGGTGTCATCATAATTAACGCGATTAACATTTCATCACTCTGATTGAGTACATGAGTCCCAGCATCCTCTTCAAAGTACATTCGACTCCTCAGCGCCCCCCTAAGGAGTGGTGCATACAGGCGAGGCACAAACCATTCACTCGAATCTAACACACTCATCAGTGTCTATCGCGGTTTCCCACTTATATAGCCCCACGAGCGCACCATTTTTTTGTGTTCCCCCACATATTCTCCCATGTCCTTCCGGATTGGTCCATACCCTGGAAAATGCTCATATAAAAACATTTGTAGGAATATTGTTGATACATAAGTATGCAACATATAACGTCTTACGTTTCTCTCCATCCCATAGAGAATCATATATAATTTGTAATACAAAGTTCCCAAAAACAGCGTTACCAGTGGCATGGCTTCCCCTCGAGCCAACACTAACGCCATTGGTCCCAATCTCGTAGGCACTGTGTCTTCCAACACTGCTTCAAACATAAATTTTGCCAACCAATACAAGATAAATGCAGTTAAATGCTCCATCGTGCTCAACCATGGCCCTACTACTCGTTCGCACTCTGCATTCCCCACGTTCTTCATCGCAGGTTAAATGTCTTTGAAAAAATATCTCATCCAATTTCCGAATGTCACTTTTTTCCCTCCCGTGCCCTTTTTGGTCGATCTCACCCCTTATCTCGAGAATAACAAGCCAAACACTTTCACTTCATCTCAGTACATTTCCAAATCGGCCTCGATCAACTTCTCCGTCTCTGTTAACTCAAAGTTAAAGGGGTTGGCCTTCCCTTGGAAACTCAACCCTGTTAGATGCACTACATCCTCAAGGGTAGGCCCAAATTCGCTCCACGAGGTCACGAATGTGTGGGTTGATGAAGTCCATCGCGAGACCAACAATTCCATTGCTTCCACGTCTCTGGGTAAATGGCAGGTTTTGCTTTAGCGAATCGCCTCATAGATGTGTGTGTCTTTCAACTTCCTCACCATCTCAACTTGCCCGAAAACGAAGTCAACCCATTCATCCCGCCCTCCGCCTGCTGATTGGCTCATTTTCCACCCAATATAAGAATAGGGATATACCCCTATTTCGATATTGAAACGGATATTCGAGCTCGTCGAAAATCGTGGTGCCTTTTACACTTCCTCTTCTGGTTCCATAAATATTTTTTCCCTTGAATCCTCCGGGACATCCCCACAGAATTGGCCCACTTTATACCAAAACCTATCCTTTATCCCAAAGAATGGTGCCCGTTGCCATTTTTTTTCCACCGGTGATTTTGGTATCATTTTGTCCCTTTCGGCTAACTCACGTCTTTCCCATATCATAGTTGTTGATTTTTTACAACAAATTTCACCAGCATGTGGCCTTTGATTCACGCATAACTGCACACCTCTTTTCCTCTTCTTCTTTTTTCTGATTGTTTCCTTCTGCACCAGAGTTTCTTGTTTTTCTCTCTTAAGGATAAAATGTTTGGAAATATGTCTTTGCAGAGTGAGTTCAGTTTTAGACTTTTGTTTTTTTTTCTTAGTTTTTGGTATTTATACTACTAATAAGGTAGGTGTGCCCACACCCTATTACTCTTCCTAGATTGCCTTCAATACGAATTTTGAAAGAAACGTCATTACACCTGTTATTACAGCTTAAGGAGGTGATGTTTCGTTACCCAATATTACAACATCTATCTATTATGTAAGGGGCCCCGCTCCACGCGCCCATCTGCATAGAGGCTAACTGTAGGTGTCATCGACTAAAGAATAATCTCGAGACACTTTTATGAGGTAATGACGTAGAAAGTTACCCTCAACTGCTAGGGAATCGATAGAGGAATTTGGATTAGAGGAAATAACAGAAAAATGAGCCACGAGAGCTAAAAGGGATGCTATAAGTTGTCTGTAGCCACCGTCATCGAAAGTGTAAAAAATATCTCAAAAGTAATGATGATTGTGTGAGAAAGTCTGAGGCATTTAATGTTGTGATAGGGGTCACTCATCACTTGGACTTTCAAGCCATTCTCTACAGTACCCAAGCTCCACAAAACAGACCGGTTCATAAAGGTATCCGGTCCACCCGTTACTGTTACAGCCCAATAAACCATGTTTTGTATGGATTCACGAGTGAACTGGCCGATTCTATGTTGAACGGCTAGTTCCAAGAAGAACCGGTTTATAATGAACCGGAATTTTTTTTTAAAAAAAAATTGAATTGAAACTGTTTTGCCCACCATCTTAAACCAAATTCTATTGGGCTTTGAGGCATTTATTTTTCAAGTCCATCCAATACTTGAAACCAATTATATTGTTATGTGTATTTATAGACATCATTGGTTCCTTAATCTCTACAAGTTACCGATGTGAGACAAGGTCACAAAACTCACAAACCAACTTTTTCAACTTATTTACACCACCACTTTTGTGTACCCACTCTCTTCTTAACCCCCCTCATCTATATACATATAAATATATAATCTTTATCAACATCATAAATCTTTTCAGGTCACATAAACTAATATTTTGTGCTCTAGAAGATTATAAATCTTGGCATGGAATTTTACTAATGTTTTGTTCATTTTGCCAAAGGATTTGGAGATGCTGAAGTATTAGGTTTTCCTTTGTTTTTGGCAAGGTTTCCATAACAGCTTTGAAGTAGTTTTTTCCAACAGTTGAGGTCACATAAACCAATTTTTTTGTGCTCCACAATATTATAAATTAATGGTATAAATTGTTGAAATGTTGATTGTTTTACTAAAATCTACAACACTTCAGTTTAATTAAGTTATATTACAAAAAAATAGCATACTGAATACATTTGGACCTTTGTGTGCAATCTTTTAAAAAAATCATGACAGTGAGAACATATATCGTTATGTAACCCTGGTATTTGTCCGAGTCCGTTACACCGTTACTGTTACCGATATTGTAACCGAAACCGCGATTGCAAACCATGGCAGTACATGTCCCATCAGAGTGCTACAATCGAGGCATTTGCCTTATCTATAAAAGGTGAACTCCTCGAGATACAATGGTAGATTGAATTTTTCTATGAATTAGGCTTTCATTTTGTTTAATGTTTTCCTCATCTTCAACTTCGTTGGATTTCCTTCGCAATTAGAGATTAAGATTAATTTTCTCTAGGATTAATTTAAATTTATTATTGAACCTTCAGAATCTTTTTTGTTTGCCATCTAAAAATAATTTTGAAGAACTCCAAAAACATAAGCAAGTGAAATAACTTTTGAGAGAACAATACAATATAATTATTTAAAAACGAAACTTATTTATAACTCAAATTTCTGATTCAATAAAAAAAAATTACATAATTTTCTAATTTTTTATTTGTTATTACATTTAAAAATATATATATTTCTAAGGTTAAACAAAAAAAAAAACATTGTAAACTCATTACCTTGACCTCTTCAAAACTCTTCAGGTTCATTTGGATAGGTTATTTTCTGTACTATTTTTTTATTGTTCACCCAATTTAAGAACAAAAACATGTTTGGCAAAGAAATAAGACTGTTTCATTCTCTGGCACAGTAAAAACATTTGTTCCAAAATTCACCCAATTTCAAGTACAACTTTTTATTGTTTTTGGTATTTTTTTACTGTACAATACCACAAAGCAAAAAACTCATTTCCAAAATCTGAAAATCATTTCCAAAACTCATCTCAAAAATTATTTTCTTCTCTCTTCTTTCGTCGCCTCTCTCGCCTCTCCACAAACCCTAGCTCGATTCCACTTGTCGCATCTCTCCACGAATTGAACTCCATTCCACTCGTCTATGCTCCACAAATGAGCGATTCCACTCGTTTTCTCGTACAAGTAGAGAAACCCTCACTCTCCAGACTCACATTCGGTCTACGATAAGCGTTCAAGATTCGTTCTCTCTCTGCGATTTCTCGATTTCCTTTCTTTACTGTGCTGGATTTCGAATTTGGGTGGAAATATATATGTATATATGTATAGCTATGTATATACATATTTGTATATGTGTATATATGTATATGTGATAGATCTATTCTTCAAAGCTCATTTGTATAGTTTCAATTTTGGGTTCGAATTTAGGGTTTTCTTGTTGAAACATTAGGGATTTTCTGAATTGAAATTAGGGCTTTTCGGTTTTAAGGTTCAATTTTGGGCTTGAAATTAGGGATTGAATTTAGGGTTTTCTTCTTTGGATCAGTAACTAAAACTAGGGTTTATGTATCTCATGGCATTCCTAATAGTCAGGGTAGGTTTTTAAGGACTACGAAAAAGAGTAATGTAATATTTATACTAAAATTTATATCAGGCAAAACACACTGACACAACTAATCTTAATTTTGAATTTCGTATAGCGTTCATATTTGTTAATAAGAACTAAAATTTATATAAGGCAAAACTAATATTTATACTAATATTAATGAATTTCGCATAGCGTTCATATAGAAGCAAACATTTTATCCTAATTTTGAATCCATATATGTTAATAAATGAACAAAATAAATACTGATTTTCTCGGTTCTTAATTGTTCAAAATACTACTGATTGAATGTTGTTATCCTTGTTCTTTCTACACCTTGCAATAGTCTAATTTTTTAGAACAATGATTTGTGAGCCTTTGATGGATTCTGCTTCATAGGTAGTTAATTAAAGGGTGACTGCAAAAATCAATTCATTCGAGTGGATATTGTGAAAAAAGCTCAAAATCTTAAAATATTTTTGTGTTTTCCTTATATGCGTAACTTGAGGCTAATTTGAATTCTCAATTGTGATTCAAGTATAATTTGAATTCTAATTGTAATTCATATTGCTCATGTCTTATGCATGTTAAGTAGATCTGCTATAAGCAATACTCCTCTTTCGGAAACTTTTAATATTGTTCTGCTCTGGCTGTCTTTTTCTTTTCAAAAAATACTTAGGTTGTAGTTCTTGATTTTTTTCCTTGTTTCGTTTGGAATTGCATGTTGTAATTAGAAAATGGCTGCATTAAATGTCATTATGTTGGTATTTTGTCAGACTGTTTGTAAGATGATGAAATAGATTAATGCGGCTCTATGGTATATCTACTAAAAAATAATGAGGTACATGTGTTAGACACATATTTTGCTCGGACATGGACATGGGAATTAGATGTGTTGATACTTTGGGTTGGACATGTTCCTCAATATGTATGTAAGAATTCAATTTTATAGTAATAAGAACATAAGAATAAATATAATGACTACATTTGAATACTCTGTTAAGTAAAGGCACCCTACTACTTTAAGAAATAAAATGGTAAATAAAATCATCATTGAATTATTCTTTTTGTTTGGAGATTTGACATGTATGATGGCATCTGTACATGACTGTACCCAAGTCGATGACATAGGTGCCAGTTTTGTGTTTGCTGTTTGAGTGACTAAAAGTGCCTTCAATTTGAAAATTATCTTTGAGATGTATTTGGTAATCTAAACAAAAAAATATTGATACAAAGTGTGCTTTTTGGTTGTAGAAATTTTGGCTAGCATTAGGGAATTTAATATTGGAGCAATTTGTAAGTAGAGAATAAAAAAATTTCATGCACGGGGTATATTTATTGAAAATCATTTTGTATCTTCACGGAGAAGGAATACTTGTAAAATGTGCCTTGCATTCCATGTTTCCAAGCTCTATTTGATCCGTCTGATCTGAGGTCACTTTTTTGATAGCTCTACATAAGAATTTGCTTATATAATCCACAGAAACACGAAACTGACAATTAGATTACAAGCCACACGTTGTTATCTTGCAATACTTGTACCTTTGTTGTTCGAAATATATCGAGTGTGTTAGTTGATAAGTCCATTTTACATACATATTTTATCCTCAAATGTATATTTGTTAGTAGGTAAAATTATTTATTTTAATTAATTTAGAAGTGTAATAATGATAAGTGCACAAAACTTAATTTATATAATAAAATTGTTGAATAAATCATTTTCAATGTCATTAAATTACATCTACATTTATGTCTTTCATTTATAGGTGTAAAGTGAGAAATGAATCAAATGCACATGGATGAAAGTTGGATGAATCAAATGCACATGGATGAAAGTTGGAAGATTCAAATGCACATGGGGAAAGAACAAAATGTGACGGAAAGTTATGTATATTCAAAGAAAAAAAAGAAAAGAATATTTCATTTCTTTTTACAAGTTGTAATTTGATTCCAATATTTCTCTATAAATATGGATACATCTTGAAGAAGAGAAAAGGAGAAGAGAAGAAGAAGGAGGAGAGCAAGAAGGATACCAAAGAGGAGAATAATTTATCTTCAATTCCGGGTTTTATTGTTCTTACTTTGTTATTTTCTTTTTAAGCATGTGTAACTAAATTCTCAACTAAGGTTGAGGATGAAACCACCATTTATGAAATAAATTTCTTTTAGTCTTTTATCAATTTCCATGTGTATGGTTTAAATGCTTATGATTTTCGCTTCATAGTATTAATTGTTTTAAATTCCTTTCACTAGAAATATCATGTATTTATAGTAGTTAAGAATTCTTATCACAATTAATCAAGCTTGGATTTGATGAGTTTATAAGTAAAAATCTTTGATCTTATGTGATCCATTAAATTGCATACATAGGATGCTTAGAATTTTACACTTTAAAGCGAAGGAAAATCTATTTCATTAGTACGTTATTGTTAAATCTTGAGAAAGTAATAAGATTGATTTCTAAATTACTACTCTAAAATTGGAATTAATAAAGGAATAATTAGAAGTTTATGGATTAGTGGTGGTGGATTCCGATACCTTAGTATTTTTTCTCCCTATTATTCTCGCTTTAATTATTTGTATTTCAATATTGCATGTTTAATATAAAAATCACTTCAACAAACAAACTTTGAGAAACTAGGTTAGTTTTAGATTAATTTGAGTTTAATTAAGTTCTCTTTAAAGCATTCACTTGGGTTCGATCTCGTTCTTGCATAACCTAAACTACAATTGATTCGTGCACTTGCGAGTAATATTTTAAAATACATCATTAGTGAACCTGCAACTAGTTTATATGATTGAAACTATAGTAGTCCATGTGCTTGTTCTTATAAGGTGTTCTGGTGTCTTACCAAATGTGTTTTGTTGCTTTGTTTTTGCAGCTTTCACTAAAAACAGAGCGGGAGAAGAAGAAAGAGATGTACTTCCCAATGAGGAAATATACTATTAAGGTTTAGGGTAGGATTTATTATTGAAGGGGATTTTGGGATTGTGCCTAGAGAACTCTTTGGAGTCTGTTTACATCTACTTCTATTTAAAGGGACTTGAGTGTTTTTGTTTTACTTTTGTTTCAAGTGAACTTAAGAGGAAGCATCACTCCAATTCTAGAATGAAGTCTACTTCTGTAGATTTAGTTTCTGATGTCACTGGTAATATTTTGATGCCTTTTGAGTTGGAAAACAGTGAGTTGAAAATTCAAGAACTTTGTACTCGTAAACAATGAAATTGTCCTTCATTTTTATGAAAAGTGTTCTGGTGTCTTACTGAATTTGATCCTTGCTTGACATGGTTTTTCTTGAACAAAAAAGAAGTAGAATCTATTATTTCTCTAGCTTTTGGGAATTTTGTTTTGGAAGAGCTTATTATGTTACAAGAGGTTTATTTTATTTTATTTTCTTATCTCGCAAATTATTTGTGTTTTTATTGGGCAATATTGTTGATGAAGCAGTTCCAATTAATAAAATACTTGTAATGTATTTTAATGGAAGGGTTTCTTTACCATGTATGATGATGTAATATGTTTGATAATATAATGTACTCAAATTCAATTTAACATGTTATCTAGAAAATAATATAATGTGCTTAAAAATAGTTACTAATTTCATGTGAGTTATGAAACAATAAAATAACATAATAATAATAATAAAAATTATTAATAATCAATTTTTTAGTAAACTTTTTTTTTAAAAAAAATTCAACTCGTCAAACGTGTTTTTCTATTTCTATTCTCAAAAATTCAGAAAACATAGACGCTGTCAAACGTGTTTTTCTGTTTTTGTTCTCAATTTTTTTGAAAAAACAAGGCCTGCCAAATGTGTTTTTATTTTTTTTTTTCCCGAAATTTTTTTGGATAAAATTTCGAACCAAACATGTTTTTATATCCGGACTACCTAAATACAAAAACAAATTTTTTTTGATTTTCAAAAGAAAAAAACAAAAACAAAAACTCTCCTATCCAAACACTCTTCGTACCCACGGTGGAAAAATTACACTGATCCAATTAACCAGCATAGAACCTAGAGATTTCTCTCAATCGGCTGACCTATATATAATAGTGTATATATCTATATATCGTTTACCTTGAGAAGCTTGAAGCAGCTTGTAAAAGGGTTTGGGGAGCAAAAGTTTTGGGCATGGCGAGTAGCGGCAGAAAGAAGCCAAACATTCTGGTGACGGGTACGCCGGGGACGGGGAAGACAACCATGTCAGCTGCTCTGGCCGAAGCCACCCAGCTCCGCCACATCAACGTCGGCGATCTTGTGCGAGAGAAGAACTTGCACGACGGTTGGGACGCCGACCTCGACTGCCACGTCATCAACGAAGACCTGGTCAGTAGTAGCCCATTTCTCTAATCCCAAATCCTATCCCTCCCTCACTCTTAAATATGGGACACACTGGTATTACAATTCATTTATACATATATACATATTCATACATATATATGTAGGTACTATGAATTGTTAAATTCCTCTTTTCAGTTTTTGGGATCAAATTGGGTCACATACAAATATCGATACTATATAGCCTCATGAAATGGATGTATAATTTGAAATTAAGAGTCTTGAAGGGGGTGTCTACTCTTTTTCAGTCTCTTATTCTTAAATTTCTGTTCTTATCTATTTTACAGATTAACTGATATACACAGTTATTGAATCATCACATAAATAAAAATATATATATTAAAAATATAAAATTGCACATTTAATTATATCTTACGGAAAGACTTGTGGGTGTCCTTATACCATATTGTCACTATTGTGTATTCTGGGCAGTAAGATGGTGTATTTTTTTATGGGTGTTGGGCAGTCTATTGCCCCTACTGAAAATATTAATAAAGAATAAGATTTTGGAAAATAATCTTGCACAAGTCTAATAGGCTTAGATTGATGAGTGCTATTATTATAAGTGAAAATCAACTCTTGGGGAATATAAAGATCTAAGCTTTTGTAATGTAACTCTTTTAAGGAGTACATATTATGCATATTTCCTTACAAATATATTTATGAGATGAACTTAAGAGATGCTACGATAGATTTCCAGTACTGCGCTAGAAGAGAGAGTTATGTGGTCGTATTAAGCTAGGGAAGAACGGGAAGGTTGAGGTAGTAAGAAAGATATCATAGCCGGTGATTTGACTGAGATTACGACATTAAGTAGAGTGAAATGTCCATCAGGATTCATGAAGCTGATCCCAAGTAGTTGGTAGTTAGATGGAACTTAAATAAATATGTCATGTAATAAAAGACTTGGGAAATAGATTGATGAAGCTAAGGGTGAACATATAATATGTAATTACACTAATTATAAAGCAGTCAGCAAGTTAACCAGTAGCTGAATCTGGGTAAAGGACCGAGTTATACTGCAGTAATTAATGAAACTGAAATATTTAACTCTTTTGATCTTTGTAGTGATGAAATTGTGATACATAATCAATCCTATTTGTTTTGTTTTTTGTTCATGTTCCTGTATCCTCGGGCGAAAGTCCCATTTTGAGAGGCCATCGGGATAAGGATAAATTGCATTTTAACTTATTCAGAAACGGAAAAAAAAAATAAAAAAAAAAAGTTCTTGAACTTCATTGTCCTGAAATTTTCATATGCTGATGCAAGTTTAAGCTAATGCCTCTGGCTATGGCAAAACTTTGTTGAAACTTCCTCAACTCAAACTTAATTAATGCATGGAGGACTGTTGAAGTTATTATATAGTTCGATACAAGTGTATTATAGTATTAATCGGCCTATTTGAAGGGGATATGATTGAGCATATAATACACACATTTCTTTGTGGGTCTGGGGGTATGAGGATTCAAGGATGGAAATCCACTAAAAGAAGGGACAATTAGAAGGTCAGAATTGGGTGGAAGGTCAGTTAGTTCACTAGGGGAGAGATAGTATGAAATAAGGGGGCATATAGCAGAATGGCACAGTGGTAGTTCTTGAGATCTGTACATGCATGTGGAAGGAAAATGAATACCGAATGCACAACGCGCTTATGTGTTTACATCTTTTTTACTTATTCTTTCGACGAATCATGTATCCACTTTATTAGTCTTGCCAAGGCATAGTATGCGACATGGATCTTGTCTTCCTCCAGGATGTAGTCTTCCGAACACAATGTGAGTGGCTTAGGGTCATACGACTCATGCCTTGGCATCCTGCCATGCCCTTGGCAGCTTGGCTTAAGTTGCTTAGCCACAAATGCAAGTTATTCCAAGGATGAATTACAGTGAATTGATTACATTCCAAAGTATTGCATGGACGGATTGACTGTGGGTATTATAGTGCAATACATATCCTCAGTCCCACAATAATTACTCAATTCAACATAGAAATCTCCTTGGGTAGTACAATTAACTGTTAATGAAACAGGGTATTATGAGTTAAGAGTTCAGATATTTGAAGATATTTGCTGGAACTCAAGCTTCTAGAGCATATTTTTCTGCATTGGCCTCTCAGCTGCTTGTCGAAGTTGCAATTTACTTGGCTGAGTTCAAGTCGTCGACCCTCGCAGATCTAGCGGTTGAAATCCTATCATGAGGCTGGGTTGAGTCCTAGGGAATCGGTCGTCTCGTCCAGGACCCTAGGGAATCGACCAAGTCTCTTCTGATTCCCTAGGGATTCCGCTTAGTTAATGCATATGTCGGTGTGCAAGGTTGTTAAATTTCGTGCACACAGTGATTGAGTCAGTTATGTTCGACAGCCCACATCAGTTGCACCGCCTCTCCTTCACATCTTTGATCATGATCTTGAGTGGACAACCTTGACATTGCCCTCTGGAGACCATAACTATGGAGAAAGTACGATATATTGGTTTTTCAGTTGGACATACATGGATCTCTATGTCACTCGAAGGGGTGCGCTTGTACCTCTTCCCATGGCATTTGTCTGATTGAGGAAAAATCCATCTGTTGGTATGGATAGACGCCACTGGGTATTTTAGGTTCAATTTGGTCAATCTATGAAAATGTAAGGATTTAGTTGTTCTTTGTGGAATTCATGCTAGAGTAAAGTTTGGTTACCTCTTCATAAAATTTGTCGTAACCGAAACCTTTGTAGTTGTACAAGAGAGAACGTGCTGGAGTAGAATATCTAAATCCCTTCCTCACCTCAATCTTTGCATTTAATTGAACCATGCATACGTCGGGTATAATGTGAAGTCTCTGTACGTCAGCAAGAAAACTCAAGCTAAGATAATAGTTGGTTAAAGAGTCACACAAATCTTAGGGCGAAGAAAAGGTTCTGTATTGCATAAACTTTTTCATAGTTTGGGCTGTATAAGCTGTTGATAGTTTATCCCCAGTTTTGCTTAAACTTTTGGTGATTGGCTTAATGAAAGCCTTTTTACATGTAAAATTGCAGTATGAGCTCTTGATCCTGTCATAATCCCTAATACAAGGATGTTTGAGGAGATGACTGAAATCTTTGATTTATTAGTTGAGCAAGAAACTTGAGCGAAGAAAAAGGAGTCTGATAAGAAGTCAGACGAGAAATGTGGGGAAAGAAAATGTTTGTATTTAAATTCAAGTTCATTGTTTGAACACCGTACGCTGCTGCGCCTTAGTTCCCAATTTTGCATAACCTTTTGGTTTCTCTCAGAACACACACACACCCAAAATAAGTAAATATCCAAATTGTTGAACTCTGTTAGATAACATTTGAAAGAGAATATGGATAGTTGAACTGATTCATCATAGGCCTGAATGACAACTCCTTTCAATTAAGTTCCATTCCGCTACACTGTCGGTGGTCTCTTGGTCATCTGGACTGTGGTTTTAAGAATATCGAAAAGCATTGAGATCCTGAGTTGATTCTGTAACGACTGAATGGTACCCCATCATGATACAAACCTCTGAAACATCAGTATTGGTAACGCAGATAGAATGTCTTAAATCATTGCTAAGAACTGCTCTAAGAAAGTTGGATCCAATGCAATGTCTTGTTGTTTAGTGCTTTCTTCAGCACGCGCGCGCACGCACAGAGGACATAAGTATACGCTTGTGAATATGCAATTCAGGACATAAGACATTGTATTTGGTGACATACATTTGCGGGGTACTGGTTTTGCAGGTGTGTGATGAACTTGAGGATATAATGGAAGAGGGAGGAAACATTGTGGATTACCATGGTTGCGACTTCTTTCCAGAGCGCTGGTTTGATCAGGTGGTGGTGCTTCAAACTGAGAACTCTGTGTTGTATGATCGTTTGACCAAGAGGTACCAGTACTTGCATATCTGTGTTCTCTTATTAATGATTTTGAATTAATACTCTTAGTGTTTGCAAATTGTCTGTTTTGTCAGAGGTTATGCTGGCGCAAAGCTTACGAACAATATTGAATGTGAAATCTTTCAAGTGTTGCTGGAGGAGGCGAAAGATAATTATCGAGAAGAAATTGTGGCGGCACTAAGAAGTGATTCTGTGGACGACATAGACAGAAACGTGGCAACTCTGAGCGATTGGGCAAGGAGTTGGTGTCCTCCCAGATCCTAAACAAACCAACGACGAGCGCTTTCTTGATCCCATCTAGTGAATGCTTAATAGTGGTTCCATTCTGGGACTTGCATGATCATTATTAGGCTTTTTGATAATCCTCTTGTGTCCTGTTTTGTTTTGTGTTTGTTTCATTTCCTCTGTCAAGGGAACTACTGGATAGCATGTGATCTTGTTTCTATAAAAAGTTGAACGTTTGGGTTTGATGTAGTTGATGTTGATCCCAAGTAATTGGAAGAAGGCTTTGTTGTTGGTGATGTATGTTCATGGTGGAGATGTTTTTTACAGGTAATCATAATAATAATAACATATGTAACATGGCCAGGTACTGCATTTATATTATTCAATACATACATCAATGGCAATGGATAGTGTTCCCTTTTTAATTTGTGTTCATTGCTGCTATTCACTGCAAAGTGAGAATGCATTCAAAATATAATAGTATATCACAAGTTGTGGTCAAACTATGAATTTAATTAGAATTAATTATGTAATGCAATGCATATTACTACTATTAAACTTGCCTACAATTAGGCACAACTGCTCAAGTTCAGTACATCCCTTACCAACTACTGTACTGTTGTTTATTCCCAGTCGTATTCCCTTTAATTTATTTACCATAATACTCATAGTGGATTATAATCATGAATTGCTACTTCTATTTGCTTTGGGAATAATTATATTACATTACTTGTGTAGTAATAATTTCCTATTTATCTGAATATTCTAAAGAAAAATATACCCCCTCTTCTGGAAATGTAATCTAGTCATCTTAGTATTTTTATTGTATGAATTATCGACTTTTTGTGATTTAAGTTTTTTATTATTTCAATACACCAAGGTTAAATTGATAGAATAATAAAATAAAGTAGTTTAATTTAGGGTTTACTTCAAGAAACCTCGCTATGTTATTCAATTTAATCAACTAACCCATACTGTGTCTATTTTGCCCCCTATACTATCCAATTTCACCACTATGCTCCCTCCTCCTCATATTTTGAGTCAAAATGTCTAAACTACCCTCCCTTAATAATATAAAATGGTTTAATGAAATCAACCCTTAAAAAAATTATTTTTCGTAAAAACTATAAATTTCAAAATATATATATATTTCGGAAAATATGATTTTTTCCAAAAAATATTTTTTTTGAAAAAAATATATATTATGTTCCAAAATATGATTTTTTTTTCGAAAAATATTTTTTTTGCGACAAAGTATATATTATGTTCCAAAATATGATTTTTTTCCAAAAAATATTTTTTTTTGCAAAAAATATATATTATGTTCCAAAATATGATTTTTGTTTTCCGAAAAATATTTTTTTTGCGAAAAATATATATTATGTTCCAAAATATGATTTCTTTCCCGAAAAATAATTTTTTTGGAAAAAATATATATATATTTTTTCGAAATAATTCATATTTTGGAAAATAATATACTCCCTCCGAAAAATATATATATATTTTTGAATTTATAATTTTTGCGAAAAATATAATTGATTTTCGAAAAATAATTTTTTTAAATGGTTGATTTCACTAAACCTGCTTATACTATTGAAAGTAGTTTAGGTATTTTGACTCAAAATGTGAGGTGAGGGAGCATAATAATGAAATTGAATAATATAAGGGGCAAAGTGGACACAATGGAATGGAGGTTAGTTGATTAAACAGAATAGTATAGGAATTTTTGAAATTAACCCTTAATTTAACACAAGATAAAGTATTAGTAAATTGAATGTTGGCGAAAACTTCAACTTCAAAATTTGGATTGAATTTCGAGACATTGGATCCAGAAAAGTTGAGAATTGGAACAAGAATATTAATGTTGTTTATGTATATATTAATGTCATACATTTATTTTTGGGGATTTGGTGTTGATGATGGTAATAAATACAGAAATCTGGGGAATAGTGTGTGCGCTTTCTCTTTTAAGAGTTTCCCTCCACCATATCATTTGAACACGCTCCTTTATGTCACTGTCTATCATGTAAGCATTTAAATACTCTGCCTCTCTCCTCCTCATATACTTGTAATTATATATATATATATATATATATATATATGCACACACCTATATATGAAGATGGTCTAGTCATCTTCTCCATTAAATATCCAAAAAACCCTGTCTCTTCCGCCACAAAACCACCCACCAAATGCGAATCGCCGATATACTACAGGACACCGACGATGAATACTACTCCGGCGACTCCACCATCCCCGATTTCGCTCACCGGCCAAAGCACAGAAGAACCTTCCAGTGTATGCCACCCTGGTTGATTCTCTCCCGCTGGTTGTCCTCTCCCAACAAGACCCATAAAAGTTTGGGGAAAATTGAGAATCTAGAGAGAGAAAGAAGGAGAAAGGAGGCGGATGATGAAATTGAAGAGTTATATATTGGCAGAGAGAGAAAGGAACAGACCAAGTGTTCGATCAATGGCCTGAATGGAGATTCGTCATCATCATCGCCTTCGGAGCTGAACGGAGATTCTGGGATTGCTGAGACCTCAGGTGATTATCTTATGGTTCAGTATCAGATTTTGTTATTTTGAATTTGCTTTGGTAGTTGTGTTTGCATATTCAACCTTTGGGGCCAAGATACTCAATTTGGTTCTGATACATATACGTATATACCAACCCTTTATCAATTTTGTATTTGTCTGCATGCAAAGGTCTTTGATTTCACTGATAATGCTTCATTTGAGATTTTGTGTTCAGTTTGAAATGTATAGATGACTTTGTTGATATATTACGCTTTGCCATTGTGTATACTTTAAGTTATTGTACTCTTTGGTTTCAGAAGATTCTGGAATGTTTTTTGACAAGCTTTGATTGCTTCTTGTTGATCAATTGAAATAAACAGTGCCACTATATAATATATATATTAGCAGTTGAAACTTTCGAACATATTAGAGGTGCTTCTGCAAGTTGATAGGTTACTGACTACTGACCATAAGAAAGTTAATACGATTCGTTCACAATTTGTGTGCTTGTATGTGAATTTGTTTACGGTGTGTTGTCCGTTTGCTTACATGTTTCTTCATATTTGTACGCGTATTAACTTTATAGGCACCGTCATGATTAGTTCTTCTCGAAATTCAGTCTTAGGAACTTTGAGGATACCTTCTGGTAAGTAGAATAGGGTTACTTGCAAGTACAAGGAACCAAGTCCTCTAGACTTATGAGCTCTATAAACATCATTGACGCCTTTACGCCTATATTTGATATCATTTTCCTGCTCTTCTTTTTTAAATAACTTTATATATCTACTGGTATGCCAATTTTTGCCCATCTTAATTATGTCGGTAAATCTATTTTTTTTTTACAGTTTATTTTTATTTAATTTATTAAACAGGCCAAGATAATAAGGAGGCCTGTTTCAACTTGGGAGCTGGATTTGGCATGGTTTATCTTGTTGCTGCAAGGACAACTCAACTTAGTAACATAATGGAATTGCAGACACAGATGGAGACGCTTCTTCAAGATGTTAAAGAGGAATTGGAAAACATAAGAACACATATTCTCTCAAAAACATCTAGTTCGATTGGTGATGGTGCTTGCTCCACAGTTGATGCTCAAGAAAGTTTACGCACTAGTGAGGATCTGTCACTTCAAAACATTACACAATTGGAAAATACATCAGGTCCAGAAATCCCAACGGTGAGCAATCAATCCTTGAATTGTGATACAAGTAGACAAGAAAGACGCATGGAAGATATGGATCAGCTTCAGGCCGAACTTGAAGTTGAATTGGAACGTTTGCTGCTTCACTCTGATACTGAAGATATGTCGGAAACCTCAAAGCAGCAAAGGATTGGGGTATGTTGAATGTGCATCTTTTTTTTTTCAATAATTTTCCCTAGGAGATGACATCATGCGTATTCGTGTTGTAGCATATTACATGCATGGATTGAAAAGGAAATGGCCAACAAAAATTTGGCCTTTTATTGAGATCTTGTTACTATCAATTTTTATTGTCCTACAAGTGAGTGAGTGACACAGCATTAGCTTTATTAAGTGAAATTTTGCTTCCTAGTTTCAGTAGCACTTGTCATCAAATTGAGTAATTAAACGACCAACAAGCTTAAAATGTTTTTAGTTGATGACTGATTATAGAACAAAATTTGCTCCATCAACTAGAAAAACAAAAAATGTTTGATTCATAAATTATAGGGCATGCTACTTTTGGTCGTATGCATTAGTTAGGGCGAAAAACACAGAGACTATTGTTAACCACTTTTGTTGGTGTCTCGTTTGAGCTACAATTTCATGAAAATTATGTATACAGTGATAACAGCTTGTGAGACCTTGCTTCCACGCAGCTTCAAAGGCCCTCATTGTTATTACCATGAGAGCAATATATCTGCTTATACGACCTATATAGTAGGAAAATAAAACTAAAACAAACAAATTGTGTAGTGGAGATAGGATTCCAGCCGATCTCTCTTTTTGAAATGAGACCTGTCTCGCTGTAAACAAATGAAACTAGATTTATAGCTTCAAAACATTGCATTATGAAATGCCGTTGGCATTCTCTCTTGTTATGTTTCAGATTTTCCAATTTCCACCAATTAATATGAAATTTACAGTTAGGATATATCATCCACTGTGAATCACATAGGAAAGTTGTAGCATATTATTTCCAGCAAATAATCAGTTCTAATCACAACACAAGGCCCTCATGACATAAGATTGCTTCCCTTAGTATTAGAAGTTAGCCTATTTTACTGGAAGGCACCTTCTATCTAACTTTTATAAAACAGTAGCTTATGAATTTTGTTGTGGACAAATGATAAACTTCTTACTAATTAAGCACCGAGTTTGTGCTCCTGAGTAGAAGAATACTACGACGCATCTTATATTTACCTCCAATTAGCCCATACTGCCTCAGAAAACTTTATATTGTTATGAACATTTTTGCTTCAGTCTACTAGATTAGTGCATTAAGTTTTTCTTGTTCTGTATCTTCCCTTGCTGCATCACAATCTCTAAAGCTTAAAATTGGCAGATGCCTTTCGAGGAAGTTGGTCCTGAAGAAAGCTTCACAAGTTGTGCAGAAGTGGTAGACCCTCCTCCAAAGGACGCCACCGAAGAACACTGGCTGGTTCCTCCCAACGAACTAGAGAGGAGATTGCATGAACTTCTGGAGGCAAGACAGCAAGAAAGAATAGAAGAGCTGGAAACTGCTTTAGAATGCGCAATGCTCAATCTTTACGAGAAGGAAAGGGAACTTTCTTTGTGGAAAGACATTGCACGACTCATCTCTCAGCATGTTCCAGACTCCTATTGCTTGTTAAGGTAAGCATCAATTGTGCTGATCATGTATGTAAAATTTCAGTGGCCTCAAACTACTTATTGCTTGTGGTTCTGCTTTGTGCAGAAAGTGATCTGCAGAAGTTCAGCATATTAAAATTCTTTTTCATTTTATATTTATTCCCCACATATATATATGTCATTGTACTAGTATTTCTTTGTAACTGAGACAATTTCACACATAAATACAAATGCCTAGCAGGTTCACTTTTTTGAAATTGTAGTTGAGAAAGAAGTCACTGATGTTTGATCTTCAAAATCGTAATTTGTTGAATTATAATGAAGAATGAGACAATTTGATCATATATATATATATATATATATATATATATATATATTTGTAAGAGACAGTGAGACACCTCTTAAAACCAATATGTTTTGTGCGGATGAATTTTATTCACTCGTAACTCAGTAACCAACAGAGAAAATGCATATATATATATATATATATATATATATTTATATAAGCATAAAATCTCCTCAACTATTACGATTTTGTAAATATACTGTTGAACCACAAAATTGCTTCCGTCAACTAAAAAATTGTTGCAATTAAGAACAACCGATTAGAGAATACCATTCTACTCATTCTTGTTAAATTTGTCCTTTTTCTCGGTGGGTAAATTCTTATTAAATCTAGCATTTGCAATTAATTAATTTAATATATAAAAGTAAATAGATAGGGCTGTAAATACCAATTTAAAAATATCCGATCATTATGAAAAAAAATAAATTACTGTTTATAATAAAACTTTCTATAATCGTTTTAAATTTATTAGAACTTACCGTACTCATATTTAAACTTACCATAAGATGCGGACATTTAATGAAAAATAGGATCGTAGTAATTAAATGAAAAGAAGATTGACATGGAGGTATTTTATAAAAAAATTCTGATGTGTACAGAATATATACACTTTAATTTCACTTTATCCATACTAAAAGAATAAAAAATAAATAACAAATAAAATATAATAGAACAAGAATAAGAAGACTTGAATGTACACCACGCAATTTGTCCATCTGACTTATCCCGATTTATAATTAATTTCCGTTGAAATTGAATTGCGGACCACTATGAGTCAACTTCCACGGCAACGAAATTGAGTTTGTTTTCACACTCAAATGTAAGTGTACATTTTTTGAAAGTCAAAACAAATTTATTTGATTAATTTATTAATTTAATCTTCAATCATGAAAGTTATAAAATATATATACTACAAATTATCATATCAGTGTGATGGAACCATGAATAAAATTAATATTTCATTCACTAACACTATAATAAAAGTCACTCTTAAACAATTGAATTCCCCAAAATGACATATAATTTGGGACAGATGGAGTATTAAAATAACACTGCAAAACTATGAAAGATTAAGGCCCCGTTTGGAAACTGTGTTTTTGTTCTGTTTTTTGTTTTTTGGCACTGTTCAGGAGAACAGAACATGTTTGACAACCCTTTTTACTGTTTGTTCTGTTCTCAATTTGGAAACTGTTTTCGTGAATAGTAGAAAAAACAAGGGAACAACAAAAACTTGTTTTTTTGTTCTTTTTGAGATTTTTCAAAAAAAATGAATTGTGGTAGAGTGGAAAAATTGTGAAAGAATATGTGTATTTTTTGTCCCCAAACATGTTTTTTGTTCTTGTTCTCTTGGGTGAGAAAATAAGAACAAGAACAAGAATTGTTCTTGTTTTTTTGTTCTCAAAACAAAAACAAAAACAATGGTTCCCAAACGGACCCTAAGTGCCCGTTTGGGAGGGCTTCTTGATAAGTAAAGTCCTTTTTTAAAAATAAATTCTTAAAAGTAATTTAAATAAAAAGAACTTTAAAATAAAAAATGCATTTGGTGAATTTTTTTTAAAAAGCTTCTTAAGAATTTAAATATTTTTGAATTTCAAATATTAAAAAGTAGTTAAGAATTATTTAAAAGTGAAAGAGTTCTAAACTAATATGATTATATCTAATAGAACGAAAGTTGATGATAAAAAAAAGGGTAAATAAAAAAATATTGGAGGTTAATATTAAGAATATAAATTATTAAATGAGGTTAAATTAGTAAATCAAAAATAATTATAAATAAATTTTTCTAAAATTATTCAAAAAAACAAGTATTAAACTGACTTTTAAAAGAGTCGACTTCTATTAAAAGTACGTTTTATTAAATTCATCAAACATCCTTATTCTATGAAAAAGGAATTCTAGATTATAAAAACCCATTTTGAATCCTCGAAAGCCCCTCCCAAACATACCCTAAATTTTTTGTCTCTCCAAACAAAATGTTCCAAATTCAATCATATATAGCAGTAGCACTACTATACATTTCCATATTCTCTCTCTTATATATATCTATATCTATAGATACGGAAAACACAGCTCCCACATCGGAGAAAATGTGGAGTCTTGAATCGGTGAGAGAGAGTCTGATCCGACAAGAGGATACAATCATTTTCAGTCTCATAGAGAGAGCCAAATACCCTTTTAATTCTCCAACTTACCACCCTTCTTCTCTCCCAATTTCCTCTTCTTTGCTTCAATACATTGTTAGAGAAACAGAGACCCTTCAAGCCAAGGTCAGTTTTTTTTTTTTTTTGCTTAATTGCTGCACAATCATATTTGCTAATTCTGGATGTAATCTTTATTTTGCTATTTTTATTTGTCTTATGTTGTCCGGATGATTATAGTATTATGCTCTATTGCATTGTTGGACACCAGGGGTTTATAGAATCATCAACATCCTTTTTCTATAGGGATATATTTATATATAAATATATGTATCTATATATATGTACTCTCACACACACATACATAATTGGATTGGGGTTGGGTAACTTAATTGAGTTTATTCATATCTTTCACTCCCTTTTGCAATTCTGTTACTGAAATCTTTTTTCTTAATTATTTATCTCTAAAAAAATCTTTGATACCCAATCTGAACACATTTGGGTGTCCTCTTGCCAAATTTACATATATATATGTGTGTGTGTGTATTTATAAGAAACTATGAGAGTATTATTGAGGTGAATAAAGAATAGAGGCCATTGAAATCCCCAAAGGAGTCCTCATTGTGGGTTTCTACAGATTGAAACGAGGGTCTTAATAATTTTCAATCTCAAGTTGTCTCGCCAGTCTCTTTTCTTTTTCCGCAATTATAGATGACTTGACTTGTGCTAGTGTGAAATGTCTGGTTGCTTTTTTTGTTTCCCTCCTCCTTTGCAAGTTTGGGTTCTGGGCTTGCTTATCTAGACAATGTTTCATTTTTTTTCTTACCCATGAAGTATAAAATTTGACACAAATTCGAATGTTTTCTAGTCCAAGAAAAAGCAACTTTTTGGCCTTCTTTGACTTTTCATTTTTCTGACTGAATTTAGTTTTCAACATCTCCAAAATGAATTCTTAGTGCCAGTCTTGCTTGTCACATATTTCTTGCATTGTTTGCCTATTTTCATCATGCATGAGTGGCATTACTACATTGTAGTTATATACACATATATTCAGTTTTCAATTTTAAGGGGCAGTTCCCTACCCCTCCTTTTTATACTATTACACACCTGTACTTTTTTCACTGCGCTGTATAAATTGTTCAATTCCAAAGCAAAATGACCCAATGATCTTGTTCCCTACAAATATGAATAATTAATTTGTCATGCGTAAAAAAAATAAAAAAATAAAAGCAAAAATAAAATTTTGATTTGGAGTATTTAGGTTGCTGCTATGCAATCTATAATCTTTAATAGAAATTTACATTTCAGTTCGAAATTCTACAGTTTCCCAAGCATACACTTACATTTCAAAATTATGTTACAATGGGAAATGTGAGAGAGGCCTGATACTTCTTATAACTAGAAATAACTCTGAAGTCCAAGTTCTGAAGATTTTGAGATAGGCACCAGCCTCTAGTTTTCAACTTTTCATCTTTTATGGACAGAGGCTTTGATATCTTGAAGTTCTTATTCCGATGTTAATATGCCAAACAAGGAGTCAATGAGAACATGATAATGAGTAACCAAAAGCACTCTTATACGATCTAGATTTTGTCGTAAAAATCTCTACATATGGCCTTGTATATAAAATATAACCAAGTGTATGTTACAGGCTGGCAGATATGAAAGCCCAGAAGAAAATCCCTTCTTCCCAGATAATTTACCACCTTTGCTGCTGCCGGCACACAACTATCCACAAGTAAGTATTCACCAAACCATGGCTTTCACTTGCCTGAGCACCCCGAAGTTCACTAACAAGATAATTTTCTTCTATCCAAATTATAGTTTTTGCATCCTGCAGCAGCTTCAATTAACATAAATAAGGACATATGGGATAGGTATCTCAATCAACTGCTTCCACTCTTTACTGTTGAGGGCGATGATGGAAACTATGTCCCCACTGCAGCTTCTGATCTCCAGTGTTTGCAGGTATTTATGCTTGTAGACTCTTTGTGTTTTATTGTATAAAAGTTTTGGTCAATTATCTTGGCATAGCCTACTTTTGGTGAGACCAACACCCTCGTAGTGCACAGATTTATAGTAACCCTTTATATTAATCATCATCGTAATCACCATTTTTGCCTTTATCCCGGGCAAAACAGGGTCGGCCACAGGAATTCTCTTTCTCCACTCTTTATGTATTTAGTGCTTTTCTACTAAGTTTAATTCTTCGAAATCATTTCTAATAGATAAAAAGACGAGAACTATATGAGCTGCCTTACTCAAAAGAGGAGCCCGAAATACTTTTTAATTTCTTCGTGCATGTTACTTTTGGTCAATCTCTCTAGCCCTCTCTGTCAATCAATCTTTCTCTCCTCACGGGTGCATCTATAGGTCACATACCATCTTAGTTTACTCTCTCTTATTTTCTCGCTAATAGGCACCACTCCACGTCTCTACCTAATTTGTTGGTAGCGTTGAATATGCCCATACTATAAGTCTACTCTCTCTTATTTTCTCGCTAGTAGACGCCACTACACGTCTCTACCTAATTTGTTGGTAGCGTTGAATATGCCCATACTATAAGTATACTCTCTCTTATTTTCTCGCTAGTAGACGCCAATCCCAGTCTCTCCCTAATCCTTCGACGATTAATTCTATATTTCCAAGTAATTCCAAACGTCCATTTTAATATCCACATTTCTGCCACTAAAGTGCATTGTCCATTTTCTTTCTTGTTCCCAACATTCAGCATCATATAAAATAGCTGGCATTCACATGTTACCCTTTTAATTGTGTTCGGTTCAAAAACTGAACTGTATTTTGGTTTCCGAAGTCCTTATTGAACAGCAGTGTATGTCTTGCAGAGATTAGTGAGTTGTGGTCTAGTAGATCAGTTACCTAAAATGTTCCTCATATTAACCATGAAATCTAAATAATTCCTTGCAGGCCCTCTCTAGAAGGATTCATTATGGAAAATTTGTAGCTGAGGTTAAATTCAAGGATGCTCCAGAAGACTATGCTCCTGCAATTCGTGCTCAGGTATTGCTAACTATATATAATATTAATTAATGACGTTGGCTGTCTTGTCTGATGTACTAAGCCTACCTCATTAACTTGGACCGTGTGAAGGTAGAGAGGAAGAGGGACCCCAAACATTTTTACTTGAAGTACTCTTACTACAAAAGGCAATATGAAATATTTGTTAGGAAACGTATCTAGAATTCCAAGCCTAATTGTGTTTTATTTTAGAGTCATATATTGTTAAGAAAAATTTTAGTCAGCCAAATTTCGGTCTCAGGGATGATAATCCTTTCCAACAAAGAATTGGTTTGAAGACTATAAATGGATACCTAGGAAGTGGGTTGAGTCTTGTGTCGTTGTGTGACTGCTTTGTTACTGCTGACTGAACGTCAATGTGTGTACCTCTTTTGCTGGCCCAACCATATATGCGAACAGTTACAGACTCACTTTCTAATCCCATCTTATTGTCGGTCATTGTGTTTATATAGCCTCTAAACCTTCAAAATTAGAAGACTAATTTTATTTTACGGCTATGAGTTATGAGATACTTTACGTTTAACTAAGAAAAAATATTATGTAATGAATATAGATGTATATGAATTACATGGAGTCAAACCATAATGGAACAGACGTTAGAAATAACATTTTTATATGAAAAAGGTGTCGCATTACAACATAATGACACATGCCTTTCGATTTAAGACTATATAAGTAGATACTTAGGTTGTGTTGTTGTGTGACTGCTTTATTACTGGTGACTGAACCTCAATGTGAGTACCCTTTTGCCCCAACATGATATGTGAACAGACTCACTTTCTAGACCCTGCTTATATCCTCTAAACACGCAGAATGGGAAAACTAATTTTCATTTATGGGCATTGAGTTATTAGATACTACATCTTTAATTAAGAAAGAATATTATGTAATAAATATAGATGTATATGAATAACATGTAGTCTACCCATAATGGAACAGTGGTAAGAAATAGCAGCATTTGTATATGGAAAGGTATCGTATTACAACTTAATGTTGAAGTTTCTGGACACATGCCTTTCTGAATGAGAACGACTTTTGCGCATTTGGGTAGTATTTTAATGGTAGCGCTCAATCACCACGAGTCATGCCCGGTTATCAGTCTGTCGAATTCATTCCTGACTTTCGCACTTGATCATGCCAGTTTTGAATCAGTTGTTTAAACTCCAACTTAGGTCTACAGTGATTAATTCTGGTTTGTATAGGACAGAGATGCTCTAATGAAACTTTTGACATTCCCGAGCGTTGAAGAGATGGTGAAGAGGAGAGTTGAGAAGAAAGCCAAGGTGTTGGGACAAGAAGTTACCCTGGACGACAATGACAATGACAATGACAACAGCAATAAGACGTACAAGGTCGACCCCTCTATAGTTTCTCGCCTCTATGAAGAATGGGTGATGCCTCTCACCAAGCTTGTTCAAGTTGAGTACCTTCTCCGTCGTCTGGATTGAAACCTTTCGAGTGTTTGTGTTAACATTTACACATTAATGAGGTTCTTCAGATGGGAAATTCATGCAATGCACAATAATAGATCGTATTATTCTTGTGTTAACTTTAATGCTAGCAGCTTATTTTGTACTTGTGTTTATATTTTACTTCTCCAAGCAATGTATCTCTGTTTTTTATTGTTAAATTAGTCATTATTTTCTTCTCCATTTGGATGTCTCACATGTATCTCCATTTTATTACGTTTGATTTATGTTTATGCATGTAGTCTATATCTGAATCTTTCTATATCTATATCTATATATCCTACTGTTATAGACGTGTGTATAACAGCACTCTTTGCATCGATAGATATACCATAGCATTCACCTTTTATTTAAAATTTCGATTACAACTTACACGCACATGACTAAAAATTTGAACAAATTACACAGGAATAGAGGAAGTTTGTTACATTTGCTTAATAACTTCTTTTAACAAATTTTATTATTTTTAACAGTAAAATATTCACTATTCAATCCAATTCAAATAAGTGTTACAATTGAAATGTACTTTATTTGATGGGATAAGGGTAAAATTAATTTTTTATTTACTATTACATTAATAAAAATTATCATTTCCAAAAGTTGGATTCCCAATAAAAAACAGAAAAAATTGGGATAGAGGGAGTGATAAGCATTAATAGAGTTAGTATTTAGTTAGAGAAACGCATTATTGTACCCAAAGACTTTTGCAGCGCTTGCTGACTTTTGACACTCAAAGTCATTGTTGGAAAAATGAATTTACATGAAGGTCAAAGTAATTAATGATAATCAACCTAGTGTAATTCATCCACAACTTATGTATATATTCATAGGCATATGTATATATATATATATATTTTTATGAATATATGGCGATGAAAAGTTAGTTTTTTTTTTCCGGGTAAATAAATAATGTAAAAAGTTAGTTGTTGGAGTGAGAGAATTTATTGGGTTGAAGACTTGGAGAAGATTTGAAATTGAAAATCAATCATTCAAATTGTGGAATTTAGAATTGGAATGCAATTCCAAATTCAAATTTTTTTTTGAGTAAATGAATAATGAAATTATTAAAATTAAAATATAATTCCAAATCCAAAGCCCAAAATGATACCGCCAAACGAACCTAAAGAAAATTAAAAATATATTTATTTATTTAAAACGACCACTAAAAAACATCGCAATTAATTATGAGCATACTCCGTATCTTACCTATTGACTAATCTTCCTCTTATTTTCCTAGCAACCAAACAGGTCAAGAAAAAAAAAAAAGAGTGTAAAATTCACCGCCGCAGAGCTGGTCAAAAAGAGTCAAAGAAGAAGTCCCATGTATTTAATTCTCTAGGAAGACAAAACCCTCCCTTTCTTCTCAACAACAAACCCACCAAAACCCAACTCCATGCACACCGCACCATAAACCACCGTCCCAAACACCAACTCCTCTCTCTCTATATTTATATATATACACACATATATATAACTACATATATATATATATATATATATATACAGAACAGTTCATGGATGAGACGCAGAGCTCTCAACAACAGCCACCAACAGAACAACACAGAAATGATACACAGCAACATCCCTGTTTCTCTCCACTAGGCAACCCCTTTTTGGAAGAACAATTAACAGTATCTAATAGTCATAGCCCCAAATCAGAAACCCTAGCACCCTTCAATGGCTGCGACTTCTCTTTCTCCCAACTGTTCCAAGGTGTGATGGCCCTCAATTCAAGTTCAAGGGTTTCTCCCAATGAAATGGGTTTGCTTCTTCCACCCGAGGTTGCTTTTAGAGTTGAGTCATGTCTCCTTCTGTATCATATTTTTGTATTTTCAGTACATGTGAATGTTTTTTTGATCCTCAAGGATCAAGCAAGAACTAGTTCATTTAGTACTTTGTTGAAATGCTTGTTAGAATTGGGTACCTTTTCTTTTTCAATTACAGTTGAAGAAAATTGTGATCACATTAAGAAATTTTTGGTGTTAATTTTGGTTCAGGTTTTGGCCTTTGGTTCTGTTTGTTTCCATGGAAAATTTTCCAAATACAAATAGGTTGTGGGATGTATCAAGATTAATGTTATGTTTGCATTTACTTATACTGCATAAGAATATAATCTTAAATCTCTTAATTAAAAAAAAAGGTAGCCTTCAGTACTAATGTTTTGCTGCAATTTTTTCTGGGGACTATTTTTCATTTCACAATCTGTTGGGTAATATTTTCTCTTGGGAATTGGGTCTATAATGAAGTTTTATTCTTCATTTGTTTTAATTTCTCAATTAATTTCTTTTTTTTTTTTAGTATAAAACTTTCTTTATCAAATTGGTTACTAATCCAAACTGACTTTGGTTGTTTTTACAAGTTGATTCCAATTATAAAAATAGCACGAAGAATGTAGCAAATATAGAAGTAAGATTTAAGAAATGAGTTTGTAGCTATAGATTTTAATTTTCTACAGAGCGTGAGTCCTTATGGTTGTCTGTTATAATTCATATGTAAATCGTTTTCTTTCCGCTTCCATTTCTTCTTCACTGGGTGAGAATTGTGGACAAGGGCCTATTAGATGCCTCTAAGAACATTCTGAATATGATAAGTCCACAATTCTATGGGATTGTCGTTTTGAAGAATTTGAGTATATCTGAAACTATTGTTGATTAAAGCTTGAATGATCGTATAAACTTAATGAATTCTTATAATAATGCGTAGGTTTGATTATAGGGAGATTCTTATAATCTTATTGATAGTTGAGTGGCGGCCAAGGTTTGTCTATTTTGAAAGGGAGATCCTTAAAATTTCTTGATAGGTTTGTGGCCGTGATTTTTGTATTGTTGAAAGTACCTTTGGTGTGATTGATCTGCTGTAATTTACTCATAATATGTCCTACAGGACCCCTAAGGTAAAATTTTGATTGCCAGCCTGTGTTTTTCGCTGTTTCAATGATTCTTGTTATATTAATTTCATTATTTATATTGTAGGAGCAATTTGAGATGTCACATCAGGAGGTTTTCGCAAGTATGACAACTAAAGCTGCTCATCCTCAGTCACGGATGGTTCAATCTGGGTGTCCATGTCCTTCTACCGAGTATTCACAACTTATACCAACTGAGACTAGGGTACTAAATTCAATACCGGTAACAGAAGAAGCATCATCAACTCCTCATGGCAATATTTGTGCACCAGACGTGAACCAGCCAACCTCCTCCAACTATGAATCAGTACCTTCCTCGAAGACATCTACTAGTGATGGGTATAATTGGAGGAAGTATGGGCAAAAGCAAGTGAAGAATGCTGGAAGTTCGAGGAGCTATTACAGATGTGCAAATTCTGGTTGTCTTGCAAAGAAGAAGGTTCAACGATGCGATCACTCTGGTTGTGTCATTGAGATTGTGAATGAGGGTATACACAATCATGACCCACCTCCAAAAATTAGATGCACTAGGTCAAGGCGGCTTGTATCATCTGCCGGACTTGTTGTAGGGAATGATACCATACACTGCCCAGTTCAAAAGACAGCTGATTTAGATCAATCTACACCTAGAAGAGATCTTAGACCATTATTGTTGCTGGAAACCAAAATGGAAGCACAGACGCACAGCAGTTCGGATCGCGATTCAAGCATTAAGGTAGAGGAGGAAGATGGTGATGATTTGGAGTTAAAACAGAGGCATGTTCTTTAGTACGATATCAACTAATTCATCTCTGGTTTCATGTTGCTATTGTCTTTGTCATTTACATTCTTCGTATAATCAGGCGAGAATTTCAACAACTGATATTGCTGCCACCTGAAGAGAGAAAACAGAATGTAAGTGGTTCCAATGAGATCGCTAACATTGATGCTCAGGGAAACACCGGTGATGAACCAATGCTGAAACGAAGGTGTACTATTTGATTTGATTTTTTTGTTTTCACCGGACTTTGTTTCACTAATTACTTACCTCTTTATTGTACATTTTTTTCGGTAAACAAGCAGGAAAAAAGGAAGCACCATAGCATGTCCAGGAGCCCCCCATAGAATTATTAAGGAGCCTAAAATTGTTGTACATGCTTGTGGAGATACGGGTGTATCAAGTGATGGCTACAGGTGGCGTAAATATGGGCAGAAAACGGTTAAGGGGAATCCTCATCCTAGGTGAATTTCAAATTATTTTAGTTGCATGATTTTTAATTGCCTTTGCATGTATAATAGTTTAGGTGATTCCTTTGACATGTGTTGCACTAAACATTCACTGCATAAATGGGATTCTAACGGGTTAATTTAGTTGTGACATATGGTTGTATAACTTGTATGTTTCATTTTGTCATTATCCTTTACTTTTTTCTTTTTTCTTTGTTTTTTTTTTTCTTTTGTAGCAATTAAGCTTCATACATATTTGCCTCATGGGATTGTAATCCACTTATTCTATTAAATTCCAGACTAGACATTTTGTAGTACGCTGTAGGTTACTTTTCTACTAATGGAACTTTAGAAGTTGAGCCCAACTTGGTTTTTATAGATAGTCCTTTTTTATAGTTCTGGTGCTGTATTACAAGTATTATTATTATTTTTATTAGGTTGCTAGTAACCCTAAAAACCTAATCTTTGCAAAAAGAAGGGTCGGTCTTTAATTGGAAATTCAGTATAGAAGGTGAGGCTGGTTTGTTTTCTGAGACAGTTTACTACACACTGCTGATTGTAAATTATGATGAATCAAAGTGAAAATATTGTTTTCCAGAAAATCAGTTTTGTCCAACTCTAGGATCTGTCTGAGCTAATATATTACGGTCTTTAGTTTTCTTGAAGATGCACCTGCTAATATATAAGTTCATAGCTTGTAGTGGAGCATATTGCTCAGACCCCAGTGGTCACTAGTTCGAACCCTAGTCCTCGATTGATATAAGTATATAACTAATCAAAGGAAATCATCTTTAAAAGTTTTTGGCCTGAGTTTAGCTAGGCTCTTGGTCTGGGCCGTGCATCAGGTCTTGTAATTTTGGGGCAGTCCTGACCCACCAATCAATGTTCACAACGAGACAGGTCGAGCTTGGTTGAAATCTTCGGGCTTAGCACAAGATGCTAGCCATTTTGGTCTGTTGAAAAATCCCATAGTCATCTTCTTGCTGAGCATGTAGAGCACTTGCTAGAATCTCACAAAGCCCAGGGCCCGGACTCGAGAAGAACAGAAGAACACTCTAAAGGCTTTGAGTATATTGGAGTTTTGGATAAAAGAAGAGGGTCTTACTGCTGTTTTTTTACATATTGGTGTTCTCATTTAGGGACTCTTTACAGTGTTTGTTCCATGGTGATAGAAACTTGTGTAGAATTTATATGCTGACAGCTCTTGTGGCCCAATATTTTGAAGTTTATTCCTATTTGGCCTTTAATTGTCATAAATATTAAATAAAAATTAACGGAAAAATAAAATGTTCCATCTTTGGAAAGGTTGGTTTGAGATTGTAGTGGATATACGTGCCGTCATTTGAAGATTTATCATTTAAGCCTTTAACTTTTTGTTAAGAATGCTATTAGAACAATGATGTTTCTAGGCTGTATTACTTGTACAAATAATTAATAACTGCATTTGATAACTAATTTAGTTTTTCATTGTTAAGGCTTAGATATTAAGATTTTGTTTTGGTATAATGGGAGATTAGAATGTAATATGTAAAAGTCATATATATGAATGATAGAATAGGATTTTGAAAAATTTGTGGAGTGTGGAGCTTTAGCCAGACGACGAGGTCCTCAGGTTAGCTCTGTGCTTCCTCAAGTCGGGGAGCTCTCTCAGATCTCGTTGTTTTGTATTGGTTTTTTTAGGACGGAGGGTTTTCCCACATGGTTTTGTAGCGGTATTGATGAGATGAGTTTAATTGTTGGAATGACATTATTCGACCATATTACAGACCCTTTTGTGTTGATTAGTAATCTGATAGTTGTATCTTTACTTGATAGGAGCTACTACAGATGCTCATCTGCTGGATGCCCTGTTCGTAAGCATGTTGAGGGCGCTTTGGATGATGCAAGAACAGTAATAGTAACATACGGGGGGAAACACGATCACGACATGCCTGTACCCAAGAAGCGACATGGGCCACCGACTTCTCCTCTATATATAACCGCTGCGAACAATGTGCAATCCCAATATGTTGGAACACAATCCAAACACAGATCTTCAAGGCAATGCTCGGAAGAAATGGAAGTTGAAATGTCAGGTGAGAAAGTGAAGGAGCTTGGAGGTGAAAAGGCACTGGAGTCGGCTCGAACTCTTCTGAGTATGGGGATTGAAATCAGGCCTTGTTAATAAACAGAGGTGACTGTCAGTGGAGTTGGAGTATGATCTCCATGAGCATATCTTCTACAGATGATGTACCTTTATCAGTATAGATTATTAAATTTATAATTTGTGTACTTATTGTTTCCTTTAACCTTGGGTGTGTTCTACCCTTGAGCAGTTCTCTGTATATTCTGGCATGACTTTATATTTCTGTGCTTCGTAATGAGATATTCAGTTCAATACATATTTATTTCAATTTTGGCAACAGAGGCAATTATTGGTCCTGTTATTCTCAATGTCTCGTTTAAGAAAAGAAAATAAAATTGTAACTGATTTACTTGTTTGAAATTGGAAAAGAAAAGAAAAGAAAATTGTTCTTTTCATAGCAGTTCTCTTTGTCAAACTATGAGTTTCAAATTCATGAGCTTCTAATGTACAAGTTCTAATTGGAATAATTTTTCGAAAAATAAGACTATACATTACTAACCCTAAAAGGCTAAAACAACCAACCCCCATGAACTAATATACTCCAAAACACAATAATCATAGGTTTATTTCCATACGTAGCTTCCTACTAAAATTTGGAAAATAGTCAAATACTGAGCCATAGAAGGATTGTTTCTCAAGTTCATCAAACACACGCACGAGCTCAAATTCTCAACCTCTTCCAGATTGTTGTACTTCAACAATTCTGATACGAGGAGACAATGCATTTTAAAAGACCATCTCTGGTATACTAGTCCAAAAAACATACATATATATATATATGTATATTGATTTCGGAAACTATCAAGGTTTCACATAGGGATCATACTTTTCCGCAAAAACTTCCATGATTAAGTCTAAGCTTTCGAAAAATTAAAAAGAAGCAAAAATGATTCAAGAAATCAAAAACAAGCTCAAGACGTGGATCATTTATTTTCACCACCTAGCATATGCATGCTGTTCTGTAGAAACAAGCACCACCATGTTTCATTTGACTAGCAAACACACATTGGATAAGTCAGACTGATGAGAATTATCATCCTCCAAATAAATAACTGGGGGTAAAACCAACATTTTCATTTGCTTTTTGGGGGTTTTCACAACTTTCATGTATACTTGATAACCTATCAAATCCTCTTTACACAGGGAAAATATGAAACAAAAACAAAACAATGGAATTTTCCTTTCCAAAGAAAATGATAGAAGAGCAAAGATATCTATTTGGAGTGCACAAACACAATCAAAGAGCATATTTTCAATTCAGCAGATATGCAAAATTCAGACCCTCAAAGGCACCTTATCTTGCCATGAGATTTCCTTCTTTCCCAATTTTTTGTCATCGAGAAAGGATTTCTTATGCTTTTTCACCACTCTCAATCTTCCTCCTCCCTCCTCTTCATCTATCTGCAAAGCAGATACAAAAAATCAATACAAATAACAGAACCTAGGGTTACCAAAGGCGCAAGGCACGCTGACGCCCAAAGGGACTTGCCTTAGTCTGAGCGAAGCCAGACAGACAATTGCAAAAATTAAAAATTACTTGCTACTAAAAGAATCAGAATCATAACACTCAGGGCACAAAATTGAAAAACTAAATTACTATCAAACAATTTTGTTTCATATTAAAGACAAGTACTTTCTGGACATACGACAGCTGCAAGGACGCAAGTTTGGGCACACAACTGGTCCAAGAACAGTTCCCAGAAATTGTCAACCAAGCAGGTTTTTGTCATTTTTTACTTTTTGTTCTCAAAACACTAAACTCTGTTTTTAGAAACCAAGAAGACCCATAATTCACTTTCTCAATAGATCAGTTAGATATACTCACTGAATTTAGATTTGGAACCAAAACTGGATGTGGAGTTGCCGGAGCCGCTTCATTGACAATGTAATGTCTTCTCCGTTCAAGCATTTTTCTCTCCATATCTGACTCTTGCGGTTGAAGAACATTCTCTTCCTCTTCAACTTTTGAAGACCTTATCTTTATTAAAAACCTGCGCCTTCGTCTCAAGAATCTGAAACTCACCAAAACACAAAATCTCCAAATCAATTTCTCTTAATCTTGTAAATTTATCCAAATTTTTGATATAATCCAATTAAATTAAGAAGGAAAGAGTTTGTACCGGACTTCACCCAAAAGGGTGTCTTTCTTCTGCTTTGTTGCTTCTATCTTACTCTTCTTTGTAACAAATTCCTGTTTTGGATTCAAATACAATCAAATCATTGCTACATGATGAAGACGAGTAATCCTTAATTCAATTTCAAAACCCTAATTCTTTTTTTTTTCCAACCCTAGAATAGATTCACAACAAAATCTAATATACGAAAACCAATTTGGGAACCAATCTAGACCCAAAAATCACAAAGATAATCAATTCAGTAACCCCAATTGTAACTCAGAATTCACAGAAACGAAAGTTAAACACTTCAAACTCTCAATCTCAATATATGTATACATACATATATATATATATATATAAACATATACTCAACCGAGAGAGATAAAGCAATAACAAGAATACAAAAAGGATACAAATCAATAAACCCTAGATAAACGAAAACAATTAACCAAAGGAATAAAAGAAAAAAAATGTTACCTTTTGCAATTCCAGATACTCTTGTAAGAGGGTTTGATATTTTGCCCTAAATTCAACATCGACAGGCGGATGAGATTGACGAAGAAGATTCGCAGGAGTCCTTTTCATCATATTATGCTATTATCTCATATTCAACACCAAGATCTCCAAATCGGTTTCAATAATTGAGGGTGTATATATATATATATATGGAAGTAGAAATTGTAGAGAGAGAAAGAGAAGGGGGGATTTGTGTATCCTGTGTGTTTCTCTCTCTTGAAGGCCCGAGTATGAGAAACCAAAAAAACCCACAATGGATTGTGTAATGGAATATAGGAAAGGAAGAGAAAGGGAGGGGTATTTGTGGCAAGTATATGGTTGGAGGACATTAGAAGACATCTTTTCCTTCTATCTTCCATCTTTCCTTTTTTTGTTTTTCTCCTCCTACTACTACTACATTATATTTTGGTCCAGCTGGGCCATTAGAGATAGATAAAGAGTTTTAGAGAGAGAAGGATATACTAGTAGATATATAGAGAGAGAAACAAAGGGGTAGGAGTCCTTTGTATACATTGTTGGAGGATTTGGAATTTTTTTTTGGAGAGAGAGAGAGAGAGAGGGGGTTATAGATGGTGCAGAAAAGCAGGAGATAAATGGCTACTGTTTGTTTATGGGATTTTCAGATGTAGTTGTGAACCTCAATACATTGACTTGGCATGGTGGTTTTATATGGGTTAGGGGTCTCTACCCTTTTACTATTTTAGGCTTCAACTTTGTCAAAATTACCACAACTCCATATAAATCTTTTGTTTCATTCATCCATTCATGATTTTTACTTTTTGGTTCATCTAATTGTCAAAATATTCCCTATTTAATAAATAATAAATGATTTGAAAATTCTGACAAACTCATGAATATCTTCGTTTAGTTGAAATAGTATAATTGTCACTGAATCGCTATGAGATATAAAATTCGATATTGAAGAAATCGTTAAAAAAATTTCATGAATTATTGGACTAATTTGTTACACGAAAAAAATTATATATATGGAAAGAAGAAAATAAGAAAGTATAAAGGGCACGTGGTATTCCAAAAATAAAACATATTAAAAACACTTCATGAGAGAACTTAGTTTTGTGCCATTACATATAGAATTATAAAAATATATATTGTAATTTTGTAAACATAATATAGTAATTTTAAAAAATAAAATAATTCTACCAATCTCAAATTCTTTTTGTCCTTGACTCGGTTAAAGTGTAAATTACAGTTATATTCCCGAGAGATATAATATATTACACTTGCATTTTCTGTTATTTGGATAATTACAATTTTACCCATATAACTGTGAAATGACTTATCTACTTGTTCCTATTTTTCACGAGCTTAAATGTCTTTTCATCTAATTGAGTGTATTTTAGACATTTTACCTCTGAAAAAGTTATGACTAGAAAAATATTTGTTATAACTTACAAATTTGAAGGGATCTAGCTATATTTATCCAAATAATAGGAGATGCGGATGTAATATATCATATTTCGAGGGGTGTAATTATAATTTACCCTTCTTAAAAGTATGAGCAATAGGTAGTAATACGTTCTCACCTTAAAAAATAAAAGAGTTGAGGGTAAATTTTTTTAGAATTAATTTCATTCACATCCTTTCAATTACATCTTTACAAGTTTGTCAAAATTTATTTACATTCCTTGTTAGTAAAATTTGTTGTGAAATATTTTAAATGCCCTTAAGCATCCAAATTTGGTGCCCAAACAACTCTATTCCCGTATTCAAACAAGCCAAAAAACCTTTCATGGGTCAAATTGATAAAATATGAAGTCCTGTTTTCAAACACCACTTAATTTAACATTAAAGGTAGTTTATGTATTAAATTAAAATTTCAGGGTGATGTCATGGTACAGGGGGTGGTGTAAATGATGTATGTAAATAGAAATAAGGGGTGTAAATGAATTTTGATAAACCTAAGAGGGTGTAATTGGTGTTAAAACAAACCTGAGGGGTGTAAATGAAATTAATCCATTTTTTTATAAATTCATTTTTTGTAATTATTATATTATTGAAATTTTGTTTTTACAATCATTTAACACGAATCAATTATAAAATTAAGACAATATGAATCAATTGTTATGATTCATTAATGTGACACATTAACTTAACTTATACGTGGTCTCTAATAAATTTGTTACTTGTATATGTATCTTAAGAATTTCACATACATATAGAGAAAGGCAATACTACTTTTAAGTGAGTGCAATGTGTTTAGGCCATTCCAGCATTGGTCATTGGTGCTATTCAATTAATCAGAAACAATATAAATAAATTAAAAAAAGTAGGGAGTACATATTTATTGGTGTTGTGTGATGACTTGCTGACTATGTGATGCGTACATTTTACCACAAAATTGATCAAAAGTGTAAATATACATACATGATACATATACACGCACACATAAATAAGTAGGATGTGCATATAATAACCTAATTGCCGCCAGAACCCAAAAGCCCTAAAATCAACCTAAACAGAGTCTCAAGCTATATACATGGTTTGAACCCTCAGACAAAGATATATATATATATATATATATATATAGAGAGAGAGAGAGAGAGAGAGTTGAGATCGTCATCAAAGTGTGAAAATACAATGGAAAGTAGTAGTCGAAAATCAATTATGATAGTCCCAGAATCGGTAATGGAGGCAGTGAATAGAACATCCAACAATGTCGAACAAGTCAGAACTCACTTCCTCCACTTCTTATCACTCTGCAATGTCCAAGTCCTCGCCCAAATGCCTCCTCTAGAAAGAGCTCAATCTCTTCTCTTGCTTTCCAAAGCCACTACAGCTCTCTTCACGCGTACGTAAACCTCCAAAAACTTGTAGTTCCTTGCATTTTTTTCAATTTTTGCAGTGTTTGATTTGACTTCAATTGAATTTTTCAGTCAAATTGAGATGTAACGGCGTTCACATAGATGACCATCCTGTCAAAACTGAGCTCGTATGTTCCCTTTTCCTTTTGCTTTTTGGGTTTTATCATGTCGAAGCTATTTTTTTGGGGGTTTTCATTAATGGGTCCTTCTTTAATTTACATATTTTCAGGTTTTGATTGATGGGTCCTTGTTTAATTCACTTATTTTGGGGTTTTGATTGATGGGTCCTTCTTCAATTCGATTATTTTTTTGTTTTGTAATGGTTGATTTTGTTCAATTGGTTGTTTCTTGTTCAAGCTTTCAACTAGGGTTTTGCTTATTTTGTAAGTTGTTTGTACGCGTAGGAGAGGTTAAGCTTGTACCAAGACAAACTGGAGCGCTTCATTGCTTTGGATAAAGGTAATTGTCATTTTGGTTTGTATAGTATGGAACGTTGAAAATTAAATCAATCTTCAAATCTGTACATTCCATGCTGGTTTGCTTCTCTAGACTGGCCTTAACCAAACCAAAATATTATAGATTCATGAAGCTTATTTGAATGGATTTTCTATCCCGACCAATGTAGTTCCTTTTCATTTCCAACAATGTCTCTGCAGCATGAGTTCTCTTTTCTAGTGCTCATCTCCAACAGTGTGGTGATGGCACTTCTGGAGTTGATGGGACCAACATTTCCTTCCTTTGAGATTATCTGTATTTATGCATTTTACCATGTAGTAACTGACTTGCTGGTAATTAATTTCCTATTCTTGATTACAAAATTTACTATATGTCCTTGAAGCTCCGCTACGACCTTCGACTACCTTAAATTCCCAGGCAGCAACCCGTTTTATTGAGCATTCTTTGCCGGATCTTACCCTGGGTAAGAAGCAATCGATTCCTTCTTTTGAATATCACTTTCTCTTCTTTTTTTGAACATTTTTGTTTAAAATGGCCAAAAAATCTGCAGAGCAGAAGCAAAGTATGAGGAATATCAGTAGAGGAGCCGCAGTAAAGATTAACTATTCAGAGAAAAGTGTCAACAAAAGGAGGAAATGCCAGTCCTCGGAAAAAAAATCAGTCCGAACTGCTGCTCAGGAATTTCTGGACAAAGCAGCACGCGAGCTTCTTGGTGATAATAATGGTTGTTTTAAGGGACCTCTACAACCTCAGGATTCAGATGAAGAGGATATGCCCGTTGTCTGAAACTATGGTTAGATCACAACCATATTAACACTCATAATGAATTCCCACTGAATTGTTTTTAATGATTGAAAAATATTATCTAGGTGCTCATATATTGGTATTCAGTGAAGCATCATGTTTGGACAAGTTTTTTCTTGCTTTATCAGATGGTCCCTTTAAAACACTTACTGAAGATGTTTTTGAAATGTCCACCAAACAGTAGAGGGAGTAACAATGTTTCACACACTAGGTATTCTGAATATTGAGGTTTAACTTTCTTTATACTACTACTATTACTTTGGGAAGAGACCATAAATATCCAGTGTCAATATGACATGCTACGAGGTGTAAGTACTTATGGAGGCTTGTCATAGATAATGAGGGATATAATTGGCATAATAATTTTTGATTGTTAGTTTTAGTTTCTGTTGTTTTGGGTTAATGATACTCAACTTGAATTTCACCTTGCGCTTTACGCCAAATGGTCTATGCTGTCCAGAGGACCTTTTTAGATGGAAGGTGGGGATCCAGACCGTCATTCTTTCATTATGATGATCTATTAATAATCTGATATATATAAATTAATTACATTTGATAAAAATGATTGTTTCAAATGCATTTAAAATAAAGAAATAATAAATAGCTTTCCAACATATGCTCACAAAGCTGTATGCCAGTGGCTAAGTTGATTTAGTAGTCAGAAAGTCTGGTGTCCTGTTAGATGGTTTCTGGCTTTGTTAAGTAATATGTATTTTGCTACTTTGTGTCGTGGTCACAACACGCGGGGATGGAAAATGACCAATTATGACATAATTGACATGCGAGGGTGTGCGTGACAGATATTTCTTTAACAAGAATGATATACGACAAACACAAGGCAGGAAATTGAACTCAGAGACTAGCAAGAGGAAGCAAATTATTTATCTTGTTCTTAGGACAAGTATACAAGAAATCAACAGAAAATTGCATTCCTGCTTCACATGGCTGGGCCTTAGTTTACATTGATGAAGCATGATCCGGGATTTATTGCCTTCTTAATGACTGATTTCCTTTAGTCTGGCTTTCAATCAGGAGATTGAATTAGATGCGGGATTGATTTGTGCTTCTGCTCCTAGAAACTGGTTTGGGCTTAGCTCAGCACATTGGTTAGGCCCAAACTTGGCTAGCTGGGCTCAATATGTGGGCAGAACGCCGGGGCCTAATTTTGGGCCTTACAGAGGAAATAAGTCAGACTCTTGCTGGAAACTTTACACCATTCTATAGATAAAAATTACTGTATGATGGGCTCACATTATAAAATCTACTCCTCATTTTTCTTTTTAACTGTTCACGAGGGGTCTTAGATGACTGGCTTAACCATCTAAAAGGTAGGTGATCCTCATTGGGTTGGCACTTATATAGCTTTACATATACTGTGGTTCTTATATCAGGTAATTGTTACATTATTGTTTCTGTAGCATAATTGCTCACTGAGACTATTTACAAAAAGGCTGAATTTGTATCATTAGATTTCTCCCAAGTTCAAGCAAATGCAGACAATTATATATTTTTGCCTCCACTCGGACTAGAACACTCGATCTCCCCAAATGGGGAGGAGAGCTAATACCATCTAGGCTTGAGCGCATTGATAAAAAGTAAAAACAGCTGAATATTGTATTGTGTCTACATTTCATCTTTTTTCTATCTGAGAAAACTATCATAATTCTCTAAAATCCCACCTGCCTTCAAATGTTTGTGTATCAAATGACTAGGAATACAAGCTTTAGGTGGTGTCGTCTTTACGAGTACTCTTAAATATTGGTAGACTAACCCAATATTTTCCCTCCTTCAAATAATTGAGTGATCTTACCTACCGATGTAACTGCAAGCACTGAAACTTTTCTAGCACCACCTCAAAAAGGTTTACTTGGGAGTGAGTGATTACAGAAGCATGTGCATGATAGCAAGGATGATGCTGTCCTGAATATTATCTTTGTACAAATTTTTTTTATTTTTTTTTTATTGTACTTCTAAAATAGATAATGGGATTCTCTAGATTTCATAGTTTTTGTTTTATTTTATATTGTGTCGGATAGTGGTATTCAAACTGAATGTACGTTTTCCAGATATTTCAGTTTTTAAGGGCTACATAGTAGTTTCTTTTGGATATATAATTGTATGTGAATTGTTAGTTCCTTCTGCTTGTAGGCTCGAAGCTTTCAGTTACCTTATGCTTTCTAACAGTTTTCTCTCTATTCCCCCGCAGGTCACACGGAGCAGACATATGGCGGTGTTCCAATTTTTTGATGGAATGGTATGCACCCATGTTTTCTTATATTACAGTTGGCCACTGATTTTCTACCTTCTGCACTATGGTTTTTTTTTCTTATATTACAGTTGGCCACTGATTTTATACCTTCTGCACTATGGGTTCTTCTTTTGTTTCCCGTTGAAGAAAATTGTAATAGTGGTTTGTTGTAAGGCGCTTTGAAGCCAATGCATTATAATTTGGTGTTGACTCCTTTTAAAATTATAGAAGTCTTAACAGTTAGACATTTGTTATGGTGGTTTATATAGAAAATGTTTTTCAAAATCTTAGCCAACCCTAAACCAGTTTTTACTTGTGAGTTGTGATGGATTAATGCATTTCTGATAGTTGAAATCTCAGCTGAGTTATTTGTGATTTGCTTCTTATAGAATGTCACTGAAACCATTAGAAGATTTAAATTAGATAGTTGTTTGGTTGTGTTCATTATTTTGAATGTCAGTTTGCCTGAATTGTTGCTGTAGCCTTTTAAGGACTATTTTCATGCAAGTTTATGCTAAATTATCCTCTTTCCTGAGACCATGTAGAAGGTAAAATCAATATGTTATGATTTTATTCTGGAAAAAAGAAAGAAAAGAAAGATAGCTGTTCATGTCAATGTAAAATATAAGAAGTTGTAATAGGAGTCCAGAGGTAAACAAATAAATATATTAATGTGATATATTTCAATATGCAGTGACAAACCCCACAAGAATAGAACGAATGAAATAATTTCCCCCAAAATAGACCCTAAGCATAAATATAATAACCGCCATTAGTATATACTAAAATGAATGAATCAAATTTTCATCCCCTCCACCCATTCAGAACCCAAAAGCCCTCATTAGAACAAACCACCCAACTAAGACCACCATCAAACTGGCCTGTAAAGTTGCAGCACTGCTGGTGGGGGCGGGGGCAATGGCGGGTCCATTGAAGTCGGCCGGAGAAGGTGCCGGAGAAATAGCAGCAAAGAAGCTCCTGTGTGTTGCAGAAATGACCACCACTATCAGCTTCTGCCCTTTCTCACAGTTACCCGAGGCTCCACTGATGAAATAGTAAGGTCCGGATTGATGAAGGGTGACCTTGGTGTTTCCATCTTTGTACTCTTCAATGGGGCTTGTAGTATTGCAGCTAACATAATCTCCCTTTGTTACTTGCAGCACCGAGTCTTTGTCACTCTCGTACTTCCACACTGTTTGATTTGATACAGAAAATCAAATTAAACATATATAAAGTATATATATGTATATATAGATATAGGAGGAAAGAGGTAGAAGAAGAGGATGAGAGGAATTGAGAATTACCAAGAGAATCGCCCACTAGGAAGCGAGAATTCTGAGCCCATTTGTTGAGGGAGTCAGATTGAGAAGAAGGGACCTTCCATGCGTCTGTTTTGCCTCCAACCAAGTACTCTCTCCCTTCTGAGAAGCTAATGCTTGTGATGAAGAGAAAGAGTGTGGATACTAGTAGAGAAGCAGCCATTGATATGGACTGTTTGAGCTTAATTAATATCCACACAGTCAGAGAGAGAGAGAGAGATGATGTTGAGGAAAGGGGGTGTAGTGGTGGAATATATGATTATGTATTTCCCATTCATATATGCGCATATATATATAGAGAGAGGGAAGAGGGAGAGGAAGTAGCCGTTGGAAAAAGGTTTGTTTGTATTAGAAATTGGGCCAGGTGCTGTTTTTGTGGTCCTGCTTTTGTCTCTTTCACAACGGTCACTTTCTAAACGGCCAATTTTATTTAAATAAAACATAAAAAGGAAATAAAAGAGAGAGAATTGATAATAATGATAGTAATAATACCCTGATAACAAAAACAAAAATGCTTTGGAAACCGAAAAAAATACCTAATTTATAGGAACATAAACAGTGCATAGAGAGAACCCTAGAAACTTGGGCTTGGGCTCCTAAACATGGACCTTAACAAAAACAGTCCAAGCCCAACCATTATTATTAAAATAAAAAAAGTGAAAAGGATAAATTAAGGTTTGGTAGGCGGTCTTTCTGGTATGGTCCGGTCCGGTCTGGTCTGGTCTGATCTGGAAAAATTTATTTGGTAAGCGGTCTGGTCTTACTATTTATTTATTATTTATTATAATATTTATTTATGTATTATTTCTTTATTTAATTATTATTTCTTCACTTTATAATATATTTTATTATTTATATTATTAAATTATTATTTATTAATTTATAAATATATTTTATTAATTTATTATTATTTCATTCATTTTATTTATAAATTATTTATTCATTTTTAATTATTTAAAAATATATTTTATTAATTTTTTATTATTATACTCATTTTTTATTATTATTATGAAGTATTTATTTATTATTATATTTACTTATTATTTATTATTATATCTATTTATTATTTATTTATTATTATTATTTATTTCATTTTGTTTATTATTTATTATTTTTATTATATTTTTAAATATGTTTTATGTAATTTATTTTTATTATTTATTATTTAGTCCATTTTTTATTATTATATTTATTTATTATTATTGTATTCATTTATTATTATTATTATGTTTTATTTAATTTATTATTTATATTATTAATTATTTATAAATATATTTTATTATTTATTCATTTATTTATTATTATATTCATTTTTTATTATTATTAGGTATTATTTATTTCCTTTTGTTTATTATTAGGTATTTTTTAAAATATGTTTTATTTAATTTATTATTATTATTATTTATTTATTTATTTTTAATTATTTATAAATATATTTTATTAATAAGACCAGACCGGACCACCAAGAACCACCTTTATTTTTGTCTGAAATGAGATCATTTTGGTCTGATTTGGTATTACTTGATCTAACCAAAAATTTGGGACCAATGCTACCAAATATGATCTGATCCCATAAAACACAACATCAGACCAGACCAACTAGAACCGAACCACGTATCAACCAGCGCGTAATTGATGAAGCTAGAATTTGAAGGCAAGAGACACTTGTCAGAAAGACAGACATAACATGCATGGAGGTAACAGGTGTCCAACCCACGAGGCTTCACTCATAACAATGGTGGAAACGTGGCAATTCATATTGTTTTGTTTCCGTATCATATATGGGATTCCCTCAATATTCATCATGCTTTATTTACTTACACTAACTATACGGTGTATGTGTGTGTAATTTGAGAGAGAGAGAGAAATATGGGAGGAAAGAATGCGGACACGCACAAGTTGAGTCCGGAGGAAGTGAAGGCAGCAGGAGTTGAGGCATCGAGGAGGCCACCGGGACAACACCCCGGTGAAGTCCTCCACCAGCGTCGCAATTTACCATTCAGCCCATTCACTATGGCCGCTGTTGGTGTTGTGATAGTGGGTACTATTGGTTACTTCACTCTCTATCTCAAGAAGAAGCCCGAGGCCTCTGCCAGAGGCGTTGCCAAGGTCGCCACCGGCACCGCCAACCCCGAAGACACCAGTCCCCGCAACTAGCAATTCCTTCCTTCCTAGCTTAATAATTATGTGTGTAACAAATTAATTACTAGTTTGATTTCTTTATTTTCAGTTATGGAGGACAACAAACTTCATGATGTCTAAATAAGTTTTTTGTATTTTCACTACAAGAATTTGAGCCTTTTGTTGAACAATTGTTATAAATAACTCAACGAAATCCACTTAGCGTCGGTTTGGTAGAATGAGTTGATGTTAAATATATGATTTTGGACTGAAATTCGTGGCACAGCCAATGTTTGGTAATTTTGGTATTGGTGCAACAGTGTCAAACCATTGGTACCAAATGAGCCCATTTTTCATCCCATCTCAATAGATGATTTTGTGTGGTTTGGTTTTGTTTTCTCACACCAAAATCATTCTTTAACCCAAACTAATTAAATTAGTGTACAATTGTTTAACTCAAACCAATTCATTTATAAAATATTTCAAAAAAATCAAAAATATATTTTATAAAAAATAAAATATTTTGGGAAAACAAATATTTCTGGAAAAAATAAAATATATTTATTATTTTTTAAAAACTATACAAATTATATGTATTTTTACTGAAATCTTTTATTTTTTCAAAATATTTTATTTTTTTGAAATATCTTATATAAAATATTTTATCTATAAATATTTTGAAAAAATAAAATATATAAATATTTAATCTTTTCAAAATATTTTATTTTTTAAAACATATATATTTACAAAATATTATTTTAAATAAATAAAATGTCAAACTATTCCAACTTACCAAATATGATTGGTTTCAGAATTTCAGCCCATATACCAACTCTACCAAACATAGTTTGGTTTTTCAGCTTTACTTTTTCTCACACCAAAATTATCTACATCAAACATGGTTTCAGTTCACAATAAAACCACACTAAACCCAATCCAAACCAAAACCAAAAACCAACACCGTACCGCACCGGTTGCCAAATAGGCACTTAGGGTGTGTTTCACAGTATCCAGGAGCCAAATTTACATTTCAAAGAATAAACTGTATCAAACTGAATAATTTTATTTCCAAAATTGCCCTTATATTTTAAATATTTAATATACACATCATAATGGTGTATAATTTGGTACCATTGTGCAAGAGTTTGCTTTCAAGAGCCATAGTTGGTTCATTGCTTGTGTATTATTGAGGTTATTTTTGTTATGGTATCAATTGGTTTTTATGTGATGTCCCTCCTACTAAACTGTCTAACCTTTTTTTATTTTTCTCCGCTTGTAATTGTTATCAAAATCAATAATTCCATCCAGAACAAAACAATATAACATTGTATACAAGTAATGATTATCATAGTAGTATTAGTAATAAGATATAGTAGTTATAATCAATTTGTATACGTATATAACTTTTATAGACTTTTATTGCTAATACAATTTGTATAGAGTTATAATATTATTCAAATATCATTAATTTAGTTTGTTTTATTCAATAAAATACAAATTTCAAGAAATTGCATTTATTTGTTACTATTATATATCCATCAATCAAAACTGAGTTTATGTAGAAAAGAATGACTGATAAAGTGAACAATATGAGGTTAAAATAGAAAATTAGTAAATAAATGTATAGGTTTCTCGCGAAAACAAAATTTTCGCATGTTGCAAGAAATATTTTGAGGAAAATTCGTTGATGCGGGAACTCATTTTTCTCAAAAATTTTCTTTCGCACTAACCAAACCCCCTAAAACGTAGGATTCTTTTCCTTTTCCCGTTATTTTCCTAACTAAACGCAGCGGTAGTGAATTTCACTAAATTCCATTTTTTTCCTTGAAGTGAGCAGCAAAGTAGATAAAAGTGAAGGGGACACTTTTTATTACAAAATTGCTGAAAAATTTCTCACCAATTTAAATTGAACAAGAAATTCTTATGTACAGCTACAACTGACAAATAAGTATGGCTTAATAAATTTTGCACAAGTAATGTGGATGACGAGCGAGATTCGTGGTGACAGGTCTTGCCATACAAGTTTTATTTCATTATTAAGACACTATGGATTGATTAATTTCACGACTCTTGTGCACTTTCAATCTTCAACTTTAACACCTTAGAATACAACAACAACAAAAAAAAAAAAAATCGTTTTTAGTTTGAGCCTCCATTATATGGGATACTTTCTATGCTATTTTATTTTTTCAAGGGATAAAAACAGATTAATGTTTTTTTGTTGTTTTCCTTATATGTTTCTGGTGTCGTTATGATTGATTATACAAACGATGTTCCCTGAAATTAAAGGGAACTGAAAATTTTAATGTGATGAGTTTTTTCCCATAAAAAATTAATGTGATATTGAAGACAATGTTTCTTTTCCTAAATCCAAATTTTTCCCTCAGATTTTGCATATATTCGTGACAAATATCCTAGTATAAAAAAAACAGTGTGTGTTAGGAGCCGAATGCTACACGATTAATTCGGTATTGTTAGTTTTTATATCTTACTACCTTGGTATTTGTATGTTTAAGCATGTTTCAGGTTCGGTATGTGTAAAGCGATCTAAATCTGGTGAATTAATTGAAATACTAGCTCATAACCATTCAAGAACCAATGTCAAGGTAAAATGAGGTGCAAACATAGACTAAAAGGAAGTTAAAAAGACAAAACAAGTGCATTAGAGGCAAGCGGAAGCAACCAAGACGAATGGGGCGAATTTCAAACAAGAATAAAAGTATTTGTTGTTTTAGGATCGATCCCACCTTCAGGCGCTAGAATTAGCGATAGTTACTCTGGGATAGATCCCCAGAATATGGGATCGATCCCAGGTCGCACTCCAGAACGTGTTGGGATTATTGTGGGTCTGGTTTGATGTATTGCACACTCCAGAACATGTTGGGATATATTTTAAATATATTCTAATTAATATTGAAGAGTGTTAGTCACTAATTAGCCCTAGAGGGGGTGAATATGGTTATAAAAAATCTTAACTACTTTTTGCACTTAATTTGATTTTAACAGTTTAAGTTAAATAAAATGTGAGCAATAAACACTTTTGAACAATAATATATTCTAGACCTATGAAAGCAATAATCAAGCAATTATGTAAGTCAAGATAAGGCAAACATGCAAGTAATCAAATGAAAAAGCAAGAGAGAGAGAGAGATGACGCCACGATTTTTACGAGGTTCGGTAACTCATACACCTCGGCTTAAGGATCCCCCCTTAAGATTTTCTCAATCTCACACTATGGCTTTTCCTTGCAGGTGGAATATCAAACATTTATACACGAGCTAACGAGTTAATCACACAAACAAGAGGACAAACCCCTATTGAGGATCAATGAGCTTCACTCACTCAAGGATCTCTATCCTTTTATAAAGAAAGGATACACTCGATAAACACTCAAAACCCTTACGGTTTATGAAGGATACACAATGTATAAGCTCAAGTGTTTAATGTGATGTGTTTGGTTCTCTCAAGATCTTACACACTCTTAGCAATAAATGACTCAAGAGTTGGACCAAAGATCTTTTCTAACTAGTTTCTCACAAATGATTGGAATTGAATGAGAAGGGTCTAGCTTTTTAATGCTCAAGATTTTCTTGCCGTGTTTTTAAGATGAGAATGAAAGAAATCAACTTTTAATGCAAGGGAGTAAATATTGTTATCTTCTACAAAAGTTATATCGTCATATATATAGCTAGGGCAAGAGTTAAAAGAGTGAAATTCACTTTAGGAGAGTGAGCTGAGAGTGGTGGTAGTTGGGAGGTAGTTGAGAGTCATTAATGCATTGAACAGATTATTTTTTTAGCTCCGTCAGTCGACTGATTTCAATCTATCAGTCGCCTGATGGCGAGATGTCGATCGACTGACATTACTATGTCGGTCGACTGGCAAATGATCAAGATGAAGCTCAAACTCTCGGACATGGTCGGTCGACTGGCAAATAACTGTCGGTCGACTGGTAAATGGTTGTCGGTCGACTGACATTACTATGTCGATCGACTGGCAAATAGCCATGATGAAGCTAAAAAACTCTCGGTCGTGGTCGGTCGACTGGCAAACAACTGTTGGTTGACTAACAAGTCTATGAGTCAACTGATTTGAAGGGTCAGTCTCCTGATAGTGCAGTTTCCATTTCTTTTAATTTTTAGGATGAGCTTATACGTGTGAAAACCTCATATAAACCCTTTGATACAAGTCACTCACCATCATATCTATCACAAGTCTTGATTCTTCAATCTTCTGAAGCATTTCAAAAGTGAAATGACCTTTATGTCCTTCATTTAAGCTTTTTGCTTTTGATAAAAATCATGTTACTTTGTAATGCTTAACTGAATAAACACATTAGTACTAAACACGTACTTAATATTTTGTTATCATTAAAACGGATAATTGTTCTTTGATTGACCCTCAGGCCAACAAAGAGTTTTGAGTCTATTTACAAGGATTTGACACCAATCAAAGAGTTCAACCTCAACAAGACTCTACATCTATAAATACAAGTTTTATATCAGATTTGAGCTCTCTCTCTAGATCGCCTCTTTTTTCTGGAACAAAATTAGTGTGCAAAATATATATATGAGGAGAGCGACAGAAGGGCGATCAACGAAAGAAAAGAAGATAAAAGGGGAACACCGTGAGATCCATGGAGTCAAGTTCACCACCAACGATGCAATCACCAACACACATGGTCAACTAAACAGAAACTGGGGTTTTCTAGTAAAACCCTAGACCAAGTAATGTAATTTATTGCTTATTTATTTTTTATGTGAAGGGGGAAGCTAAAGAACACTCCTACAATGGTTATGTAGACAAGAGATAGTTACTTCATGTTTAAATAAGAATTTTCATTTTATCTATTCTAGATTGATTGTATGTTTATTCTTGCACAACTGCACCTAATTGCTACAAGCTTGAACTCCGAAAGTTAGGTTGTTAGTTATTTACACAACGGTGCTTAAAACATGAAACTTTAGTTTGGACAGTTCATGCTAAGGGAATATGAATTGGATGTGTTTTTAATTTAATGCATAGTAGGAGTAGTGTAGGGTAATGGCATATCCAACTCATATTTGATCCGAAGATGAATTGTGACCGAGTTCGGGTAAATGTAACATTTGATGTGGACTAGAAGCTCGCTTACAGTAGCACTAGTCTGATTTGTAAGAAATGTCTCTCTCTTTCGCAATAAAATGAATAGCATGTTTGCATTACGAAGCTAGTGGTGGTGTTAGATACGCCCTAGTCTCTCTCATTATGAATTTTCTCAATTTATCTTTATTTGTTTTATTTAGTTTAGTTGTTTATTTAATTAGTTTAATATAAAAATCAAAATCAAACTATCTTTACAATTCAAGAATATTATTTTGTTAGAATTTAGAGTACGACTTAGTTTCTGTGGTATCGATAAACTCTGTCTCAAGCTATATTATACTACGAACTGACTCGTACGCTTGTGATAGGCAAAACGAGGTCGTATTTAGGATCTATTTTTAATCATATTTTTAACCGACCTACTGAGCCGATTAGTGTGTATGCTCAATTTTTTATTTGTAACTTGTTTATGTTATCTGCTTACCAAATGTGATAATAAATCATCTTATAATGATGCAAACAACATTTAGATTATAGTACATGTATGTGTGTGTGTGTGTGAGTAGTAAATTTTTGTCCTTTAATCCTTATTTCTGTTTGGCTAATAACAAGATTATGATGCAAAGGGTCATTGATATTTGTATGGCTCATATATCATTACAGTAGATTCATTGCTCATCAGTTGATATCCAAATTGGATGGAAAATTATCCTATCTGTATTATAATGATGCAAACAACATTTAGATAGTAGAATATTTTGAAGTCTAGATCAAATTTCATTTTGTTTAAAAGTGAATTTGTTGGCTGCTTCATTCTATTATTTTTATTTTTTTCTTTGGTCCACATTATATGTTGGTTAGCCTTTAAGGGTTGCAATGCAGCATAATTTTTTAACTTGGTTGTAGTTCTGTGAGGAATATTACTGGTTCAAATTTATTTTTAGGCGTGCTATTCTATGACGGTTCTGCAATCCGGACTAATTCTGTGAGGAATTAGTTTCAGATTTACGGTTGTGTTACATGCCGAATTTAAGTTGATACGGAATGCATCCAATTTATTGTTTTTAATTTAGGTACACCCTATCTGACATGAAGAGTTTCAAAACTGTGAAGCTTCCTTTACATGCTCCAAGCAAAGATTATGCCAATACTTCGTTTAAAGGCTTGGTAGAAGGAAAACAACTATCAAAAGAGGAAGGTCATTGCTTACATATAAGAAGCTTCAACTAAACCATTATGATTGGTCCAAATTTATCTTAGATTTGATTAGAGCTGGTAATTTCTGACACGACTTAACACGTTTCACACGATTATATTTATTGTTATATTTATTTACTGATTTTTTTTGTTCTCTAATTGATCATGGATTGAAATATATTAATAAACTATTATTGAATTGTGTCATATTTAAAATGTTTGATTTTCGTGTCGACTAGTATCAAATTGCCCTGTTGACACGTGGGTCGACCTGTTGACATAAAATTGCCAGCTCTAGCTCTAGATTTGAAGATCAATTGATTTGTAAAGTTTTATACATTCTATTCAAGAAGCAATCACTAATTGTTAACTGGTAACCTTGTTTTTGGGCACATTGATTAGGCAGTTGTTGCAGTCGTAATGTGACTTAGCTGTGGAACTAATTTAAAGGGTCTGTATATGGTTTGCAGTCTAAAGTTAAATATTATAAAGTTTAGCAACTAATGCAGTTGCAGCTTAAGGTTTGGATTACATGCATTTTTATGTTCTTCTTCTGCATCAACATAGCTATGACCCTAATGACATTCAAGAATTTACTGGGTACCAATTCCTTTATGGAATTACAGGTTTTTGAGAGTTGGTATTGCTGCTGACATGTGAGTTATTGTTGTATTAACACATTGTTTATTGTTTTAAGTTGATAAGAAATGCATCAAAAATATATAGTTGGTTTATTTCCTTGTTTTCATATTTGTTATACTGTTAAACAATAATAACACAAATTTATCCAAAGCATTAACTCTAATACTTTCAAGTAGTAAGAATTAAACAAAAATTAAAATTGTCTACTTTGATTCATTTATTTTTCAAAAATACTTGGGCTGAAGGAGTGCTTATCATGTAAAAAATACTCCATTTGTCCCAATTTATAAGGTCTTTTTGGGGAATCCAAATTTTTAAGATGTTACATTGATAATGAATGAAATATCAATTTTGTCCTTAGTCCCACCATAATGATGTGATGGTTTATTGTGTAGATGATTTATAATTTCAATGCATGAAGGGTAAATTTGTAAAGTGATATGATAAAATGCTTTGATTTTCAAATGGGACACTTATTTTGGGACGGAGAAAAGAGTAAAAGTGAACACTTATTTTGGGACGGAGGGAGTACATAATAAAAATCTTTAAAAAGATTAATCAAACATTTCATATACAAATTGAAAATCTACTTTAACAAATGTTTAGTTGAAAATTTTCGGTTTTTTAAGGTTATTACAACATAACAAATATATTCAATATTTTTACACCCAATTAAAAATTTCAGACCAGACCACTTTACCAAATATGGTTTGGTTCCAAAAATTTTGGACCCAGACAATTTGTCAAACATGGTCTAGTTCTAATTTTCTCAGACCGAGATCATCAGACCAGACAACTTATCAAACAGACTTTCAGATTAGTGACCAGACCAGACCGATTGCCAAACAGGGCCTAAGATGCGCTAGCTTTTTCATCAAATAATATACTTGTATAAAAAACATACTTTAATGTGTGTATATATATATATATATATATATATATATATAAGTACTAAGTAATATGTTACACAATAACTATATAAAGTAGGATGTATAATGAAAAATACTATACAATATTTATTTTATTTTAAGGTAGTTCAATACACACACTTCCAGGGGCGGGGCCAGGATTCAACCATGGTCGGTGTCACAGGGGTCAATTTTCATCATGAATCTTAGCCATATGATGGCACAAAATCAGACATAATGACAAACTTTGTTCCAACTTGGTTCAACCAACAACACACTTGATGCCCTTGATATACACCAAGTCTTGCACCACACACACAAACACTGTATATATGAATGCAATATAAAACAAACACCCACGAATTTACAGAAAATCACAACAATGGTTTTCCAACCTTCACTATTATCACACAAATAGTACAAGGATTCTCTCACTCGGGCCACACTACAGCACTATACAAGCACTTTCTCTCTGAAACTCGTAATGCCTATACAATGTCTGCAATACAGCCTATATAGGCACAAATACAAAAACTGCCTATCTGATGTGGATGACAACCCCATCCACTTAGGCTATGTTGGCACCAATCAAAGGTTGTCAACACTAACAACACATTTTTACCCCAAATTGCCAAGATGTTGTGGCATTCTCCTGCAATGCCACATTGCATCTTGATGGTTAAAATCAGTTGAGTGTCCCAAACATCCCAAACTGCCTGTCTGAGTCACACCATCTCTTGACCAACCTTGCATAAGTCTTAGCTATGTTGCACCATCACGAGTTATCTATGCCAAACATGTGCCAATAATACCCAATGTTTGCCTTTGTTGAGTCAAATGTCTTGTCCCAGTTCCTTTCAAGCCTACGCGCACTTGAGAGCATTGTCAAGTCTGAATCAATATCTTCACTAGCGAGCATGCACCTAGCCACGCCCATATCGTGGTTTCTCAATGCCTTAGCACATACGCATGTCACGTTATGCCTGTGCCTTGAACTTGCCAGCACCAACCCTTGTTTATCTCGTGTCACAGCCTTGCCACAAGGGCAAGCTGGCCTAGTCAAAGCTTGGTGTGCACATGGTTTGCCGAGCCAAGTACATTGCATGCATACCAATGCATGCCAAGCTGAGGCATTACCTTGCCAAAGGCAAGTTGGCACACTCGTGGGCATGCACACAGGGCTTGCTAAGCCATGCGTGCTCTAGCACAACCCACCGTGTTAGCACCGAGCTATCCTCACCAATCGTGCCACCGAAACATGTCAAAACATGTCAATAAGCTTCCCCATATATGTCTTAGCTAAGGTTTGCCACAGCCTTGCTAAGTGATTGAATTCCCACCGAAGTCAGAGAGACTCCCCTCCCTATATATGCAGAAAACACAATCAACACTACACCCAGAACAAATATCAGCCATGTTCGAGGAGTCATAATGGTCTTATTCACAAAATTGTCACTGTACCATCCCCCCATGTCACACTGACATGCCACAACACACTTCGGGACTTCACCGAGTAACAGCAGGGGCAGGACTGTTAAAAATATTTGTTATTTGGAAAGTCTTAATAGAAAATTTGAGGGTTTTGATTTTCTAACTGGTTTGGGTATGTTCTGTTGGCATGGAAGAAAATACTAGTACTACTACAATTTTCTTCAGTTGAATCTTACATTAACATTTACTATATGTGTTGAAAATTTAACAATGTCATATTATCATTTTTTTTCAAAACTTAATTTAGCAATGTTATATCAGTTCACCGTGGCTCCACAAGACAGCCAAACAAGTGACCAATGGATTAAAATATGTAATGTCAAACAAAAATTAATAGAGTCACCAAAAATAGTAAGAAAAGTAGGAAAATTGAAAATGGGATAATGAAAATTTTGACAACAGTCCACACACATATTGACACAAAACCAAAAAACACAGTATGTATTCATTTATAAAACAATCAAGAAAACCCATGAAGAAAAATAGTATAAATTGTTTTAGAAAAGCATGAGTAGAAGAACCCAAAAATTAATAAGGAACAAAGACAAGACAAAAATAATAATAATAATAATAATAAAGGATAAGATTGTTGATGTTTAATCTCTTTATATTCACACCGCAAAACCCAACATTCCTACTCTGATTCCAAACCAATCCCCAATATTATATGGTATGGAATGGGCCACTTGTATTTTGGTTAGATAATTTTAAAAAAAATCTGTCAATCCCCAATGTTATATGGTATGGGAGTGACACGTGTATCTGAGTTAGGTAATTAAAAAAAATCACAAATTTCCGGCCGGGCCCCCTACGTTACACGTGGCTCTGCCCTGCACACTCCCTACATGAGGTCCTTAGAAGGCTCGACCTCCCCATTTGAGGAGGAAAGAATATACCATTACATTACAAAATATTTGTTTTATTTTATTACATAAGGTGATGTAAATTTACAGGTAAATTTAGAGAGCCAACGATAATGACAGCTACATTAAAAATTATAATATAGTTTGTTACTATAAGTATATGCGTGTAAGATAATTTTAAAAACAACATATATATATATATATTAATGTTGCAAAACTATATGATAAAATATGAGGGGAAATTATATGGATATATAAAGCGATGGGAAGAAGTAATTAGAGAGTATCCTGGAAAGACACACTTGTCAGGAAGACATGACATGAAGCTCCCACGCATCTAATCCATCAAACCTATATACTAGTACTAGCTAGCTTCCTTGCACATATTACTCGGTGGTGGCAATTAAGAAACACGAAGAGAGACACACACATATATATTTATAGGGTTAATAGCAAAAAAAAACCCTCAATTATACCTTCTCTCTAACTAAACCCCCTGGTGTGCACTAAGCCCCCCTGAACTATACTTTTCGTGCTGAAAACTCCCCCAAACTATAGTTTTTCCTGCACATTTATAACACCGTTAAGTGAAATTACACTGGAATCCCCTAAAGTTCTTATTAATTTTGCTCGCCCCCTGAGATTTTATTTTTCTTGCAATGACACCCCCTTGAAGGGGTGAAATGACCGGAATGCCCTTGTTTTGTCTCCCCTATTTCATGAAATATATGTCTAGGTGGTGAAATTACCTCCATGCCCCAAGATTAGAACTTTATAATATTTGGGAATATTTCCAAATATTTTTTTCAAAATAAAAGTTAAAGAAAAGAGGTTGGAAATATTTCAAAACTTTTAAATAATAATAATAACTAATTAATATACATTACTTGAAGTGTAACTCTAATGAATATTTCAAAAGATATAGAGTAAGGAGTTATAAATATTTTCATATTTTTTTAAAAAAAAATAATTAATTAATATATATTAATTAAAATGTAACTCTAATGGATATTTCATAAAATATGGAGTAAAGATATAAGACAAATATATTTCGGCAAGTAACAAGTGTTAACCCTTTAAAATAAGATTGCCAAGAACTTGTAACCCCTGGATTCATTTAAAATTGAATGGTCTAGTTTTTCGAATATTTATCAAGATGGGAATTGCAGGTTGATCATTTATTTGTTAGTTTTCATTCAAATTTTTATTTTTGAATGGGTTTTTTTCTTGTAAGTATTATTATTATTAGTTACATAGTTGTCTTTCATCAAGCAACAAGTCACAATCATTATAGAGAATCTCATATGGCCAAATTTTGTTCAAAATATTTTCCTTAAATGAAGTTGGAGCCTTACTAGAAGCAATGTGTGACATAGAAATTCAAGTGAGTGGCAAAATTGTTACCTTAAAGTTTCAATGTATATATGCGGTCGTAAAAAATTAGTTCTTAGAAAGTGAGTAATTATTAGGTTGAAAATTTGGAATAGGAAGTCACAAAATTTGTTCTTAACGATTAACACTTGTTGCTTACCGAAATATATTTGTCTTATATATTTACTCTATATTTTATGAAATATCCATTAGAGTTACATTTTAATTAATGTATATTAATTAATTAATATTTTTTTAAAAATATGAAAATATTTATAACCCCTTACTCTATATTTTTTTAAATATTCATTAGAGTTACACTTCAAGTAATGCATATTAATTAGTTATTATTATTATTTAAAAGTTTTGAAATATTTCCAACCTCTTTTCTTTAACTTTTATTTTGAAAAAAAAATTTGGAAATATCCCCAAATATTATAGGGTTCTAATCTTGGGGCATGGAGGTAATTTCACCATCTAGATATTTATCTCATGAAATAGGGGAGACAAAACAAGGGCATTCCTGTCATTTCACCCATTCAAGGGGGTGTCATTGCAAAAAAAATAAAATTTCAGGGTGCGAGCAAAATTAATAGGAACTTCAGGGGATCCCAGTGCAATTTCACTTAACTCTTTGCAGGAAAAATTATAGTTTGGGGGGATTTTCAGCACATAAAATAATTCAGGGGGTTTAGTAAGAGAGGGGGTATAGTTCAGGGGGTGTTTTGCTATTAACCCATATCTATATATACACTAATACACACAGTAACACACACACATAGAAAGAGAGACAGAGAGAAGATGAGTCCGGAAGAAGGTATGAAGGCAGTAGACGATGCATGGAAGAGGGGAGGAGGACTCCAACAGCGGCGCAACTTACCCTTGATTGTGGGTGGCTTATTCGTCGCCGCCACCATCGGTTACTTCGCCCTCTACGCCAACAAGAAGCCTGAAAACACCCGTCACCCCAAGTAGCTAGCTAGCATACATATATATATATATATATATATATATATATATATATATATATATACAGTTGTCTTTTTCTTCTTATATAGTATCTAGGGGTGGCAATTCATGTCAACAGATCGTGTTCGGGTCGAACCCAAAATGACACGAACACGACACGATTAATAATCGTGTCGAAATTATTAAATACTAACACGACCTGTTTAAATAACAGGTAACACGACACGACCCGTGTAACCCGTTTAAAAAATTGGGTCGTGTCGGGTTGAACCCGACACGAAATTTTTGACCTTTAAAAAAAAAACTAATTAACTTTAAGTAAAATAGAAAAATAGAAATCAGTTTCCTAATTTATACATCAATATCTTCAACGTCAATTTGGATTTGATCAGCTTTAACACAATACAATCCACAATTTAGATAAACTTAAAATATAAATATAAATGTAACATTACAAATTACTTCAATAAAATATAAATCAAGTTTACAATGTTCCATTCTTTTGATTATACAAAAAACTGATTATAAATCAGTTTCCTTCTCCAAGCTTATCACCCGACAAAATCAACTGGCACTGCTTCGTACTTTTTACACCTGAAACCTAGATAAAAAATAAGATAAATTGATATCGAGTTGAAACATCGATGAATAAAAATCATTGAACGTAATCAGGGACCCTTATATTTGATCAAATAATTAACATAAATAAATAAACATTAAACTTTACAAACAAAACAAAGAACCTAAATAATTAACATAAATAAATAAACATTAAACATTAAACCATAAATAAAGAAGAGCGAACCCAGATGAAGAAGACAAGACGCTTCCACCTAGAGTTTCAAGTGTTGCGAACAAAACCAATAGTGAACGACTTCAAATCTATGAGCGATGTTGAGAGAAATGACGCGAGAGTGATGTTTAGATATAGGGTTTGAGAGCGAGGTTGAGAGAACGACGCACGATCTAGGGTTTGAGAAGGAGCGAGGTTGAAAGAACGACGCAAGATCTAGGGTTTGAAAAGGAGATCTAGGGTTTGAGAATGAGTGGTTGAGAGAATCTGAGAACGGCGCATGAGTGATGACTGATGAGTGATGAGTCTAATTTAAGAGTCTGAAAGTGTATACTGTATATGTTAATGTCATATGTGTGTAACGTGTGTTAGTAACTTAGTGTGTATCAGACTATCAGTGTATGTGTGAGCCTCTGAGGATAAGGTTTGGTATATAGTTGACAAGTGTCCCAGAGCTAGATTACATTGAGATAATGTTTAGTATATAGTTGACAAGTGTCCTTAAAGATAATGTAGTTAATTGAATTTTTATTTTTATTTTTTTGTTTTAAATTATATGAATATCTATTATATATATATATATATATATTCATTTATTTTTATTATATTTTAAAGTATTAAATAAATTATTATTTTAAAAAGAATGATTAATTTAACTTCATTTTTTTGTTTGAAAAAGGATAATAAAACTTTATTGAATAATATTATAAAAAAATCATATAATTCAATTATACTTTCTTTTTTGTTACATTACAAATTTACAACAAAATAATATTAGTTTAATTGACTTTAATTGAGTAAAATTGATATATTTCTCAATTCAAAGTAGTGTAATTAATTGAGTAAATTCTCAATTCAAAGTAGTGTAATTAATTGAGTAAATCTCCAATTCAAAGCAGTGATTTTGACTTCAATTGAGTGAAATTCAGTAAATCTTTAATTCAAAGTAATTTAATTGAATTCAATTAAGTGAAATTGATAAAATTCTTAATTCAAGATAGTGAAATTGAGTTCAATTGAGTAAATCCCCAATTCAAAATAGTTTAATTGAATTAAATTGAGTGGAATTGATAAAATTTCCAATTTAAAGTAGTGAAAATTGAGTTTAATTGACAAAATCCTCAATTCAAAATAATGAAATTGACTTCAATTGAGTGAAATTTAGTAAATTCCCAATTCAAAATAATGAAATTGACTTCAATTGAGTGAAATTTAGAAAATTCCCAATTCAAAGTAATTCAATTGAGTAGAATTGATAAAATCCTCAATTCAATGTAGTGAAATTGAGTTCAATTGAGTAAATTCTCAATTCAAAGTAGTTTAATTGAATTAAATTAAGTGAAATTGATAAAATTCCCAATTCAAATTAGTTCAATTGACTTTAATCGAGTAAATTAAGTTAATCCCCAATTGAATTCAATTGAATGGAATTGATAAATTCTACATTCAAAGTAGTGTAATTAATTGAGTAAATCTCCAATTCAAAGTAGTGATTTTGACTTCAATTGAGTGAAATTCAGTAAATCATCAATTCAAAGAGTTAGGTACTAAAGGCTAGAGCTGGAACAAACTTCAAAGAGTCAAAATAAAGACTAGTCATATATATATATATATATTTGATATTGAAAATTTACCCTAAGCCTAAATAATAAATGGGTCACATTCAAGTAAACAGGTCAACCCGACCCGTTTGACCCGATTAATCATGCGGGTCGTGTTCGTGTTAAACAGGTCACCCGACCCGTTTGACCCGATTAATTATACGGGTCGTGTTCGGGTTATACGGGTTTGACTCGAACACGATCCGAAAATTTTCGTCTCGTGTTCGGGTCGACCCTTTAAACGCCTCGACCCTTTTATGCTCGACCCTAACCCTTTTATATAGGATCGTGTTCGTGTCGGATTACCGTGTCGTGTTCAATTTTGCCAGCTCTAATAGTATCCAGCTAATAAGTTAAGATATACTCCTGTAACTAGTGTTGCATGCTTGTACAAGTTAGTTGCTTATACTCTGATGGATCCTAATTTAAACAAATATGGCACATTATCGACTTTTTTTATTTTTATTATCCCCGAACCCTTGAGAATTGTGTTACCTATTGCATTATATATAGCTAATACGTTACAGTTATTTGTGTTACACGATTGAAACCAATATTGTCTGGAGAGACTATATATTTGTGGTGTTCTCGTAAATTAATGAAAATGAAGAGGAGACTATATAATAACTTGAGGTTTGGTTGGAATAGTGTTTGGTTTGGCCCAATTCATCCGACAAGTATAGTTCTGTACCAGGCCCAAGGTTTTCGGGACTAGAGAGTAGGCCATGCATCAGCCTAAGAAGCATTTGATTCACATACACATATATATATATATATAAATATATATATGTAAATATATTGCAAAAGGCAAGTAGCCAAAGCCCAAATTATCTAGCTTTGCTTGGGCCAAAGTCCTAATCAAGGTTAACTTATTAATTCAAGGAATGAAAGGCTAATGAATCCAACCACATGGCAAAAAGGTAGATATATTTATATATACATACATATATACAGATTTGGGGGTAAGGGATTAAAACAAAGATGGGGCAAGTAGTAGGTAGCGTAATGTTGAGCTTAAGAACATAAAACCTGGAGAGAATCTGAAATTGTATCCCAATCACTGCTAATGTGGACTTTATATATATATATTGTAAATACAAAATGAGGAAGAGATGAGTAATATCAGTTGGTCCCCCACATTGTAAAGTAAAAGCCTAACCAACCATCATCAAATTGGGACCCTCCATCATCATTTATTTATGATGGTTCATGCCCACGCCTATTTTACGCCAATAATTGCCAACTTACACCCTATACCCACTGTTTTAATTTACATCCTTTTATATATTAATAATAAGATTTGCCTCTTTTAACTTTGTTAATTTCAATCAATTTTACCTACTATCCATGTTCTGTGCGGCGCCCACAGTTTTAACTTATAGTTTCAAAGGTTAAAATTAAATTAAATTAAATTTCTAGTTTATTTGCTTTTTGTTATTCTATTTCTTAAAGGATGTATAATCCAATATTACTTTGATAAATTTAGATTGGAGTTTTTTTTTTTTTTTTTTTATATAGCTAGTAAACACAAGTGATCCCTTTATTCACATCAAATTAGTTAAATCGATTGCCAAATACTTTTTTCAAGGAAAATGATGATGAAGTAAGGACAAGTTTAATAATATTATTTCGTACGTTCAATTAATAAAGATGGTTCCACTGGGACAATTCATTAAAGAGAGGAAGATGAGAAATTGGGTTGTACAAATTCTTAATCAGCCATTAAAGGCGTGTTTAACCACAAATTAATACCATATATATATATATATGTATATATATATTTATTGGTCCCCTACTGGCACATGTGATTTAGGACCATGTAAAGCATATGGGGGACATATCGCAATGAAGTTTCAATTTTTTAGTGGGGGCAGCACTAAAAGTTAATAAGCAATGGAATGGTATATATATATTTCCCATGATTGTCATGTACTTAATTCCCCTTGGGTTCCATATATTCTCTGCTAATTCCATTTTTTTCCCTTTTTGTTTTCTCTCCTTCTAAAATTGCAGTGACAAATTGATATTAAAATGGGTTTTCTTGAAAACTGTCACATTTATATAAATTCTCCATAAAATTACATCCATGAATGTCTTAATTAAATGTCTAATTCGCATGACGATTTACCTGGGATCTAAATTCCAAGGAGATTGTACTTTGAAAATGTTACACGAATCGGTCCCACAACTTGTGTAAAATTAAATCACAGTACACAGCAGTTAAGATTCGAACACATATTTTAGAATTTGGATACGGTTGGTCCAAACTTAAGAATGTTCGTCCATCCAGGGCAAGGAATTTATTATTTGGCAGTAGGTTTTGTTCATAGCGTCAGGGACGGGGCCAGGATTTGAAGACGGGGGTGAACTGTTAAATATATTTTTTAAAGTAACATAAATAATTTCAAAAAAATATTTCTTTCACAATCAATATAACTATTATAAATATATAACTAGTGGAAATTCAGTCTATTTGCTTTCAAAAAATAAAAAACAACATGTCTCTATCTAATATTTTTTTTAAAAAAAACTCCAAAATCTCTTATCAAATTTGAATTTTGAGATTTTTCGAAGGATAAAATTCATCACTTATAGGATTTGAATTAAAAGACTAAGCAATTTCTTTTTAATACTAAACTCAAGTAATCTACAAGGGAAACATTTCTTTTATCATGTGAAGAAGTTGTGTTTTGATTAGCTTCATCCTAAAGAAACGCCCCATTTTAAAATTGCGGGTACCAATTTGATTAGTTTTTCTATGAGTCAAATTTATGAATAGTTGTCAAATGACAATTTTAATCTCAAACAAATTGTAACTTATCAAAATATTCTTTAATTTAGAAATACTAAAGATTTTGAAACTAATTTTAAGATATAATCATGAATTATGTGGATGAATATATGACCCTATGTGTTTCCAAAATTAAAAAAGTATGACCTTTTTTTGGTAAACAAAAGTTGAAGTAGTGTTAAAATTGCAATTCAATTAATAAAAAATATTAGACCGGAAATAAATTAATACCTAAGTAAGTTTTGAACTAAAATAAATTACTACCAAAACAAGGTTTGAATGAAAATAAATTACTATCAAAACAAGTTTTTAATAAAAATAAATTAATATCAAAATTTATTATTTCTTAATATTGTAATAGAATCTTTCCATTTTTATTTTTTCTTTTTTTTCAAAGGTTACAACGAGGCTTTTTCTAAATATATATATTTTTTAGTAAATTGTTGGGCCTTGTTAGTTTATTTGGGGGGGGCAATATACCTGCTTAGTGAGTCTAATGTAATTCAATTAACTCAATTAAGTAACATTGATTTTCTTGTTAACCATGACATAAAACTAATATGCTAATACTCTTTTTTTTACAGAATAAAAGTACTTTTTTTTTTATTGGACATGCAAATGTGAATTTTATTTTTTATTTTATTAAAAAGAAAATTCCCAAAACCCGAAATGTGAATTTTAAATAGTTAATTGCATGCACTGTCTATTCTTCTTGCGATAATTTTAAATGTAATCTTTTTTTTCTCGGTAACTGGGGTGATTCGGACCAGCTTACACGCACCTCGACTAATTTCCGAGAGCCTGAAGTTAATGACCGGATAAACCTCCAGTGGCCTAAACAAAAACATAATTAGGGGAATTTAAATTTTAAATCTGAATTTTATCTATTGATTGGATGGAATAAATACCCTAGTATGAATGATAGGCTGTTTTGTAAGTGAACACTTGCCATTAACGGACTATGTAATTACTAAGAAAGATATCATTTGCTACGTGAATCGCCCCTAATTGGTATAAAAAAATCATATCCATCAATTAGCACTCATTAATTAATGTAGCCATTAAACTATAATGTGATGTGATGTTCATTGTCATTTCTTTGGCTTACCATAAAAAAAAAGAAGGGTAATTTTCATTCACACTCCCTGAGATATTGATCAATTGCAGATAGACGTCGGTCAATAAATTATTTTGCAATGACACCTCCTGAGGTTTATAAAATATTATAATGATACCCCTTGAAGGCATAAAATGGCTTTAGTGTCCTTGATTAATTTAATTTTTATGTGAAATTTCTAAGTTACCTCATGCCTAAACCATACATTTTACTCATTACACTAATCACCCTTATCATCACACTTTTATTATTAAAAAAAAATTACAATAAATAAATAAGATATACAATATATATAATCTTATTTTAAACAAAAAAATAAAAAAATATCAAAAATATTTTAAAATATATATTTAAAGATAAATTGTACCACTAAAAATTTTTCATTATTTAATTACTGCTCTTGATTTTTATTAAATTACTACATAAATATTTCACAAATAAAAATAAAAATTAAAGGGTTATATCTAATAACCATTATAGGTATTATATATCTAATAATATATATATAATTTTTTATGTAAGAATAGAAAATTTTATACTATTGCCAATAAATAATTTTAATAAAATTTGATAATATAATGGTAGAATTTTTTAGATATATAATACCTATAATGGAATATCTTATTTAGATATGTAATACCAAAGAAAATCACATTCCATTATGAAATTTGATAATATAATGGTAGATATGTAATACCTACAATGGGTAATGTATAAGATATTTTAAATAAAATATTTTATTATATTATTAATTTTCATTTAAATTATTGATTGACAATAGTATAATTTTTTTTTCTTATTTGTACATAAAAAATTATACATATTTTATTAGATATGTAATACCTATAATGGTTTTAGATATAACATTTTAATAGTTTTTGAGAAATATTTATATAGTAATATATTAAAATTTAAGAGCAATAATGAAATAATAAAATTTTATTAGTATTATTATTATTGATGAAGTTTTGTCAATGGTAGAATTTACCTTTAAATATATATTTCAAATTTTTTTTATGTTTTTGAATTTTTATATTTAAAATAAAATTATATAGATTGTATATTTTAGTAGTATTTATTTATTGTAGATTTTTTTTAATAATAAAAGTGTGATGATAAGGGTGGTTAGTGTAATAGGTAAAGTGTAGGGTTTAGGCATGGGGTAACTTAAAGATTTCACATGAAAATTAAATTAATCAAGGGCAATAAAGTCATTATACGCCTCTCAGAGGTGTCATTGCAACACTTTACAAACCTCAGGGGATGTCAATACAAAATAGTCCGTTGGCCGGCATCTAACTACAATTGACCAATACATCAGGGGATATCAATGCAAATTACCCAAAAAGAATATTTTGCACCCACATATGCTAAATCATAATCTGACGCAATATTAACTCATTTGAAACAACAAAATTCATAAAAATGTTAAAATTGATCCAAATGAATTATTGTATTACATAGATCCACCATGTAATAATTAGTGAAGAGATATTAGTTATTTCTTCCATCTCATACTAAGTAATCTTGCCAAAATAAAATAAAATCGTTTGAACATTCAAATTAAATTGAATTACTTACAACACAATATACAATTTGCTACATAGAACTCTTGCGGAGAAAAAACACACTTGTCAATACAAAAAAATGATATTTATGACTCACCTCTAAATAAGTAAGAGAACAAAATATCAAAAGAAAGGAATATATCCATGTGACTAGATATATATATAAGAAATAAGATAGCACTAGTCATATATGAAAGTACTACAATTAAAAGGTGTAGTAAAGCGATTTTGTCAATGTAGGGGCAATATTGTCATGTGAATGCTTAATTAACTGGTGTGCTATTGTAGTGTCTTTTATGTGTTCTTACTAACAACCAGATGTATGATTTTAGCGGTGGGGTCAGAGCAAGTTTCCCAATGCAATGCGAGAGAGAGTTGCTTTTTTGTAGATGATGGAAATGGAAAATTAGGATTTGTTTAGTTTGTATTTTTTAAAATAAGTTATTGATTTTTGAAAAATTAAAATAGAAAAGTAGCATAAAAAAATTGTTTGGTTAAATTTTTTATTTTTAAAAACTTCAGTTACAAAAATATAAAAATTTAGAGAATTTCTTTTTATTGATCTAGAAAACAATTTTTTATTATTAGAATTTTTCGGAAGAGTTTTTAAAGATATAAATCAAACATTAGCTTAATGTTGCTTTACCATTTCAAAGTTGTGATTAATTTACACCATGTAACTAGTGTTTTTCTCCGAGTTGTCTATCAACAAATGCTATATAAAAGTCAATTGGACTTAAACCATGTTCTCTCAACTTTATTTTTACCTTTTTATTTTTGGGATTTGGAACTTTGATCTTAACAGCTTTAAGCTTATATACATATATATATATATATATATATATACACACACACCCAAAACAGAGGCGCCCATGTGTGTGGATGGTAGCACAATCTCTATCGTAATCAGATTAATTTGTTGTTTTGTCACTCTGTCACTCATCTCATACGGTCATACCTTGTAATTGTATGCTTTCACATGTTCCACATTTTTGTCCGTCTTCTTGTCCTACTCTGCCTTACTACAAACTAAGGCAAGAATTAAGGAGAGAGAGATGATGTTTATTTTTATTTTTGTAAATCGATTTATTAATTATTATTATTATTATTATTTCATAATCGTAATGTCCGGAACAACTTACATGCATCTCGATTAATTCACGGTACTCATGCAAGGCGACCCCCTCACATGAATCGGGTAAGACTCAAATTATGTCCGCGGTCGTGGCCTTAACGAATTATTTGCACAGGAACCGAACATGAGATTTCATGCTTCTTAAAATATTAAATCCCAAAATTTTTCCAACTAGGTCAACCCGCTCAGATTTATTTATTGATTTATATGTGATATTCTCTAAAAAAAAAATTCTAAAAGTGCATTCCGCTATTTAGAAAATGAAAAAATAGCAATGAATCAAGCTCTTCATTAACAACATGATAAAATCTAAGCTTATGTAGGTTAAGTGTTTGGATTCATATTCGTGAAATAGGTTACTAAATAAGTCTAAGAGATAATTTGTGAAGTACTCGAACAATTTATTCAAAAATATTTATGATTAGAAAGGAAATTCTAATTGCTAATTATTTTCCGAAAAGATATATTCTCTCCGTCCCAATTTAAGTGTTCACTTTCATGTTTTTGTTCATCCCAAAATAAGTGTCCAACTTTAAAAAGTCAAATACTTTATGTTGTCAATTTACCAATATAACATTCATGCATTAAAATAATAAAAGTTTATATTACAAATTATCACATCATCATGAATTCCACTTCCATTGTAGGCAAAGTTGACAATTCATATATTACTCATATAATAAAAAATACTAAAAATCATTCACTTAAAAAGTTGAATTCCCCAAAATAAACACGAGAGAGATGGAGTATTTGATTTAAGCATCAATAAAATGAAGAATCAAAATTAAGTTCGCTATGGGTTATTTGCTTGGGTTCAAAGGGAGGTGAAGAATGTGCTAAGGCTTGATTTGCACACGTTACATTGAATAGGTTTACAAGTTCACAAGCGCTAACCTTGTCTTTTGAGTCAATTAATTCTCCCTTGGAAAATAATTCTTTTCACTTTTGAATCTTGACTCACTGTCATGGTTGGCCATATCGCTAGGATATGTTGCATATTATTCGGTTCGTAATATTTTTTTAAAATATTAATATTATTATTTAATATTGATATTTAATTTTAAGATTGATATTGTCCGAGTCCGTTACATTGATACCGCGACCAACCATGCTTACTGTATGCTAGGGATGTTCACGGATCGGATTAGACCAGATTGAAGGTATTTTGGATCCAATCCATTAATACCGGATTCACCATTTATGGATTCAATCCAATCCGTTTGTCCAACAGATCCAATCCAAACCAGACCGCGATGGGCCGGATTGTTTCGGATCAGATTCACGGATTCAATAAAGTAAAAAATAAATATAGCAAAGAGAATGACAAGAAACTTTCACCATAAAAAGTGAGTGTCACAGTAGGTTGTAACAAATAGCAATACTAAACATACTTGATCCAAAAATATAGAAAATAAACTTGAATAAATTGTACATAAACATAGATAATAAACAATACTGGTAACTTGTATTGATAGTGTCACAGTAGCAAATTTACACAAACATAGATGACAAAATAACAAACATACAAGCCATATAAGTGATAGTGTCATAGTAGCAAATTGTACATAAACAAAAAATAATAAAATTGGAGTAAATAAATAAAATATTCATGCAGCATCCGGAAATTTCAACGAATTAATTCAAAAGTGCGGTACTACCTTCAAAACTCCTCAAACAGTAATTATGGCTACAAAAGTAAAACTAAGTTTAATTAATTATTAACAAATAATTAGAAATAAATTGTAGTGAATAAATAAAATATACTTAACATATAGTGAATAAATAAATATACTGGATTCAATATTAAAAGAGTCGAGTTCTTCAATTTCGTCCATTTGTGCTTCAATTTGAATCGACACTTGTACACACACATAAATATATAAATCAATTACTCATAAGTTAATCATTTAATGATATTATAAAATAAATTATTAATTATTTTTTTGCCTAAACATATTAATTTTAAATATATAAATATTATCTAAGGGTATATTGTTATGTGTTTTGTCTTATTTTTGGTGAATGATAGAGATAAATAACATTTTATTATATTTTAAAATACGTTAAATGTTAAAAAATGGCTCATACTTCTATAAGTAACTAGCTAAGAGTATGCATGTGGCGTGAAACTTGACTTATATTGATATATGAAATATACATAACTTAAAGTTATTACTTATATTGCAACCTTGCATGAAAGATATTTCACAACACAATAATTTTTTAGTAATAATTATAGAAGATAATGTGTTATAATTATTTAACTATGAAATTATAAAAATTTAAAATTTGTGTATCCATTCATTTTCTTTTTTAATTGTTGTTTATACTTTCTTTTAAAGAAAATACATGCATTGAAATAATAAAATGTATTAATGTAATTTAATGATATTTTTTTGAATTTAGTTATTAAAGTCTTTATTAAATTTAAATTTAATTATAATTTTTCAAATGGAATAAATGTATAAAAATATTTTAGAGGTCTTACTCTTTTATAATAGTAAATAACTAATAGAAAGTCTTCCATTATATTTTTCTTAAAATTGCAATAGTGATAAATGTTTTAATGTATGAAAATATTAGAAATGACCTACATTTTTACAATAGTATGGATGAATATAGATAACTATTTAGTATAAAATAAGATATTATGATTTAGTTTAGAATAGTATATTATTGATATAAGATATTATAGTTTAATTTAAAATAATATATTATGTGATATATTATTAATATAATATATTAAAATATATATGAACAATATCGAATTGGACCGGATTAACCGAATTATTAAAAATGCAATCCAGAATCGATTTGTAAAATATTGGATTGGGTATTTTTGAATCCATGTCCAATCCAATCTAATATATCCGGATCGGATTGGACGGATTGAATTTATGAATTTTTGAACACCCCTACAATGCTATACAGGTCTTAAACCATCAACATTTACAGTAGTACTGTCTTATGATATATGTAATATCCATGCATATAAAAAAAGTCACCGACATATTACTTAAAAATTTCGATGGTTATAGATGATATGGTCAAAAAATTAATGTGAAATTGTGCATGTTAGTTGACTCATGACTATTAGTGGATGATTAATTAGAATTCGAATTAGTAGATCCAATAGTCAAAGGCTGTTTGGTTTAATAGAAGTTTTCAAGGAATATTCAATCATAAAATAATTTTTAAAACAATACAAAATTTGTAGAAGTATGGACAAAATGAGTGCTTGGAACCTTACACAGTTTGCAATTTTTATGAGTTATGAAATAAATAAATAAATTGAAAGAATTTTGAGATAGTATAAAGAAACTAAAAAATTGGTCTACGAGACAGAGTATTTTCCAATTTAAAATTTAAAATAAAAAACTTAAATAAACAGATGTTTCAAACTGGTTCCTAATAAAAATGAAAAAGTGAAACAACTAACGTTAGGTGGACAAAAAACCGGCTAATTCGAAAATTCAATCCGTCTAATGCGGTCCAAATATATTGGATCGGTTTGATTATGGATTGAATTAAACATGAATCCAAAAATACCGAATTTGGTATTTTATGGATCAGTTCTGGATTTGATTTTCAATAATCCGTCAAATCCGGTATTGTTCATATATATTTAAGTATATTTATATTTATATATATCAAATAATATATTATCTTAAACTAAATTATAAAAGCTTATATCACTAATATACTATTTTAAACTAAATCATAATATCTCATTTTACTCTAAGTAATTATTTGTTTATAATATTATAAACATGTAAGACATTTTTTATTATTATTTCTATACATTTATCTACTAAAAAATAAAAATAAAAATAATTAAAATATAAGATTCGAATAACTACATTCACATAAGTATCATTAAAATGCATTATTACAACATGTTGTTTCAATATATGCATTTTCTTCAAGCAAGTAATTATAATTAAAGTAGAGAGGTATTTGAAAGAAACTAATTGGAAGAATGAAAACTCAACTTTTGACATCTTGAATTGGTGGAAAGTAAAATTTTCAAGGTATGAAATTCTATCCAAAGTTGCTCGTGACATCCTAACTATTCTCGTTTCAGCTGTTGCTTCTGAGACGACTTTTAGCACGAGGGATCGTGTTTTGGATCAATTTCGTAGTTTTTTTTCTCCTAAAGTTGTTGAAATCTTTATTTTTGCACAAGATTGGTTACGTGTCTTGCGAGTGCCGATTTAAATTGAAGTACAATTGGACGAAATTGAAACACTTGACTCTTCTAATTTTGAATAAAGTATGATTTATTTTTTCATTATAAATTGAATATGTTTTATTTATTAACTATAATTTAGTTATAATTATTTATTAAATTTTACTTTTGTAGACATAACTACTACTTGATGACTTTTAAATGTAGTATCGGAGTGCTTGGTGGTTCCTAATCCTTTCTACCTTACATATCCATTTCCAGAGTTCTTTGAGTTGGTGCTATTACAATTTCAATTTATGTTGTATTTTTAATTTTCTCTATTTTTTTTTAGTTGGTGAATTACCATAAGCCTTTCTGTTATGTCAAATTTATTAGGATTTTTGTATGAATTTGAATTTCTTTAAGTATCTTTGTCATTAATTAGTGGTTGTTGGGCTTCTTGGGGCATTATATGAACTCGGAATTCTCTTAATACTAAGTATAATATGAATTTGCCTTTTCTATTAATACTAAGTTTGCTTGCCTTTTCAAAAACAAAACAATAGTTCTGTTATGAACTTGTTCTTGCGGTTCACATCATATGTGTGCAGTGTATGAATTTATTTATTCAATTTAGGTAATGTGATTTTGTGTTTTAATCAGCGAAATCGATCTGAACTAATTTGATTCACAACGATCCGATTTGAATTAATTTCGTTGAACAAATGAATTGGATTGATTCCAAAAATTAAGAATCCGATATTAATGAATTGGATCTAAAATATCTCCAATCGGGTATGTGTCCACCCCTAACTTACGTGAAGAAGTGAAAAGGTCAAAAGCTACGCGTCAAGTTTGGCAACCGCAAAATAGGACTTCAATTACCCACACAGACTGTGTGAGAGTGTTTGCACGTACTAATGGTGAGCGTGGGCATAGTGGTTACACGTACACACATAGACACGTAAGGGGTTGGTAGGTATGGAGAATAAAGAGAATCAACAAGGGCAAATTAGCCAGTTCAGAGAGTAGCTTGCTTTAGCGGCATAAAGCTCCTTAAAAGTCTGAAGGCCAAGCTGTAATACAGTACCCCTACATACTATACACACAGTCACACACACATATATACACGCACTTTCTCTCTCTTCAATTTTCCTGCAAAATTCAGGCATACACAGACAACTGCAGCAGGAGGATGCAGGGATCATCATTCATCATGATACTATACATATACTGATATACATATATGTATATATATAATCTCGAGATTTGTACAACAAAGAGATCTTCGAGGATCAGGGGATTAAAGGCAAAGGCGGCGATTATTACTCACATTTTCCTTCATTTTCTTGGGAATTCTCTCCCTTTTTCTCTTTAGAATTGTGGGGTTGGTGTGGAATTGGCTTGTGAATATAATAGCGTCATCAATGTCATCATAAATATGGGCTTCATCAAAGTGAAATAAATGGGAAATGAATTGGCGCCAGAGTCGAGGTGCTTGTTGTGCTGGTGGAAGACACCAGGCCTTATGCTTGCTTCGTCTTCCATGCTTGTTTCTTTCTCTTTGTATGGGACTCCATTGTTTCTGCCTCTGATTTAGCATCCTGCTTCTCTCTCTCCTCTGTTCTGCAAGTTTTAGAGAGAGAAAGCGGTGTTTTTGGGCATTCATTAAGTAGTATTGGATTTGGATTTTGGAGATCAGTTTTTTACTCTGCTTGTTTTAAGTTCTGTCAAGAGTAGTTTGGTGAGGTAATTTTGTGGGATTGTAGTGGGTATTTTGGGAAGAAAATGAAGTTTATGAAGTTGGGTTCCAAGCCTAATGTGTTTCAAGGTCAAGGAAATTCCATCAGGTTAGTGGCTTCCAATTTTTCTCTTTTTTTCATTTTTCATTTTCCAAACAAACCATTGCAGTTTCTACCTACTTCTCTGTTTGCTCTTTGACTTCATTTCGTTCTGCATTTCTCCGTCCTTGACTTCTTTTGCTTATTTTACTACTTGCCTCTCTGTTTGTATATCTATATCTATCCTTTTATTTACTTTTAGAAACATTTTTTAGAAATGTTGTTATGGCTTTAAGTAGCTTTTAGAATATCGGTTCTAATATGTTATTCATAAGCTCAATAGTTAGTGTTTCAAATACATTTTATATGTGTCAATGTCTTTTTAAAAGTTAAAAAAATTTTCTTATTATTTCTTGTTGATGCTCTCCAAATGTAAAGAAATATTTTATATTGGCATAATAATTCTGTGGTGAAGTGTTGGTAGATAGATGCAAAGCTGAAAAAAGGGTTGAAAATGTTACATTAACTATGTGGGTATTTTGATGTTTAAATTATGTTACATTAACTATGTGTTTTGATGAATGTTTGGGTTTGTATTGCATGAGGAGACCACATAGGGAGGAGGTGGTCCAGCTGTTGGACTGTCTTGATTTTGATGGGTAGGTGGTCCAAATGCAGAAAAGTCATATAAGATAGCCAAGCTCCTTAATTACCATACTAGTAAAAGTCTTCCTGTAAACATTCCTTTCACCACATTCCAATTGAGAACTGTACACATAAATATGGATTCATAACATTATATATTCTCATCTTATACTGATAAGGATGCCAAATAAGACAAATTTTTTTATTTTATTTTATGATTAAGTGCTATGAAAATATAAAGTTTGATTCTTTTTCGGTTTCTGGATTGATAACAGAATGTAGATGAATCGAGGTTACTAAAGTTTCATTGACGAGAATGTTTTGAAGATTTTTAGATTTTTTTGGGAGTGTAAGATCTTTTGGTTTTTTTATGTTGTGATGCTGCTACTTCTCATATCCCATGTGTCACTTCCTGAAACTTATCGACGTTTTCAATATTCTCGGATGTATCAATATTTTGATTTTTTGCACCACACAAATTACTTCAATCTTGATTTACAATTATTTGATCTTGGGCCGATTAACTAGATTCTTTTCTGTAGATATTTGACCTGTTGCATCGTGTAAGCATGTTAAGATAAGTTCTTTTGTACTATGGTGCAGCAATTTTCCCTATTCTTGTACAGTAATCTCCCCCATCAAAAACCTTCCATTGCAGCAAAATCAATTTCCTGCTTGTCTGAGGCCATTAGGAGTGATCTAGCAGTTTTGGGCCTTTGGTGGTTGGTCTAAACCTGTCCATCTTTTTTGGTCCTTGTAATAATGCATATTGCATAGGGAAGCTCTTTTACTGTCCCAATTAACAAATTTATCCTTTATAAGTAACCATATTCGACCGACCAAATGGATCTCACACGTGAGCAACCTCGAGAGAATGCCAGATTAGGTGATCATACATGTAACCTCTGGTTTATAATATAACACGTCAAACATTTGCAAATGTTAATATTGTAGGATGGACCATTTTGATGATAACCTGCTTGGGTTGATTCTGTCAACATTCACAGGGTTATGAAGTGCACCTCTATCAGCACCACGTCATTATAACTGAAATGTTTAGTGCATGATGGTTATGTTATGTGGACTTGTGTACAAGTTGTTCATTTGAAGCTCGTTTCCGCAGTTACAGGATTTTGAAGAGCACCTCATCTTAAGAACTGAATATTTAGTGCTTGATGGTTATGTTATATGGATTCGTGTACGTGCTGTTTATTTCAAGCCTGTTTCTGCATTTATGTGATGATCATTCTGCATCTTTGGAGATGAGATGTCATATTATGGTTGACGCGTTGTCTGTTTCTTCTTTTATACTTGTGTATTGTATAATGTGTTCTTCTATAATTAACTCTCTGGTTTGGGATAGCCTTTTTGAACATGTTACTCTGTTCGGTAGTCAGACGTGCATGTTGGCTACATGCTTCAAAGTAATTAAGTGGGAATATCTTAGATGGCCGTAGCAATATCTTGTTTGACCTGACGCAGAACGTGTGCCATACATTGTGAGGTGTCCATCTCACATAAGTTTGTGGGCTGCAGCAGTCTTTAGAATCATCAAGCATTGTCTCAGCTGTGAGGGCATTAAATCACCCGAATGTCATTTATGTTGTTGTATGACAAGATAATAAAAATCTGGCAGCTATATCACAAGTTCGATTCCTTTGAAACTACTTCCTAGTTATTTGGTGAATTTGTTTTAGTTTTCTTGTGATCATTGGAAGATTTGCACATTGTGTGACAGTAAACTGAGAAACAATTGGTTTTATTTGAGAGAGAACAAACTTTTTGGTAAAGAACAATTACCAACGGTGCAATTTTATTAGCTGAAAGATAATTGAAAAATTGTTTCTGCAAATTGCTGGCTGAGGGACACTTTCCAATCCTAAGTCCCTTAATTAAAAGCAATTTCTTTTCATGATAGCTGTGTATGATGTATTACTATACACAAGATAAAATTTTATTATCGTACTATTGGATGGCCAAAGCATCTTTTATCCCTTTTGTTCCTTGTCTTTCATGATATAGCTGTCATTTGTTCCTTACTACATTTGTTGTACTGATCATGTGTTAACTTTCAGTGGTCGGGTCTTTCAGTTCTCACCTTAATTGGGCATAGCTTGACTTTTGATTTTCTGTTTTTTTTTTGGTTAGATTTTTTCCTTTTATTTAGTTTATTTTATTTCTTCCGTGGTACTTAGCATGATGTGTTTGCTCTTGCAGGTATGTGTCATCTGAATTGGCAACAGATGTTATCATCAATGTTGGTGAAGTGAAGTTTTACCTTCACAAGGTATTGTCCTAATTCTTTTATGAAGCAAATTGATCTGTTTATTTTTCATATTATGCATTACACACTCAGAGACATATAATATAATATTTTGATTGATATGATACTCGTAGACACACAGTACACCCACAAGCTAATTCCCCTATGGGGACTTGGACCCACTTAACTCCCTTGTTGGTGGAGGAGATACCACTTGAGTCCAAGGCTTGGTGGTCTTCAGTCTTGTATGCATATTTAACTGTGAGCAAATTGAATTGTTTCCATGGAATTTATGAATCCAATATTATGTATGTGATCGCATGTATCAGTGTGATGTTGGAAGCACCCCCGAATGTGTTGTCATACATGCCAAATCTAGGTCTCTTGTTTAAGCTCTGCTCAAGATCAGAAAAGTCCGCTAAGCCTCTTCAAGCTCAGATTTTCCAAAGTCCGAGGAAGAAGGATCTCCATACTGTTAACTACATTGTTAGATCTTAAATGAGAATTGCGTAGGCCAAATTGGACTAATACTCACTTGTAAAGAGTACAGAGATATACACAGTTTAGATATTTGACTAGATTATTAATACAAGTTCATTAAGTTCCATGATGGGTCAGCCAACGATCCAAGGGCTGAATAGGGATTATATATTCAATTATTTTTCATACAAGCGACAACCATGAGTGTTATTTACTTGCTTATTTTGAGAAATGTGATAGTGTAAACCAGTTTTTCACCGATTTCTGCATTACCTTGCTGTGAATCAATGAGCTAGTTCAAAAGAATCATCACTCACTTTTTAGCTATTTTTTGGTCAAAATTTATGAGTTGTTCTTCTAGGGGTAGTAAGGAATCCCTTCTCTATTTTTGATGCAATCTAATAAAGTACTAGGGCTGATAGTAATTTGGTTCTTGTTTTGAAGCACCAAACTTCTTAAAAGCAATCCATAGATATTATATTGCAGTATGCACGATTTTTGTAACTTTATTCCGATGTTTGCTGCACTATCACAGAAGGAATACTTTCTCGATTTGGTAAACCAAATGCTACCAATTGTTCAATGGTCTGTTGGTGAAATAAAAACAATTGTCTGGCTTGATTGAGAAATAGATTTCTCTTTTCTTTCTTTCCTCTTTCTGGCTGTTTTAATCTGATTGATGGTTTATTGTTTTAATCTGTCCCTGCAGTTCCCTCTATTGTCCAAGAGCAATCGCTTGCAAAAACTAGTACTGAAGGCCAATGAGGATAATGCCGATGAAATATATTTGGTCGACTTTCCTGGTGGGCCAAAAGCCTTTGAAATTTGTGCCAAGTTCTGCTATGGCATGACGGTAACTCTGAATGCTTACAATGTTGTGGCTGCCCGTTGTGCGGCAGAGTATCTTGAGATGACTGAGGATGTAGACCGAGGCAACTTAGTTTTTAAAATTGAGGTGTTTCTCAACTCCAGTGTTTTCCGTAGCTGGAAAGATTCTATTATCGTTCTGCAAACCACCAATTCTCTTTTACCCTGGTCCGAAGATCTGAAAGTAGTTGGTAGATGCATTGATTCAATTGCATCTAAAACCTCTGTGGATCCCTCAAATGTCAACTGGTCTTACACACATAACCGCAAGTTAGCAGTGCAGGATAAAATTATTGAGAATGCTGTGAAATTCCAGGATAAAATTGAATCTGTTCCCAAGGATTGGTGGGTTGAAGATATATGTGAACTGGATATCGATCTCTACAAGCGAGTTATGATTGCTGTGAGAGCAAAGGGGAGAATGGATGGGAATGTGATTGGGGAGGCATTGAAGACCTATGCTATCAGATGGTTGCCAGATTCCGTTGAAGTTTTGGTTTCTGAAGCTCATATCCGGAGGAACAAATCTTTGGTTGAAACAATAATCTGTCTATTGCCCTCTGATGTGAGCTTGGGTTGTTCTTGTAGTTTCTTGCTCAAATTATTGAAAGTTGCAATTTTGGTTGGGGTGGATGATTCGCTAAAAGAAGATTTGATAAAGAGGATCAGTTCGAAGTTGGATGAAGCTTCTGTTAACGATCTGTTGATCCCTGCACAGTCTCCCCAAACTACTATTTACGATGTTGAACTTGTTCGGTGCCTGGTGAATCGATTTGTGATGCGTGAAAAATGTAGCCGGAATGCGGAAGCTGAGAAGAATGGGAATAACATTAGTGATTTTGTCTTGGGGCATGGATCCTGGTTGAATGTTGGTAAACTGGTTGATTGCTATCTTAGAGAAATCGCTCATGATCCATATCTCACTCTCTCCAGTTTCATCGACTTATCACAGTCAATTCCCGAGTCAGCAAGACCAATTCATGATGCATTGTACAATGCCATTGACATCTACCTAAAGGTTTGATTTTTTCCGTCTTACTCCTCTTTATCTTCTTAATTTCCCTCGCTTAGACTCGTAAAAAAACAGATAGTTGCTTGGTTCAAAATCTTTTAAAATTAACTTTGGTAACCCTTGATCACATTCAATTGTGCACTTATCTGTACGGAGAGGTGAACCAGTTGCATGATTGACACGGCTTCAGATTGTTTAAGCAACATGCACACACACATACTATGCGTATAGTTTTCAGAAAAGATATAACAAATACCTTTCAATTTGACAAGGGGATAAATCAATGCTACTGGTAAATGTGATAACATGAGCTTGTACAATAACACTGAGATATATTATTTTCAGGAGCACCCAAATTTGACAAAAGCAGAGAGGAAGAAGCTATGTGGGCTGATGGATGTCAAGAAATTGACAATGGATGCATCCATGCATGCAGCACAAAATGAGCAGCTTCCACTCCGAGTCGTAGTACAGGTTCTCTTTTTTGAGCAAGTTAGAGCAGCTGCTGGGGTTCAAGCCCTCAACAAACACCCAGTTGACACACCATGTTACACGATTAACACTGAAGAAAATGGTAAATCACTTGGGAAACAGATGAGCCAAATGAGGATCAAAGACGAGGATGTTCAGAAAAACGGAAAATTGATGAAGAAGGGTAGCAGAAACAGAAGAAGTGCAGTGCAGTTGCTGCCATCTCGGTCAAGGAGAATTTTCGACAAGTTGTGGATTGTGGGTAAAAGCCATGTGCACGGGGAGAATAGGAGCTCTGAGACATCTGCTAGCTCTCAGAGCCCGACTTCAATAATCCGAGGGGAAACTAAGTCTTCTAATTCATCTTCAAGGCATAGGAGACATTCGATATCGTAGATAATTATTTGGGGGGTTCATGTACACTCAACAAATGAAGAGATTCGACCGTTGAAAAATGTAAAAAGTGGTAGGAATTTGTTGTAGTGGATGGTGATTTAATATTTTAACCTGTCAAGTGATCCAAGACAGGCTTTTTATTGCAATTGTAATCAGTTCCTTCTGTTGGTGTTGCTTCCACTTGTACTGTTACTTCTATCCAGGTGCAGGCGGAGCTAGGAAATTGGCATAGGGTGGGCCAATGCAATTTTCTATAACTTTATTAATAATTTTTATATTTTTTGGGTTATCAAAGGAAAATTTTAAAATCTTCGGGGAGGGAAATGCAAATTTTTAAAAATTTATTGATAAAATTTATATTTTTCTAGGCTTTTTAAGGAATTTTATAAAAAATTGACAGGGGGCTACATGCAAATTTTATTACTATATCTATAATATATGAAAAATTTAGGCTAAAATTTATTTTTAAAAATATTTGGGCAGGGTCATGGCCCCAGCTCCGCCCGCTTAGTAAAGGCTATTTTTGTAATTTTTCACTTTCGTTAACATGATTAGACTGAAATTATATAGGGGGTTTTTGAAACTGGGTTATATGATCAAAATAAAAAGTATAGGGGAGTTTTGTGAAAGTGAGTGTAATTTGTAAACTAAAAACTGTGAAATACGAGGATAAAACGTAGAAGGAGAAAGAGTAAAAAGCAACAAGAATTGATTGCTGAGATTTAGCAAATAAAAAAAGTCAACTGAAATATTTTCGTTGATTTCAATAAACCTATTCAATTCCTAGATAGCAAGTCATCTATATACATATACATATATGTATAGAGAGAGAGAGAGCGCGCAAGAATTAGAATATGAAAGCAAGCACCATTAATTTGTACGCCCTCTTGTTGGTCTTATTGTTCAATACTGGTTCTCTAACTGTAACAATTGTTGTTTCTTCCAAGTCAGAATGCAAAGCATGGCTGGTTCAATCAATCCCTACCCACATGCCTCACCTCTCTCGCGTCCCCGGCGTTCTCTCTACCGGTATTTTTATTTCATCTCTTCCATTTTATTTTCTTAGCTACCAAACACTATTTTCTCGTTCTTTCTATGCAATTAATAGCCCTTTCTGAGTTTCTTTTTTGCAATCATTCCGGCATGATACCTCAACTGAGAAAGTGTTATGAAAAAAAGATAGGACCCATCCCATTTATATCTCCAAATCATGGGTTTGTACTCAATTTTGATACTGACCCCTCATTAGCCCATTACAAGTTGTTCACATGATTAAGGTCCTGTTTGTAGTAGTTTTTGCTTCTGGCTTTTTGCAGAAGAGAAAGAGAAGCTTTGAGGAACTGGTACCTCAGCTTCTTTTAAAATCGCTCTTCTAAAATTTTTGTCAAAACAGTTTTTCTCCCTAGGAAGTGAAAAACATCATTTGAAAAACTAATCCAAACATGGCCTAAGCCATTTTTGAAGACAACAACAACTCATGATGGTTCTGTAAATCATGTTGCTCAAACCAACTCATGCAAGAAAATGATCTTCAACATGGTGAAACAAATATTTCGAGACAAATAACGATTAAAGCCCATGTCAAAAGATTAATTTTACTATATAATTGCAGTTTTTACAGGTGGAGGATATGAGACTTTTAACTCCTTAAGCCTAGTTTATCACACACATTTATTAACTAGTAGGCAAATTGAGTTGGAATCACCAACCAAGATAAACAAGAGAAAAATCAGCACCCTTTAATCTCACCTTAGGTCTCTACTCATTTGATTTAGGAAATCTCGAACCAGTTTTGTTGTTGTGCATTGTAGATTATTAGTATTAATATTCTTAAATTTACCAAAGTTGTTAAATCACTAATTTAATGCTACAAGACCTAATCATTCCCACTCTTAAGTCTAGATCACTGACCTTCGCAACTTTCCATCAGTCTCAGGTTCCAATTCTTACACTTACCGAGAATTCTTATTTATATATGTCTCTGTATGGGTGAGCTAAGGTAACGATTAATTGGCCAGAGTAATGGGAGAATTTTAAGTTCTTGGAAGCCAAAAAGAGCATGTACGACTGGATCCAAAATTTTATTTATGTACTTGGTGTCTTTTCCTAAATTTACTTTTCAGTTTGGTGATCAATTGCAAGGTGGTTTTTGTTTTTCTTTCAATTCAAGCTTTCGAAATTTGTTTTGTTTAATTTGTCTTACATGTGTGATTATTAGCGGACGTTTTTCGGTGGTTGGCCGGGAATTCTTCCCAGAGTCTGGACATAATTGCACAATACTGGCAATTAATAGCTCATCCTGATGATCCTCGTTCCGGAGATTATGGATACTCAAAAGCTGATATGCAGAAATTCGGCGCTACTGAAGGTTTTGGTGTCTATAAAGGGATAGAGAATGCTGCTGATCGCAATGTTAATATCAGGTATGTATCTGTACATATATACATTAAATTTAAATTAAACATGGCAGTCTTTAAAACAAGCTCAGTTGAACTTTGCTTATTGACTCTGATGATTTTGAAGGATTTTTGCTCTTGAGGGATGACAGTATACTAATTAAACAGAGTGATTGATTTTTTACGAATATTTGATATTGAGGGATGACAATATACAGCTGATCAATGTATTCAGTGCATTAATGTTCTCCGGCATTCTAAAATATGGTTGGGGGCTATAATGGTCCAATGTTTTTCTTTTCAGAAATAGTTACTTCAAAGAGGTTTTCACTAAGGAAAACTTCCACCAGCTTCAGGATGAGATCTGTTTTCCATGTAGAAATGAAGTGTGAGTTAATTTATTTGGTTTAGCTAAGGGACACAAATCATGTTTGAATGCTACGAATACCTTGCAAACAGTCCTGGTTGAAAGCCTCATTAATGCTCTTGAACCTTCTTGAACATTCTAACTAGAACCATTATCCTTGAATCTGTTTGGATCTTCTTTTCAGATTGTGTGAATGTTAAGATTTTTCCCCACAGTTCCCAGCAAACTTTATCGATCTTTAGAGGCTTTTTATTTGATGAGAAGGTGTTCCTATTAGAGACTAAATAGCTATTGTTGCTTTACTCTCCAGAATATTTCCTTCTTCCATTATGCTATCTTTGATTTCTTTGTTCAAGTTGCCTCTCTGTGGTGATTTTAGTGGGCGGTAAACTCTAGGAAGCGAGATGTTTGCTGGTTGGAAATCTTTAATGCCTGGTTTACCTATGGCTTTTGACGGGAAGAAAGGGCATGATTTTCTGGAAGAATTTGTCATCCTAAATGATAATTTACCAGTGTCATCACTACAGCTCTCTAGGCTACAGTTCCCATTTAGGGCGTTATTTCTGTAACATAGACTTGATGAGGACATTGGCGGCTGTGAATAATAATGACCCTGTCAAAATAGAGCAGAAAAAAATAATAGGCCTGACGAATGGTTTCAAAGGGTGAACTCATATTTATTGTTCTTTAAAGAGAGGGAGATGAAACTACTTCAAGGTTACCATAAGCCCTTCTTTCTATCTTTCTTCTTATATGTGAATTCGGCGTTTCGGAATAGAGGAAATGAGTAGAAGAGATAGGCAGATAGCAGATAACATAAAAAAGGGTTAGAGAATGAGTTATTTTGCCTTATTTCTATGCCTCTCTTTATATTACTTAAGTTGCATGATCAAATGGCTTCGTAAGTACATCACCAATTTATAATCATTTGGTCTTCAAGCAAATACAGAGAGTAACGATATGTTTGTGAACCAGTAGATCTTAAATAAAGGGATAGGCTACCTTGATATGTTTCGTATGCTCAAGAAAAACAGAATTGCTATCAACAAAGAGAGCATCCTGATTAGCACAATGCATCGACATAGGAGTAGGAACAACATACCCTATCTACTGTAAAAGAGTGTGAACCCCCCTCTTTAGTTAAATTGGTTGGATTAGCCAATACTCACTTCCTTTTGAATGTTAAATCCAAAACTCATAATATTATAGTATTAATCAGATGACATTAACGATATTTTTCTTCTTTACATGTCAAGTTAACCAAATTTTCAGGCTTCTACAGCACTCAGGGGTCTATCCCGATTACACAAAAGAACCGACTGACCTTGCTTTAGGGAGGCCAAATGTAAAGAGTGTGACACTACTGCTTAGCAAATGGTGGGGATCGGGCATAGTTCATGCAAAAGTTTGGATATCAGATCATCGAGATGTTTATATTGGATCTGCAAACAATGACTGGAAATCTCTCACTCAGGTATACTAATACAATGCAGTTTTTGTATAATAGAGGAGGGATTAGATTATCTTTTTAAAGTCAAATCCTTCAAAATTGTAATAATTATGAGCTTTAGCATCTATCCTGCATTAATATTGATATTGTTGGTTGCTCCAAAAAGCTGATGCTAATTTGCTAAAATGTTACTGTCGTGTCTTTTGGTCGTAAGGTCAAGGGTTGAGGTATCTTAGGTGAATTGATATTTTTCTACCTTGGTTAATCCATGCTTTTACACGTGGAAGGAATTTATCCTAGTATTCCTAATCCTAAGGAGAGTAACCAGTTTTTTGATTGGTTGCTCATTCCTTACCCTTTTTTTTTACCTTCAGGAGTTTCATTGAAGGTGTCTACATTTCATCATGGTTTATTCTTGGACAACTATATAGGGAGAACAACATAATACCTTGTTGTTTGTATTGAGAAACTCTAGTGAGATTAGGTTAGTCAGGCATGATATGTAAATCCTGTTGAGAAACTCAAGCGAGATTAGGTTAGTCAGGCATGATAAGTATTCATAGTTTGAAAGGAATTTACCATTGAAATAGATGTATTCTCCATTTTTCCGTTGAACTAATCAATTAAAGTTGTCATGGTTGTCCAACATTATTAGGTGAAGGAAGTTGGAATTTACTTTGTTGGATGTCCAAGAATAGCAGAAAAGGTTGAGGTCTACTATGACAACCTATGGAAACTTGCATCTCTAGATGTTTCAGCTTACACGACAACAGTTTGGGATGAACAGTGGCAAATTAGTAGGAAAGTTCCGTGTTGGTCGTATTTTGTCCATTCTAAAGGAAGGTGCAGGTATGTTAAAAGGAACTTGCTTACTCCAAGTGATGTTGAACTTTTTTTCAGTTCGTGAACGACAGTTTGATATTTAAAATGATTTTAGATGTGAGGATAGGTTGTAACACAGAATCTACCTCCATGATTCTCACCTATACAAGATCGTTCCTATGGTTTCAAATAGTATTCGTCATTATCATGCTAATGGTAGTGAATTGGTGGACGATTGCAAGGGATCTGAGTTTTTTTTTTTTGCATGATTTGCTAACTCTTGATCTTTGTTAACAACCATCTACTCTAAAAGCACGTGAAACAACAAATTTTCAAATATGGGTGATGTTCGAACACATGACTTCCTGCTTTGATACCAATTGTAACACCCCGCTCTAACACTTGGTACGATATTATTCGCTTTGGGCTCAACCCGCACGATTTTTGCTCTTGGACTCCTCCCCAAAAGGCCTCATACCAACTAGAGACAACACTGCACATATAAGCACATCACTAGACCTATACCCCGGGCGATGTGGGATGTCAAAATCACCCCCTCTTGGGACCCAGTGTCCTTGCCGGTGTTACCTACGGGCTTGTGCACGCTCTCACATTCAATTCCGGCCGAGCTCTGGCTCTGATACTAATTATTGGGTGGTTTTGGGCCCCTCTCACCCCAAAAGCTAGCTCAAAGGATGATGTTTTCCCTCACACTTATATACTGATCACCAGTCCCTTCCACAATCGATGTGGGACAACCCCAACAATCTCCCCCCCACATCGGGCCTTGGGTCGGAGCAAAGATAATTCGTTTGTCCTAGAACTTGAGCCGAGACTTGTTAGTAACTTGGGCTCTGATACCATGTTAACAACCATCTACTCTAAAAGTTTAAGCTGTTAGAGAGGGTGTAACTTAAATATTTAATCCTTCAACAATCTTCTAGCTGTCACATCGTGAGTTTGAGAGTGGAGTGGGTGTCAGAGAGTTGTTATTTTAAGCACTTTCGTTCTTAAAGGTAGATTTTTCTTTTCTTTTCTTTTAGGGAGGGTTTATTCCCATACTATTGAGTCCGGTCTTTGTAATTTTGACATTCTGTTGTATACAACATCACAACTCTTCTTACCAAAGGCCTAATGGCCCAGCGGTATTTGGTTCTTACGCCCTGACTTTCATGTAGGGAAATCTCTCCATCTAAAATTTTATTATTCAAGTACGGATGTTTTCAGGTTACTACTATAAAGAGGTAGTTTGCTCCTAGCCATACTCGACTACCTTATACGTCTTCGATGTCACTGACTTTCTCACTTGAATCGGCGAACCCCTTTCAGTACAAGGAAGGTGTCCATCTATGGGGCAATCAATCCTAACAAAACTAAAAGACCAACTTTAAACGGGATCCATTCCAAATTTTATTGTGGAGAAAGTAAAATAAATTTAAAATAGTACGGTTATTCAGCTGTGTCCCTGTGTCCATCAATATGGAATTAAATTGACATGTCTGACATGAATAATTATACAAACTTGACACATGCACCCGAGTCCATGCAACATAGTTTGAAATTATTGTTTTGTATTCTAACAAGAAAGGGAAAATATTTTTGCAGCTTTGTTTATATTTTTAACATGAAATGGTATTTTGTGGCAGATCACCTCTTCCTCATTATGTGGAGGTTCCCCATGTAACAGGCTATCCAGTACTATCAGACCCTTACATGTTTCAAATTCCAATTCAAACTCCTGGATGCAACCATTCAACCTTGCAACCTCAACCCAGCTATCTCTCATTTGCTCCTCCAGAGGTTATTGGTCAATCCATAAGATTGCTTTATGTAGTAACTTCTGATTTTAATGCATTGACTAAAGGATCTTCTGTAAACCACTTCTTCTTTTCTCTTATTAAGAGTATTACTAAGAATTCCTTCTTTATAATAGAATTGCTACAGATAATTTTAGATGCACAATTGCAGCAGCTTCATGCCAATTTAATTCTGGTCCTCTACATGCCTGTAAATTCATATAAATTCTGAACTAGAAACACTAGATTTGATTCATTTTGGCCAGAACAAAAATCTGTTATCTTGTACAGTTGTTTGCTAGTCAAGATTTGGTGGAAAGCCTCTTGTCTAGTTTAGCTTTTTAAATGAAAGAGGCATTTTTTGGTTCGTTTGTTTGAAGTTTAAGCGATAGGTTTTCTCAACAATTTTTTACTTCGTATTTTATTAATCGTTTGTGGCCTGTGTTAGTCGTAGATCTTATGGATAGTCTTGTAATTCTTTTTCTTTTCTATTTATAGACATACTTGTTTTAGCTTTTGTAGGAAAATCAAAGCAGCATTTTCTTCTGAAGATAGAAAAATAATTCTGTATTTCTGATAAATAATGTGGTGCATGTTCAACATCTAGTCTGATTTACGCTACATTTGTCTGATGTAATTCATGAACTGCAGCTGTCGTTTGGTAAGTACCAGGCAGATGAACAGGCATGGGTGGACACAATTAAATCTGTAGGAACTGGAGCAACTGTCAGAATTAGTACCATGGATTGGCTTGGACAATCCCAATACATGAACCAAACGGTGTATTGGTCATCCCTTTCCTCAGCAGTATCAGAGGTAAATGTGATTTGTGAGCTATTTTCTCTAGAACATATTTTACTTGTACAATGCCACCATCCGAGGCCTGCTGCCACCATACCCAGTTAGTTTCATTAGCCGCACACAAACATTCATACACGTAAAGCAAGAAATTAAGTAAAACAGCGTATAAGATCTGTTAGATGGAAGATGCTAGAAAGGGAAAAATCACAGTACAGGCATGGGTAATCCTCTATAGATAAACATATAGAGGCATGGATAATCCACTTTTGTAAGTTCTTGTTTCCCTAACCAAGTTTCTTTATGGTAGGTTGTATTCTCCAAGCATGCGAAGGTGAAGATACTAGTAGCATACTGGGCACATTTCATCAACAACACTGATCAGTATCTAAAGTCTCTCCTGTACTCTAATACCCTGTGCTTATCTTCGACGTATAACAAGTGTTCGGGCAATGTGGAGATCAAGTATTATGTGGTGCCGGGTTTCAACTTGACAGGTCCTGCTATGGTGAATGGGACTCGCACAGGAAATGTTTACCCGGGCTATACCAGGGTCAACCACGGAAAGTATGCAGTTAGTGATGTGCGAGCCCACATTGGGACGAGCAATTTGGTATGGGATTACTTCTATTCCACAGCTGGTGTTGGCTTTGGCACCCACAATCCTGCCATTGTTTCTCAACTTCAAGAAGTCTTCGATGCTGATTGGGATTCTCCGTATGCCATTCCTGTCGAACCATTAGAGGAGAGTCAAGCTTACTCAACTTGATAATAACTTGAATTTGTTTGAGTTAGCATACCGAAAATGAGGAAATGATCCTACCATTTGTGGGGCATCCTGACATTTGGCTCCTCTCAATATTTTTGGACTATGATGTAATATACAAGCGACTATATGAGTCCATAAGATAGTTTCATACACATACCATTCTTCAAATATAAGTCCAAAAGATCTCATACTCATTGGTTGTTAAAACATAAAGTTTTAGCTGCATTAAAAAGCTTGGGAGATTATACATACATATATATATATATATATATGTTAACCCCATGAGATGAGGCCTGCAACATAATCCACATCTAAGGCTGTAGAAGCTAAGAGGACCAAATGGATCAGTGGAAGTAAAAACAAAGGATCAGTGGAAGTCAAAAACTAACTTTTTAAGTCGTAATCCAATTGCTAAAGAAGGATAATGTGATTACAAAACCTTATCCAACAAAACATGAATGAAATTGATCTCTTAGAAGTACGAAAATGAATTTAAAGCAGTGATTAATATAACACTTTTATCGTTCTCGGATCAAGTAAAATATAAATACTTCTACAAATATGACATATTTGTTGAAGTGTTCATATTACATATTGGTAGTCATAAAACACTCTTATATACAAATCTTATACTTTCTAAAATGTCTTGTTTCTGATAGTATTTAGGGTTAATTTCAATAAATTCCTCTCTACTATTGAATTTAATCAACTAACCCCTCCTCTGTCCGGATTGACCCCTATACTTTTCAATTTAATTAACTAACCCATCCTATATCCGTATTAAACCCTATACTTTTCAATTTCATTCACATTGCCCCCACCCTCAAAATATATATATATATATATATATATAATTTGAAAAAAATATACAAAATTAAAAAAATAAATATTAAATTTTGAAAATATATATATATATAAATCGGAAACAAATATATAAAATTTGAAAACAATATATTAAATTTTGAAAAAATATATAAAATTAAAAATATATATATAAATTTTGAAAAACATATATAAATTTCAAAGAATATATATAAAATTCAAAAATAATATATAAAATTTGAAATATATATATAAAATTCAGAAACAATATATAAATTTGAAAAACATATATATTTCGAAAAAATATATAAAATTCGAGAAAAATATATAAATTTCAAAAAAATATATATTTCGAAAAACAAAAATTGAAAAAATATGTAAATTTAGAAATATATATATATATATATATATATATATATATATATATATATATTGGTAAAACATCATATCTTTTCTAATGAAGTGAATCAAACTACTTACCACCAATATCAATTAGTGATATTCTTATATATATATATATATATTTTGGAAATATATATATATTTTTCCGAAATATTATTTTTTGAAATTTATATAAAAAAATTGTATATTTGTGTCAAAATTTATATATATATTTGAATTATATATATATATTTTGAATTTTATATATTTTTTTCAAATTTTATATATTTTTTGAATTTTATATGTATTTTTAAAATTTTAATATATTGTTTTCGAATTATATATATATATTTTCAAATTTTATATATTGCTTTTCGAATTTAATATATATTTTTTAAATTTAATATATATATTTTGAATTATATATATATATATATTGAGGATGAGGGGCAATGTGATTGAAATTGAAAAGTATAACGGATAATCCGAATATATGAATGGTTAGTTGATTAAATTGAAAATCATATAAGACAATCTGGACAGAGGGGGTTAGGTAATTAAATTCAATAATAAATGGGAGTTTATTGAAATTAACCATACTATTTATCATATATCTTAGAATACTTTTTTTAACAAGATTTGAATACTAAAGTATAATATTTCTTAAATAGTATGCAATATAATGGTTAAGAAAAGTTAAATAATAATTGGTTTAAAAAGAAATTTTGAGCTATATGAAAATATATTTATTTAGCGAATATTAAAAATTCATTGTTTTGTGTCGATATAATACTATTTACGAGAACTCTTGAGTGAAAAGGGGTAATTACGAAAAAGGGTACCCCTCTCCGCACCAGTTGGGTCGACAGAACAAAGAGGACGCCGCAAGCAGGAGTGGTGGGGGTTGTAGACAATGCAGAGACTCAAAGTATTGAAGCCTTCTTTGCACAAATATGAGTTTCTCTCTCATCGCAAAACCTTATCAGCACTACCCAACTACGCCCAACACGATGATCTTCAAGACCAGGCAAGTCTCTCTATATCTGTATCAAATATGTATATATATTGGTTTGTAGTGTATGTATCTATGTGTATATGCATTTGAATTGGTCATATCAAATGTCTCTGTAAATTCAGGTTTTAGTTGAAGGAAGAGCTAAATCAAGGGCAGCTATACTCAACAGACCATCTACCCTTAATGCCCTCACTAGTTCTATGGTGTGTCCTGTCTCCACTTCTATTTTCTGGGTTTTTTCACACTAATAATGTCCTTTTAGTTCATACCCATGTATTACTTTTTGTGAAAACTCAGGTGGGTCGGTTGAAAAGACTCTATGAATCATGGGAAGAGAACACAAATATTGGGTTTGTTACCATCAAGGTAACATCTTTTTTTGCGCTATCTTTTCCCCTAATTGTTCCAAGTCCAGGTTTATTAGGAACCTTAATTTGCTTCTGATTTTATATTTCAAGGGTAGTGGCAAGGCATTCTGTTCTGGTGCTGATGTTGTAATGCTTCATCAGTTGCTTAATGAAGGTGGGTAGTCCTTTTTGTGAGTCCAGCATAGTATTTCCATTCTTTTGGATTAAGGTATAACTTAACATAGGTTGATTTTTGGTACATCTTTATTGCAACAGGGTTCTCTGCTTCCTTTTATTTGCTTTTCAAATATTAGTGTACAACTCAATTGAATTCAGTACTGTCATGTATCAGATCATTTTGATTCAGCACAACTATAGATAGTTCCTGAACATGGAGTAAAATTTACTAGTTTTCCTGCAACTACTTGTTGACTAATATTTATAGTTGAGGTGTGGGGCTGTGTAAAATTGTTCTGTTGTCGAATCCATTGCTTACCTTGGTACTTCTAGTTACTAATTAGTTGTGTTTCTCATATTTTGTCAATTACTTTGACTGTGTTCAGGGAAGATTGAAGAATGTAAGTCTTTTTTCAAGACACTGTACAAGTTTGTATATCTTCTGGGAACATATCTGAAGCCAAATGTAAGTACTGAATCCTTCTCAAGTTTTATAGAGAACATTTTTGAAATATATTATGAACTTTTTTTTTTTTTTTTTTTAAAATTTTTATGAATAGCTTTTTGTTCCTTGCATTTGGAGATAGTCATGTAGGCCATGTTTGGCTCGCTTTTCGTTTTTATCCCAAACAAAGAACGACGTTTTTGTTGGAGAGTGTTTGGATAGTAACCGGAATCATATTTGGTGACAAAAATTTGTCCAATGAATTATGAAAGTGAAAACACACAAAACATGTTTGCTTACGTCAATGCATTTCATGAAATTTGAAATAAAGTACTCGACATGTTTGGTAACACCAACGGTTGAAAAACAAAAGAAGCAGAAATTAAAAAACATGTTTTTTATAAGTTAAGAGTAGAATATTGCATGGATGAAAAGATGAATAGTTGAAATCATTTGTAGTGAAAGTTTTTTTTTTAACCTTTAATCAACTCACCCATAATACTTAATTTTCTAAGCAAACTTTAACAACAAACAACCATTACAATAACAAAGGGAATACACCAAAACCTCTACTAGCAATACAAATTTGGGAGAACCACTTCCAAGCTACAAAAGAACACCAAACTCAAAAGAAAAATGAAGCGAAATGGAACCTATACCAAAAACCAGAGGAACAAGACTGCCGACAGCTGAACGTATCCCTCACAACACAATTACCATCAAAAGACACGTTGGTTGAGAATCTCCAACATATCTTGCAGTTGAATGCCCAGGTTATCAGTAATTGCCGATCCAATCCTCTTAATAGTTCAAGCGACAGAGTTAAAATTTCGTTGTGTAATGATTTGTTCCTGTCCGCCAAATATACCATAGATAATTTGTAGAATGTAGATAGGCTAACACCATTTTAAAAATTCTAATGATTTTCCTAATATCTAGCAACTGTTTCCAGAATCTTGAATCGTTAGCACATGGAACACAATGACGATATAAAGAAATTCCGAAGATAAGTATTGACTCCATCTAATTCACAAAACACTCTTTGCTATGCAAGAAATCCCATAACAAGTTACAGTTTGTGGCTTCATCTATGTCAGCAATCTTACAGTGGCTGTGCACAAAAAAGTCACGAGAACATTACCCAAGTTTGAGGCATATATTATTGTAGCCTGTGGACAATGAGAGGGCCCAGATGGGGAAAACCTAATACTTTTGTTTTTTAAATAGGCATCCCAACATAGATACGATGCCATATAATATTGGAAACTGCAAAGTAAAAACTTCTGAAAATTCAACTACAACTGAAAGAGACAATCATATATTATCCAGATTATATTGTATAATAGCCAAAAAAAAACCCTTTGAATATAATTAGGGGGTAATGTGTGGAGAATTGGTCTGATTGTTGTCAAGAACATCAAAAGCTAAAACTATGACAAATATATCATATTTGTGCATATATAAACAAATCACTCCTCTATAACGCAGGCAAGTCATATACAACTTCGTTATTTTTTTTGAGGGTAAAATATAACAATTTTTGTACTAATTTAGCAAAAGCACCTCAAAATGAAGTGAAAACTATTACTAATGTGGAAATGTGTATATAATTATATTTAGAATTAATTACGGTGACACCCCTTGAGGTTTGCTCAAATCACAGCCAGATGACCCATGCGCTTTAAAAAAATTGATAGATAGCCCCCTAACAACTTTTGAGTGCATGAATTGTCACTTTTGTCCTTGATAAATTAGTCAATTGATTGACAAATAATCTTATCTTTGAAATGACTATAATGCCCTTTTGCTTACATTTAATTTAGACTTTCTATAGAGATAAGAATTAAATTCTTTTATTTTAATTTAGAGACTTAAATTCTTACATGTAAACTACTTTATAAAAAGATTTTCTTTTCTTGAAGTTGAAATATTCTACTTTGACATTGTAAACTAGCTTTAACTAATTTATATTTCAATGAGCTCGTTACATAGTATATTTCTATAAATACACGTTAGTTAGACCTTATTTGTTTTAGCCCATCTACTATAAAATGTTAAGCTGATAGAGAGGGTGTAACTTAAGTATATATCCTTCAAGATAATGCATGTAAGCAGAATGACAATATAGTCTTTTTTTCATTTGAGATATTTTGCTAATTAATTAGCTATTTTATTCAATGACAGGAGTGACAATTCGTGTGAAGATCACTCATCTCCAACATCTTTCTTACAAAACTCATTATTGAAATAGCTAAGAATCAAACAGGGGCCTTCAAGATATCATTATCTGCTGCAAGATATTGGAGATGAGTGATCTTCATAACCTCATAATGAGTTTATCTCTTAACTTGAACATTTAAAACTAGTGACCAAGTAACATCTTATGAAGTATTTGGCACAGCAGTAATACTTTGGATGTGGGTTATAGTGACTTCTGCCTGTCGGTCATGCTTGGCACTTGTGAAAAGAAGTTAAACACTCCTCAAACGTCTGAACTTGCTTTTCTTATGAAAAACTGACCTTGTGCTTCAACTTAGAGTAGAAATCATTGTTTTCTTCAAGGTACCTTTAAGTTAAGTTGTTGAAATTTTTGTTGACTGATTTATCATCATATAACTGTTATTTGTACAGGTGGCTATCATGGATGGTAACATAATAGGAGGTGGGGCGGGTATTTCACTTCCTGGAATGTTCCGTGTGGTAACTGATAGAACTGTATGTAACTTCTGCTATACGTTAGAATTTTCAATTAACCTTGGTGACACTAATAAAATAAATAATAAAATCAGTTAACCCTGAGAATGTAATTTTAATAGCACAGAGGCATTGAAACACACCAAAACCAGTTTGCTTCATCATAAGATTTGAGTCACTATTTGTGTATCCAAGGCTTCATTAGCATCGAGAGAACTAGATAGAAAAGAAACTTTAAGAAAGTTTACAATAAGGAGGGATAGCTTATCTTGTATTTGTTTTAAATAATTGGAGGAGAAATGAGAGATAGTTAGAAAGATAAAGTGGCACAGCCTAACCCCTTGAATTGTGATTTTGTTGTTGCTCTTGAAGTGGGAGGATTTGGAAGGCAAGTGTAGGAGAGTTTGTAATGACCTATTTTTGGCCCTGTTTTTGTAAACAAGTAAATTCTTCTTTGGGTCCTTGTTACTGAAAAAATGGTTTCTCTCTCTCTCTCTCTCTTTTTCTTTATTTTTTCTTCTCTCTCTCTTCTCAAAACATTATGAAGGGCCACAACTCTTCTTTCATTTGCTTCCCCTCTTCAATGATCCAAATACCTGGACAACCACTGTAGCCATGCCTGGTCAATTTTGAAATTGTCAAATTACCCCTACATTCTTTTGTAAGAGAAGTATAAACAGAATTAGAACAGCTGCATTGTGAGGTTGGTTGGATGAATATGTTAAAAATATTGTAATTGCTTTAATGTTAAAATGACAACTAAGGAGGACTTTTAACTCTGTTGCTTAAACTGTTATCTACTGAACCAAATGAAAGATTTGAATTCTGCAATAGATAGCTAAGGGGAAAGAGTTTTACCCAAGTACATCCATGTAACAACATCATTATCTGTAAAATATATCTGGCTTGGTAGTATGTAGGTACGGGACTGCAACTTCGTATGATTGGCTTCCTTATTTTGCCTCTTCAGCTATGGGATATGTGGTTGTGGTTAGATTAAAGGTGGAAAATAGAACCCCCCCCCCCCCCCCCCCCCCCCCGCACCACATACTGAAAGTGTAATGTATATAAAGTATTTTTAGGGTCAAAATCTTCTAATATGCTTTATACATGTGTCGTGCGCGCTTAATAATGTAAGTGTTTCTATTCAAATGAATTGCAGGTTTTTTCTTCTCCAGAGACTCAAATGGGTTTTCATCCTGATGCTGGGGCTTCCTTTTATCTTTCTCGTCTGCCTGGTTATTTAGGTAACATTGGATGTCCACCAAGCCAAATATATAAATATCTTTAAGAGATTGCAAGCTGTCGTAATTTTTCAGGAAGAGCTAAAGTCATGTTCGGTATGAAGGAATGGAATAGAATGGAATGCTTATTCTAATCATTCCTTTGTTTGGTATGAAAAGTTGAATGGGAATGGCCATTCCCAAGGAATGAAAATGCATTCCTTGGAATGAAAAACCATTCCATTACTAAACCTATGGAATGGCCATTCCATTTCTTAAGTTATATTTTAAAAACATAAAATTACTAAAAAGACCTCTCATATTCCAAGTAAACAAACCACCATACTGCCTTCCACCACCCCCTCCTCTTCCACCACCACCACCTCCCCTATTACCTGCCACTACTATTCTCGTTACCCTCCACCATTTTTTGTTAAAAAAAATTACAAAAAAAACATTATTTTATTAAAATAATATATTCATCACTCAGAGGGGTATTTTTGGAATATTTTTGTTCAAGTTGATTCCATTCCTAATGACTACATATTTACAACCATACAATAGAATGAGATTAGTTATTCCATTCCATTCCCACTTTCATTCCATTCCATTCCACCGTACCAAACGTAGCCTAAGTTCCTTTTCGACTTGCATTAGTTGTTAGAAGCAAAATTGATGAATGCCTCCCAGGTTATCATCTCTTTGCCTATCAGTGGAGATGTAGGCCATTCACCCAACAACTTGATGAGCTCTCTTGTGAAAGCATTGTATAAAGGGTAATTTACAAAGTTAGCATGTGATCCAGATTTTAAATCATAAGATATCAGATTGAGTCTATTGAAATATGGTGCCTGTTAATACTTGAAGCATAATGACTACCCCCAATAAAATTCACACGTGCCATATGAGGTGATGATAAAGTAGTTCTACTCACCATTTCAAATATTTATTGGTTGAACAAAGTAGGCCTCTTTTCATTAAAGTCAGTTGTAAAATCTTGGAATGTCACTCATCAAGAAAATTTATCGCTATCAATGTAAGCACTAACGGTTTAAAACGATCCTTTGTTAAATAGGGTGTCAACTTTTTCTACTTTCTATCATAGACATTAAAATATAAGCTAACCCAGAAAATCCCCTGTTCTGAATAATCTTGTTATTCATTTTGTATGGGTGCCTAATGGAAAGATATTTGACCTCAATATTTTAGGCAACTATTGCATCCTTCTTAATAGCTGTGGCAAAAAAGAAACTGATCATCATCCACTCCACAACTCCTTCAGTTTGCACTCAACCCCTGCAGGTTTTTAATTGAAAATGCCCATTGATCTTTGCTTTTGTGACATTATCTTCCATAGAACCATAAAATGAGGGCAGAACATTGCTCTCCCGCATATTAGACCAATATTCACTCTACTCTCCTGGTGCCAATTATGATAACATTGGCAATGAACTTTTGAATCCATTTTGTAGTGCCTGCTAAAGAAAGAATGGGCCACTGTCTAGGCCTCCTTGTGAACAAATTTTTTTCCCATTTGATGAATATTTCAACCTATAACATATCCAGACACATAGAGGCTAACTATGCGATGGAGTTGCAGGAAGCAACTTATCTCTCACTTGAAATGTGTGTATGTAATTTTTTTTCAGATGATTCTTTTTTAATATTGCCTTGAACCTGATAAGAATTTTTTTAAGAAGAATAGTTTTGTTATTGCAGGTTATTGATCTCCAATTTAACACCTTTTTATTGTTTTATAATTATTATTATTTCTTTTTGAAAGTGAAATTTCATTAAAGAGCGCTCAAGAGGGGAGTGTGTCTTATATAAAACTGCACAGTAAGTCAAAAAGGCCCGCCACACTCTCAAACTAACCACAATAGTCACATATTCATCTACAACTCCACGCATAAACCCCAAAAGTAAAGAACTCAGAATGCAGAACTTTGGCAACCAAATGGGAACATCCTCTCCATCAAAGGAGAACGGACCTCTTAATTTTCTTGCAAGAAGAACCACCACATGTAAAGAGGGGCTTTCCTCCAAGCATCTGTGGCTTGTGTCCAACTATTATATCCTCCAAAGCCTCAAGCATGCTCTTCGTGTGTATTATCAACGAAAACCAAACATAGGATATACTTTGAACCAACCATCCCTAGGCACTGGAAGATGGAGAAGGAGATGATTCACTGACTCATTGTATGTTTTGCAATACAACACCAACTAACCACAATCTGATGCTGCCCCTTCAGATTATCAACTGTCAAGATCCTCCTCAAAATTGTCATTACATTGAAGAAGTGATACTTTTAAGACGGCGGCTTTTGCTCACCAAACTGCCTTTTCTAGGGAAAGAAGGCCCTGGAGCATCCAGAAGTCTGCTATAAAAAAATTCAAACCTCAAACTCCCGATGACAGGCTCCCAACCAAATCCACTCATCGAGCCCCTTCGAATCCACATTCCGACGGTGCATCAAAGCCAAAAACTCTACTGCATCCTCCAACTAGCATTCATGAAGAGGCCACTTACGCTGCACAACCCATGTCCCACTATCAGTACTAGGGAATTTTTCAACTTTGTTTTGATCCTCAATTTTTATTTCTTAGCATTTTACTTTTTACTATAACTCAACAGTAGTACTTTTCTTATTTTATTTAGGTCCCTTTTGGTAACCATTTCTATGAATCGATTTAGGGAAAAACATTTTTGTTATATTTTATTTTGTTTATAAAAGGTCTGCACAGTTTTAAAATGGCACTGTAACTATGGCATGATTTATAAACACCACCATGATGTTTATCAGTATCTACTTATTTTATGAAATATTGTAGCTCTCTTTTCTATCTACCATAATCGTCCACCACAATCACCAACCACCGGCAACCGCTAACCACCATGTGCCACCACCACCGCCTCCACCGCCCATCGCTACCATTCATATTCTCCACCGCTCACCCCCTTCACGGCCTCCGGCCACACCACTGCCAACCACCACCTGTTGCAAGCTTATATGTTACTACTTATATAATATGAGGTGCTCCTGTAATTTTTTAAAATGATTAATATAAACAGAATATAGTAAAAGGATGAATACGTATCGATTCCTTATTTTACTCTTCCCCCAAATCTCTCTATTTTCTTCTTCTTCCTTCTCCATTCTCTTTTTATTTAATTTTGTTTTGATATTCTCCTAATTACAACACCACCACCCCCACTAGCGGCCACCTCCCCTAGCAACCACCTTCAACGGCCATGCCTTCCATGTCTGTAATTTCTTCGAATTTTCAAATATTACTCATGCATTTCCAAAAATGATATTGACACCGTGTGAGTGTGCAGGGGAATACCTGGCTCTAACTGGGGAAAAGCTTAATGGTGTAGAAATGATTGCCTGTGGCCTTGCCACTCACTTTTCACTAAAAGAAGTTTGTTCTTTGTTCCTTATTCTTCAGTTTGTGCATTTTGTTTCTAATCCTTCTTCATCAATGGATTACAATGTTGATTCTTGGTAACAGAGACTTGCATGGATTGAAGAACGTCTTGGTAAATTGACCACAGATGATCATACTGTCATAGAGAATTCTCTTTCACAATATGGTGACATTGTCTACCCAGATAACAGGAGTGTTCTTCATAAGTAATATTCTATGTCATTGGTTTTATTCTACCTTCTGTTAGAAACTTTTTCGATCATCTTTATGATGGAAACTATCAGCCTTTTTCCCCAGATTACAAATCAAATAAAAGGTTCTTATATGCTTTCTATGTTCGTATTGCATTGACCTTTCCTTACCATATATATATATATATATTCGCTTTCTGTTTCATGGTGATATATAGTTGGAGGAAATGAGTCTTTGATACTGAGCAATATCAAGGCATGAAGAAAAATAGAACCCAAGAGTATTCCCTTCATAAGGACAAAAAACTTGCCCAGCACATATATTTAGGACACTTTAGTTTTTTCAGTGACTCTTTTAGGACTTCACTTCCTTGGCTCCATAATTAGCACTAAGAGGTTTGTTTAGTCTACGGTATAGAATTAAGTTAAGTACATGATATGATAATCTTATTTTTATGCAATGTATGTTATGCTACAGTTGGTATTGTAACTAAAGATTTACACAACTGTCTCTTTCTGCTGCCATATTCTAAAAGAACCATAAAAATTCATTTATCTGGGCCCTCTAGATTTTCAAGATCATGTTTAACTGTGTCTGATGGTACGAAAGTATGAGAAACCGTAACTGTTTGACCACCTTGAATTCATGGGTTGCTTGTATCCCACTAAAATTGATTTCACAACTAGTATTTGTGGAATGAGGTTGTTTGGGCAATCGAAACTTCTATTTGATCTGATTTGAACAGAGTTGATATTCAGATCAAGTCAATGGTGGTGAGGGTTAAGTCAGCCAAACTTGGAGGAAGGTTGACCGTAATATCTTAAGAACTTTAATTTGTAGGTAATATATGAAAAACCTCAGGAGAGTCGCAGTAATTTACCCTTTAAACTATCGTTTGTAAGATTATCACGATACAGAATGCTTTGACTGTAATTTTCCCATACATTTCAATCTATTCTTGAGGTTTAATTATTTTCTTCTTGCTTTCTACTGTGTTTCAGGATTGACGCAATTGATAAATGTTTTAGCCAGGACACTGTTGAGGAGATTATTGATGCTCTTGTAAGCTTGATATTATATTACGTAACGATACTTGATATTGTTAAGAAAAAGGCTTTGTTTGTCTCTTTGTCATGTCTCATGTGTTTTGCTTGGATGATAGTCAATTGAAAATTTTAAAACATGGATAAACCATGTTGTCCATCTACCTGTTGCAAATTTATCAATTGAAGGTTAAATTAAATACTAAACACTGAGCCCCAAAGTATAAGGTTCGATTAAACTTTCCACGATTGTTGTATTTTTCAACTTTTTATTTCTTTCTCAATATTTTCAAGGTAACTTTTGAATGAAAAAACAAATTCAACTGGGATTTTCATTTTGAATATTCCCAAGACATTACATGCAGGATTGTAGGCAACAAAATATAGAAGCAGCTTGACTTGGAACTTAATTATGTTCATGGTAATATTGCAAAAAATCTGATTTCAATGTTTATTTAGTATTATCCATTTTTGTCCTTTTATTTCTGGTTCTCCTATAACACCATATAGAAATTAAAAAAAGAAGGGATACTTCATCCTCAAAGCAGGAAATTGAAGTTTCTGAAGTTCCTTAAGTTATCTTAATATTCACACACTATAAGAGATGTCTCACTCTAACTTGTACTCGGAAAATATCTGATAACTTCATTCAGTAGCTCCAACTATAAAGTCTTTAGCTTGCATTAGGGCCTTTTATGATAAGTTTGTTAGATATCCCTACTCTTGTTGTTCAATCCTGACATCCTCGAGCTATCATAAGAGGGTAGAGAGTAACCTGCATTCTGGTGGGCCAATTCAGTATATCAAGTTTATTCATGCATAACCGTCCAATTGAACAAGTAAGTCTCCAGACATTGGAGGATTTTTTCTTCCATTTCAGGAACTTGATCTCTTGATTTGATGGGTTACAAAACAAATTAGGCACTTAGATAACATAATGAAGGTAGCAATATGAGAAGTGGAAGGCCATAGTTAGTGTGGATAAAATTATAGTAATCTAGATTTTTTTTTGTGTTCTATATTGTTAACTACCAATTACTCTACGTGTGGCCTTTTTTTCTATTTTCCAACATGTGAAACAACAATTTTTAATATGGGTGACGGTGAGGTTTGAACACGAGACATTTGGCTCTGATACCATGTTAACTACCAACTACTCTAAAAGCTTAAGCTGTTAGAGAGGGTGTAACTTAAATATTTAAATCTTTCAACATATATAAATCTACATAGAATGATAGATGGATAGATATTTTCTGAAGCAATCACAACAAGGATCAACACTCTAGAAATCCGCTATATTCTACCCTAAAATGTCAACTATTTCGACCTATTTTGGCTAGAAAGTACTTTACTTCCCTTCTACTATTGTTGGTTCTGTACCCTTTCACGTAAGTTCGAATCAATACCAGGCTCTCCAAAATGTTTAACAATGTGTTGATGGCTGACAAAGTGCTATTCTGCACCACCAAATAAACACCTGCTGGTCAAATGGTCCAGGTGTTAACTACCCAACTAGTCTAAAATCTTAAGTTGTTAAAGAGGGTGTAACTTAAGTATTAATATACTTCAACACGCGGCACGCCCCCTCACGTGTGGCCTACTTTTTGGTCAAACACGTGAAACTTCTTTTTTTTAGTTGCGTGACGGTTAGATTTGAACAGAGGACTTCCTGCTTTGATATCATGTTAACTACCCAGCTACTCTAAAAGCTTAAGCTGTTAGAGAGGGTGTAACTTAAGTATTAATATACTTCGACACCAGGATCATTACAACACTCAATGCAATACTTGTCAGGGCCAGTATGAACCCCATACCCCTTTTCAGAGGCAGAATGGGTATTTTGGTTCAGGATTGGTTCAGAAACTTGGATTATGATTATACCTGCTGATTTGTCATCTAGGCCTACTTGGAGCAAAAGTGTATGAGAATACAGCGGTTATTCCCCAAATCTGTCCAACTACCAAGGCCAGTCACAAAGATATCTCACCTAGTACTTTCGGAGAAAATGGCTGGAGTATATTTTTGTTTCAGTTTCTTCCGAGGTAGAACTTGAGATATTTACTGACTGGGGTCCTTCTGCTTGAAGGGCTAATTTCTGTAACAATTCTATGTTTTGTAATAATTCTATATTTTACTGTTTATCTTTGTTGACAATATTCTGCTCTTCAGTCTGACATGATGTACAACTTGAAGTTGTTCCTGATGGGAGTGGAACTAATGAATTTTGATGTTATATATCCTCAGGAAAAAGAGGCAGCAGAATCGAACAATGAATGGTGTACCACTGCTCTCGGGAAACTAAAAGACGCATCCCCTTTGAGTTTAAAGGTCACTATGCAATCTGTGAGTTACAAATCCCTCGCATATCCAATTTGTCCCATTAGATTATATCTATACCCAGTGATCCAGATTCATTTCCTGAACTTAGATAAGAGAAGGTAGATTTCAGCCTCTTGATCAGTGTCTTGCTCGTGAATATCGTATGACCCTGAATTGGATCTCCAAACAGGTCTCTAATGACTTCTGTGAGGTATGGGTTTTCAGATTTCCGATTCAGAAACATCTATAAATTTCTACCTTAACCCTTGCTATTTTCATCAATTTCTATAGGGTGTTCGAGCAAGATTAGTTGACAAGGACTTTGCACCAAAGGTCTCTCCAGTATTCTGTTCAGTACATTGTTTTTGAATTTTGTATTTGGTTTTTAGGAAAAAGTTAAAATGGGTTTATGAATTTGAATTTGAATTTGAATTTGCAGTGGGGTCCTCCAAGTTTAGGAGATGTAACTAAAGACATGGTTGACTGCTTTTTTGCCCCCCTTTCTGAAATAGAGCCTGAACTGGACTTGCCTGTGGCACTGAGAGAACCTTCTGTTTGACGGGCTCTGATTCCGCCGCATAATCAAGAACTTAACGGTGGAAATTTTGTGAGCTATATAGTGGTGATGCACTATGTTTGAATTGTGCCATAGCAAGTTCTGAGTACAGGAAAAACATTCTGTTACTATAGTTGAGGGTTCTCTTTCCAGGACATAAAATCATAGAATTTGAAAGTTATTTGTGTTGTTTTAGTACCATTTTCAAGAATTTAGCAGATAACCTGTTTTTTACTTTTTTTCTTTTTGTTTTGTTTTGTTTTGCAGTTATAACTATAAGCCTGTAGTTTTTCGTAGAACTAAATTAAATTATGTTAAAGGTGCTGTTAGTACAGCAATGTAGTTCAAATTTGAAAGTTATTTGAAAGGCTTGGTTGAAAGCATTTATAATGGATGTGTAAATGCCAGTTGAAAATGGATCTCGTGTATGTTAAAGGGCTTTTAAAATTTGAAATTTACTTATTTCAAAACTTAAAGAGTGATGTCTGAAAATGTGTTAAAGGGCTGTTTGGACATAATTTCTAAGCAAATTGAGCTTTGAAGGCCTTAGCCAACAAACTTGATATTTTCTTGCCTGAATTGGCCCAAGAGGTGTTGAAGCAGCACCATCTCAGCTACTCGCAAAGGCCTCGAGTTGAGCTCAACTCCTATGATGGCCTTGGCATTGTCTTCAACCTACAATCCAATCTGAGATTACACCCTCCAAATGCTTTGTTACCCCAAGTATGTGAAACTAACGGATATGAGATACCAGTGAAAACCAACTGCTCAGAGAGTAGTGGGGCCGAAGAATTGAAGTTCTTCAACAAATGTCAATAATAAGCCAAACAAGCCAAAAATAACCATATAGTCATATAAGAAAATAATCTGTACATGTTATTCCAATAGCAAAAATAAAGCTGCACAAAATAAGAAGCATGAAAAGCACATCTTCTCAGTATTTGATCCCTCTTTGCAATTAAACCACTTATAATTACAGACTAGTTAAGAATATGCATGCTTCAACCAGACTGCAGGATCTAACATGAAATACAGCAGGCACTAGCTATTGATTCGCTCTCATCTGGTTTTGATTCGGTGTCAGATTGCTTAGAAACTGATGGCTTCTCCTCTGCAGATTCAACAGACTCGATGGGTTTCTTGAACTGCACCAAGATCATGGTCATGTTGTCACAGCCCTCACCACTGGCTGTAGAGGGAGCCAAACACCTGTCAAGTACCCTTTCACACACCACAGAAAGCTTGCTTTCCTGCATAATAATGAACAGAGTCGAACGGGGATATGCATCAGATCTTTAACAGGCACCACCAAATAGATCCAAGATCAGGATCAATGCCACTTTTAAACAAAATTATAGGAATCAACATTTGGATGAACTCGGGTGCCAAGAAAATTCAAACATCACTATATTATATCTGCAAAATTTAAATCACGTTGATGAAAGTACAAAGGAAAAAAGAGAACTCTTTAAGACAAATAGCAAATGGAATTATACTTTCTTCCCTCCGACAAAAATGGAAAATTACAAATATCATAAGATATGCCTTGAAGTTGGAGAATGACAAACATCACATTCATTTCAGTAACCGCATCACTCTAACAACACATATTCCAATATCCGCAACAATTTATTAAGGTGCTCTCCCTTTTTCTTTCCTTTCACTCAACCTTAATTGTTAATAATAAATAAAATAAAATGAATAAATAATAAATAAAATAAAATAAAATAAATGATAAATAAATTAAACTAATAATAATAAATATAAAATATAAAATATAAAATATAAAATGAAATATTAGTAAATAAAAATGAATAAATAAAATAAAATAAATAATAAATAATAAATAAAATGAATGATATAAAAGTATAAAATAAAATATGTAAATAATACATAAATATGATTAAATTAATTAATTAAATAAAAAATTAAATAAAATAGACTTAAATGTTTTTCAAAATAGTTTAATATTTTAAAAACAAAGTTGTAATTTTTCTGCTGATTGTTTTGTCAAACATATTTTACTAATCATACTTCTGTTTTTTATTTTTGTTTTAAAAAACAATCGATTATTAGTAAATATGATTTCCTTTTCTATTTTTCCTACAGAGATCAAAATCATAATTATGTTTTATCAGGAAACGGAAACAGTTTGTAAACAGACCCTAAGCATGCATTCTAACATTTGCTCTCTACCATGTTGTAGATGAAAAGCCACTTGGTCTTCTAGAAGATTATGGGTATTCTTCAGATGAATCACCACACAGTACCTAATCCATTGTAACTACGAGTTTTGGAATAAAGTAGAATTTCATCAAATACCATGAACACTCACTGAGTTTAACTCTTCATGTATAAAATCCACTAGCTGTTGGCTTGACATGCAGTCCCTGAAAAAAAATTCAAAGAAACAGAAATAACTCATGCTCAGACATAAAACATTTAACCGAATAAAGATTTAAAGAAGAGAAGAAGAATATAAATTTCTATGAAGAATCATATCAGTTCTACCACTCGAGCATATATAAATCCTTTATTGGAGCTAATTTCGTACCTCACAATACTGGTTTCTGTTTTAGAAAAAAATAAAATTCATAAGACGAGCTCTTAAGTGGAATTGAAATTAAATATTTTGAGACCCCAAAACAGGCCCCACTCCATTAACATCAACCAAGGAAGACTCGAGAAAAGTATGTCAAATGAGGGAGCAACTGGACATGTGCTACCATTTACTCAAATTTTCAAATTCGCAACAATAAAGTGCTACCCAGACAGTGTCCAACCTAGGGCTGGCAATTTCGGGTTATGGGTCGTGTTCGTGTCGGGTCAAGATCGTGTCGGGTCGAAATCGTGTCGTGTCAAAAAGACCTGGTTAATATACGTGTCAAATATCTTCAACCCTAACCCAACCCATGTCGTGTCCATGTCGACCCACGTGTCGACCCATGTAATCCATTTAACTTATTTATTATAATATTTTAAATTAAATTTGACATAATTCAATACGAAATAAACTATTTAACCTATTATCAACAAAATTAAATTGATTTTGACACGATCCAGTACTATTTTATTGATATATTTCAATCCATTACCAATTAGAGATGAGAAAAATATAAAAATAAAGATAAATATAAATATAATTGTGTCAAACGTGTCGTGTTCGGGTTGTCCCTTATATTCTCGTGTCGTGTTCGGGTCGACCCTTTTTAGGCCTCAACCCTTTCATGCTCAACCCTAACCTTTTTAAATAGCCTCGTGTTCGTGTCGTGTCCAATTTTTCCAGCCCTAGTCCAACCATCCGTTTAAAGTAAACGCAAGGCCGAACATAAGAAATGTTTCGGCCCATTCTGATTCTCATCCAAAATGCTTCGTCCCTCAAGATTTTGGCAGGACAGTGGACATAACAGGTTTTCTATTTTTCACTAGTTTCGGTTATGAGAACATCAGAGGATCTCAAATCAAGAGGGTGTCGAATCAGTAAAGTCACTCACACACATTTAACCTCGTTATTTGCATAAATTTGTTTCTCACAGGTCTAAAGGACTTCATTCATCATCGCAGAAAGAGAGAATGAAAGGGATCCTTGTATGTTGCCGTTCAGTGAAAAGACAATTATACGAATCCTCCTGCAGTGCGAAGCAATAATAGAAGAACTCACTAGGCCAAAAGGGCCTATCCCTTTATACCATTGGAGAAGAACAGCAGCCTTCGCTTGCCTAGAGATTGTTGCTCCCATAATCACCATGTAGTTGTTAACCATTCCTTATATGGGCTAAAAAATTTAAAAAAGACAACTCTAACTAAACTTGGAAATTCAGTCCTAAGGTGGAAATAATTATTTTCACAGCATACATCAGCTCATAGATTAAGCCGAAAAAGGATAGCATGAGATGCATACCAGATTCCATCACAAGCCAGCACGATAAAATCATCATCATCACAAAGCTCAACCTACATAAATAAACAACTATCATCAGTGCAAGAACAAGTTTTACTGCTTAACATTAACGGATTTATTTAGATAAACAAACCGGTGTTAAATCATTTATTGGAACCCATTAACCACTATCCACTTGCAGAAGGAATGAGGGAAGGAAGAAGAGGGAAGCAGGGAGGAGGAGAGGGTGAACAGAGAAGGAAAATAACATGAACTTGAGAATAAATTTACCAATTTATGCATACCAATCATGTGAGTCAAGTGTGAATTGCTTTTATGTTATGCTTTCTTCTTGCTAATTGAACCCAAGAGTTGACCAACATCCAAAAATTCAAACAAAATTATGTCACATTCTACCTACAGCTAAAGGAGGAAGATACCTACAGTATTTATATCTGGATTGGCAGTTACAATTTGTTTTTCAGCAGGCAAGAACTTATTCTGCTTAAATTCCACGTCTCCTGCAGCAAAATAGAAACTTTAGTATAGAACTCCAGAAACCACGGAAACTGCTCTCGTCCCCTCCCTATCAGACATCTAGATACACTTGTATGTACGTAGGATTCCATATAGCTTAGAAAATATCTTGCACTAGCAAACTAGTATCTAGTTGTTTATGTTCTGTGAATCAAGTATTCCTTTTTGGTAGGACCAGAATCTTACTTGCCTCATATAGGGAGAATAAGGAATCAAACTATGAGCGAAGTTTCAGGTTTATACTTCCTAAGGGAAATGGGAACATGATGGATAGTTTATTAGAATCCCTAAGCAGATACATAGGGTACCTATAGCTCTTGCAAGATTCAGACTTCCATTAATTCGTCCTGCGTGAATAAAACCACCAGCTTTTAAGATCCTTTCTCGCTCAACCTCAAGTTCAGGTTTGTGGTCTCTTGAAAGATTGTATGCCTGCACAAAGAGAGCCAATGCGCATATTCATTTCAAGACTGCCACACAAAAAAAATTCAAAAACAATCATATGGATTCTACATATAGATGATGAATACTATGGCCTGCCAATTAATCACAAGTCAACGGATGACATCTTGGACAGACAAAGGTGCATAAATGTTCCGATTTTGTTTTGGCTGAATTCAAATGTTAAGCTACCTAATATGTCTAATCAAAATTCAAAAAAATTCTCTTAAAACATGCAGGAAAAGACGAGAAAAAAACTTCCATGAATTATACATTACCTGACCCTTCCTAGATATTACACAACGAGAATCACCAGCATTTGCAACAACAAGTTGATTGTTTCTAATAATTGCAACACAGGCTGTACACCCAGAGGTTGGTCCAGAGAAATCAGAGTGAGGCCCCTGTTTGCAAAGCCTGGAGTAAATAAGTCACAAGTAAACAATGCCAAGAACAGGAAAAATATGGGGAACAAAAATGCCAAATTTGACACCAAAAATAAAAGTTGAAAAGTCTGGAAACAAAATAAAGTATTCCCCCACAAGCCATATGCTACTTATTGATGTTAGTGCGTATACTATTAAGGTCATTTCTTAGCAACAGATTCCTCAGTCTAAGTAGAAATTCATTTTCTTTAGGAAGGAAAATAATAAATAGTAGTTGTGGCTTATCTAACAATTCCTTCAGCTACCAACTAAATTTCAGTAGAAAATATTATTCTATTAGAACACAATTATAAATCAACAAAGATAGAGGAATCTCAACATATTTCTGTCACGATAGTTTCACATTCCCATCCATTAAAACAAACAGTACATTTGCAAGTACATGCATATTAGTGAGAAATTCCAAGAGGGAGAAAGAGCGCACAAACAAAAAACATTTACAAAAAGATATATGGATTTAATGAAAGGACAATAAAGCGAAAATCTAACACTCCCAAGTGTTTAGAGACTAAATTCATGTGGCAATGAACGCTCCCCAACATACTATATAAACTGACAGGTTTTTAAAAGCATGAAGTTGAAATGCATTAATAAAAATGGAACTCTTCTAGTCATCCAGTCTGCCATGAAAAGCTTCCATTCATCAAACTCGACTAGAATGCATGAGAAAAATAACTATGAATAATTGGTTTAACTTGGAACTCCATTCGCTAGACATGGAATGCTTCTACTTTCATAGTCAGTAGACTTGAAGATTTAGAAAAGGAAAAATATTGCAACTATACAATAAAAAAAAAGAGCAAAGATCACATTAATCCTAGAATAAGGACTTCAATAGAGTATTACTTATTTCATGTAAACAAGTACCTAATCAAAATCCCAGTCACCAACTTGATCTTTCTCCAAGAATGAGGACAACAAACAGAGTATCACTTATTTCAGGGAAGACTGGATGTCCAGAAGAGGTACATTTCTATATAAATGCATTCCAGTTCATGTGGTTATGGACGCTCCCTAACATTATAAATTAACTGCAATGTTTTTAAAGTATGAAGTTGGAATGAATTTACACAGAAAAGGAACTCTTCTAGACATGCAGTCTTCCCCGAAGAACTTCTGTACAACAGACTGACTCGAATGCATAAGGAACCAAAACAATGGTTATTAGTTTAACTTGGAACTCCATATCCTTGACCTGGAATACTTCTCCTATCATAGTCAGTAGACTAGAACATTAAGAAAGTGGGAAAAAAATTTGCACCAACTATACAGTAAAAAATGGAGCAAACAGATCAAACTAATCCTAGATTATGGACAATAAATAGACTATTACTAATTTTAAGTGGACAAGTACCTCCTCAAAAGCCCAATCATCAACTTGATCATTCCTCTCACCACTCCTTGGGGACCATATAAAACCCTCTATCATACCACTTAACTTGTTTACTTTATCTCCCAAAACAGATAACTCTCTCCACCCTCTTTGTCCACGCATCATTTCATCCATCCTGAATGAAAAAAAATAAAAATGAAATATATATATATATATATATGAATTTGAACAATAATTTGTCCATAGGAAAGTGCTTGTCATAATGCAATCAAGTATCAATCAGTACAGCAAAGAACTTTTCTGAAACCATAGAAGTTCCACTTGCGCAATTGGCCTCAGGGTTTAAGTCTAGAGTTATGGCACATATAGTAGTAGAATAGTTGAAGGCTCGAAGGCAATTGCAGGCTTTGTGATTTCATTTGCTTATTGACTATCACTTTGGGGTTCTAGTGTTCTATAACTTCTCATTAAGAAGCGAAACCATGTATTAACTCCGCTGCAGTGGGTGATACCATCTGTGCAAAATGGAGGGTGTAACCCCCATGTCTTTTGTAATTCAGACTCGCTCCCCTTTAAAGCATCATTTTAATATACACATTACTTATCAAAATTGAAAAAGAAAAAAAAAAAAAAAGAAGCAAGTCCCCCATGTCTTTAAGAGTGGGTGTTATCATTTACTCATTACCTATCACACCAAGATTTACTACTATCAATATTCTGTCAAGGAGTGGTTTGAGGCCTAGATCAGTACCATAGCGATACTCTCAGATATATATCCAATATTGTCCTTCAAGCTAGGTGTACAAAAATAACCCCCGCCTGCAACTTGAGAATAATGTTGGAGGCATGGCGAAGGCGAAGAATAATCCTATTTACAAAACTGCATCCCAAAAAATCCAAAAATGTCAAAGACATGGCAAAAGCGAAGAACAATGTGACAAAACATACCAACAGCTGAAAGAGGTAACAAATAACACCGAGACCCCCTCAATACATTTGAGGGAATACCTCATATAGGGGTCCATACCTGGGAAGAGCTTCTCTACACATTGTCGCACACACGAGGCGACAGCCCTATGGTCAGTCGGGGAGAGAGGAGAAATTAGGCTATTGAATTACATCCCCATCATGATTAAATTTCAAAGATTACCTTGTTATAGACCAACAATTGCAATGATATCATCATATCACTCCAAGCTCCACTAATATCAATATTCTATTATGTCAATGAGTGATTTAAGGGCCATAAATCATTGCTATAATGATTCTCCCATATGTTTCCAATACATCTTACAAGCCTACAACATACAAAAGCTTCCACCAGAATATCAGTAAAATTTTATACCTTACAAACAACTAAATCTTCTTCTCTATTAATACTCCACTCTTCGGGCCTGTTTGAAAATTGGTCTGGTCTGGTCTTGTCTAGATTTTGCCTGTTTTTCAGACCAGACCAGAAAGACTAGACCATTTATCAAACATAATTTCAATCAGCACTAAAACCAAATCAGACCACACAAGACCAAACAAAACCAGCTTAGACCAAACTAGACCAATCCTGTTTGAAAAGTGATTTTGGCCCAACTTGTCTAGGCTTTGCCTGTTTTTGAAAAATCAATTTATTTTTACGGGCTTTGGTTTTTGTTTTTTTCAAGTCCAAACAAATTGTAGCTGTCAAGACCAAGAGACCACCTGGTTTTCCCTTAACTTGTTATCTCCTCTATGCGCCGACACAGTCTCTCTCGCCTCTCTCTCACAAACCATTCACAGTGTTCACACCCTTCACGCTTCGATTTGTATATTCAGGCAAAAAATATATATAACATTTGAAATAATTACTCCAAATTAGAAAAATATCTAAAATTGATGTACATGTATATATAAATTAAATGAAATTAAAAAAATTTAAAATTTATATAAAAGTTGAAAAAAATATAAAATTAATTTATATATATAATTTGAAATAATTACTCCAAATTAAAAAAATGTATAAAATTTTAAAAATATATAAAATTAAAAGAAATTGCAAAATTTGAAAAAAATATGTAAAAGTAGAAAAAAATATAAAATTCAAAAAATATATAACATTAGAAATAATTACCCCAAATTAAAAACAAATGTATAAAATTTAAAACATAATATATAAAATTAAAAGAAATTATAAATTTTGAAAAATATATATAAAAGTAGAAAAAAAATATAAAATTCCAAAAATATATAACATTTGAAAAATGTATGAAATTCAAAACAAAATATATAAATTAAAAAAAATAAGACAAAATATACATAAATTCATGCAAAGTATCAAAATAATTCTTTTAAGAAGAAAAAAAAAGTACTAAAATTTAAGTTGTCTGCTTTGACTGTTTGTATATTTTTTTAAAAAGAATTTACATATTGTTGGAATATATATAATTATTTCAAAATTTATACATATTTGAAATTTTGTAATTTTGAATATTCTTTTTGGTATATTTTTTTGTAATTTGTATATTTGAGCCGAATAATTATTTGGTTCTTTTCGAATTCTATATATTATTGAATACAATTTTTAAAAAAATTTGATATATTTTATTGACATTCTATATATATATTTTTGAATGTTATATAATTAATTCGAATTTTATACATTTTTGGAATTTTATATTTAATTTTTCAAAGTTGATATCATCATTTGGTATTTTATATTATTTGTAATATTATATATATATTTTTATCATTTTATATTATTTTTTCTTTTATATATATAATTATATCGGATTTTATACTTCATAAAATATATAGTTGAATGTTTTTTATAGATATAATAGTCTTTATTAGGATATAAATACTATATCCAATATTTTAATCAATCAATTTTAGAATAGATCACTTATTGGAAGCAGACAGTTTTCCAAATATGGTTTGGTTTTAGTTTTTTCAGACCAGACCAGAAAGACCAGACCATTTATCAAATAGAATTTCAATCAACACCAAAACCAAACCAGACCACACAAGACCAAACAAAACAAACCCAGACCAATCCAGCCAGACTAAACCAGACCAGACCACTTTTCAAACAGACCCTTCAAGAAAGAAATTTCTTATGGTTGAGGTATCTGCGCATTCCACTTCTTAGATCTTCTTACGATTATTACATCAAAGTATAGAGATTATAATCCTCAAAAAATATGCAAGTCACAACCCACATGCTCCCACATGCTAGAGTCTGTCCTATGAGCCAGACCCTGAACTTAAAAAATGACCAGGCTGCAGCACACGTCATAAAGCATAACACCCGACTGTTTCCCAGGTAGTTTTTCAGTTACTTACAAGCTCACAACTTCTTCGCATAAACAAACGGTCCATGAGAACATCAATCTATTTTTAGTTTTTGGGCTGTTAAACATCCTTCTACTTGCTATTGGAGTTGGAGAAAACTTCGGTAAAGTACATTATTCGTAACAAAGACTAGCAAAGAATAACACAAATGAATAATGAAGCACGCTAAATGATTGTTACTTTCGGTAGAAACAAACACTTTCTTAATTATTTCTGCAAAGAAGAAAAAAAAGCCCTAAGCAATAAATATTGCAACCATACACACGCACACAAAGAACACGAAGGGTGATAAATTTGTCCGGTGAAACAGCTCAAATTTTCGAACATGTAACCTGAAAAACGCTTTCTGAACTGAGGTTCCTAAATCTCCAGATGAATAGGCTTCATTCTTGAGCACTTGTCGATGAAGATACTTGGCACAGAATTTAGCAACAACTTTACCTGCAAATTATTGGACTAAATTCTCAAAAGCATGAATGCCGCCACTGTTATCTTACTCTAAAATATTTCTATTTAGATGGGTATTTAGCAACAAGAGTTTCTACTGATAGCTTTCTATCAAGGGATGGTTTAGATGGCCATCTTAATCGTCCAAACAGTACAAGGGGATAAAAACACATATTAAAAATACCGTAATCATGAGTCTTTGGATCTGAAGTCCAATGAAACAAAGATTATTGACCACAATATGCACAACTAGAGATTTGGCACTGTTAAGCCAATGAATAATCTGCTAAAGTATATTCACCAATCTAGCAACAATAGCTTAAATTCGGGAAATAGAAATGCATACACCCCCTGACACCCCAAAAACATTACTGGAACACGAGCTTACCAATCCAGGAAAAGAACACTTACCTCCATGACCATCATAAACACCAAAGAATGAAGTGGAAGCGTCCAAATCAGGATATGCGGCATGCTAAAACAACAAAAGCATGTGGAATAAAAAGTTAATGAACAATATAATCTAATGGAGAGCAAAATCCACATAACAGTACATTGTATACAACTTCCAAAAGTACTAAAGTTATCATTATGCAAACACTTGCTATAATCACAAAATCCATCAAGGAAACTGTGATAGAAAAGACCTAGACACCAGTTAACTTATTATACTTGTCAAATTTTCTAGTCACGCATATATGGGGAAAATAAGCAACATTTTCATACAGTATACAACTACTATCAAGGAATTCTACTATCATGCTCTGTTTGGTAAAAGAATGAATGAAACAGACGATAGGAGGATGGAAGAGCCATTCCTAGAGAATGGAGGATGTCCTTTGTTTGGTTGAGTAGAAGTGAGTATATCATCATAACCTTCAATATATAAAAAAGTAATAATTAAATGAAAATGATACAGTCTTTTATTTCATATAACACATAAAACTTGTTCTCTCTTCCTTCTAGTATTTATAATGATAGATTTATGTACTTATATTGTATATCCTGCATCATGATTTGTTTAAGTTGTAACTAGACAAATCCACAACCCAACATCTAAATGTTCAACATTATGCAATACGATATGGAGCATAAGCATCTAAGAGAGTCTACAACTATTAATAAGAACATAAAACCACACACGTTCACACACCGGGCCAATTTGATTGAAATTAAAGGGTTATATTGTATTTATACACAAAAAAATGCAAGATACACTTGAACACAAAGAATTCAAAAAGTGCGGACGTATTATAACTCACAGCATCTTCCATTGTTGCACGCCATCCTTGCATGGATGATAAGCCATATGTAAGCTTATCATTTTCACCATCTTCAGAGAACTTTTCAGTTTTAGGAGTACTTAGGTATATACCCATCTCTAGCTGAAACAAGAGAACCAAGATCAAAAAAAAGATGATCGTAATAATAATAATATTATAAACTCGCATTATATTCCCAGAATAACTCATGGATGTTTTTGTACGTGTTTTAAACAACTTTAAAACATCTCCAAATATGAATCCACATACATATTTGATTGCTGAAAGTGTAGGAAATGAAACAACACTTTGAGAACACATATCCAAGTAATGACTAAAATACATAATTTGGTCTGTCTTCAGTTACTAAATTCCATTTTAATTTATAATTGATCATTGATTATCCTAGCAATCAAACAGAGTTAGACATGTTACTAGAAAAATGCAAAAAGTAAATATACATGAAGAACCCAGTTTAACCACCAAATCGTTCGTTAACAAAGAAAAATTCGAACAAAAAAAAAAACCCAAATGATAATGATAATGATAGATCACAATAAACAAGATCAATTTAATTGGAAAAAAAAAAAAAAGGAGGGGTTGCGATGTAGTTACCTGCCCAAATTGGGCGTTTGTTACTGATGAATATTTGCCCAAATGAAGAAAAACCCCAAAGCAGATTTCGAAATAAAAGAGAAAAAACCAGGAGAAAAATGGATAAGATAGATAGATATATATATATAGAGAGAGAGAGAGAGAGAGAGAGAGAGAGAGCACAAAGAAAAGGAAACTAGAGTAGTAGTGCGCGCGCGTTGTGTGTGTGTTTATACGACTTTCGGAGGACTGTGTGCAGAGGGAGTGGTGTCATTGCGTTTGTTTGAAAATTGTGCACCACTTAGTATGGTATTGGAGCAAAAGTGTTTAAACAGTGTCAAATTATTAGATTCAAATTCATTAATTTTTACACTATCGTAATGGATGGTTTGGTTGAAATTGGGTCCAATGATTTGATATTATTCATTTATAATATTATATATATATAAATTCGAAATTAAATATTTCGAAAAAATAAAATATTTCGAAAAAATATAAATATTTCGAAAAAATAAAATATTTATTTTTTAAAATATATATATTTACAAAATATTATTTTAAATAAATAAAATGGTCAATCTATTCTAAATTACGAAATATAATTCATAATTTTAGCTTATACTAACTCTACCAACACATGGTTTGGTTTTTCAGTTTTATTTTTTCTCACACCAAAATCATCTGCACCAAATATAATTTGGAAACAAAATAAAATCACACCAACTTCAACCAAATCAACACCACATCGTCTACCAAACAAGCACTTAGTGTGTGTCTTTTGGACCTGATCATTTCAGGCTTTCCTCTTTTATCCTTGCGTAGGAATTTGAACCTTCCGGAAGATTTTTTTTTTTTTTCAGTAAATCATACTTTTGGCATAGGGTTAATTCCATTTTCACCCCTGAGATTTGCTCTAATTTCACTTTTACCCTTTTAAATATTCCAATTACACCTGTCGATTTCAATTTTACGTGTGTGTGTGTGTGTTTTGTAAGGATAAATTGACGTCCCTAAGTGGAAATCTTAAATAGGTATAATTATGATATTAAAACTTTGAGGGGATTAAAAAGGAATTAAAGCCCTTTTTGGATATCTTAAAATTATATGCAATGAACAATTGAAGTCATGACCCTTAAATAGAATATATTTTTATATATAAATTGAAAAATCAATATATAATTTGAGTTTTTATACGTTTTAGATATTAATATTGTTGTATTATGAAATAAAATAATATTTTTCTAATTTAATTTTTTTTTAAGGAAATGGATGTAGGACCAATTTTAGTGTGTGTTTTGTAAGGATAACCAAAAATTAAATCTGAAAAAAGTATAATTATGATATTCCTACTTCGAGGGGATTAAAATAGAACTAAAGCCCTTTTTGGATATCTTAAAATTATATGCAGTCAACAATTGAAGTCATGACCCTTAAATAGAATATATTTTTATATAAATTGAAATATCAATATATAATTTGAGTTTTTATATTTTTAGATATTAATATTGTTGTATTATGAAATAAAATAATATTTTTCTAATTTAAATTATTTGAAGGAAATGGATGTAGGACCAACTTTGGTTCCACGTAATTGAAAAAAGGCATTATTTATCACGATTAATATTGATGGAAGCATATATCCAGCTAAACAAGAGGATGAAACAAACCTTATCTTAAATTTTCAAAATTTTCTAAACTTAGCTTGGGCTAGAAAGGACAACTGTTGTGCATGTTATTCCATTAATATAAGTAGATAACTATGCCTTTGTAGTTTGTACAGTTGTACTGTCTCCAGCACTATATGTATCCGTCCTTATCCTTTGTCCAAACATTTCCATCCCTTTCCCTTTATAATATACAGGGTTAATATTTAAAAAAACAAAACCATACTATCCAGTTTAATCAATTAATCACCGATATATCCACTTTGATCCATATATTATTCAATTTTATTATTATGCCCTCTCACCTCATATTTTGAGTCAAAATGCTTAAACTATCCTCAATAGAATAAGGAAGTTTAGTGAAATCAACCATTTAAAAAAAATATTTTCGAAAATCAATTATATTTTTCGTAAAAATTATAAATTCAAAAATATTTATATATATTTTTCGCAAAAAAAAAAAATTTCCGAAAAAAAATCATATTTTGGAACATAATAGTATATATTTTTCGCAAAAAAATTATTTTTCGGAAAAGATCATATTTTGGAACATAATATATATTTTTCGGAAAAAAAATTCATATATTGGAACATAATAAATATTTTTTCGCAAAAAAAATATTTTTCAGAAAAAAATCATATTTTGGAACATAATATATATATTTCTGAAAAAAATAATATTTTGAAACATAATATATACTTTTTTGCAAAAAAAATATTTTTCGAAAAAAAGAATCATATTTTGAAACATAATATATATTTTTTTGCAAAAAAAAATCATATTTTGGAACATAATATATACTTTTTCGCAAATAAAATATTTTTCAGAAAAAAAATCATATTTTGGAACATAATATATATTTTTCACAAAAAAAATATTTCTCGTAAAAAAATTATATTTTGGAACATAATATATATTTTTCGCAAAATAATATTTTTCGGAAAAAATCATATTTTCCGAAATATATATATATATTTTGAAATTTATAGTTTTTACGAAAAATATAATTTATTTTGGAAAAATAATTTTTTTAAGGGTTGATTTCACTAAACCCCCTTGTACTATTAAGGATGGTAGTTCTCACATTTTGACTCAAAATGTGAGAAGGAGGGAACATAGTGATGAAATTGAATAATATAGAGGGTAAAATAGACACAATAAAAAAATTAATTGATTAAATTAAATATTATAGGAGGATTCTTGACGTAAACCTAATATATATCATAAAAGTTGTACCTGCATATATATGTCCAAATTAAAACTTGTACGTACATGCAGTAACTCAACGTACCATACAAGTTCAAAATGCCTGGACCTACTCGAACGTGTACATATTTGTTATATCTCTATATATATCTGGAATTCTGAATATATATACAACATATATATAACATATAATAGTAGTAAGACAGGTAATACGCACATACTTATGCGCCAACATATATATATATGATACATACATGATAAGAAAGAGGTAGTGGAGATATGATAAAATACCTCATTCCCTCAAAAGGCATGACCCTAGATATGCTTATTTTAAGGTTGGAGATGTTATCCCTCTCTGGTAATGAATCCTAATCCATTGAACCCAATTATGAAGAGGACAGTATTGTAATAAATAAAGGTTGTAAGAAATCTTTGTATAAAATATGACTATTATATGTCCTGATTGTCAAAGCATATTGATCCTCTCCCAAGTGCCACCAAGCAATGATAGCCATGTACCATATGATATGATATATATTACCTAATTAAATATTTAATGTAACATATATATATATATATAATATGTACTACATGCAAGTCACCCCGATCTAAGCAACGAATATACAAATCTCCAATTCTATTCGGCCTATAGAAGTTTCCCAGTAAACAACATATGCAGATGAGTTGGTTAGGGTCATCATAATTGACGATTTAAATATTTTTGATCTTATGCTTTCCAAACAACTCGATGGACATATATAAGATTTAAAATTGCATATATTGCTTTTATGAGAATTATATTATATTTATATAAATTAGTAAAATGTGAGCAAATGGTGTAAGCCAAGATCAAAACGTAAAAAGATATCTCACATACTACTTAAAATTAAAAGATAATGCTCTTTTAGCTTTTATATAATGGTCTTTTATTTATCTCAAAATTCTCTACTCTAAACATGATTTAGAGGGGAGTGGGGACCCAGAGATTAAAAAACACCATAAAGCAACAAAATTTAAAAACACTATGTTGATTTACAGAAAATTAGTGTTTTAGAATTAAAATTATAACTGAAAAAACTTCCTATTAAATTTAAAGTTAAGTGCATAGTACAAGATTGTAAACTTAAATAAAACACTAAGACATTGTTTGGATTGACTTTTCAAACATTGTTTTTGGCTTCATGAAGGAAAAAGTTATTTTGAACGACATTTGACAAAAATTTTAAAAGAGTTTCAGGGCTTTGGAAGAACATTTTAAAGAAGTTGGGGTACCAGCTTCTACTTTTCTTTTTCTTTTGCTGAAAGTCAGAAACAAAAACTATGTCAAACAAAACCTAATTTTATACAACCGAAGCTAGTATTCAAAATTTCAAAATTCTACGCTTCGTCCTACTAGTCTATATGTAAAAGAAACGTGCCCAAAATGAATATAAACTAAACCCTAAACACAGAAAATGCACAAAATGTGTTAAAATTAAAATTAAACATCAAACGTGAATTCAAAAATTCATGTAACAACATAGAGGAGCCATTTCACCTCAAAATTCCTGTTAAAACATTAGCCGGAAAACAAGATACTGAAGGCATTTTGTTAAATACGCATACGTGACCATATAATATCTCGTTAAAAATATACAGCTCAACAAATTATAGATCGCTATCAGGTCCTGATCACAAATTGTAACAGAATAAAAAAAATTGAATGGGAAGCATGAAAGGGAAAAATGACCACCATTGTTTGAGCTCACTGGGTACAGAACATGAGGAGTTTCAATGATAAACCCAGGTGACATTTTGCTTGAATCAAGACAGCAAAGTTTTACAAGTCTGGATATCAGTTCCCTGCGCTGCCAACACCCCTTGAGCGGAGGGGCTAGAATTGATGGGAATCAAAGCAGCATCAAAAATGGCTGTTCGGAACCTATCATCTTCCACTTTCTTCAAAACTTCTGCCACCACCTTAAAGTCCGCACCCCCAACCAAGATCAATTTTCCAATTACCTCACCAAAATTATTGGGTGCTCTTGGCACATCGATCCCAATATCATCCAACATCGACCCATAGAGAAGACATCCAGTGCCTATATCTCTGGCTGTCAAAACTTCTTTATTCAACAGGAAAGCCAGAAGTTTTGTAACCGGTTCCACATTAGGCGGGATCTTTTCTAGTGCAAGGGCAATGGCTTCCTTGGCGACCTCGGGGTGATAAGATGGAGAATTCAGCTCCTCCACACATTGCAATGCTTCATCGAGAATCTGAACGCTAAAATACTCCTCCAGAAGGGAAACAGTTTTTCTTCGAAGATCTGCAGGGTTCAATTTTGGTGCAGCAGCCTGCAGCTTATCAGGAGAAGGAATTGTTATTGGTGCAGGAGCAACAGACTTGGGGTTTTCATTTATGGATTCACTTCCCGGAACAAAGCCAGAAGGTTTTTTAAGAGGTCCACCACTTCCCTGCAACAAAGCACTGTTCGTTCCAGTTATGAAGCCACCACTGCCCTGGGGTAAGAATTTTGAATTCAGGGGTGTAACCTTGCCTGTCAAAGGTGGCTGGGAATGTCTAGCAGGTTGAGTACGACCTGAACCATCACCCCTTGGCATTGATCGAGTTCTAGGAACCTCCCAATTGTCAGTATCAAGTCCTGGCATCCCAGGCATCTTCCTCATACCAGGCATCATTCCCCCAGAGCCAGGTCTGGTAATGGGGAAGCCACCAGGCCCAGTGCCTGCAAGTCCCCCCAAGTTACGACCATTTCTCATGTTTGCAGTTGCACCTGGACGTAAACCTAGATTTTTTTCTGCTTCTGAATGGATTTCAGTTATGGTCTTTGCTTTCACCTGCCAAAAAAGATGTCAAAAAGATTTATATTTTTAATTTTATAAATAAAATTGGTTAAATAAAAAAAAACTCAGAATGAACATAAAGCCTATGCAATAATTTTCAGCTCTTCAAAGATATGGAACGTAGAATCACCAGACAACAGGAGAAAAAAAAAATCACAAATCTATGCAAGTAGATGGAAAGAAAGAGGAGTAAATAACAGTACTAGTAATAGATGAGACATGGAAAGCAAACCTCTTCGCGTCTAGGGACCCACTTGTTGGCCCGCAGGTCAAGAACATTACGGACCATAAACCTTAACCGAGGTGCAAGTTGGGTGTTGGCTGTCAACTCCTTCAGCCTGCTGAAATAGACATCATTTACTAGCCTAGATTTTGCGCTCCCATCTAATTGCTTACCAATAGTATTGAAGAACTGACATATTGCCTCCACATTTTCCTCATCTGGGCAAGCTTTAGGATCAGGTCCCAGAAGCTCCTGTAAGACAAAATCAGTGTATTTAGAAAGAACATTCTAATAGCAAGGTGCCTGAAAGAACAGGTAATGGGACAAATTGCTGAACTCAAATCTGACCTGAACAATGTGGTGGACAATCTTTTCAGGTACCATCTTCTGCTTAAGAAGTTCTCCAATAAGACGGATGTTTCCAAGCGTTCTCAGTTTGTCCATTCTTTCTTTATCCCTGCGTTCCATTTCTTGATCAGGGGCAGACATCTGCCTAATTTCTGCCCTCAGGTTTTCAGCACCTTCAAATGCCTCCTGGCAATTATTGAGGAGAATTCGCTTAAATGTAATTTCTTTCCCGCCAGGTTCATCAGACGGAAAAGGAGGAAGCTTCTCATTCAGGTCAGAGCAAAGAAGAGCATACATGGGACAAAATGTTGGCTCCAACACAGCTTTCTCAAAAATCAGTGAGATAACACCCTGCAGTTACAAAAAGAGACCACCATTTTATTTGCAAAAAGAGATGACACTCAAAACTCAAATGTCCAGTGAATAATGATCTTTAAGCCATGAACCTTCAAAATATCAGGCGTCGTGATTCCAGAATCAATCAATTGGCCCTTGAGAACATCGAACTTCTCTGGGGTTAGTTTGTTCAATATACTGCACAGAAATTAGAATGGTTACCACAAGTAGAGATTCAGCACAGAAATGCTATTCCCCACAAACGCGACCAGAAACACAGAAAAAGAAACTCCTTAGTTGCTTTGAAATTTAAAAGTCGACATTTTATTAGAATTCTTAAGCCTGTCACGTTTTCAAAATGATCTTTTGTGCAAGAAAATAAGGTAGATTTTCTAAGAATTGACAGGAAAAATTTGCAATTAAAGAATTCAGGATCAATTAATTACCCTTTCACTGTCTTTAAGATACGATCTTTCTCAGATAAATGCCCTCTCCGTACTGACCATGGCACTTCAGCCTTAATAAGAACAGAAGCAGGTCCCACCTGGTTTTGCACACAAAGTTCAACTCATAATCATTAGAAGCCCAACCTATAACCAAACTTTCAAAAATAAATAAATAAATAAACTATAATCAAAATAACAAAATAGATGGTTCAACTTAAAAAATAAAGCAATCCAAAAGAAGAAGAAAAAGGAGGGGGGGGGGAGGGGGGGGGGGAATACTTCAGAGGCTCAAAAAAATAACAAGCAAATTTAACACAACTATAACATGCAGGCCAAAAAAAAACAAAAAAACCTTCTGACACAAGTGAAAAACTTTTAGTTTGAGACATACACTGTGACTCTGAAAGTTATTTTATATGGGGACAAAACCATTTACTTATTCTAACTATTTTAATTTCATATTATTTACATTTTAATTTAACGTCTGCTTTTAATTGTCACGTTTTATATACAGTACAAGTTTCAATTATTTCCTAATTGAATATATTTTTATTCAATAATTTCATAAGAAGTAAAATTATCAAGACTTTTTTAAAGACGCCGTCAACTTAAAATCCAAGAATAGGCTATTACTTGTGTTATGAGTCAATCAAAAACCAATACACTACTATTACTTGAGGAAAAAGTAGCGTATTGGTGCATTTTCAGCCTTTTCAGCCTTCCCTACAACGTCGAAACAAATTCACGATTGCAACCATTTTCACTACCAGTTCCGACTGTGCCCACCACCGCAAATCTAAGAGAGACTGAGTAGCGACCAGTGGGACCCCAAATCCAATTGTGACCCGATCGGTTTACCAAACTATAATAACAAGCCCGTCATGTATAGAGAAATATGATTATTAAGAGGAAAAGTGTGAAAAACTGTATAACATGCAAATGATTTATCTTATCAGGACAAGAGACATCAAACTATGTGTATCACATAAACTCAACAGCTAAAATTGAAGTTTGGAAAGTCAAGAGTATCCTCTTCTGAATCATTTACAAAGGGGCAAAAGAGTGCTTAGATGAGAGAGAGAGCTCTCACAGCTTGGCTTTAAAGTTTCTTACTTCAAGGAAGAAAGCTCAACCCAATCAAAACTTGAAGTGTTTCAAACCAATCAAACCACAAAGTGAGAACAAGATCATGAAGTACACGGTTTTATATGTTAATTACTCTTTTGACTTTACTAGGCATGGAAGCAGGGCGCATTGGGTATCTAGAACTTCAATTTCTTCATTGATGGGATCATAGTTGGCTCTCACCACTGTTCTTCTGGAACTTCAATTTCATTCTTTCATAATATTTTTGTTCTTTTTATGTGTATGTTTGATTTTTGAGGGGCTAGGGAGAGAGAGATTCACTAAAGTAAATAGGTAAATGCACCAGCAGGTTAATATAAAGAAAGCTTAAAACGGAAAGTTCTGAATGACTCTATAAGATATATTACCCCTGGATTCGAAGAAATTTGAGCCCCTGCAATCTGAGAGCCCAGTTGGTCCAGCCGGAGGCTTGCTTCTTGAGGCCTGGATTCGAATCTACTAGAGAATTCCTGATTTGCTCGAAGAGCTTCCCATGATCTCTCCTCTCCAGATGCAGGCGAATGGGCAGACCGACCACGCCAATCACGATTGTCTGGCTCAAAATAACGACTCTGGGATAAAGACTGCAGCTAAAGATAAGTTAGGAAGCAAAAGTACCACTTTACACAGAATTAAAAAGCTTATACTATATTTAAGAAGCACTATAATTCATCACAGGAAATGTTTTACAAAACAATCATAATTGAGTACATAACAACCAATAAAAAAAGTTTTCCTAATCAAATGAAAACCATAATAACAGATGAAATTAGAATAGAAGATTATCAACTTACATTGCCATCTCCGTGAACCCAGCTTTTATCTTCACTACTGAACTCGGCCTCAACAACTTGTCTGATCTTCAAAATATCCTCAGATGCATCAGCAACCTAAAATAGAAAATTTAAACATGGGAAAAGCATGTATTTCTATGTAAGATGAGAATGATTACTAATAATAATCATAAGCAATGAATAAAACACAGACAAGAAAAATATACTGACAACTAGTGTTGTCCTTCTTCTGAAGAATAGGAATAGTATCACCCAGCACAAAAGCTGCTACTTTCACTGTTATCCATCCATTCAACCAATTCAATGAAACGGAATGTTAAGAGCAACAATTATAATTACCTCCCTAATTTGTAACAGCTGGTCTCGTGTATACTGAATGCGCTCATGACCTTCAAACCGCAAGTCACCAGCCTATTGCAGCATGGCAGTGGAAAGCGTCAACACATAAAATTGTTCGAGCATATATTGAAAGATTGCAAGATACCAAAGAAAACAATATTGTTTATATCCTACCACATCCTCCTGGAACTCAGACAAAATAAATACAAAATCATAATTTTGACTACCTTGAATGTTCACAAGCAACTCAAAAGGCAGAGTAGAGCTGAACGACTTTGTTCAATCAATGTTTATCTAGTTTTAATTTTTCCCTGACCTATAAAACTGTAAACACTAGTAAATGCATGTTCAAAATGGATAACCATGGCGTGCCTTGTTCTCTCTTCAACTTAGTAACTACTCATTAAATTTTTTTGAGGAAGTCCTTTTCTGCACCAGAAAGGAATTAGCCAAATTAATTTTGATGGTATTGGAGTTCAAATTCATGTGATGTAAAGACATAAGTTCACTTGATATTCATGCCTTCCATTCTGTAGCCTGTCTGCATTTACATCACGAATACTGATGGATGCTGGTCCTCCATGCTTATAATCCAGGCTATTATGAGCTGTGAGTTCTTTATTTTTGAGTGTGCACGGGAGAACCCGTAAATTCTTGAATCTTCTAATGTATTTGGTAGATAGCTTGGGGGCATAGCTTAAGTTCTTTTTTATTTGGGATGCGCTCCCCTTTAAGTGATCTTCAATGGAATCCAATTAAAAAAAAAAAAAGTTATGTTGCACAACGTTTTCATTTTTACATTGTTTGTAATTAACAAACAGCTGTCTCTTTGAACGGGAAAAAATCAATAGTATAGGAGAAATTTAATGTGTGTAACACTAATGTAAGATAAGACGGTTCGGGAATTTATATTTCATCAACATCACATCCAGGGAAAATGAAAGTGAATGTCCCCGGCATTACGATTAGATGCATGATCAATTAGCCGGACATTGCTCTGTCCAACAGAATTTGAGAGAAACATACTCGGAAATGTTCTGGAAACTCTTACAAACTATACAAGTCTATTTGTGGCTTGACTGAAAGCTTGTGACTGGCAAGCATGCTTCATATCACACTTAACAATTATAAACCATATCAGCATTAAAAAATAAGGACATGATTTGCTGTCACCTTGTGTATTTCTTCACAATTGAATCCCCAACCAACGGGATGTTAATATATGTAGGTTCTTTATGTGCATACCATGCTCACTAGATGCCCACCTAAAGCCTACATATTGCTTTTGTCCATATTTATGTGCCCCACCAAGAACTAGGACAATCTTGTGCCATCTACAACTTTACATATAGTGTGCACTATCAGGCAATCAATTTTATATCACATTGTGTAGAAGACTAAATTTGTTAGAATTATGAAAAACACTGAAATTAGCATTTACAATCCCTCAACAATCAGGGGGGGAAAAAAGGAAATAGACCAAACGGCAATAGGTTATTGAAGGAAAGCTCATGTAATGTATATGCAATTTGCACATATACTCACACGCACGCACGATAGAACTTATCTACTCCACATCATATATATTATACTGAATTTTGTGGATTTACGAAAGCTGCAGAGGATGAAACACACCAAAAAGGAAGAATATGTAATTCTTCTAGCATAACTTACTGCCTTAATCTTATTGCATCCCATTTTGTTAATCTTCTTTCCTAATTACTTTTCCTCTGTCTTGAAAATTCGAAGCAAAAGTGTTATTAAAGGCTCAAGGCGCACTAAGGCGCTAGAGGTCCTCTTGAGCCTAGGCCCGAGTCGCGAGGTGAGGTGCGTGCCTAAGTGAAATGAGGCGCACAATGAAAAATGCAATTAAAAAAATAATATTATCAAAGCATTAATATTCATTAATATTCAATAATAGAGGCGCAAATGCTGTCAAATCTTGAGGTGCTAGACTTAAGCCTCAAGAAGCCCGGACGCCTAGGCGTGCCTTTAGCAACACTGAGCAAAACAAAATGCAGCACCAAATCCAATCTCTAAAAAATGTGGCCCCATTATTTTTGTATGAATGCATAGTCAATAACGTATATGTTTATCCTAACAAAATCACGTTAGCAATGAAGCATCCGCAAATTTCCAGGATTAAAAACCAATAAACAATGGAAGCCGTAAGAAACTAAGTCCCAAACTTCTAATAAAGATAAACAATTGTTATCATAAGGATCTGCCTCAGCAAGAAAATACTAACAAACCTAAAAGTAATAATCACTCAATCCGAAAGCTGAATTGTAAAAAAAAAATACAGAAATCAGGTAATTGTATAACAAATATATGTATATATATACACACAAAATGCATATCAATTACATTGTAATTCCATCAACAAAATTGAAGAAGGAAATAGCTTAGGACCTTGAAACCGCCATGAGAGCGCAGAGGCAATGAATCGGACGAAGGAATGGAAGTGAAACCGAGAGCGAATCTGCTGCCACGGCTACCAGCAACGCCACCTGGTCTCAAGCTTATCACCGTATGATCTTCCGGCATAACTCAAAAACTTCAAAAGATAATCCGCGGCACGAGAATATATATATGTATGTATATGTATACTGTATAGATTGAGTAAATATAAACGAAGAAATAAATATATATATAGAGAGAGAGAGAGAGATCGAAGAAGATTGGGAGAGGAAAGAGAGAGGTTTTTGTTGTTTCTCTCTATCTCTCTTCGCAGGATGCAAAGAGAAAGAGAGAGGTAGAGACAAGCAAGGGTAACACCCTTTATATTCAAATTCCATTCACCACTCCTAATCCTATTCCAATGCTGCCTGTGTGTGCCTGTTTCTTTCTTTTTCTTTTTTCCAATTGTATTTACCATGGTACTTCCCTTCTTTCCTTTTTTTTTTTTTCGGTCTGTATATAATTTTCGAGAATTATGTCTCCCTATATAACATTCTCGAAATTCTTAGCATGTTCTCGATTGTAATTATTTTTCTTGAAAATAATAAAATAAAAATCAGAAGTAACTTGTTCTAAAAAAATTTAGCAATACATATTTGTTACACGAGGTACAATTTTTTTATTTTCCATTTTTTTTGTATTATTTTTCTTATTAGTACAAGAACGCACTAAATATAGATCAATTAGTTCATAGATATTAACAATATCAAATACAATGATAATAAATGCATTGGTGGGTAAAAATACATGTATAAGCATCATGTATGCATTTATTATGTGTGATTTCATATCTTTAATCTATATCCTACTATAATAAATACTTAAATACCCTTTATATTTGATTAATCTAAGGAATATCCTAAAGTTACACATGCATTAAAATTTTAACTATGTATTTATCGCAATTTAGATTTATATATATTTGATTTACACGTGTCTTTCTTCTTCAATTTAGTAAACTTTTCTTAAATTTCCTCTCTTATGTACTTTCTTGTTACACTTTTTACACCGATACCTCTTTCTTAATTTTAGTCCACTTAGTATTAATTAGTACTATTATATACCCCTTTATATTTCTTGAGTTGGTCTTGTTGATATTCAATTGTAATATTTTGGTTATATGGGGTGAAAAAAAAATTAGCTGTCAACTTTTTTCTTTCATTTTCAAATTGAAGTACTCAAAAATCTTAGAAAGTTTTCAGATTCATTTTCCTGAATATTTTTTAATTGAAAATTAGTTTTATGATCGACTCAGTAGATTGGCTAAAAATATACTTAAAATAGACCTTAGATGTGACCTTGTTTTGCCTATCGTAAATGTACGAATCAGTTTGTAGTATAATATAGCTTGAGACAAGGATTATCGATCCCACATAGACTAGGTGTTATTCTAAATTCCAATATGCTAATATTCTTGAATTAAGTGTGAAAATGATTTTGATTTGTGGTTATAACTAATTTCAATAATAAATTAAACTAATGAAAACAATTGATAAAGTATTTGTTGGAATTTAATAGTGGAAGATACTAGGGTGTATCTAGCGCCACCACTAGCTTCGTAATGCAAACATGTTATTCATTTTAGGGTTAATTTCAGTAAACCCCCATATACTATCTAATTTAATCAACTAACTCATACTGTGTCCATTTTGCCCCCTATACTATTCAATTTCATCAATATGTCCACTCACCTCTCAAAATGCCTAAACTACCCTAATATGAATTATTTTTCAAAAATTATACTATTAATTTCACTAAACCCCCTTATACTATTGAAGGTAGTTTAGGCATTTTGAGAGGTGAGGGGGCATATTGATGAAATTGGATAGTATATGGGGCAAAATAGACACAGTAGGGGTTAGTTGATTAAATTGGATAGTATAGGGGGGTTTACTGAAATTAACCCTTCATTTTATTGCGAAAGGGAGAGACATCTCCTACAAATCAGACCAGTGTCGTTGTAAATGAACATATAATCCCCATCAAAGGTTACATTTAACCGAGCTCGATCACAATTCATCTTTGGGTTAAACATGATTTGGATATGTCATTACCCTAAACTACTCCTACTTGCATTAAATTAAAAACACATTCATTTCATATTCTCTAAGCATGAACGGTCAAAAGTAAAGTTTCTTGTTTTAAGTATCGTTATATAGATAACTAACAACCTAACTTTTGAAGTTCAAGCTTGTAGCAATTAGGTGCATTTCTGTAAGAATTAACATAAAATCAACCTAGAATAGATAAAATGAAATTTATTATTTAAACATGAAGCATAAATCTCTTGTCTACATAACCATTGTAGGAGTGCTCTTTAGCTTTTCCTTTCACATTAAAATAAATAAATAGTATAGGACATTACACGTGCTAGGGTTTTGCTAGAAACCCTAGTTACCGTTTAGTTGCCCATAAGTATTGGTGATTGCAAACTTAGTGGCGGACTCCACTCCATGGATATCATGGTAATCTCTTCTATCTTCTACTTCGATCTTGCTCTCGTGACGAATTTTTCTTTACGAACTAATTTTCCGTGTTGAGAATAATGTGTTCCAGAACACCAAAAACTGATGTTGAACTCCTATATATATATAAGCAAAGTCCTTGTTGTAATCAACTTGCTACTTGATTGAAGTTGATTTCTTTTGTCAACGTGTTTCTCTTGTATCCCGGGGTTAAGCTATATCAAAAGTTGTCAAAATACACTTCATATATCAACTGAAAAGTGTTTGAGTGCGTGCAAAGTCGATCTGGGCCCTACATGAAATATCTTATTAGAGCACGGGGCGAGATTTCTTCATCAATTGTCGCTTTTAGCAGGGCGAGGCGAGATGTCGCCAGGGTACCTTCGACAATTGTTACTCTTACACAGGGCGACATCTCGTGCAGGGTGAGATATCGCCAGCTTTAGAACTGATGTACTCTGCTAAAATGTTTTTTTTTTTTTTTTTTTTTTTTTTTTTTTCCTGTTTTGGTCCGCTTCACTTGCCTCCACTTTAACCGTGATGATTTAATAACTCGCTTTTGGTACTTTCCCACCTTCTTTCATCTCAACCTTGGGTTCTTGAATGATCATGAACTAATTCTTCAGTTAACCCACCGGATTTAGCTTACTTATGTACTGAATCTGAAATATACAAATTGAATAAAAATACCAATGTAGTGGAATATAAAGACTAACATTACCGAATTAATCGCCTAAAATGTGTAACATTCGACTCCTATCATTTTAACGCTAGTAATTATCTTATTTTTTTTCTTCTTGCTATTTGTATTTTCACGTTCTATATATATTTTTCAATAAAATATTTCTTCTTCCTTTTTTAGTTATTAAGATTTCTATTGAATTTAAAATCTCTATAGTGAATTGTAAACTTTCATTAACAAGTTTGTTTTATATATCATTTTTCTAAATTTGAAATGTTTAGTTTCTTTTTATATATATATTTTTCTTTTATCCCTTTGTCTTCATATCTAGTTAAAATATAAGAGCATATTTATATATAAATGAAAAAAATGAAATAGAAAAAGAGTACGTGGATCCATAGCTTCCACTCCGAAAGTAGGCCATATGATTATAAAAGGGAGAGTGCAATTTTTAATCCAAAATCCAAACTCAGATAGACAGATAGATACATACATACATAGATGGCTTCCATGGTTTTCTCTTCGATTTCATCTGCACCTTTGAGTGGTGTTGCTGTTGGTGTTGCCCGAACCAAACCAAATACAAGTCAATCATGCTTTTTTTCTCCTTCCATGCCTTTTCTCACCTCATCCAACAAATTCTCTTATGCTTCATCCAAATCATCATTTTTTCAACATGGGTTCTCACTTAAGGCTTCAAAAATTTCTGGGTTTCTCTTCAATTCTCGATCTTCGGGTGTCTTTTACGCCAGAGCTGCCACTGAGAAGACTCTGTATGATTTCAGTGTCAAGGTAATTTCTTTGTACGTCTATTTTAATTTCTGATTACTTAAATTTTACTAGTGTCAAATGATCTTCTTTCATGTGTTTTGTTTTAATTGTTAATCTTTGAACTTGTATGTATGTGTATCATTTTATTGTTATTACGATATTGAAAAAAGAAGAATCGATGATCATGATTTGCTGTTGTACTTCTAGTGTCGGCATGTTTCATTGTTTTCCCCTTTGGTTATTGCTGGGATTATTCACCTGAATTGTTCTTAGATATTTATGGCATGAATTGTTAGTTATGATGTTGTTGACGATCACTTTGAAGACAATAGCGTTTGTTTTTGACGAATCCGAGTAATGTATACATATTAAGTTTGTTTTTTGTTTGGATTGAAATTGTGCATAACTGAAGAACATGCATGTCTGTAAAAGTTAATTTTTGTTTGTCTGGTGGTGGAGGTGGGATCTGGTGTAAGGTAACCCTCCCCATAATTAGGAGACAAATGTACCATGGAGATTTCGGGTGGAAAGTTGGGGCTTAACTTATGAGAAAGACATAGCCGGGCCTAGGCACTACCGGAGGCCAAACTAAACCTAACATTGTAATATATACAAGTCAGAGGCATTGTAAAGAATATTAGAGGTTAAGTCCAGGAGAGGCAAAGGGCCTTTTGAGGTCAAGTCAAGGTGGGGAGGTAAGTGACATCAAGGTCTGCGTCGGTATGACTGGTTCTTTGGACATGGAATTCCCATCCAATTCCTCAAGGCTAAGGGACATGGAATTCGGGAATGAATGGGAAATACCTTCTGTACTAGACATCTGTTTTACATGTTAAATAAAAAGTTCCATATTATTAACCATGCATATTTCATGTACTGTCTTCTTTCTGGTTTGAATTTTAAAAATCTATTTTTTGTTGAAACTTTAATTTAAAGGGGGAAAGGACATTTAGTTCTTACTTTTTGAATAAAAGCAAGTGCGTCCAATTTTTATTACGTAACAATTGGTAAATAAGAGATATTAATACTTATTTGCTATTGTTTGAATGGAATATATTGATGATTTAAACTTGGACCCATCGAGGAGTTATGATCTGTAGCTTTTAAAATGACTTTATGTTGAATTTAGGTTGATAGGATTTGGCACTAACCATGTGACCTGGAAAATGAAGTGGCTTTGACATTTGGCAGATTTTTGGTACAGGATATTGATAGGAAGGATGTTCCTCTTAGCAAATTTAAGGGGAAGGTTTTACTGATTGTCAATGTTGCTTCGAAATGGTATTTTTTTTCTTTGAAGTTGTTTGGCTGCAGTATTATGTATGATCAACTAAGTTACTTCTTTGATCTGTATAATATCCAATATTAAAATAAGATCTTTACCAGTACCCTATATTTGAAAAACATTTCTAAATTTCTTGGACACTGGTTATCTAACTGGACATTTTGACTTTGTAATCAGTGGTTTGACGACAGCAAATTACTCTGAACTCTCTCATATATACGAGAAGTACAAAACTCAAGGTGAGCTGAGTTAGTAAAATCAAAGCATTCAGTTCTTCATTTTTTTTTCTAGTAATCCATTATTGCAGGCATGTGAATCAACATATTTGATGTTTACCTGAATCTGAGGCAAAGTACAACTAAGCAGCCAAATTTGTTCTCTTGATGATATCTAATTTAATGTTCGTCTCCTTTTTCACTGGCATATATTTGGGATAAAAAGTCACCGGTTCTTATGAGTTGAATGCAGATTTATGTGTGTGCACAGTATATATTAGTTGCCTCCGGTCTTATAAATAACTTCAAAGATAGTTCTGATCTGCAAGCTCCTGTCACACTATGGTACTTTCCTATTTGATTAAAAAATCACTTGCCAAAAAATATGTGATCAGAAAATACTTAAGTGGTACCAAACATATCTGGCACATATTGATTCTTAGCTGTATGTGAAATATATCTTTAGCTTCCCATATCCAAATCAAATCCAGTCTATTGAAAGAGAAGTTCCACGGGTTTGTGATTAACGATGATGTTGTCCTAATAGTTAATACCTGGATACCACACACCCTGCTTTGGTAGTTGGTGCTTTACCTTCAAATACTAAACACTTTTAAGTTGCACGTGTCTTGATTAAAAAGAGTGAGTTTGTACCTACTAAGGGTGAAGAAACCATATAGTTAATTATGTTAGCCAAAGTGAATTCTCATATATGTGGTAACTTATGGTGTAGTGAAAATAGTCTTGAAAAGATCACCAAGGATTGTAGCCTTGCGGTACTCCTTCACCTTCCAAACAGGAGGTTGATGCTTCAAGTACACCCATTAGGGAAAGTGGGTGTGTGCGTTCCAATAAAATTGAAAAAAGAAAAAGAAAAAAAAGGAGCTCTCTGAAAGTTAATGTTATTCTTCTTCCTTGAACCACAAAATAAGGACACTTGTTTAAACCAATTTTAAGCTTCTTTATAATACTGAGCGTGACTTCACTTTCCTTCGGAGAATGCTACTTTCCTGGGAATAAGCCAAATGTATCAACTGCTGACTGCATTTTGTTAATAATATAGCTTCTCATATTACAATCATAATCAAGGATGGATCCAGAAATTTATGCAAAGGGAGGCAATATAAAGAATTTTTTATAATTTTATAGGGGGCAATGTTAATATTTTACTTATATATTGTTATTTTTAATAAAAAAAGTAATAGAATTTTAAAGAAAAAAAAAATCCATATGGGGCAAGTAGGCCCGTAGCCTGAGCCTAGCTCCGGGCCTGATAATAATTATACATGTCCTAACCCAACAAAATGCTGCCATTTTCTTTCCTGCTTATTTTTCTTCTTGGTGTGCATGAGATTTTGTCTTCTGCACCAGTTCACTCAACACTCACAAGGAATGAGCATTGCCATCAAGAAGTAGTTACAGATACTCAGATGTTATCATTTCTTCTGGGAATGGTTTTTGCTTTCTCTGTGTTCTCCACTTTCATGGGTGACTACTCATTAGTAACTTTTTGTATTTAGTCAGATTTAAAGTATATAATTTCATACTTCATGGTGCGCTTATCATTTCAGGTGTCCAACAACAAATAGGGGCCAACTTGTTATATATTTTCCTATGCTTGTATTTTACTACTCATTGATACTGGCCTCCACTTTCCTATTTTTTTCTTCTTTCCTGTTTTGGCGTGGCCCTTAGTAGTTTATTTATTACTCTACCTTCTATTTATTTTTAAGTAACAAAATATAAGTGAAGAGAAATGGCACAAAGAGCCAAAGAGCACAAAGATATTAGGTGGGTTTGAGTAGTTCATAAAATGTGAATTTCATTCAATTGGATTTTCCATATATAAATACATATGTATGTATAAATATGGATATATTAAGTTGGTAATTGAAGAACTAAAAGTAAAAAGTCCAACTTCATTTGATTTTCTACTCCACCTTATGCCTCCTAATAAAAAACTGTCAAGGATAAATATTCCTTTAATGGTCATGATCTGACCTAACAAGTACATGTGCTTCTCTCTGAATAATGAATATTTGCTGAGAAAGGTCAAAAAAGAGGATCAGATATGAAAAATACTGACTGAGTCATCCATATATATTGCTAGGATTGACCCTTGCTGTGATCCAACTCCAGTATATGATTTTATTGGAGGAATTTTGGTAAGAGTCGGGTGCTCCTCCATACATGCACAGGATTACTCGATAAATATTGTAGATATTGCCATTATTTTCCCGGATTACAGTAGTATTCTTAACAGAAGTTGTGTGATTCTATGTTGAAGTTTGGAGGAAAAGCAGGGAATTTATTTTGAACTCAACAAAGACGTCAGCTTATGTGATCTTGTTTCAGGATTTGAAATTTTAGCTTTCCCCTGCAATCAGTTTGGTGGGCAAGAGCCCGGATCAAATCCAGAGATTAAGCAGTTTGCTTGTACAAGGTTTAAAGCAGAATTCCCAATTTTTGATAAGGTATGTCCGACTGCCTTCCAACATTTTTGCTGATTAGAGGATAATTCCAGGACTGACCTTTGCCTATCACAGGTCGATGTGAATGGTCCAAGCACTGCTCCTGTTTACCAGTTTCTAAAGTCGAGCGCTGGAGGATTTTTAGGTGATCTGGTCAAGTGGAATTTTGAGAAGTTCTTAGTGGACAAAAATGGTAAGGTTGTTGAAAGATACCCACCAACAACATCACCTTTCCAAATCGAGGTTTGTTTCTTCACCCTTTCTTAGAAGTCTGGAAGTTACTTTTATCAATACTGCTTGTAAAAATGAAGTGTGTGAAAAGGATGGTTGGAGATTATAATTCAACTTCAGTTACTCTTGTCTGAATATGTGAGGGAGCTTTTTGAAGTACGTTTTCAATATAGATAGTGTTGCACTATAACATTTTTGATAACTAGGAAATGAGATGTGTGGTGGAAGTTTCTTGAATCCAAATTCGGCATGTTCTTTATTCCTCCCTTTAAAATAATGTAGATCACAGTGATCTATGGTTCGTGAGGTATTCTGCACATTTGCATGTTTCTTCTGCTTATTGTATTGAGAGGTTATCAACTTGCCAGGATGCAGTAGAATTAGTTAATAATCACAACCAGATGTGGAGTTTTTTAGGAATAATTTCTTATTTTATTTTTCTTCCGCCAAAAAACATGATTTTGTTGGTGTTCAATTATGTAAATCAAATGGTATCCAAACTTCATATCTATACCTCTTTTGCTGTGGCTTGGTGATATCTGTCAAATTGTCATATGGTAAAAGAGAAGTATGTGAAACTATTACAACCAACTTAAATCCTATTCTACTCTTCTTTCTAATAAAATTACTTTGCAGTACAAAACCAGAAAATTGAACTCTTTTATTTTTTCGTTTTTCTTATTTCCATCTTTATCTTGCTAGTTTTTAAGAATTTCGAATTATTCAACCAGTCTAATTCCCCATTTATCTGTTGGCAGAAGGACATCCAGAAGCTCCTTGCAGCATGAGTATGAATCCAACATAATGTTCCATCATTGTCCGTAGTGATGAGGATCAACCTTCAGGAAGCTGTAGTTTGTGGTTTTCATCCACAATGAGTCGTCGTTGTACCTGGTCTCTTTTCACTGCGCTTTTCTTTGTTTACGAAAGACTGTAAAGAGAAAAGTGGAACAAGAAACAGAAATTAGGTACCAAATCTGCGAAAAGTTTTATTCTGAGTAAGTTAATATGACATTAAAATCTGAGTTTTCTATTTCCTTTCCATGTTGCAAGAAAACAAGAATGACATGTATGTTGTACAGTATTACAAAGTTTGTAAACCTATGCAACTGGACATTTTCTCAGTTCCTAAGGCCTCTTCATCCCAGTTGATGGAAAACCTACCAACAGTCCTATGTGGTTACTATTTTATTTTATAGCATACTTATGTGGTGTTTTGTTGAGTGGTGAATAGAAGTACATAATTGATCCTTGGCTGAACTGATAAAAAGGTCGAAGTAAATTTCCCATTTTAGCCTTCATCATTTGCACTGGTGTTAGTCCTTCTACTACATTTATGTACATAGGTGGTGTTTGAAAGGGCTTTTGAGGACCTCAAAATGGACTTTTAGAACCTAGAATTCATTTTCCACAAAATAAGGTTGTTTGTTGAATTTAATGAAATGAACTTCAGTAGAAGCCAACCCATTTAAAAGTCCATTTAATTTTTTTGAGTAACATTTGGGAAGCTTATCGACAATTATTTTTGATTTACTAATTTAACCTCATTTAAGATTTTATATTCCAATACTAAATTCAAATGTATTTTTATTTACCCTTGTTTTCTTTATCATTATCATCCTATTAAATAGAATCGCATTAGATTACGACTCCTTTTTTTTTTAATAATATTTAACTACTTTTTAACATTTTAAATTCAGAAATATTTAAACTGCTAAATAATTTTTTAAAATTTCTCCATCAAACACTTTTTTCATTTTGAAGTCATTTTTATTGAATTGCTTTTAGCACTTCATTTTTTAAAAAAGACTTTACTTATCACGAAGCCCTCCCAAACAACCACATAGTCTGTGGGTGGATATGTTGTACATTGATAATTCCCACTTTAGCCTTTTGTCTTTTACACTGCTTTGGCCCGTGGATTTACGTGAATACACATGGGTTGTGATATTATGCACTTGTGTATACTTGTACTTAGGGATGACAATGGGGCAGAGATCCGTCCCCATCCTCGTTTAACTTTGTTGTCCTCATCTTCATCCCAAAACTGTTTATTAAACGGGTATGATGGGGTAATGATAAGCTAGGGGTACGTGGCAGGGGAGTTTTTGTCATAAAAATCATTTATTCGTATGAAAATAATGTTTAACATTTCAATTGAAATTTTAACTTACTATTATTGCAGGGGCACAAAATTCAAGCCCAATAACAAGCCATTCCCCCAAAGAAAAACATGTCCGGGCCCAAGACTCGAAGGGGCCGAGTCCATGCGAATAGATTAATTAAGCATCAAAGAGTTAGAGATATGCCTTGATTCCATTGGGATCAAGATGGGAAAATCAAATCTGACTGGTAGGAGAAAATCAATCAATTGGATCCTTACCTATTTCAAATGTGCGGTATATAATTTCTTGTATAAATAAGGCGTTACGGTCTCAATAAAGATTCATTCAGTTGTGGTGCAAATTTGACATCTACATTTTTTGCGCGGTCTGTGGGGGAGCGATACATGTTTTTATTAGTAATATTTTATATTTTGAGTATATTTTTTTTGTATTATAAATATATCAATTTTTTGAGAATTAAATAGAATTATTTATTAATAATTAGGTAGAATCTTATAATTCTACGATCTTGATTCTACGGACCCCCAAACGATCCTACTTATACATCAGATCTGGATGAGAAAGTGAATGAATTTTAAAATGGTGGATGTTAGCATCAACCCACCAGCTTAAACTTTTGGGTTGAACAACAAAACATCTCACATGTTATAATTGGTATCAGGGCCAAAATCAATCCTTCATCCGGTACCACGCCAAACACTCGTTTGGGTCCTCACCACCCAGATTGAGTCCGAGACGGGCATGCAAGGTGGTCTGATTGCAACGAGGGTGTTGCGATAATTCAGATGGGAGAGAATGTTAGAGGTCTTTGTATCACATTGAATCCGAATGAGAAAGTGAATGATTTTTATAAATTAGTTGATGTTACTCTCACCCATCAGCATCCGACCCGTTACACCTACTATGTACAAAACAAGTATTGTAATAAATTGCTTATTTTTCTTAACGAGGATGCTTCTTTTGATCGTCAGTCTCTTAAGTCGATATCACACCAATACCTTAGAAGACATCATTTGAGGTCTCCGTTAATTCTTGCATCAACAAATATTATTATCATGTTGCAATCTTCGGAGTCCCTTAAGTCGGTATCGCAACAATACCTTAAAAGTTGCTTCCAAATACATAGGACATTATTTCAGGTCTCTGTTAATCCTTGCATCAATAAATATTAGGATAGTTTGCAATGACACCCCCTAAGGTTTGGGTCAATTCCACCTAGTAGTGGGTCAACCCAATTCTAACATAGACATCCCTTGAGGTTTGCAAAGTATTGCAGTCACACCCCTCAAAGCATGAAATGACTTTAGTATTCTTTATTATTTAAATTTTAATGTGAAATGTCTAAACTATCTCCATTGACTAAACCTTACACCTCACCCACTACCCCAACTACCCTTATCACCACATCCTTATTATCAAAATATTTACAATAAATATTTAAGATATACAATATATATAATTTTATTTTAAATACAAAAATTCAAAACATCTAGAATATACTGAAAAATATATTTCAAAGTAAATTCTACCCCTAAAAATATTTTATCAATAATATCATATACAATTTGGTAATAAGAAAACCATACTATTTTTTTATTTTTTTTATTTTAAATATATTATTATCTAAATATTTTTTTTAAAAAACTAATGAGTTATAATTCATAACCATTATAACTTGGATGGGTAGGTCTAGTTGTAACTTGGATGGGTTCTTTTAATGACTCTAATAAATATAATTCAACAATAATTCTTGGTTAGCAATGAATAAAATACACTCTTTTTCCTTTTTAGATTTACTTTAATCAATGTTTGAGGCATGACTCATGAGTGGCAATTATTCATTTAAAAAAAAAAGGCGAACTATTATTGTTGTAATCATTATTCATTATGGTAGAGATAAGTCATTCTGGCATATATATATATATATAGATATATCATTATTCATTACGGTAGGGGTTAATAGCAAAACACCCCCTAAATTATTTTTTGTGTTGAAAACTCCCCCAAATTATAGTTTTTCTTGCACAGTTATAACACCGTTATATGAAATTGCATTGGGATCCCCTGAAGTTTATGTTAATTTCGCTCGCGCCCTGAAAATTTATTTTCCTTGCAATGACACCCCCCTTGAAGGGGTGAAATGACCGGAATGCCCTTGTTTTGTCACTCCTATTTCATGAGATAAATATCTAGGTGGTGAAATTACCTCCATGCCCCAAGATTAGAACCCTATAATATTTGAGGATATTTCCAAATATTTTTTTCAAAATAAAAGTTAAAGAAAAGAGGTTGGAAATATTTCAAAACTTTTAAATAATAATAATAACTAATTAATATGTATTACTTGAAGTGTAACTCTAATGAATATTTCAAAAGATATAGAGTAAGGGGTTATAAATTTTTTCATATTTTTTTAAAAATATTAATTAATTAATATACATTAATTAAAATGTAACTCTAATGGATATTTCATAAAATATGGAGTAAAGATATAAGACAAATATATTTCGGCAAACAACAAGCGTTAATCGTTAAGAACAAATTTTGTGACTTCCTATTCCAAATCTTCAACCTAATAATTACTCACTTTCTAAGAACTAATTTTTTACGACCGTATTATCCGCATATATACATTGAAACTTTAAGGTAACAATTTTGCCACTCACTTGAATTTCTATGTCACACACTACTTCTAGTAAGGCTCAAACTTCATTTAAGGAAAATATTTTGAACAAAATTTAGCCATATGAGATTCTCTATAATGATTGTGGCTTGTTGCTTGATGAAAGACAACTATGTAACTAATAATAATAATACTTACAAGAAAAAAACCCATTCAAAAATTAAAATTTGAATGAAAAATAAGAAATAAATGATCAACCTTTAATTTCCATCTTGATAAATATTCGAAAAACTAGACCATTCAATTTTAAATGAATCCAAGGGTTACAAGTTCTTGACAATCTTATTTTAAAGGGTTAACACTTGTTGCTTGCCGAAATATATTTGTCTTATATATTTACTCTATATTTTATGAAATATCCATTAGAGTTACATTTTAATTAATATATATTAATTAATTATTTTTTTTAAAAAATATGAAAATATTTATAACCCCTTACTCTATATCTTTTGAAATATTCATTAGAATTACACTTCAAGTAATACATATTAATTAGTTATTATTATTATTTAAAAGTTTTGAAATATTTCCAACCTCTTTTCTTTAACTTTTATGTTGAAAAAAATATTTGGAAATATCCCCAAATATTATAAAGTTCTAATCTTGGGGCATGGAGGTAATTTCACCACTTAGATATTTATTTCATGAAATAGGGGAGACAAAACAAAGACATTCTGGTCATTTCACCCCTTCAAGGGGTGTCATTGCAAGGAAAATAATTTTTTCAAGGCGCGAGCGAAATTAACAGAAACTTCAGGGGATCCCAGTGCAATTTCACTTAACGGTATTATAACTGTGCAGGAAAAACTATAGTTTGGGAGGTTTTCAGCACGAAAAGTATAATTCAGGGGGGCTTAGTTGTCACGTCCTGCATTATGAGGTTACGCCACGTAGGCGCCACACAGGCGCCACGCAGACGCTTCGTAGGATCCTACTTGGCATCCTACATGGCATCCGGAATATTCTAGACTTCTCCACACTTCTCCGGAATTCTCTAGAGTATTGTAGAGTTGTCTAGACTTGTATAGAATTGTATATACTAGAATTGTATAGAACATTCTAGATATGGAGGATTCTAGAAATCTCTCCACTTTTCCTTGTAAGGCCCTTGGCCTATAAATAGAGGAGGGAGCTCATTTGCTCACCATCCACCCAACAATCCAAGTATCCATTCAAGCAATACAAGTTCAATTGCCTTCTAAGCTCTCTTGCCTACATTTCTCTTCTTACACACCAAGCTTCCGCATTCACCTAGCTTTAGTCGCTCACTAAGCTAGAGACCCACAAAGGCTTACTTAGCACTTCTCAAGCATCTTAGAGGTGTCTAAGGCCGCACGGTTCCTTGGAAACACCAAGTCCGTGACATAGTGCATACTAGGGGTTTCCAGAGGTTTAGTTAGAGAGAGGGTATAGTTGGGTTTTTTTTTTTTTGCTATTAACCCTTATGGTAGAGATAAGTCATTCTGGCATATATATATATATATATATAGATAGTTGGCAAGTGGGAAATCAGAAAGAAGGAGAAAAGGTTATGGAGCTGTCATCGGAGCAACTGAAACAATATGACGGCATAGATCCGTCGAAGCCCATCTACTTGGCGGTGAAAGGGCGCATATTTGACGTGACGACCGGCAAGTCCTTCTACGGTCCCGGCGGCGATTACTCCATGTTCGCCGGCAAGGACGCGAGCAGGGCTCTGGCGAAGATGAGCAAAAACGAAGAGGACATCTCTGCCTCTCTCCACGATCTGTCTGAGAAAGAGATGGGAGTCCTCAATGATTGGGAGAACAAGTTCCAAGCGAAGTACCCAATTATTGGACGACTTGTCTCTTCTTCTTAGATGATTGTGGAGGACCATCCGATTATATATATATATATATATATATATATATTGCCTGTGTGGTTGTTAATTGTGGTTTCTTTCTGGTTGTTGGATCTGTTGTGTACGATCTAATAAACTGTTTATTAGGGGCATAAATAAATGGAGGCCTGGCCTGGTCTGGTTGTGAATTTCCCATCTTAATTTGTGTATAAAATGAAGTTGAATTGCTTTCTCCTATATATTATTGATCGATCTATTGGCCATTAATTGATTACACTCTTGTTTATTTATGGGGTGGGTTTAGGGTTCCATGCTGCTGGTGCACCTCCCAATAATTCTTCCTGCATATATGTGTGTGTATATATATGAGCCATTAACAAACAACCCAATGGTTTCAGATTGTTGACAAATACCCGATGTGTCAAATAACCCCATGTATTTTTCTTCGTTAACAAACAGCCCCCACTCCGTTAACCATCATGGATGAATTATTAGCTACTGAAATAGATTGTAATCGGAATTTTGCAAGAGTATGGTTTCCATTGGCTCAAGTTTCTTCATTCAGGCTTCTCTGAGTTGGGAAGCAAAACAGAATATTTTTGCAAGGAAAGACAACAACATGAGAAAATGTACAACTTATGAATGATTTTTTTGTGCCCCTCCAAAAAGGTTTTCAACTAATTATGAATGATTTTTTTGTATGCCTGGACTGGAGTCTGGACACTCCACTCCACTCCGGAAAGTGAACAAAATCATGGTGTGGCCAAATTAGTATTTATCGCTTTACAAGGGGATCCATGAACTAGTCGGAACAATACTCCCATTACTTGCTCAAAATCCTTAATTACAAGCTTTTTATCTTAGCAGCAAACTAAAACAAAACTGAAATTGATCTCATTGAACATCAACATGCAACTGATGCAAGTGCATTTTATAGTATATCTTTGTGGGCTCAACTGTAGGTGTAACGATGATGATGAATAATTATGTCTATTTCGGGAGAATGAAGTTGTTACCTCTATTTATTAATTTTGTACAATATAATTTGAACGGAAAACGGGTTGCATAGAATGTACAAAAAAGAAATTTCCCATCATGTGATGTGGTGATCTATGAATTATTATTAAGTGGATAAAACTTGGTCAATCCCCCCAATGAGCTGGCTTATAAGATACACATAATGGTCAGGTCAACAACTTAGAGACGTTCAAACCTCCATTTCTTCAATCCCAGCCATCCAATGACTTAATCTTAGTTCAAGCCCAAATACCACTAAACCCGTTGTGAACCCGTTGCCGCAGAACGAATTAACAATTTTTATAAATTTAATAGAATAAAAATACTAAGAAAAATGACAGAAAAATAATAAAACTTAAATAACTAAAGAAAATAGATAGAATTGGACATATTTATTTGATCTTTCGAAACTTTTTTATACATGAATCAGTTCTACCGTTATGAAAGAGTGACAAATAGAGATTAAATACATTTATAATGGGCATGAATGCATATAGAAACTGATCTACTGTTTTAATTAAATTTATTGTCTGATTTGAAATTGTCAGCCGTTGTGATTTTTAACCTGATATGGGTTTTTTCTACTTTTGGGCTTCGTTCTTTTACTAGGTTAATTTATGCTATTTTGGGTTTGGACCAAATTGATTTTTAAGATCTTGTCTGATGGGCCATACACGAAATATGAGCCTACACTTTTCCCCCAATTCCCAAGCCCATTTCATTTTTGAAATAGGGTGGGAATTCGAAGCGTCTTCTAACTGTCTCTTAAATTTTTATCATTTCGCTTAATCTTCTCCAAGCAACCTCAACTACAAGGGCGAGATTTTCTTTCTATGAAGCTTTGAAGATTTCAGCAAAAATTCCCGAGGTTAGTTTCGCTTTCCCTTCCTTCTTGTTTTCCTTCTATAATATGCTACTATCAGTAACGATAGTAGTCGTACTCCATCTCTGAATGTGGTTGTGAATGAAACTCCCGTCATTTCCTCTTCTTGTGTTGCCCCAAGCTCTAGCAAACCGAAATCGAAGAAGCTTACCCATAAACAACTGCTTAAACTTCCTTTAGCAGATAGGTGTAAGATAAAATTCGAAATTTCTGATGACGTTTTGATTTCTGAGTACTCCACCGATTTGAATTTCAAGTCGTATGAAGAAGTTGGTGCAGATGATGCCCTTTTCTCTGCAAATCATCTAGCCATACTTAGATTTCCCCTTCATCCTTTTTATCATTACGTTTTATTCAATTTAGGGCTCATACCTTTGCAAGTGAACCCTAATTTTTTTAGGGTTCTGTCTGTAATGCTCGTTCTAAATCGTGAACGAGACTTGAATTTGGGTTTGGATGATTTCTTGCTTTGCTACAAAGTCGATCAGATCAGGAAAAATCCTGGTCGGTACCATCTGCACCCTCGTTTAACTCTGAAAATTTGTGATGGAAACCCATCTTTTGAAAAGGAATGGAAAGACAAGGTGGTAAAAATTAGGGGAAACTTGAGGGTGGATGCATCCGGCCCCTACCCTCTGCTAAGGTCCTTCAGCCTTTGTAAAAAATACAAGTGTTGATTCTAAAATCCTGGCAAGTGCCCCCCTTTTTATTTTTTTTGTTTTTCTTATTTTACCTGAACTGCACACTAATTTGTTTTTGATCGTTCGTTCGTTAGTTCTTTTTACAGCCCTTTGTCTTGAGTACCTGAACAAGAAGGTCTTTTCTACCCTCCCTTCAAGTAAAACTCTTCTAACTTCTAAAAATTTGAAATCTATTGCTGCAAGTGCCACAGAAGCCACCGTAATGGAAATTCCACCACCAGCTTCTAAATGTTCTGTGGCGCAAAAATCATCTGCCCCGGTCACTTCTGCTGCTGATAAAGGAAAAGGAAAAGTGATCGATCTAACCAAAAACCCATAGACAACAAAGAGTCTTCTAATAAGGATGAACACAGATGATGGTTCTCTTCTTCATAAAAAATTGAAACTTGGCCCTCCTTCAGAGCATGTCAAGAAAAATGACATTGAACATAATGAAAAAGTGTTGAGAAAGGTTAAGTCTGTGAGCGGCTATATTATCCCTGTTTGTTGCTTTCCTCCAAAGTTCGACCCTGAAAGAAGTTGGATCCCTAATTTCGTGAAAAGCGATGGAAGCGTTCTGAATCGGCGTTCGCTGGCTATGTCTGATCCAGATTCATTGCTGGCACTGGCTCGTGGGATGTGGCCACCGAAAGATGAGCTTTTTCAATAGCATATCGATCAGAACGAGCTTTTGGCCAGGGCCCCTGCTTCTATTTTGAAGGTAACTTACAAGTTTTTTCAAAGTAATTTTAACATTTTGAAGTACTTATCGATCCTTTTTACCTCTTACCAGTCTGTTTTTGATGTTCTGGCTCTCTGTAAAGACGTTGAGGCGGGGGACTATAAAAGAAAAAATATTGATGTTGCTTACCTAAGGGCTGAGAAGTGTGCCACTCTTGCTGAAAAAGAGAAGAAGATTGTAGAAATTGAATTGGAAAGTCTGAGAAAGATCCATAGGACTGATGCTGATCGGATTGCTGAACTGGAAAAACAAGTGCATAATCTTGAAACTTCAAATGTTGTGTTGAAATCTGGTTTGGATCTTTGTCGAAGAGGTGGTATGGATATGCACCGGCGTTATGTAAATATTTTTTATGTTAAATTCTGTGATGGATTCAGGTTCTGCCATGGACAGATGTTGTTCGAGCCTTCTGAACGTTCATACGATAATCCGGAGGTTCATGACGCTGCTTGTGGCGTCGTTCATCCTTACGCAGAGCCTGAACCAAACAGAGATGAGAAAGACTTTGCCCAATTTTTGTTACATGGGACCTTTCCGGTTGAACGCCCTGACCCTATTTCTGTAGTTTCCCCTAATGCAAATGTCACCGGTGAAGTGTCTAATGATCCCACCATTCCTTCGTCAAATATCAAAAAGTTTAATGCTAAAGGAGGAGTTCCAAACGATGCCCCCTCGACCTCTTAAATTTTCAGAGGTTTTGTTTTGAAATTTTTTATCTTATGGTTTGTAAACAATATTATTTTTTGTTGTTCCTGTGGTGAGCATTTTGAACAAGTTTGTGATGGCACAAATGTGCTAAAATTTTTAACAGGTTACTGTGTTCTAAAGCACAGATTTTTGGAACGCACCCTTGTGCGTACTATTTTGAACAGGAACTATAGTAGAGCCATATTTGAGATGGTCTTTTATTTTGTCGCGATGGCTTATATATTTGGCCAAGTGCATTTTACTTGGGCTTGATATTTCATTTGTTTTGAATTATCCTATGTGATCGTAAGGTATAAGTAGGATTTCATTATAAGATTGAATGAGAAATCTGAATGCATATTCTTTATTGATTTGATATGGATCTTGTAAAAACATAATACAACTGACAAAATGATTTAACAGATGTTGAACAAACTTAGAGCTATAACGTAAAGTTTACTTTGTAAGAATAAATCTTATTGAAAATACCTCTTAAGATGAATAACATTCCATGCTCATTCAATCTGATTTTCGTGTCGATCAGCCAGTTTGTAAGCCCCTTTTTCGATCACTTCAATTATTGTGTATGGCCCATCCCATGTTGGATCTAGTTTATTTGATCTTCTGGCCAGTACCCTAAGTACTTGATCCCCTACTTGGAAGGATCTTGGTTTCACTCTTCTGTTGTAATTCCTCATTAGCCTTTGCTAATATTCCGCTAATCTTATTGAAGCAATTTCCCTTTTCTCATCTATGAAATCACCTTCGATTCTAAGAATTGCTTCATTCTGTTCAGGATCAAATAGTTGTGTTCTAGTCGTTGGAACTTCCAGTTCAATTGGAATAACTGCCTCGACGCCATACGCCATTGCAAATGGTGTTAAACCGGTTGGCTTTCGGGGGGTCATTCGGTAGCTCCAAAGCACTTTAAGTAATTCTTCCAACCAGCACCCCTTTTCTTAAATCCCTTCCAGTTTTATTTTTATCCCAACAAAGATCGTTCGGTTTGTTATCTCAGCTTGACCGTTTGCTTGCGGGTAACTGACCAATGACAAGTTCTGGTTAATGCCGTACTCGTTTAGCAACTTCCGAATATGCTGATTGTCAAGGTTTGTGTCGTTGTCTATCATTATGTACTTTGGCACTCCGAACCTGTAGATTATATGATTTAAAATGAAATCAATCACTTGAGTGTGCGTTATTCTTACGTACGCCTTCGCCTTAACCCACTTAGTGAAATAATCTGTGGCTAGAAGCACATGTTTCTGATTTGATGTTGCCCTTGTTAATGGCTCGACCACATCCATCCCCTATCTAGCGAACGGAACGGGGGCTGCCATCGATGTTAGGAGTTCTATTGGTTGATGAATTATGTGTGAATGTCTTTGACACTTATCGCACCTTTTTGCGTACTCTTCCGCATCTCGGATCATGTACGGCCAAAAATAACCTTATGTTATTGCTTTGTGCGACCGCGATCTGCCCCCGATATGTCCTCCACATGTTCCATCATGCAACTGCTTGAGTACCTCCCTTGCCTCGCCCGGGGTCAAACATCGCAAGTAAGGTCCGGTCATTGATCTGCAATATAAGAATCTATCGATCACCGAGTATTTGGCAGAAGTTGATCCCACTTTCTTCGCTTCTCTTCGATCTTTCGGCAGAACCTCGACCTGTAAATACTGAAGTATTGGGTCAATCCAGCTTGGTTCATACGGAATTATGTGCACCTATTCCTTTTTATAGACCGATGGGGTGTGTAATTCGTCCATCGGAATTACCCTGATCATATCATCTCCAACTGATGATGTTTGATTTGCTATATGATTTGCTACATGATTGTATGTCCTTGGAATTTGTTTGAACGCTAAGACTTGGAAGCTTTGTGCTTCCTCCTGGACAACCTGTTTGTATTCCTGCATTCTTTCTTCTTTTGTGTTGTAATTTTCCGCAACCTGATTTATGATCCGTTGTCAGTCGTTGAACACTGTTAGCTCGTGGATTTGGAGCTCTTTTGCCAACCTTAAGCCTGTCAACATTGCTTTTTATTCAGTCTCGTTGTTCAAACTTTCAAAGCATAACCTGATTGACTACTGCAACTTGGTGCCTTTTGGGGATATTAATTTGATCCCCACGTCTGCCCCCAGATTATTCACAGATCCATCCACATAAAGCATCCCCCTCGGATTTTCACCTTTAGCTTCATATTCGAGGAGAAAATCCGCTATAGCTTGCCCTTTTACCGACGTTCGTGGCTTATAGTTGAGATCGAACGTGCTCAGCTTTATCGCCCATTTCTTCGTTTGTCCAGAAAAATCTGGTTTTGCCAAAATTGCTTTCGGAAATGTTGTAGGGACCCTGATCGGATGAGATTCAAATAATGCCGCAACTTCTGTTTAGCCTAGACCAAGACCAAAATAATGCCGCAACTTCTGTATAATAAATGGGGTACTGTCGGCTTCCATCATCTCTTACCAAAGTTGAACTTATAACGTTTGGTGAGACTGCTAGATATAAAGTTAGGATCTCATGATCCCTGGGGGCTATTAGGATCGGCGGTTTCGCCATATAGAGCTTCAACTAATCAAAAGCTTCATGCTATTTCTCTCCCCAAATCATCGTCTTCCTAGACTTCAGTACGTCAAAGAACGACTTGCATATGTCTGATAACTTTGATATGAACCTGCTTAGAGCTGCTACTTGTCCTGTAAGCACCTGAATTTCTTTTGGTGTTTCTGGTGCCTTCATCTTGATCAACGCTTGGACTTGTGCGTGACTAGCCTTGATTTTTTTTTTTTGTTAACTATGTGCCCCAGAAACTGTCCTGAAGAGACACCAAATGTACACTTCTCCAGATTCAACTTCATCTTATGCAACCGTAGTGAGGCGAATACATTTTCTAAATGCTTCAGGTGATCAGTTTTGTGTCTGCTTTTGACAACCATATCATCTATATAAGCCTCAACTGTGTCTCCGATATGAGTTTTGAAGATCTTGTCGATTAGCCGCTAATAGGTTGCACCTGCATTTTTGAGTCCGAATGGTATGACCTTGTAGTAATAAGTCCCTCTTTCAGTTATGAATGTCGTTTTGTCTTCATCCTTTAGGTTCATTGGGATTTGATTGTACCCTGAATAAGCATCAAGGAAGGTGAGTTGATCGAACCCGGTAGTCGCATCAATCATGCGAACTATCTTTGGTAGCGAAAAGCTGTCTTTCAGGCAAGTTTTGTTTAAATTAGTGAAGTCCACACACATTCGGAACTTCCCATTCTTCTTCTAAACGACAACAACATTGGACAACCAATCTCGTTCTGTTCCAATCCTTCTCGGTTATTGCCGTACTGGTTGTGCCCCAGGACAAACACTCAGAGTGTGTATCATGGTTTGTGGATCAATCCCTGGCATGTCGTTGTGCTCCCAAGCGAAAACATCTGCATTTGATCTCAACATGGTGACCAGATTGTTCATTTCCCCCAAACTGAGATTTACTCCGATCCTGGTGGTCCTTCCTTTCTTCCCAATGATCAAATCCATTGCCACAGTATCTTCCTCCGTCTTCCCATCATCATCAGACCGATCAGCCACCTTCGATAATTGCTATAAGGGGTGCTCGTCCTTCTCGCTTTTTAAGTTTTTGGTGACGATGACATAACACTCATTTGCCACCACCTGATCTCCTTGGATGTCAACAAATTCATTCCCTGAAGGATCAATGCATCGCATCACTTGATGAAGAGTTGAAGGAACTCCCTGCATTCGGTGAATCCAGCCTCTTCCTATGATCAAGTTGTAGGAGGGTTGCACGTCCACCAACACAAAATTTTCCATCAAGGTTCACTTTGCAGCTGTTACTGGTAAAGTTAGTACTCCAATTGGACAGACCTTCCTCCCATCAAAGCCTGCCAATGAATTTGCAGTCGGCCTGATCAATTCCGTGCTGATGCTGATTTTTTTGAAGGCTGACTTGGTCAAGACGTTCATGTTGCTCCCTGGATCAACAAGTACCCGTTTAACTAAACAATTTGAAATTATGATCGAGATTACCAGTGGATCCTCATATGGTAGCTGCACCAGCTTCAAATCTTCTTGGGTGAATGATATGGTTGGCATTGGACGGTTATGAATTACATTCACCTCTCCAATTCTTTGGATCTTGTTAGCATTCCGCATTCGTGAACGCTGAACGGAACGAATTTCTTCGTCTTCCTCAGGTTTTCCATAACCTTGTTGGTTTTAGGGCGATCAAAGTTTCTCGTTCCCCTGTCCACGTACTCCTTCAAATCTCCCCTGGCTATTAAGGTCTCAACTTGCTTCCGTAAATTCCTGCATTCATTAGTTAAATGGCCGAAATCATTATGGAATGCACAATGCTTCGAACGGTCCTGCTGTTCTGGTGGTGTTCTCATCGGCAATGGTGAACGGAAGATGCCTTTTGATTTATTCTCGTTGTACATCTTTTCTAGGGTCATTCTGAGCGGAGTTTCTGGTCCTTCATACCTTGGCTTCTTCTCCTATTGTCTGATTGGAGTCGTTCGGGAGCTACTCATGCTATTGGTTTTCTTGATTATCCGTTCTTTCGATTTGCCTTCCACATTGACCAATACTGAACGATGACCCCTTACCTGTTCATCCTCTTCCAATCTTAAATATCCCTGCGCCCATGAATTCAGCTGACCCAAATTGAGGGGTGTTAACTTCACCAGGGACCTATGAAAACTAGTTCCTTGCTCGATAGCCACCTTTAAAGCTTCTATCTTTGCTGGTTGATCGCAACCTGGTATCATTCCCATTTCTAAATTGAATCTTGACAGAAAATTCTTCAAAGTTTCTCCCTTTGCTTGCCTCATCGTGAATATGTTAGAAATAGTTCGTTTTTGTTTCTGATTGCCAAAGTATTGAGCTAAAAACCTCTCCATCAAAGTTTGGAAGCAATCGATTGAACTACCTAAAAATTGTCGAAACCACAACAGGGTTGGACCAGTCAAACTCGTGGAAAAATCCTTGCACATCAGTGCGTCATCTGCCATGTCAAGCGTCATCATCTGTTCTACATGAAAAAGATGTTCAATGGGATCCTGCGTCCCATCAAACATGATAAATATCGGCATCCATAATTTATCTGGTTTTCTTACTTATTGGATTTGAACGCTGAACGGTGATTTTATCATTCTTGTTGTCATCTCGACTGTTAGATCCGCTGGTGATTGCGTTCTGAGATCCTTCACCTGCTCATCCACGATCTTCTGAAGCTTGGCCACCATGTCGAGCGGTATCGCTTGATTTTTAGCGTTCGGCTCAACCTCATCTCCCATCTGCTGGGTGCGAACGCGGTTCGCTGAACTTGCCTCCTGCTGGTTGTCCTATTCTTTAGCATCGGGGCCATTCCGTCGCCCTCCTACTGGTGGCTCTTGACGTTCTGATTGATTTAGTCTTTTCCTTAATTCTTGATTTTCTTTTTCGAGAGCTTCCAACCGTTGAAGGATGGCATCTGCGTCTCTTTGTTGCGTTGTGGATTCTCCTGCCATTGATCTGATAGTTTCTAATTGGAACTTTCGTTCTCACAGACGGCGCCAAAAAGTGTGAACCCGTTCGTTGCCGCCGAACGAATTGACAACTTGTATAAATTTAACAGAATAACAGTGCTAAGAAAAATGACAGGAAAATAATGAAACTTGAAGAGCTAGAGAAAATAGATAGAATTTGACCTCTTTCTTTGATCTTTCGAAGCTTTTTTATACATGAATCGGTTCTACCATTATGAAAGAGTGACAAATGGAGATTAAATACATTTATAATGGGCAATAATGCATATAGAAACTAATCTACTATTTTAATTAGATTTATGGTCTGATTTGAAACTGTTAGTCGTTGTGATTTTTAACCTGATATGGGCTTTTTCTACTTTTGGGCTTCGTTATTGGGTTAATTTATGCTATTTTGGGTTTGGACCAAATTAATTTTTAAGCTCTTGTCTGATGGGCTATAATAAACCCTAAAGGAGGCATATAATAAGTTCTTAATAACACGGGGCTGTGAGTGCAATTTAGCCTTAATTCAACACAAACACATAGATTGGAGGGCTTGTGATCCATCAACGGCCGAGATGACGACATCTTGGATCCACTCAAAGTGATGGACGGTCCAGATTGGTTCATAGTAAAGGGGTTGTTCAGTCCCACGCTTGGAATGGAAAGTGGAAACTATGAGTCGGTCTGCTAAAACAAAGGCGCCCCCTTCTCCTCCAAAGCTCTCTCTTTTCATCTTTCATCATTTCTTTTTCAAATCCTCCAAACCCAATCTCAAGCTTCAATCCAATACCAAATCAATCTAATTCAATTCTATCCATATTACTAATTTCATGCTTATTTATTATTATTGATTGACTGATTGATTCTTTCTTCTGTTTTCCCCTGTTTATTAGAATTGGTAATACTAGGATAGATTTTTCTTTTCTTATATTTGTGTGATATATATATATATATATATATATTTACTTACTTGCCACAAATCAAATAAAATCCCTTTGAATCTCTATCAACATGTCCTCCTCCTACACAACCCCCAAGCTTTGCAAGCACCTTGTAGATTTGAAGCTCAAGCACGGGCCAAGTGCCTACAAGTTGATCCAAAAATTCCTGAAAACAGTCCCAAATGGTACAACCACCATTGAAAAAGCCGAATCAGAGATACCCAGATGCAGTTTCTGTTCTGGGTATGGAGGCAGACTCTATATGTGTTTGATCTGTTCATCGGTCTCGTGTTCTAATCACGCCCATTTGCACACCCACTCTCATCGGAATCATCATGAAATTGCCGTGGACATGGAAAGGGCTGAGCTTTATTGCTGTGTGTGCTCTGATCAGGTCTATGATCCTGATTTTGATAAGGCTGTCATGTGTAAACACATGATGGGTTTGCCAAGAAATGACAATGGTGCTCAATTCAGATTTAGTAAGAGGAAAAGGTTGGGTTTTGGATTGGATTTTGATTACAAGAACACGAAAAGGTCGGTTTTGAGGAGTGACCGGAGGTCCAAGTCCTGCTTTCCCTTGGGTTTGAGGGGCTTGAATAATTTGGGCAATACTTGTTTCATGAACTCTGTGTTGCAAGCTTTGCTTCATGCACCCCCTCTCAGGAATTACTTCCTTAGTGATCATCACAACCACCAAACTTGCCCCAAAAAGTCTTCAAATGGTCTATGTTTGCCTTGTGACATCGATGTTATCTACTCTGCTGCGTTCTCTGGCAACAGAACACCTTATAGCCCAGCTCATTTCCTTTACAGGTTTGCCATTGCTTTCTCAAGTCTAAGCTTTCTTGGTTGCTATACCTTCTTGTATGATTTATTTTTATCTACATGTATGCTCATTATTGCTCCATGTTACTTTTTTCTCAATTGTATGGAATGTATTTAATGAATATTCCTTCATGTATTTTGAATGTCAAATTCGGGATGGAACTTCCAACATGCGTTTGATTTGATCCCGTTGGCAATTGTAGGATTAAATCTGAAAATATGGGCTCCCTTGGTTTTGCAAATTCTAGATAGTGTTATGTAGAATATAATGAACGGAAAATTTGTCCCCTTCTTTGTTTACCATGAAAAAAACACGAGAAAGGAAAATATCAGGAAAAGGAGAAAATTTTATTTTAAAATGTCATTCCGTATCACTTCTTAAGACATTTTTAGTTTTTGTTTTTAATTGAGCTGGAGAGTATCTATGGCCCTTTTCCTGTCCTCATTTATTTCGTTTGATCACTGAAATAATAACTTTTAAGGACTTTCTTCAAATAAGTCAATTGATTCTGGTCCTTGAAATCCGATTTAATAATCTCAAGATGCTGTGAATCTCTTAGGTCTTATAATTTCCTCATTCCCTTTGTTATTTATTCATTATGGTGATCTGAGTACCAGTACTGTATTAATAGACTGATCCAACTTAAACTTCTTCGCTTGCAGTTGGTGGCAGCATTCGGAAAATCTTGCCAGTTATGAGCAGCAGGACGCTCATGAGTTCTTCATTTCAATACTGGACAGGATTCATGAGAAAGAGGGGAAAGCAAGAAACACCACTAAAGGTATTTTGTTGATAAGATGTGGTTTTTATTGCCAAGTCAAAGCAACATTAACAAGAGTGATGTATAAATAGATAAGACCTGGTTCTCTATCACATATGCCCGGCAGCGTGTACATGGTTCTGTTATTGGCAAGACAATGGTGTCATGCCCTTAATCCAGTGGCAAATTTTTGATTCTGAAATGTTTGTTGTCAGGAATATTTGTTTTTTGGGATGATATTCTATCACATTGTTAATATTATATTGGTGTACCAAATTCAACATTGGGTAGAGGATCAAGTTTGAAAATTTGGATAATTCTGTTGCAGTACTTGGTAGTTCTGCTTAACTGATCGACAAAGCATTTTTCTTTCACACAGATAATGAAGATTGCCATTGTATTGCTCATAGGGTATTCTCTGGGTTGTTAAGATCAGATGTCACTTGTATGACTTGTGGATTCACTTCCACAACTTATGATCCTTGTGTGGACATTTCTCTTGACCTGAACACAAATGCTTCCTCCTCAACAAATGTATCCAACAAGGCGATCAAGCCGACTGCCACTCTGGTGGGATGCTTGGATCTCTTTACAAGGCCAGAAAAGTTGGGATCAGACCAGCAACTGTACTGCCAAAACTGTCAAGAAAAGCGGGACTCGTTGAAACAAATGTCTATCAGAAGACTCCCATTAGTGTTGTGTTTACATATAAAACGTTTCGAGCATTCTCCGGTGAAGAAAGTGTCAAAAAAGATTGACCGGCATTTGCAGTTCCCTTTCTCCTTAGACATGAGCCCATATGTGTCATCTTCCATTGTAAGAAAAAGATTTGGAAACAGAATTTTTGCTTTCGAAGGTGACGAGCTGGATATTTCTACAGAATTTGAGGTTTTCGCAGTGGTTACTCATTCAGGAATGCTCGAGTCTGGCCATTATGTGACTTACCTGCGTTTGAAAGATCAATGGTACAAATGTGATGATGCTTGGATCACTGAGGTTGATGAAGAGGTTGTGAGAGGGTCGCAGAGCTATTTGATGTATTATGTGCATAAGGTGTTTTACCATAAAGCAGGCGAGGACTGGAGTTGCATGAGACTGCCCCCTCGTAGGGATGATTTTGTTCCAATTGCTGGCTGTTGCTAATTTGCAGGTACGACAGTGTGGGCTGATATCGACAACCTTCATCTGTCTGCATTGAGCAAGGACGGACCTAAACTCGAGTCAAGATCCGCACACACACACACATCCACTAGAATTTCGAATGATGGTTGCTGGAAATATTGTCTGTTGGTTCAACTTTCACTGGGTCCTAAACCCTAACTGAAGAAGATTTGTATTCATGTACAGTCTAGGAGTGACTTAATAAAGAAATGTCACTCCTATAACTATTGTGGTTGACTTAAATCTTTGCGATTCTGCTATTCCCATTTCCAATAATTTTGCTGGATACAAATACAATAGCACCCTTTTAAAAGGATTTTTGTGATTCCCTTTTTAATGGCTTTTGCGTCTTTCTTATTTGATTTCATGAAAGAAAGAAACTGGGGTGGTTATTTTTATTTCTGGTGATGTAAACCCTAATTCCTATAAGAAATGTTTGGATCAATTTAGAAACTAACCCTAATTCCAGACTCTGAAGATGTCTTTCCTGTTTTCAGTTCTTTGAATTATCTGAAAACTGAAACCACCACCATCATCCCTTGTACTGACTGTTAAAATAATCAAATTGCATGCAATAAATTTTATCATATGCATGCCTTTGATAAGGTTTTCATTTGGTAATTTGGCAATAATAAATTCAAACTCCTATCATATTCCAAAACATATAATTGCAGTGTAAATGAAAGATGTACATTTGTAAAATCGAACACTTCCCATTTGATATATGGATTGTTCCCCAGATCTATAAAATTTCTAGAAAAATATACATCTGCCCATCCATGTCGATACAAAATAATTTCAAGAGATACCATAGTTTTCCTTACAAGACTAACAATGGTAAAGGATGAATATTTTCTTCTCAACAACTAAAAACAGACACACGTCATGGTAATAGGAGCGAGCTAGCATTAACCAAATTTGAGTTCCCCTTTTTATCACCAGAACCATCCCAATCCACCAACTTCAACTCTGCTGATATAACAAGTTGACTGTTGATATTTGAACTTCCCGTCTCAAGCCTCCTAATGCAACCGTGCATTAGTTGCACTGTCAAAAAATCATTTCACCCTTCTCTTTCTATCCTTGTCTCTTTCTCTGCCTCTCTCCCGGCCGTGGTCATCCCTCTCCCTGCTTCGACTCTTTTCACGGTCCCTTCCCTTTTCCATTTCTGAATCATGAATTCTCTCCCTGTCTTTGTCGCGGTGCCTTTCTCTATCCCTGTCCACATCCTTTTCCCTATCCCTGTCTCTGCTTGATGACTTGCGATGTGGGCTCTCACTTCCGCTCTGGCTGCGATGTCGCTTTCTCGAGGATTCACGGGCATCATTTCCTCTGTCCCTCTTCTCTAAAGCTCTCTCTGCAGTTTCAAGGATTTAAAATAAATCATTTATATTGTCCAACTACAAAATAAACCAGAGTTAATATGTAAGACAGCTCTATCAAGCACCTAACATCGATTGCTTGTAATGCAGAAGCATTATAACCGCTCAACAATCAGTTTCAAAGGAGAAACTTGAGAATAATGAAGCCCATCCAATTGACCAATGAAAGCAAATTTTAAAATTGAGATTAATCAAATTAGCATGAAAACGATATCCAAAAATGCATCACCAGCATTATATTCTGCTTACCGTGACCTCAATAAGCAACAGATAATTTTTAGATATTATTATATTTAAAAACGAACACAAAACAAACTGCTTTTACTGTTCAACATCACTACTACGTTATTTTTTAACAGTACCAGAATGGTGAAGTTGATAGCTTGTTGACAGCACCTCTTACAAATGCTATAAAAGGTGTCTCCAATACAGTTCTAAAGTACAACTTTCCAGGACATAACCTATACACCAAACATTTTTTTTTTGAAAGTTAGGCATTTACTCACACACACTGCCTCCACTGAGGCTCGAACCCCGGACCTCCCAAATAGAGGCGCGTACCGCTGGGCCATTAGGCCTTTGGTAAACCAAATTTGTTTCAAAAGGGAGGTACTTTGAAATACCTCTTTCAAGTGCAAACCACCCTCTCTCTTAATACCGTCTCGAACCTTGGACCTGGTGCATTGGACCAGCAATTAACCAATAGGCTATAGGTCGGACGGTCCTATACACCAAACTAGTGCATTTTACTCATTACCAATCTCCATAGACAGAGTACTGGCCTCATCTAAAAATATGATAACACCTCTTCTTTTGCTTCCCTCAATTCAAGGCCAAAAATAAATAGACCTTAAGACTTACTTGTCTTGACAGCAATGCCATCCTTGAACAGTGAAAATTTGCCAAATACAACATTACTTCGGGTTAAGTGACAATTTCAGAGAATACTCTTAAATTTTATGGGATGATTTTGCTACTCATATTCGTTTTAGCATTGGTGCGGGTAGCTCTGTCAGCTTTTAGTCCGATCTGCGGTGCAGTGACTCCACCTTGGCTTCCTCTTTTCCCATGTTTTATACATTGCTCGCGACCGTCATGCTTGCGTCATTGACTGTTATCGGCTTGATAGCGGCATGATCGTTTGGGATGTTCAGTTTGTGAGACATTTTCAGGATTGGGAGCTTGAGGAAGTATCCGGTTTTTTGGAAGTTCTTTTTTTTTTTTTATAAGTATTGTATAAAAAAGCACCCAAACGGGGAGTACGTCCCATCAACAAAAGACCCCTAGGGGCCAAGAGAACCTAAAAACTCTATTTTCTCATATAAAGATTTACAATTTCGACCCTCCACCCAACTAAACAAATAATAGATAAAGAAATGTTTGATCACCCCCGCAAGGTACATCCTCAAAACAACGCCTATTACGTTTTATCCAAATACTTCACCATATACAGAGGGGGGCCACCCTCCAAAAAGGCCGGGCATTTGGAAGCTCTTTATGGCTCGTCTTTTCCGGGAGGAGGGGTGGATCGGATGGTGTGGGGACCCTCCCCTCTTAGACGTTTCACGGTTTCTTCTTTCTTCAAGGTTTCTGCTCCACGACATTGTGAGATTTTCCCTTGGAAGGCGGTCTGGCGTTTCAGGGCCCCTCTCAAAGTTGTCTTTTTTACTTGGTCGGCTGCTTGGGACAAAATCCTTACTTTGGATAACCTCCAACGTCGCAACTTAATAGTGGTCAACAGATGCTTTTAAGTGTAAGAATGATGCGGAATCGGTTGATCACCTTCTTCTCCATTACCCAACGGCGTATGATTGTTTTTTTGGGGTGATGTCGGCCTCGGTCCGTGATGTTCTTGATGGTTGGTGGGATTGTTTCGCGGGGATTCAAGCAAAATATTTTTGGAGGGCTACTCCTCTTTGTATTTGGTGGGTCATTTGGCTTAAACGTAATAAGAGGTGTTTTGAGGGGATTGAGTCCCCGGTAGGCTTTCTTAAGGACACTTTTATTTCTCTGTTGTTTTTTTGGATGGAGGGTAGATTTTGTACAAATTTAGAGGAAAATGTTATTTCCTTGTTTTGTGTTACGGGATGCACTAAATAGCATATAAATTTAAAGTATAAATACTGAAATACTGAAATTATTCATACTTTAATAGTAGTATAGATGATCAATCATTATTAATAAATAACAAAATAATTAACAATTAACATTTATATATAGGTATAGTACTAAATATATACACATAAAAATATCAAATCTATATGAATATATATATATATTATATAATTTCGGATCGGATTAGCATAAATTCAAATCCAATTTGTTAAAAAATCGAATTATCGGATTCAAATCATAATCGGGTTATCGGATTTTATTTTCAATCCATATAGGATTCGGATCAAAATCCGATCCAGGTCTAATTGTATGGTTAGGGCACCAAGAAGCTCTAGAGGTACCAACAATTGGTTGCAAGCGGCAGAAATATCTACCAGCAGCTAAGTATTTGAGGCCGAGGAGCCAAAACCGGCCCCAGGAAGAAAACCCCTAAACAAGGGCAAATTAACTGCATGTGTCTGCTGCTGTCTAAGAAAGAAGAGAAGGCGTCCGAGGCCCTTTACCACCAGTAGAGGGTGAGAAACCCGCAGCCACCACTGATAAAGAATAACCAAGCAAAAAAGAGAAAAACATACTTGCTTTTATTTTCGCCTTTTGACTTTGACAGCATAAAGTAGAAAATATTTCCGGTTACTGAACAGGCCATTCAACTTTTCCGAAAAGTCCACCACTGTGTCTTGCCAAACATAAACAATTTCTCAAGGACAACTCACTTTTGGAAGTCACTTTAAAGCCTTTCAAAAACTCCCTTAAACAGGCCCCTAATTTTGTAATGTCTTTTCTTGATACTTTGCCCCATTCTGATTTCGATCTGCCTTCCTATCTCTTACCTTCTATTTTAACACGCATTCTATTTTTCCTTGAAGTCCTTCGCTTTGTCTTGCCAAACATAAACAATTTCGTAAGGGGTCCTTTTAAAGCCTTTCAAACACTCCCCTAAATAGCCCCTAATTTCCTAACCTCTATTATTAATTCTTCGCCTATTTTTATTTCCATCTCTCTTCCTATCTATTAACTTCTAATTTAACTAGCATTTCATTTCTCTATTTGTACATATCTGTACCAACACTACACTAGGGAAAATTTATGAATGTTTAACTTGTGACATAGCACTTTTAATCTAGAGCAAAAGTGAAAACAAAATATTGAACAATATTACATAGTTGAAACAGTGCCGGTAAATATTTCAGATATTTGGTGCTGGAACATGGAAGCATCCATAAAGGTTTGGGCAAATTTCAGTAACCCCCCCTCAAGTTTGACACTATTTTAGCCAAAGACAAGTTTTGATTATAACTTTCACTCACACCCCAACTTTGAAAACTCAACCCAAAATGACACTTTTGCCCTCATTTTTTTATACAAAAATTATTCTCTCTCTCTCACTTTTTTTTTTGATAAATACTCTCTATACAACACTACTTTCTCTCTCTACCAATGTCTGAAACCACTGAACCATAAAACCCATCAACGTTTCCAATCAATCTCAATAACTGAAGGTTCCGGCACGCCGCAATCCCTCTCAACACCTGCTCACTACACCTATGCAACTCCAGTTCTTGTAATGTGGGACACTCCTCAGCCACACTCATCAACCCAACTTCACTAGCATTAATCACCACAAGCTTTCTCAAATTAGGACACCCCACTAGCTAAAACTTTCAAACCCAAATCAATTTTTTCAACACATGAAACGACACGCCCATGAACCAAATCAACATGGGTTAGATTTGGGAATCGCAAGAACAATCGACCCGAGACAAGGAAGTCCCAGTTGAGAAGCTTCAGGGACCGAACGAGACGACCCTGAAGATTCAACCACCGTTTGGAGACGAGAGAATTTGGGTTTCTTTGGGAATTGGGGAGTTTCGAGAGGATGTGAAGAAGAAGCTCGTCGGACAAAAGGAAGGTCCGATTGGCGATTCGAGAGGTGTCGAAGATTAGGGTTTTGTTGGGTTCGGGAGTGCGATTGGATTTGAGGTTTTTGTTGGTGAGGGATTGGAGGTGCATAGCGAAGACCACTTGGTCCAGAGCTTTCTTGTTCTTGAACCAGAGGTTAGACCAGCTCGGAGCTCTCTTCAATGGCAGTTCCTCTGGTGAACACGAAAGAGGTGGGGCCCACTGAGGAGTCCAGCCATTATGTTTAAAAAAACATATATAGCAAGTTGAAACAATTTTTTATAAAAGAATGAGGACAGAAGTATCATTTTGGGTTTTTTTTTAAAGTTGGAGTGTGAGTGAAAGTTAGAATCAAAACTTGTCTCTGGCTAAAAAACCTGAGGGGGTGTCACTGAAATTTGCCCTAAAGGTTTTCATCTCTCCTTTCTTAAAAATATTAGAATGAAGAAAATATAATAAATCAATAATGTACATCTTACATATACTTCAAATTTTCAGGTGACTTAAAGGTATAAATATATGACAACTTTATAGTACAAATGTGTCATGTAGTTTTCCAAAATCTTTGATCACTTCATAATTTGCAGATGTTATTAAATTGCACGTGATTTCGTACAAAAGATACTTTCAACAATTCGCTCTCTCAAAAAAATTCCATAATTAAGGCCCCTCAGGTTTTAAAAAATTATCAAATATCCCTCTACCCTATCAACAAACCCCCTACACTTTTCAATTAATCAATTTTAATATTGGAAAGTGTAGGGGGTAATTGAGTAAATTGAAAAGAGCAGGGGGTTTGTTGACCGGAGGGGGGGGTGGTTATGATAATAACCCCACAATTAACTCTTCCTAAGCTAAAAAGGAACTAATTCTTGGAGAATTCAAATATTTTCAGTCAATCCTGGAGCCAAAAGTATGATTAATATAGACTACTCATATATATTCTAAAAAGAGAGAGGGAGGGAAAACCAACGAGAAAGATAATAGTTCAGAAACAAAATTAAGGAATTGGAAACTGCCACAGCATTGACAGCAAGCATTAGGAGCTTGTAGAGCATTAAAAAAGGTTCAACATACTATAATCCCAATAGAAGCCGATGTTCCTATTATAGTTTGAGCACTTACTGTTTTCTGAAACATCTTCATTAGAAACCAATAAACCATATTCAGATTGTAGCCGCTTTCTATGTATTGCAACCTTCCTATCAATTTCCTCCAAATTTTTCACTCCCCGCTCTTCAAGCGATTCACGGTATTCCATCAAAGCAACCTCAAGACGCCTCAACTTTTGTCTGTCAATATAAACAAAGTCAACCAAAACATGACTGCAAAATATTATCGCCAACATATTATATAACCTAAAATTGGCAGACAAGAAAAGTTGGAAAGTTAAAGAGCCAATAATTCAGCAACAAAAAAGACAAGATGATATCACAGAAAGAATGATATCAACAACTGGAATGATTAGTTATTGCTATACTAAGGTAATCCTTCTACATACTACTACTGCAAACTAGCATAGTTAATTACAAACCTAAAATTCAACATCCCTTGAGAGAAAGAAACTCATCCTACCTCTGTTCTTCATTCATTCCACTATCAGGTTGTGGTGGAATGCTTGAATCAGTTGCAATCTCCATCTCCTCAGCCTTTATGGAACCATCACCAGCATTTTCACTGCCAGAAGACGAGTAACTTAATCCCAGATCTCTAGCACTTCTTTTATGTTCATCATCGCTTTCATCGTCCTCTCTAGCCCATTTAGAGGCTGGCAAAACAGGATCATTTTTCCTTTCATTTGAAAAGGTTTTTAGTTCAGGCTGTGGGATAGGTATGGTTGAGGCCAAAGTTACCAATCCTTTGCCTTGTGATCTCACCTCATCCTCCCCATAACTGTTCCACCCAGACATTCCGACAACCTCCATTTCAGTATTTGTTTCTATCCTACCACTTGAATATCTATTTGAACTTGAATGGCCCTGTGCATATTTGAGGTCATCATCAAGTTCATAGCTCCTCTGTCTTTCTGCCTCTTCCAGATAAAGCAATCGTGGAACCATCATCTCTCTACCACCTACAAGAGATAATCCGTTATGTCTACATCGTCTTTCCAGCTCAGCTAGGGGAAGACTTAATAGCTCCTTCATGGCTGCCCCTTTGCTCATAGCCAATGCAGCATCCTGGTTAGTCTTAACTCCATCACCTGTATCCTCAGAACTCGTCTTCTTTTCTATTTCGGGTGCATCACCGCAAATAGAATGGAAAGGGATTACACCTGAGTTCCCAGCTCGAAGAAATGTAGCTCTCAGTCCATTTACGTATGCATCCGAAAACAGAAACCAATCAGCCCATACTTGAAGAACTTTCAGAACTCGTTCCTACAGAGTCAGATAATTCAGAATTTGGAAGCTGAAAGAAGGGGTGGGGTAGATATGCTGGAAACCCACAGATTTATAGCTTACCTTAAGGGCCTCAGCTGTGATTCTTCCTGTTATACTACGATACAAGTCATTAAAGCTTTCCAATATGTCTGGTAAAGTGGCTTCGAATTTGGTGCGGTAAGCAGAGGCGTTCTTCACAGGGGCACTACTGTTGTGAAGAATGTCTGAGACAAGCATGAGCCGAGCAACTTTACTGGGGATGGGGGTTTCTTTAAGTGTCAAAGACTCGGTTAAAACTTCAACAATCTGCATCCAAAGAAAGAAATTTAAGCAACTGCAGAAAATACAAAAGATTATAACATTGAAAAAACTCTTAAAAATTAAAAATCTTAGCCTTCCTATTTCTCTTGTTTCACTCAAGTTTACTAAATTGTAGAGCTCAATTACAGTTTCACACTAAGTAGTTAAATTAATTACCATTGACATGCCTTTGTGAGATGCAAGGAAAAGCAGCATTCAAATTATGACAATATATACGCATAAGCAGAATTTTTTTGACATCAGTAACATTCTAGAAAACAAAAGGACGTCGGATTACATGATGTGATAACAGATTGCAAATTAACAAAAATGAACAGATAGTCTAGAAAACAAAAGGACATCGGATACATGATGTGACAACAGATCACAAATTAACAAAAATGAACTTATATCAATAGTAGGATCTGGCCAAAGCACCATCAATTGAGTTCCTTAATCAATATCAATCTGTAATAACACCTGCATAGCCTAAGAGAACAGTAATTCACTACCATGCAAAAAATAGGTGTATTAATAATATCTGCAATACCTCTCCGGCTGCATCAGCGTTATCTAAAGAAAAACCCATAGCTTCCTTAATCTGACTCCTCTCTAATGTTAAGGCACGCAGCATATCCTCAAATTCATCTCTCTGTGAATCAGTCAAAGTTCTTTCCAGTTCCACACGCTGTAGCAATTAAAGTTCCCCATATCAAAACAAGTTCCCCATATGCTCCTAAAATAATTAGTTTACCAAAAATAATATTCTGTTAAGCAGTGCATAACTAAGGTCAGGGTAAAAAAGTACCCTGCTTCTTCCTGCAGCATAAGTAGTTCCAGAATCTTTTTCATGCTCCGGGCTTTTTGCTACTGGCAGAGGGGGGGGTATCCATCTGATATACAACAGGAAGAATGCAGTATATGTCATGGTTGTCAACCCATGTAACAAAAACAAGAATATCCAAAACTAAGATGAATTTTTTTAAGCATGGCCATTGAACATAGAAATATCCAGCATGCATTACCTCCCACTGCCAGTTATCATGATGAAAGGTTCTGTCCGCCACCTCTGAAGGGTATCACCCTGCCATTGTACAAAACAAAAACTTCAAGTTATTTAAGTATCGAAGTCTCCCAATAGTCGATACCAAGACATGTTTCGCATCTCCACGATAATGATACGTATCCAATCGATTGTGAACTTTTCCAGGATATGGCATCTTTTTCTATAATTTCTACTTAGATCTCTTTGGCAAAATAAATTGATATGTTTTCAATTTGTTTTCAAGTTATTTATGCTCCGTTTGGTTGGAGGGATGGAAAAGTGGATGGAATGGAGAGGGGGAGGGACGGATGAGGCATCCTTGGGGAAGGGAAGGTGTCTCCTTCACTTTTTGTTTGGTTGAGTGTGAATAACAGAAATGATAGAAAATATCTCACTTTTTCTTGTTTGGTTGAAAGGAAGGAAACCGTCTCTATAATAATTTTACTAATATATACTTATTGATAGCTAAGTGCTTTAGAAACAAATTTTAAAGAAGGTTAAAAAATGGAAAACATAGAGCTTCTGATAAGTAGGTAGAAAAATGTGAACGAAGCAGGGATGAAGCATCCCTCCAAACTTCCTCCCTCACTTCACTTCCCTCCAACCAAAACAAATACGTTAACTTATCCCTCCTTTCACACATCCCTCCTCAATCCATCCCTCCAACCAAATGTAGCATTAAATGTGATTGTGCATGTACATTTAAATTTGTCACATTCTCTCTTTTACCCTCACAGTGTTAATGCCTTTTCAATTTATCACACTTTTGCAAAGTAAGCAAGATACCTTAAGTTCATTGCATCTTTTCGTAGAACTATGATATTCTTGAGGAACAAAATTGGAACTAAACTCGCGTGGCTAGGTCTTTTTACCAAAAAAAACCTCCATTTTGTTGGTTACATCCAACTGCATCTGTTACCTTTGTTTACTTATCATGAATTTCCACCTTTGTGGGTACTTCATTTCCACTTGAAAATACTATAGCAATATGTTAAACTTGTTATAAGATGACACGTATGATATGGAAAACTATGGTTTCTTTATTTTCTGAGATAAGATATTTTGAAAAATGAATTCAAATATGTAGAAGCTTTATGACAAAATGTAAGGTGTTTAAGACCTAGAAGTGTAAGGAAATGCATACAAGTATTGAATATCTCATTTGAAACAGAATCAATTAAAATCAATCGAAACCATTATCCAACGAGTGTAAACTGGTGTAATTATTGTACCTGATACCTCGTCAACACCTATTACATCACACCAAATTATGATGGATTCGTTAATGTATTTTTGCACTTATGGAGATGAGGTAGCCATTTATTGTGTAATTCTGCTATAGTAGACTAGTTCTATAGAACTGCTAGATGGTGAATTTTGGTTATTGTATGGACCTTTTCTACATAAAAATATAGCGCATCTTTCTCCATCCCTAAATACCAAATCAAAAACACTCTGACCAAGTTGTCTCAGCGCCCTGGACAATGACCAATATCATAACTTTCAAGGTCTCAATTATGGTTTTTTTTTTTCCCAAAAAGGAAACAAAACAAACAAGTAAATTCATTAACCAAATATGATAGTCAGTCACAAAGGGTCTCACTGTTGGAGTATATATTATCTTATGGCCACAGTGACTTCAGATATGACAGTCCCATGCAGCACTGAGCCAAACTTTGCAAGATTAAATTTTCCCCTTTCCAATAGAATATGGGAGTCGAACTAATGGCATTGATAGCTAAGTGGTCTAAATAAAACCTGGTAATTATAACCACCATTACCAACGTTAAAAGTGAATACTTTGATTCAAAAGACGGAGCATTATCTTTAAGTTTAGTTTCCTCTAATTTGTTTGACGTTATCTATATATCTCTATAACATTTACCTACAAAAAGAACAAAAAAATGATTCCATATTAATACATATATATAATCAACATATATAGCCATGAGTTATGGTTATTATAGATGAAACAACTTATATCTTTTAAAATAGATAAAGAAAGAAAAAAATTAACTACCGCTCTGACGGTGAGGTTTGAGCACAGAACTTCCTGCTATGATGTCATGTTAACTACCCATCTACTCTAAAAATTTAAGCAATTGGAGAGGGTGTAAACTTAAATATTAAATCCTTCAACAATTACTAACATTGAAAGCAGCAATAATATTCATATGCACAGTCACACATCAATAGGTGCTTTGAAATGCCTAATTCTATGAAATCGCAAAGGCAGCATAAACAAAAAACCATAAAAAACTAGAAGCAGAATATACCTGAGCAAAGGAATATAACCTCCAGACGTAGTAAGTATGCTCCTTTGAACCAAGCCCAAACAAGAAGTTGAAAAGAGGATTACCACGGCCTCTCTCCATTATAGCTTGCTCAAAAGCACAACCACCATCAAGAACATAGAGAGCCATTGAATCAATCACATGGTGTAGATGATCGTCATCAGGTGGAACAACCGTTATATCAGGAACATTAGGAGTAAGAACCTACGCAACCAAGTCAAGGCATCAACAACATAATTCAAAAAAAGTGTAACCATATCATATTGGATCTATGAGCCTCACCCTAAATGAAAACTAGATTAAAATTAAAGATAAAATGCATTAACAGGGTGAAGGCTGGACCAGACTGGTGGGAAAGGTCTCTCAGACCAAAAGACTTGCACCTTTGATCTGAGTCACGCTTCGTTAAGGACTAGGCCCTAGTCTATAGTTTAAAGACAGTGCCAAGGGCTAAATTAATAGAGTTGACCAGATACAGAGGTGCGAATATGAGAACTGAAACAAATAGAGAAGATTGACGAGGATGGCTGTGGATCTGGGATTCATTAAAGGCTTCAGGGCGGGCAGAGATGTGGATCATTACCTAGAGATTTTTCATTTGTTGCGTACCAATGATACTTTGGTTTTTAGTGATACTGATGTGTCCCAACTTTGAAACATGTCACTCATTTGAAGTAGTAATAAGGGAATAAACCGAAATAACCAGATATATTTTTGAGGTGCATGTCCAATCAAAAGGGAAAACGTATATCCCATAGCCATGTTCAAATGATATGTATCAGATACAATTATTACTGCACCTACTTTGAAAGCGTCCATTTAATATAGTTCCCAAGAGAGATACTTGAGGTGTCATCTGGTGTGCTTTCAGGTAGTCTTTGGTCTGATAATAAATGTGGGAGAGTGTGTGTTATTAGTGCCGATGGAGGAGGATCAGGACATCGCATCTCTTGCTGCGGTTCTTGCAGGTGGAGTCAGCTCTTTTCATATATCTTATCCGTGACTGTATTTGGATCTATCTGTCAAGGAGAGAGGGGAAGTGGGTCCCAATGATAAAACTGTCCAGAGAAGACTTATCAGGTGGAAGAGGTCGAACCTTTTGAAGGGTGAAAAGGTCACCCTTATGAGGAGCATTTTGTCAAGTCTTCCTACATACTTCCTCTCTCTTTCTCAGATCCTGTCCTCTGTGTTTGAAAGAGAGAGGAAGGCTTTAGTTGAATTACCTTTGGGGTGGTTTGGGGGAGGAGTTCAAGTACCATATTGCTTATGATTGTTGGTGCCTCTTGCTAGGGGGGTTTGGATGTCAGTGGGTTTTGACCCCTACAGCTAGGAGATTGTTGGTATTGTGGAGAGGGTATTATGTCGGGGACTCGGGGCCCAAGCCATATCTTTTGGAGGGTTGCGCCTCTTTGCTTATGGCAATGCATTGGAAGGAACACAATTGTAGATGTTTTGAGGGTGTAGAGTCTTCCATTGCAATGTTGAAAACACTTTTTATCTTCTCTTTTTACTTGGGGTTCGGGGAGGTTTTGTACATTTATAGATGAGAAAATTGTTTTTGTGGGATCTGTGAGATCTTAGGCCTCTTGGCCTCCTTTCGTGTTTGACATGCACTCCCCTTTTGAGCGCTGTATTACAATGCTTCAGTCATCAAAGGAAGAGAGAAAGAGAGAGAGAGAGAGTTCATGAAGACAGTGGAACTCGATTTTGGGAGAACTTATGTTGTGGTGATTGTTTGTTAGCTTTTTCTTTTCCAGAATTTTCAGGATTGCTGCTGATAGACACACCTTCATAGCAGATAATTTCTTGGGATGTGGCTTCCAGCAACATTTTCAACACTGGGAGCTGGAGGATGTTATTGGTTTTCCACATCTCTTGCATAAATAGGAGCTAGATGGTGGAGATCCCAATTCCCTTATTTGGATGCGCTTTCATAGTGGAGGATTTTATGTTCGTTCTTTGTTTTGACAGGGTGGAATTTTCCATGGAAGACAGTTGGGCACTCGAAGGCTCCCCTCAAAGTGAACTTTTTTGTTTGGACAATTTGGGGTAACATCTTGACACCCGACAACCAATGAAAGAGAAGGCAGATCTATGTCGATTGGTGGATTTGGGGTAACAGCTTAACGCCTGGTAATGCCTGGCAAGTTTTATGACTGTTTTTCTCTTTATCTTTCTCTCTCTCGCATAGGATTTCTTTATTAGCTATAGATGGGAGAGGTTATGTCAATCTAGTGTATGATCCTGCACGACATGATTTTACGTAGACATAAACAACAACAAAATTTATACAGAGCATCTAGGCACAGAGTACCTATTTTCCAGTATCAATCATCAACTTGTAGAGCCTTAGTTGCGATCAACACCAAATCAGACAAACAAACAAATATTTGAATAGTACTAATCATGAAAATCAAAGCAAGGTTGAATAGCAGATCGTAGAAGGAGCCAATTCATTAATTGAAAACAGCAGAGGTCAGATTGAACTGGGAAATTCTTGGTTTGAAATTTGTAATATTTTAAGTTTCTTTACCTTTTCTATGAAAGATGCTTTTATTTCTTCACTTGTTTGTTGGTTGGAGGGTAGATAATGTGCATCTATAGAGGAAAAAAATGGTTTTTTGGGTTCCCGTGGCCCCTAGGCCCCTCTTGAGGGTTTCTTATATACATTTTATTTATACAAAAGAAAAAAGAAAAAGAAAAACTATCTTCCATGCTTTTTCCCTATGGAGTTTTCCACCTAAATGTGTGCCTATGCGTGTTTGCTTTGTAATATTTTTTCCCTCTCTACATATTTATAGTGTTCCATGTAAAGTCCTAAAATTTAAGAAACATTTATTGTTAAATCTGAACACAAACAATTTACTACTCTATATCTATTAGAGGGTATACGTATCTGATGTATCATCCCTTTGGTAATGATCGTCTAAATTATTCAATTGGTATCAAAGCATATAGCTGCAGATTATTCAGAGACAAAAAGAAATATATATATACATATATATATATGCATATCAAACGGCAGTCTAGCACAAGACCATTTACTGAAAAAACATGGAAAGCATCAAGATTTCTCTCTCCGTAATAGACACAGAAATGTTGCGCTTCCTAAGCCCAACATGCAGTATCAAAGTAATTTTCTGGTAGTAAGACTCACTGGATAAAATTAAGCACCTGATCGCAAATAGAAGTTTGAAAATAAGGCTAAAAGAAGATTAAGACCTACCAGCTCAGAGTTTTGGCTTGGTACAGAAGTAACAGGTGGGCCTGATGGACCAGACAAAATGACAGTTGCACCCTGTCCATCACAAAATTAAATATGATTCAAATTCATAATATAATTAAATGAAGAAAAATTGGACGAAATCTCTATCCAAAAAAGATGTATTAAGGCAACAATGTAGCCCAACAGAGAGTTCAAATCTTATGCATGCAATTTTAGAAAAGAAGAAAAAGCATGTCTAACATAAATATATGAAATAATTTGTTTACAGCTTTATCTAAGTAACTACAGACCTCCTTACTCCTGATGGCCATATGTCCTGGTGGGGGAGCAGGTAGCGCTTGTGATGGAAGAGAAACCGACTTACCCCACCCAATCTTCAACTCGTACTCATAGACAACCACCCCTGCAGAATAAATATCATCTTCAATTCCTTTTCATTCCATGCAGGACTTGCCATACAATTTAGGTACAAAAATGGATGTGATAAGATACAAGTGTAATTAGATCATAAATCAATGAACACTTTTAGATATTACATAGGAATTAGATCTGTCACTCTAACCAGAATTCAAAATCGATCAACCCGTCAGTTTGTTGCTCTAAGAAAGTTACAATTAAGGGGTCATTCTAGCCAGTAATTAGAAATTAAAAGGGAGAGGACAGAGGAGTAGGAGACAAGGGATAAAAAAAAAAAGCATAAACCATTTTTTTATGTCTTCCAGATTTCCTTACTTATTAACTTCCCCTTAAACTAATATTGTTCCCTTAGTTTTACTTGTCCAAAAGAAATCCTCTCAAAGATTAGTTCCTTTCAGGTGTCTAGGAAATCAATTTCAGTTGCATATTGCACCATGTACAACAACTTGAACTGCTTTTATTTCCCCTAGACAACCAAAGTTCCTCACGAGAACCAATAACTAACTAAACTCTCATCTACTGCAGTTTATTTACAGCTTCTGTATTTACTTAGAGGCAAGGAATTAGCACGTAACACAAAAAGTTTATAACATTTTGGCCAATTCATGCAATGATAGGGATATGATTGTAATAATCTGTTAAGATAACAGCCACCAGGCAATTGGCCCAGATGGTATAAGCCAAGGGCAGTCTAGAGCACGCGCGTGTGTGTCTTACCTACCCAAACAAAACAAGCTAGAAAGGGAGTAAACGACAGAATACGATACGAGTAAAAAATTCAATAAAATAATTAAGACGCTTACTCAAATAAATAAGAAAGTCCAAAAAATGTTCAATACAGGAAAAAGTTCGGAGATATTTAGGGATAAAATAAACTTAATTAACATACTTGCTTACTTACATAAACTAAATAAATTAATAATCATATATAGTGTTGCTTATTTACACAAAATAAATAAGCTAATAAACTTAATAATATACTCTATGGGCCCATGGCTATAAAATGTAACATTAAGCAAAGATGCACCATATATATATGATCTAATGATACGTAGCAAGAATTGTGTTCTAAGAATTATCCCTACACCAGAAGGATTAAACCTTGCATTTCATCCTTTGCAGCCTGTCCATCAGCTCTGTTCATGAAAGCTACAAAGCCACAATTTCTTTGCCGCCTTCGTTCCTCTTCTGTCCTTGGCCACATAATTTTCACACTAGCAATAGGGCCAAACCTTCCAAAAGTCCGCAAGAGAAAATTCTCATCCACCTAAAACAATTAAAAAAACAAGAATGAGGCTACCTCAAATCTCCTTAGTCTCAATGCAACAAAAACAGGAAAAAATAAATAAATAAATAAAACTTCAACAGTCAAAACAACAAACTAACCTGAGGAGAGAGATTTCCAACATAAAGGTTTGTTGTCTGTGGATCTCCATCATCAAATGATCCAGGTTTTCCACTTGGATCAAAATCATCGGGAAGCTCATCAAATCGACTAGGCGGCTGAGAAGGAGTGGCCTTATTAGGAAAATATCCTAAGACTAGTAAAGTGAAAAACGTATGCAAAGACGACATTGTGAAATGACACTAAACAGTACTATGATGGACATATTATGCACTGCTCTCTCCATAAGAGAATGAGAAACCAAGTAAAAAAGGCTAATCAGTTCATTCTGTCACAACAATATATGTACATAAAATCTTCACATGTCAGTTCAAAATGCCCAGAAAGTAATCTAATGACCCTGTATAGCTCCTTCAAATCAACTTCAATCCAAAAATTAAATGCAACGATGGAACACTACGGGGGAAAATTACAAAAACAAACAGCAGATGAAATGAACAAATACATGTCCACTTTTATACACATAGAAATTGTTCAATTATGAAGCCACATACAGCAGAATTTTCATTAGGACGCCCATCTCGCCAGTGTTCACGATCCTGGTTTCGTCTTTCCCTCATCTCTTGTTCATGTTTTAACTCCTCCATAAAGTGATCTATATTCCGTGACTTCCCCTTCTCCTTTTCCTTTGGCTTCTCTTCCTCCTTCTGCACATTGTAATGCAAAAACATTCAGTACTATAAAAAAATAAATTTGTTAAAGGACCTATTAACCTACTCTTGAACAAAAAGAAAGGAACTAAATGCATTCATCAGGCAGACCTTTTTGTCATATTCTCGTCCCTTGGTAGCCATAGGAGGTGGTAAGAAAGATGGAACATACCTGCAGCAAGGTAAATTACAATCCACTTCTCTGTCACCAAGACATTGTCTCAGACAATTAAATAGAAAAACAAAAAAAGAATGATAAAGTAATACTATGTTTGACATGCTATGACAATTCGATTATTGACCTTGACAAATTTAATAACTATGTTCTAAGTTCAACTCCTCCAGAAGGTAATCTAAGAAATCTCACTTCTTAAGAATTAAAAAGTTCCTCCTCTGAATGGATGGGGGAATAAAGGATTCTAACCCATGTATGTACACACAATGGTCGTACCTTTAATTTGGGTTACAATGTTACACAAGAGCCTCCCACAATGAAGAAGCATTATAAGGACCGTATACATACATATATTCATTTTGAGGTAAAAGATCAATATTGGACTCCAAAAGGGATGTGTCTGATGAATCCATGACGTATACGGAAACAAGCTGCACAAAAACTGCCGAGGCAGCGGAAGAGTGCAAAAACAGATCCAATGAAAGGCACAAGAACAATCACATAAAAACACAAGATTTACATAGTCCACACAAAGATTCAGTACTTAATTTACTGTTTTATCAAACAGAACCCAACAGCCACCGGAGAGTTCCAGCTTCTCAAAGAAGTTTTATCTTATTACAAGATATAAGGTTTTTTTTTTTTTTGGTTTGAATTGAAACAAGAAACTGAAAGGGAAAAAAAAGTAACATATATATATATACACATTAAGTGTATACATATATATCTTAGATTTTATTTTTATTTCTATTTTTCAATAAATAAGAAATATATAAAGAAGGGCGCACAAACGGGGAGGGCGTCCCAGACACAAAGAAAAGGAAAAATCCCTACGGCCCGAGAGAGCCCAAAAAATGATATGAAATCACTTGTCGAGTCCTTGAGCAATTCAAAGGACTAACATCTATTTACCTTGTTTTACGGACCCTAATCATATACCTTTATTTCAATACAATTCTAGAACTGAAGAAGCTGAGGTTACCTTCTATCCAGAAAGAAAAGTTCAACAAACGAACAATTCCTAATTACTTTAAAGATAAGATATTAATGATCTAGTAGCTGGAGATCGAAAAATTAGGCTTATCTAAGAATTGGACTTATCTGTTTCTCATTTCTTATCCAGAATCACCACAAAACAGGGGAGTTCCCATCCCAAGAATTACTCCAAAAGACAAGTCCCTCACATTTTCCACCAAGAATTCCACATTACAAATGATACCAATCCCACTGAAAGTGCCAAGGTAGCAGAAGGGCCAAACTGGTAAATGATAGCATGGCAGTGGAGGAGAAAAGCAAAGATAAAACTAGTGTAACTATGGGAAGGTGGTCTCCTCAAACGTTTATGATTCTCGCTATATGGGCTTTAATGAGATTTTTATAGGACTCTGGCTGCTGAAGCCTAAGTACTAGGGATACGCAGAACGTTTATGATTCTCAGTATATGGGCTTTAATGAGATTTCTCGAGGACTCTGACGGCTGAAGCCTAAGGACTACGGATACGCAATCAAAGGGAAACCCCATGCTGCATGATGAGGTACATAAAGTAAGCAAAGCTTTATGAGCCAAATAGCTGGAGTAGGGAGTTCAGTTGCCTAGAAGTTGCATTAGACATAGTGCAACACTTGTCTTTACGGCCATTAGGACATTTGTTCCCTATGTATTAGCCAAGGCAGAAGGCAAAATCTCATGCACTGTGGGAGCTGTTATGCTTAATCGTACCTGTGTCCATCTACCAAACACAAACCCTCAAATCAACCCTTGAATAAAAAAGGATATGAGATGCAGCCTACCATCAATGAGACCCAGCCAACCGTTGGACTCTTGAGCCTTCCACCGGCATAAAAAAGACATCTACAATAATGGAGGAGAACAACTCCTCTCAAACTGAAGGGGTTTGAAGCAAATGAGAAAAAAAAAAATAAAAAAAATCTCACGTGGGCACCTTGGAAACATGGAAACGGATGGGGGGAACGAATTCGACACAACGCCTACAAGGCAAATCCTACAAAATTCCTATCACAGCGGGGACATTGAATAAGGATTAGATATATATATACATTAACATATATGTTTACTATTACTTTTTATCAATTAATAAAGGAAAACAATTGCACCTGGGGAAAAAATGAATGATAAAAAGAGGGTTAAGAAAGAGAAAGAAAAGCAGCGAAACAAAGATCATTAGGTTTTTTGTTGGAAAATGAATCATGATTTACTTAAAATAAAGGTAAGAATCCATAGAAGAGAAAAAAAAATTCATGGAAACAAAGGATAGAGAGACGAGGGATTCTGTTGAGAAAAAAAGGAAAAAGTATCTAGGTTTCTGAATAAGTAAGAAGTACAGATAAGGACGAAGAAAAGAAAAAAAGGAGAAATAAAAGAGATAGAGACCATCTACCAATAGCAAAGCTTGGTTAGTGGTAGAGAAAGGGAGTTAAAGTTGATTGCTTACACATAAAGATTGGATAGGTATATGGAACAACAAGGAGTGTCTTATGAAACAACCACATCTAAGCAATTATTTAAAGACCAAGTTGTTAAAGAACTTCTCATATTTACACTCCAATCTGACTATCTTTCTAAGACTTTAATGTCTTCCTAAGAAAAAAAAGAAGAAAACACCAAGAATTGTACGCGTCTTCGCGCTGTGTCCAAATAATCAAAAAGTAAGATAAGTTTAGGAACTTCTTTGGTGTATCCAGCACGGATTCTTTGGCCTTTTATGCGTGCTCTACTTCCTAGTTAGGCGTCTCTCAATTCAACTTAAGCTTGAAAAGCATGGTCCTAAGGTTGCCAAGCCCTGGAGTAACATTTTACGTGGCATATCTTGAAGCCATGCGACAGCATCGACACCGTTTCCTTTTATCCCTTTCTTTTTCTCCCTTAAATGATGACAGCTTTGAGTTCATTTTTATTTTCTCCTTAAGGTACAATGTAATTTAACTTTTCTCCACAAGTGAGGGGCATGCAGCTAGAACACAAACGATATCCCGGAAAAAACATTCAGAAAGGAACTTTTTTTTAAAAAAAAACCCAAAAGATTCTTAAAAGAGTCGATCTCCCTCCCAAAAACTCCGATAAAACATGGCCTCATACGGCTGTATGTCTAGTGACTTGGAATTTTATGCTCATAAGAATATAACAAGGGACAGAATATTCTCATCCAGAAGGCAAATCATCTATTATGAATTAATTGTGGTACTAATGCTACACAGAACTAAAAGATATGTCGATATGATCCTTTAAATTATTTCTCTAATTTATTTGCTTATTTTCGCTTTTTCTTGCTAAAGATTGATTATCAAGAAGTGGATTTTAAAGCTGAAAAGAGCTGCTTTTCCATAGCATCTTCTAATATAAAGAACTTGTGGTTTGGCTTTGTTCTTGTATTTAAGTTATGAACTATTCTTGTTTTACTTCCGATCTTCTCTTCCAAGTGACTTCCACCCATTCCATCTTCTTTTGTCTCTAACGTAACTCCCAACACAGATACACACCAATATATCTTCTGATAGATCTAGTGTGCATTATTTTCTTCAAAGTTCCAATGCACGGTACATACCAATGAAGTAATGAAATACAGAAGTATACTACCATTCTCTCCATAGGCTACTTGTTGATTTATATGTTAAAATTCTAGTTTTCACATCATAGTCCATGCATTTTTTGAAATGATAGTACTTTATTTTTGTGAAATGTCACTATACTTGCAGTACAATTTTTGACAGGCTACTCTTTCAATGCGTTTTTATTTGTTCAGCTAATTTTTCAATGTGTGTTTTTTTGGTTTGGTAGGTAGGTAATACACATACCGATTTATTATCCCATTGAAATTTGAACCCTCAACCTTCCATTTGGAAGGAATAAGGGATATCATTTGAACTAAGCTCTTTGTTGCTTTTCCATTGTTTTGGGTTGCAGAAGATGGCTATTGCTTGCATTTAAGAATCTAAATATGCCCCCCAAAAAATGTTTCTTAGTAACAGAAGCATGCTTATCAGAAATGAAGTTTTGCTTAATACAAAAGAAATTTCCTGAAGTGCATGGAGTCCCAAAGACCATATTTCGGTTCATACAAATCAAATAAACACGAACAGCAGGTTCGCGTCATAGGATTCTTTATATCAAGACCATAATCTTACCAACAGTGGAGAACTCTCTTGGGAAATATGTTAATATAATAATAATAAATATGACACGCCACACACACAATGAAGGAGAGCACTGTGATGTCCCGCATCGCCCGGGTATAAAGATGATGATGTGCTTATATGTGCATGTGTGTCTCCAATTGGTATGAGGCCTTTTGGGGGAAGCCCAAGAACAAAAATTGTTCGGGTTGGTTCCAAAATGGACAATATCGTATCAATTGTTGGACCGGGCTGTTACCGATGGTATCAGCGCCGGAGCCCAGCCAGAATTAAGTGTGGGAGCATGCACAAGCCCATGCGGGTTACGCCAGCGAGGACGTTGGGTCCCAAGAGGGGGTGATTGTGATGTCCCACATCACTCGGGTATAGAGATGGTGATGTGCTTATATGTGCATGTGTGTCTCCAATTGGTATGAGGCATTTTGAGATAAGCCCAATAACAAAACCGTGCGGGTTGGGCCCAAAGTGGACAATATCGTACCAATTGTTGGAGCGGGCTGTTACAAGCACTATTTCCTAAGTAAGTATTGGAAATACATCAACTACTAATACCCTAAATTAGTGGACTCAATGACTATTTTGCTTGCATAGAATTATTATAAATAGATAAAAGTTGCATATATTTGGGTAATGGCAACAATCTTCAATATATATTAGGAAACGACTACCCTTTAGAAAAAAAATCCCCTTGGTTTTCAGCATTGGGTTCAAGGATCCAATAATCTAAACCCCCAATTTCTAATTCTCAGATAAATAGACTGCATCAGACATCTTATAAAAAGAAAAAGAAGCAATAAACCCTTTTAAACATATAACAGCTGCAACTACATGCACAAAAAGAATTTCTTACTTTTCTAACACTCAATAAAACCTAAAAAATTCAAGTTGCATCTGATATAACTTTCAATCTGTGGAAGCCTTTTGCAAATGAGCATGGTAACATGGTTAATCAAAAGCATTCGTTTACCTACTCCCCTTCTTTGAACCAGATACCCCATCTTTGGAATTTCCACCTGCCATCCGCGAATGAATAAAAAGGCCCATATTTTTATTAATGTATCCATGTAAAATAAAAATCACTTATGTATCCATAGTGTGTATCAAAACAAAAATAAATCAGGAGATCAATTAAGTACTTACAAAAGTTAACTTAAAAATCAGAAAAATAAAATTCTCAACTCGCACTGACCTTCAGGATCAGCCTTCAGTTTCTCATTGGGATTGATTGTTCCTCCTCTGACAAATGCCTTTGACCCCGGCGCGTTATCACCTTGAAATGACTCCACAAACTCTGCATACAAGCGAGCTGTTTCGTCCTCTGCCCTCTGAGGAACAAGAACCAAAAAAAGCTCGTTTCTTTATAGATATAGATATATATATATATAGTGAAAAGCAATATCTCGTAGAGTGGGTAGTGTCCAAAGCCATACCTTCTTCTTTGCCTCTTCCTCTTCCCTGTGCTTCTGAAAAGGGGTCTTCTTCCTTGTAATCGAGAAGGAACTCATCTTTGCATCAAAAGCTGAAACACCAAATCACAAAGTTCACCTGATTTTCAAAACCCATATAATAAATCTACAAAAATAGGCATCAGAAGAAACTAGTTGCAGGAAAACTAGTACACTCTCTGTTTTGCCTGAAATTCTGACCTAGTCCTGCATTCAATTCATAAAGTGGTATTTCCAAGGATCCAAGTTGGGTCGATGAACAAGTAATTACAGAGAAACAGCAAGCAAAACACGCACATATAACATTAGGGTTGATTGCAGGAAAACTCACCCAATTCAATTTCAATCACAGGCGAAAGCAGCTAGAGAGAGAAAGTAGTCGTCCGACACGACGACGCTAGGGTTTTAAATTGATCTCTAATGCAATAATAGTTATCACAGGAAGGGAAAAAGTGCAAATAAACGAATGAAGTATTGATAAGCAAAATAAATAAATAAAATACTATACAATTACCTGATTTAGTTCTTATATTTTATCAAATCCAAGGAGCTTAATTGAAAGAGTTCCACATCATATTTTGGAAGTTAAAAATTTTCAAAAAAATTGTCACTTTTTATAAGTAAACTTCAGTTGTTATTTTATATATGGGAGGACAATTTGTATTCACCAAATTAATGTTAGAATAGTTTTTAATTTATATTTTATCAATAGTTTTTCTGTTTTGAGTAGGGATGACAACATGTGTGGTTTTGGGTGGGTGTACCCTCTCCCATCCCCTCAACCGTTAACAAAACCTAACCCCGTCTCCGCCCAAAATTGATTAAACGAAGTGGGAGGTCACTCCATCCTCGTCTTCGTCGGATCTTTTAAAACCTGCGGATACACACTAAGAGCTGAAATTCTTTCAAATATTTCACTATAAATAAAACAATCTCACAAAATTATATACTTCAAATACGAATTTCGAGATTATAAAAATCAAATAAACCATCAAATTATATAACAATTCAAATTACAATACATTCTTTCAAAAATAATAACAAAAAAAAGATTGTACAGTAATCAGTTCACTTCAATAAAAACAAAAACAAAAAAGTCTAGGGTTAAAAGAGGGTCAAAGTTAACTCCTAAAATGAGTCCCAAGCAGAGTTGTACTCATGAGGTTGAATCCCCCCATAAAACTGAGAAATAGTATGAACAATTTCAAGAATGTGCTGATATGTTAGGGACCCTGGATGGAGTAGATGATGAGCATTTAGGAAAGACCATTGAGAAGTTCGAGAAATCTAAATTCTTTCGGCGTTTCTTTCTTAAGCTTCCAGATAATAAGAAAGTTTCCTGGGTGATGTATGATGTTTTATGTTTTATTATCTGCCTCTCTATTATTCGGATGATTGTATCGTTGACTATTTTTTTATGTTGGATGACTGTATGCTTCTTTAAGCTTTGATTTGAATTACTGTATCCTTGATTATTTGTTGGATGACTGTATCGTTAAGCTTTAATATTGTTGAATTTTCAGTAGTATATGTTGCTATGATGGATTCATGTGGTTTTTGGAAATGTGTTGTGATTTATTTCTTAATTCAGGTAAAAAAAAAAATATTACTTGTCATTTTTATGGATAGGTGTTGCCGATTTTTTTTCAATTGCTAGCACTTTGGCAATTTTTAAACAATAAAGACATACATGATTGGTATTCACTTTCATTTGGATGAAAAATTGGAATTTATGGAACAAGCTAATGGGAAAAGAATTGCCTTGATAATTTTTTTTACTAAAATCTTTTCAAAAATATTTAAACTCATCAAATATGTTTTTCTGTTTCTGTTCTCAAAATTCTTGAAAAAATAGAGTCTGTCAAACATGTTTTTGTTTTTATAATTTATAGAAAAAAACATCCATACCAAACATACTTTTATTTCCGGCTTACACCAAAAACAAAACAAAAAACGTGTTTTGTTTTTTCAGCACAAGAAACAAAAAATATTTCCAAACAGACCCTTAGTGGTTACAACTTTTTTTTTACTTACTTTATATATATATATATATATATATTATAATATGTTTAAACGCCGTCCTTTAACTAAGGGTTTATTGTCATTGCCAAAAAAAGTGGCTTTTCATTATTTTATATAAAAAACTATATATCATGGTTAATTTGGTAAATTTATATTGCCACAGAGAGGGGAGCATGTGAAATGTCACCACAAGGAGGTATTTGATCAAAATTTAACAGTAGAGGGGACTTCATGATAATTGCCCTATTTTTCTATGTATCTAATCAATATTCAAAATTTAAAACACTTTCTTCAGGCTCCGCCCCTTCAATTGATGTTCGATAGGTTTTTATGCCTCTCAACCATATCAAAAATGGATTTCGAGAATAGTATTTCGGGAACATCTCGGTTCCAGTGGGAGGATATTTCGGGACCTATGTTTCCAATTTTATGATCAGGTTAACCATGTCTCGGAGTAGCCCGTTCCCGTATTACTCCAAATTTAAAGAGTGGTTGATTCAGCCGAGCCCTATCAAATAATCAAGCAGTTATGTTTACACAAGAATAAGGGTATACATTCCAAAACCAAAATGAAGACAGTACAGGGCCACAAGATACACTGGTTGAGCAGCTTTAATTGGTTTCAACCTAAAAAATATAACCACAAGTGCAATCTATTTAGGGATGAAATCAAGAGCTGCAAATGTATAGTAGACAACATTGGACCAAATAAGTTCCAAATCTGTACTTATAGATTCCATTGTATAGGGAATCTGCATATAGTCAAGGAATGGTGCTGTAGCATATCAATGCGCCAATTTCTTGAGATGCTGAAGAGTCCGCTGTTTGATCCACTGCCGATCATATGGCAGGAAAGCCTGGATTGAGTGGTCGTATCTGCAAGCCAAATCAAGTAGAAAATAAGTCAAGCAATTGCAAAACTTTTCACGTAACTATGTGAAGCTTGACCCACACGGTTATAACTTCAAGCCAGAACAAAGAAGTAGAGGCAAAATAACACTTTCATCCTATACGAGCATCGCTGTCCAACGGATGTGAAGCTTGACAACTGGCTTCCTTTTACCAACTCCAGCTCATGATTTCTTTATAGAGAGATCTTTTTAACCCAGATTTTCAGTTCCAATTGGTTGGTCTAATGGTTTTCACATGAATTTGAATTAGCGTTTACTGAAGTTGGATGCCAGAACCCAAGGGTATTGATACTAAAGGCAGGATAGACATATTTTATTGCATCCTCGCATAGTTAGAATCCTTGTCGGCATGGATTGCAACAAACACCTTCCACCTTGTTATTTGAAACCTCTAAATATTAATATATGCCTAATGTTTAAACTTTAACCTGAATCACTCACTCTAAAATTATGTTAAGATCCTTAAAATGATCAAACATAAATCCATTCGGGTCAAATCCTTCAATCCAAATGGAGACTGAAAAACTTCATACACAATTTGAACAGTTGCGCAGTTGCTAGGTTGCACATGCTTTACGGCTACCCTAACAAAAAAGGGGGGAGAGAGAGAGAGAGAGGGTACACTAATGCACTCATGTCTGCGAGGCCATCAATAAAATTGTAGAGATCTGTAATATCGTAAGTAATGTTCCTGATGGCTGGATTTAGCTCCTTGAGTTTCCTTTCATATAGTCCACAAATACCTGTAAACCACAAAAAATATAATCATGTCCTACGAAACACAAAATATTGTATCAGAGACTGAAAATCAATTGTTGAATTCAAATTACAACTACGTAGCAAATCATTCATTTGTAAAACAATCCATCCCCCACAGCATTAGAAATGCAAAATCACAAAACAGAACAACCAATAACTTTACATTAATCCTAAATACCTCAGGCAAGGTCCAAGGACATAAGATGCGGGTGGGACACAAGATTAGTCCGATACCCTAAGAGGGATATTTATGTAAGATACAACTATAGATTGTGTTATGCAATGCAAATATATAAATTTAATTAACATTCTAAGCTATACATAAAAAAGGCTGAGCTCCTTGAGTATCCTTTAACATAGTCCAGAAATACGCACAGACCTGATACCACCAGCAATGTAATAACCTCTTATGACAAATACCTTGAGATATACACTATAAAAATAGCATGGAGACACTACGCAAATCACCTCTCCAATCTCGAACATTCAGCAGAAACTGAAAGATCACACAGCAAAAATCACTCAAGACATACACCATGAATACCCATGTTAAATGGACCCTTCAAAAGTAGGTAAAGTCCCCTCCTTAGAACACACATTACGCAAAGATGCATATGACATGTGTTCAACATTTTTAATTGGACATGCACATAAAAAATAATTGGTAAAATTCAATTTGAAACAAAAAAAAAAATCAATTTTATGAGTATGGTGAAAAATATCTACAAATTGATAGCTAAAGTTCTTGCTCTCGGATGAAGATGGTCATGGAAGGAGTTATCTCAGAGTTCAAAACGCCTTTATTGGAGGGCATCAGATTCCAGACTCTTCCCTCATTGCTAGTGAGGGTGTGCAGGATAGGTTTCTAAGCTATACATAAAAAAGGCTTAGCTCCTTGAGTATCCTTTAACATAGACAAGAAATACGCACAGACCTGATACCACCAGCAATGTAATAACCTCTTATGACCGATACCTTGAGATATACACTATTAAATAGCATGGACACACTATGCAAATCACCTCTCCAATGTAGAACATTCAGCAGAAACTGAAAGATCACACAGCAAAAATCACTCAAGACATACACCATGAATACCCATGTTACACGGACCCTTCAAAAGTAGGTAAAGTCCCCTCCTTAGGGCACACATTACTAGGGTTGTAAACGAACCAAACGCTCGACAAGCAACTCAAGTTTGGCTCAGTAATAGCTCGGCTCGTGTTTGTTTAACTTAATAAGTGAACCAAGCTCGAACAATTTTTTTAAGCTCGCTTTGTAAATGAACCAAGCTCAAACAACTATGAGCTCGGCTCGATAATGTTCGCAATCAAACCTCGTGAACAAGACTTATATATGTATATATGTTTTATGAATTATTAAATTATATAATAAATTATTTATAATTTTAATACATTTAAGGTCCAATTTACTTTTTAATTCAATATATATCAATGTCCAAGCCCAATCAACATTATACTATATACAAAATCAATTTCAAGTATCTAACACAAGCTAGCCCAATTATATAGTAGAAAATCTAATTTTCTAAAACTAAAGGACATAAGCCCATTACATTCAAAGCCCAAAGGAATTAAATCCAAAACTTGTCTCCTTCCCCACCTCACCCTAGCCCTATCAACAACAAATAGAAGGAGAATAAAGATGGAGTCCCATTCTACAGAAGAATATACAAGACATTAGTATAAATATAAATACCCATGTGATCGCATAACCATGGTCTCTTCCATTCTTCATCTCTTCTCCTTCTTAAATCTATAGTATATGTATATATATATATATATTGTGTATATATATACCTTCCATCTTAAATTTATGGTATGTGCACATATATACATATATCTCTATATACATATTCAAATATAATGACTGGAAAAATACACAGCCAACGAGCCAAAATAAGAAGAAAAAAAAAACTTGTCGAGCCGGCTTGAGCTTGATCGAGCCATGAGCGAGCTCGGTTGCTCACGGCTCAATCAAGCTCGAGCTCACCTGTGAAGGAGCCGAGCCAAGCCCGAACTCTTTGGAGCTCGGCTAGGCTCGGCTCATTTACGGCCCTACACATTACGCAAAGATGCATATGACATGTGTTACGACATTTTTAATTGGATATGCACATACAAAACAATTGGTAAAATTCAATTTTTTTTTTTTAAAAAAATTGATTTTATGAGTATGGTAAAAAATATCTACAAATTGATAGCTAAAGTTATTGCTCTCGGATGAAGGTGGTCATGCATGGAGCTATCTAGGAGTTCAGAACGCCTTCATTGGAGAGCATCTTGTATCCACCTCACCTCAAACCCCATTGTCTTTGATAAAGAGCACCTTGTCTAGCATGCTGACGTACTTCCTTTCCTTACTTCAGATTCCCTCTTTGGTGGTTAGGAATGTTGAAAGATTGCATAGGAACTTCCTTTGGGGAGGCCCGAGGAAGGAGTACAAGTTTCATTTAGTTGCTTGGGAGAAAGTGTTAGTATGCTATGTTTAGGGGGCTAGTAATTAGGAGGTCAAAGCTTTCAATAAGGCTTTTCGGGAGGTTTAGTGTTGAGCGTCAGAGGTTGGGGAGAAAAGTCAATTTGGCTCGACTTGGGGAGGAGAAGAGGGTGATGCTCTCAGGGTGTGGGGGTCGGGATGGAGTGGGGTCAAGTGGGGTCCTGAAAATGCATTCAGATGAGTTGGGATGACTTCTCCAAGCACATCGGATTTAAAGGCAGCGGTGGTAGACAGGTTTGCTTTTGGAAGGACACTTGGTGTGGGGAGAAGTCCTTGGCGTTTGCTTTTTCCGAGATTATTCTCCACTGCTCGTGATCAATGTTCCTTGGTTGCTGAGTGTTACCTCCTTGATAGGCTGTTATGGGATGTGCCTTTACGAGACAGTTTCAAGATTGAGTGATTGAGGAAGCGTCCAGTTTTCTTGAGCTTTTGTACCATCAGAGATTTGAAGGGGGTGAGTGGGATTCCATTGTCAAGGTGTCATCTTCTTATGGGAAATTTGAGGTTTCCTCCATGTTTCGATGTTGTATAGGTCACCTTTCTCAGGACATTCCATGGAAAGCGGTTTGGAGTTCCAGTGCCCCTCCAAATATGGCCTGGTAAGTGGTGGAGGTCGGATTCTGACTCTTGACAACTTTAAAAAGAGGAACTTAATCATGTTAATCGGTGTTGTATGTGCAAAAGGGGGCAGCAGACAATCGACCACCTTCTTTTACATTTCCTGTTGCCTACAACTGTTGGTACTTATTGACGGGATTATTTGGGATTCAGTGGGTCATGCCTTGCTCGACGACTAAGGGTTTGATGGATGTCTAGAAAGGGTGTTCTGTGGGTGCTCACACCAGTATTGAGATCTGGAATATCAGGATCTTCAACTTCATCGATGATTGGATCCTCTGGAGGAGGAGGATTATCAGCCATATAAATGACGGGATAGGGATCTCCAGAATCCGAGTCAGATAAGATGGTGGAATCAGGGGGAGCAGCAAGTTTGAATAATAGATCACTGATCGGATTGCTTGGGGAAAGTGGAGGAGGGTTAATCATAAGCTGCTGAGGAGCTTCAGATTTTCCTTTAGGATCTGGGGCAGGCTTGTTACCAGAAATAGGTCCAGAAAAATAGGAGGGTGAAGCTGAGGATGTCTCTATCTTTAGTAGGTCCTTTGGAAGGAACGCAATATAGATGTTTTGAGGGGATTAAATCTTCCATTGATACTATCAAAGATTTTATTTTGTTGGGGTATAGGTAGATTTTGTACATCTATAGAGAAAATTTTGATTCTTTGGCATCCTTTGGGATCTTAAGGCCTCATTGGCCTTTCTTCTGTCTTTTGGGATGCGCTTACCGTTGGACCGTTTGCTATGTACTCTTTACTTAACAAAGAAACAATTTAAAATAAATCAAACGCATTGCACGGTGGTTAAGATAGTTGGGCTATGCTCCTAGGCCTTTTCAGGGTTCTCATTTGGTAATGGTTCAATTTCCAAGGAGTGGCCCTTGATAGTAGGAAAGCTGCCAGTGAGGGTTCGGGCCTGAGATCTTTGGAGTTTCGTGCCCTTGTGCAGTTGTCCTTGTGGAGGGAAAGAATTTATACTCTTTTTGGGAGAGGAAACTGTTATTGCTGCTTAAGTTCCCTATCTTTTACACTAATTTTTTTTGTAGTAGGGGGAGAAATTGTAAATCTAGTTGGTGGATTTTGTGGATAGGTTCACTGATTTGATGCCCTAATTGGTCCTTCTGTTTTTGGGATGTGCTCCCCTTTTGAACTCTGATTGTAGTACTTACCAATGACAAAAACAATAAGTACAATGCTTATATTGGTAACTATATTATATAGAGATAGATTATAATTAACCATGAACCAAAATAGTATATTATTGGAATATATAGTAGGGTCCCTGTAACCATTTGTTCAGGATTTGACACATCTGAATCTTCAACCTACTGGCACCCACACACAAAACCGAATCCATGTAACATAAACGAATGCTAAATTCACTTGAAGTCCCTACTTCTTTGGGGTAAACTGGGTAAAATGTCTTCAGGCTTCTTTTTAAATTTCTGTATTTTTCAAGGTTTGAACTCCCTATAAACCCGGTAACAGTCTTATATGGTAGCTTATGGGCAACTCAATATATATGTCATTCTAAGTAATAATTTCAAATCCTGGAAGTAAAATAAATTACATGAGCAACATAGACGCAAATAGTTGATTACAACAATACTGTAAAACCTACCCTCCATTGCTTGACTTATTGAATCATAATCCATAAACGTTCTAGTTGCTCTGTTCTGAGATGTCTGCATCAGAATGATGGTATGCCTGTTAGCCTGCATATGAAAAGGGAAAACAAAACAGCATCTGAACAAGTTATATCAAAACCCATTGTTAACAGAAAGTGTCAGTATTTTACATCCAATGGTCAACAGAATCAATGCCTGAGAATTTTTAAAAATAAATAAATAAATAGAGCATGATAGTACTACATTATAAACAACATATTATAAAAACTTAATAGTAGAAATTAGCCCCAAAAATGTCATTTGTGTCTACTATCTATTTAAGATACACCACGAGTTGACAAGGAAATTTCATACAGAAAACATAGTTCCTCTCTGTCAGACCACTGTAGTGTCAGCATAGCATGACTAAAGTCAGAAACAAAGCAGGAGCATTGAGCAACAACTACAAGCGTGATGAAGAAATTGGGAATCTCTATTTATCAGTTAACAGTAGATTTTTAACTTATTATTTTGGGAAAGTAGAATAGGTTAATGGCTTTATTTCAGTAGTTGACAACAATGATAATTTTATACCCATCATAACACACTACATTCCATCAGATCAGTTTCAAGCCAGAACCAATCACTGTAGATTCCTTGAGGCGGAGAAGACCAAAGTGAGTACAGCTTGTTTGTTACCGTGGTTGAATTGACACCATTATCAGTTTAAAATATTTCATGCTTACCATTCTAATTTTGTATATTACTCTCTACCAACCAGCTTTGCTAGCTGCACCATCATATGACCTCCTTAATTAAACTTCCACATTCTTCCCCTCTTTCCCCTTTCTAAGTAATACTAAGGTGGTGTCCGATAAAACTGAAAATTAAATACTGAAAATTTAACTACTAAACTTTAAGTAGTGAAGGTTTTAAGAGGTGCTTAAAAATAATTTTGTGTGTTGATATTTGGTAATCTTCATTCTTCAGACTAAGTGTTAAGTGATGACCCTATCATTTAAAGTTTTATCCCATTTAAAGTGGCACTCAACGTTGTCAGTAAGGTTCAAATTGCTTATCAAATGCACTTAATTGAGTATAAGTTCTAAATTTGTTCAGATTTAAGTGCTGAAACAGATATATCAAACAACACCGAACCTTCTAAGACCATGGTAGGATGACATAAAATACATAAATAGAGACAAATGGTGAAGTTTTTCCATACTTTTGAAGCATTGAGTGCTCAATCTAGCACAGTGACTGTTTGGAAATTATGTAGCCTAGGCTAAAAGGTTTTCTCCAAGGCCTGACAATAATGAACAGACTGAGTGTAGAGTCATTATAACATCCAACTTTAAAAGTTGATTAGAACGACATAGCTATTAGAACATTAAGACAATCCAAACTAGATAACATTTTAACCATATTCTCACTGATGAAATTTTAACGCCTTCTGTCAAGAAGGAAAAAGGCATGTTGATAATGAAGCTATAAATGAGGTGCCGACCGATTCTTTTAATGAGCAGTGGCATGTGGAACTCTTGTTTACAAGAAGACAGTGTACAACCAGTGCTTAACACCCAAAAATTTTACACTTACAAATGAGTCAACCTTCATTTCCTTCATGAATGTGCAAAATAATTGTGTTTCCCATCCCACTGTCCTATCATAAAAAGTACTAGCAAGATCTTTCATTGTTTACTCTATGAACATATTCAAGGATTCATTATATATCTATGTTCATTATGGCCAGTATGTTTGGGGTCCCTGGACTTCACTACCAAAGGCAACTACTAAGTAATCCACAAAATCAAACACATAGTATAGCACGAAGAAATAGCTTGGGTGGTTTTGATGAACTGCAGAGGTTGCAAATGAGGTTCAAAAAATTGTCACATGTTGGAATCATTAGTATGTGTGCCTGCATAGAGCTGAATCCATCTATATACCTATAATTTCAATAAAGATAGACTAAAAATTTTCGGTATGTAAAATAAGTACATCCTGCCCCTGGCAAATGAGGGAATAAACTACTATAGTTAGTCAACACTTCTTACCATAGGGCAACAGTACAACTACAGAAAATATAAATAGATCTAGCTCTTCATAGCAATCTCTATACTTAATTTTATTGATCGAATGTTCTATCACACCTTTACAAAGTGCCTTATGAACTAGAAATTGAAATAGTTTGTCCCAAGATAGGTAAAGGTTTAGAACAATACAACCTTTATGTTTGCAAGAGCATTGTAAGTGTCGTATGAGGGAGAAAAATATCCAAGTTCCAAATTGAGACCATAACCTCTTACAGTATACGACGAATAGCTTGAAGTGATTTTACTATGGCATCCAGCCTATACTTTGCCTAGCCTCTGAGGAAAATATTTGTTTGATACCCTAGCTTCATGTTGAAGTGCAGTCCCCATCTCCACAGATCACAGAAAAGTACTTTTTAAATTTTTAGACGACTAATAATGCATTAAAGAGCCTTCAAAAAGAGGAATGCATCCCACAAAACTAGATAGGCCAAAAAGGACCTCTTATCATCTTAAAGAACCCAAATAATCAACACTCTAATTCTTTCATTAATAGGAGTGCTGATTTATCAATAACACGTTCATTAATGATCCTATGTCTACTAGTCCGTCCATTCTTCCACATTAGCATATTCTGATGTCTGCTACATAAAAGAGTTCCTCTTGATTCTTTTCACGGCCCAACACTTCAGTCCAAACAACATAGTTGATCTAAGAAGGATCCTATATAATTTCCCTCCAATCCTATGTCATATTTCTTTCATCACATAAAACTATTTTAGGTCCATACAGGATGGGGAGAGAAACTACATATTCTTTGGCATGTGTTTCCCTTCTGACGGCTCTTTCATGCATCTTTACTTATAAGAAGGAAAAAAAAACGAAAAACGAAAAAAGCAGATTCAAGTTCATACATCTAAGTGGAGCCAACAATAATTACAGTGAATCTTTGTCCCAAACCACAAACCTCAATGTAGCCAAAAGTTAATAAAAATGTACAGACACATATAAGACTAACACATTAATTAGCTAACAAACAAAAATATCCTGTTATATAAATTATATATATTTTGAAACTGAATTCAGCCTAATTTTTCTGATCATCTAGAAGTTCTAAAGACAGCAAATTGAACCTTAAAGTTGAGCGTTCCTCGAAATTTCCCCATTTTGGCAGGTAAGCTTGACTACCTAAGTATACCTACTGAGTGAATACGGACTGGACTTGAACCATAACAAATTGAGCCGCTAAAAGAAAACATAGGCTTCACACGGGGAAAAAAAAAACAAAAAAAACCACCTTTGTGTTTAATAGCTTGCTGAAGAGAAGTGGGATTGACCCAAATTGCAGGGCAGAAGTTTGTTGCGTAAGAATAAACCTAAAGACCTAGATCAGTAGTCTGATATAGTCTATAGATGCAGTTGCTATACACTAGAAGCATCGGAAAGAAAAAACCCTAATTTTGCAAAAGACCTAAGATTAATAACCAACTGTACAGTTTCAATTATGGCCAACACGAACTAGAAATAGATATATGCACATATATATATATACATAAAGAGAGAGATGTATACCATATTGAGTGAACAGAAGATGGCCACAAGCGAATCGTCTCTTGCGGATTTTCGACTGCACAGAAATGTTCGGCCAAATGAGCTTTGGATTTGCAAGGCAAATTTTTGGAAGCTATATTTTACATTTAGGTAATTTGCAGTAACACCCCTGATGTTTGGGTCAATTCCACCTATTTGTCAGTCAACGTTTTTTTTCCAGAAACACTCCTGAGGTTTGTTAAGTATTACAATGACACCCCTTTAGAGGCATTAAATGACTTAAATGCCCTTGATTATATTAATTTGCAAGTAAAATGTCTAAGTTACCCCCATTTCCTAAACCTCACTTCACCCACTACACCAACCTTAATTTACTCTTATTATTTATGTTTTAAGTATTTTTTATTTTTTTATATAATTTTTCATTTTTATTTATTAAATAAATATAATTATTCATTTACTTAACATTTACACTAAATATTACACACAAAATGTATTAAATATTATTGGATTCAATTATAATATATTTACACCAATTAATACAAAACACTTTCAACTTCCCACAAAATACATTAATTATTATTATATCCCACTATACTTTTTTTTTTGTTTAATCTTGTTAATTTAAGTAATTATTCCTATTTATTTAATTTATATTTATACTTAAATGTTACAAAACTCTTTCGACATTCCCACTAAAATTAGTAACTATTATGAAATTATATTTAATAATAGATATAATTATATTTTCAAATTCCACTAAAATTGTTGATTGGTTATAATATTTGAATTATGAACAAGATTAACCACAAAAAAAAATTATAGAAAAATAAATATGACTTTGGTATTTGAAGTAGTATATAGTTTAGTGAGATTTTGTAATAATTAATGTATTTTGTGGGAAACTAAAAATAATTTTGTATTAGTTGGTGTAAATATTGTTTAATTAAATTTAATAATATTTCGTACATTTTGTATGTAACTTTTAGTGTAAATGTTAAGTAAATGAATAATTATATGTATTTAATAAATAAAAATAAAAAATTTACTTAAAACATAAACAATAAGAATAAATTAAAATTGGTGTAGTGGGCGAAGTGTAAGGTTTAAAGAATAAGGGTAATTTGGACATTTTACATTACAAAATAACATAATCAATAGCACTTAAGTCATTACATGCCTCCAATGGGTATCATTGCAACACTTTATAAACCTCAGGGGGTGTCTCTGTTAAAAAAAGGTTGACCAATCACTAAGTAAAATTGACTCAAATCTCATGGGGTATTAGTGCAAATTACCCTTATATATTTATTTTTTATTTTTTGGAAAGTAATTACCCTTATATTTACGAACATGGGACTACAATAAACCCCAAAAAGGAATTTTAAATAATAATAGGGAATTTTGCAATGACACCCCTGAGGTTTGCGTCAATTGCAGGTATTTGTTAGTCAATGCAATTTTAGCAACAACACCCCCTGAGGTGTGCAAAGTGATGCAACGACACCCTCTAAAGGTATGAAATGACTTTAACGCCCTTGATTATTTTAATTTTCATGCAAAATCTCTAAATTATCTAGTGCCTAAACATTACACTTCACCCACTACCCGAACTAACTTTATCAACACATCCTTATTTTCAAAATTCTACAATAAATATATAAGATATACAATCTAATGTGTAGTGAAAATTTTATTTAAAAATAAATCTGCTACTCAAAATATTTTATCAATAATACAATATATAAATTGGTAATGAAAAAAAAAACATATTATTTAAGTACTTATACATGAAAAAAAAATAAAAAATAAAAAATCTACCAATAAAAATTATAATTAATTTAACAAATAAAAATGAAAAATTGTACAAAAAATAAAAATTGCTTATAAGTGTAAACAAAAAAAAACACATTTATAAAAAATTAAACATTGTTTTGACTTTTAGAAGTAACATATAGTTTAATGAGATTTAGTAAAAATTGTTAGGTGCCAAATATGAAGTATTTTAGGCTCCTAACTTAGCATTGTCGGTCTAATTATTTCATTACTTGGGTATTTTTATACAATTTGTTTTGTTTAGTGTGTTTCAGGTGCATTATGATGAAAATGAGTTCATTTCGGGTAATTAACGGGAATAATAATTCAAGATGATTCAAGAGACAAAATCGCTAAAGAATGAAGTAAATTTGAGCCATAAAATGTAAGAAAAATTCCAAAAGTGGACCAGAACTGAAGCGAGGGTCGAACAAACAAAATATTGCATGCCGAGAGACTGAGTGTACAGTTTCCGCGTAAAAATATATGATTTTAACACGAAATGACAGTTTTTTGAGTGAAAATTGCATGATGATGAATGGTTACATTTTTAATTTTTGTGGTCGAATAGATTTCGCAAAATTATGGTGACTGGTTGGTCTTGATTAAATGCAAATGAAATTCCTCCACGTGGCTAGATGTTTCACGACTGCAACAAATTTACTAGCTGGGTCGGGGTTAGTGGTCCCCTCCATCTCTATATATAAATGTATATATATTCACATATATACACCAAAAATTATTGGTTATCCCGGATAACTCTTACGTGGTATCCCAAATTAATTAGGATAAGTGGTGTCTATTACGCGTAAGTGATAGAATCCAATAACTTCTCATGTATACACAACATATGTAAAGTGTAAACACACATAATATACATATATGTTTATTTATATCTCTTTCTCTTTGATAAACTAGGTAGCAATAATGTCACGGACTTGGTGTTTCCAAGGAACCGTGTGGCCTTAGACACCTCTAAGATGCTTGAGAAGTGCTAAGTAAGCCTTTGTGAGTCTCTAGCTTAGTGGACAATTAAAGCTAGGTGAATGCGGAAGCTTGGTGTGTAAGAAAAGAAAGCTAGGCAAGAGAGCCTTGAAAGCAATAGAACTCAAGAGAACTTGTATTGCTTAAGAACTTGTGTATTTGCTTGGATGGTGAGCAAATGAGCTCCCTCCTCTATTTATAGGCCAAGGGCCTTACAAGGAAAAGTGGAGAGATTTCTAGAATCCTCCATGTCTAGTCTACTCTAGAATGTTCTATACAATTCTAGTATATTCTATACAATTCTATACAAGTCTAGACAACTCTACAATACTCTAAAGAATTCCGGAGAAGTGTGGAGAAGTCTAGAATATTCCGGATGCCAAGTAGGATCCTATGAAGCGTCTGCGTGGCGCCTACGTGGCGTAACCTCATAATGCAGGACGTGACATTCTCCCCCACCAAAGTTCGTGACGTCCTCGTCGCGTTTTGCTTGAATTGCTGGATGTGTTATGCAAACTGCCAAAGTGTGTCTTCATGCTCCCAGCTTGCTTCACTATCCGGCAAGTTTTTCCATTTCACCAAGTACTCTGTGTACTTGGGGACTCCGCTTCTGCTCGCTTGTCGGTCGGCAAGGATGCACTCTACTTCCTTATCGAAGGAAGTGACCACAACAGTAGGAGCTCGGTGTGATATGCCTCGAGTTGGATCATCCTTATCTTCGTGGTAGGGCTTGAGCTTGCTGACATGGAAAACTGGATGAATCTTGATCTTTGGTGGTAGCTCCACCATATAGGAGACCTTTCCAACTCGTTTGATGACTGGGAAGGGACCTTCGTAGCGTCGTACTAACCCCTTGTGTACTGCTCGCAAAGACTTGAACTGTTGGGGTAACAACTTGACCATGACCAAGTCTCCTTCCATGAACTCTAGGGGCCTTCTCTTGGAGTCAGCCCACTTCTTCATTTTCTTGCCCGCCTTATCTAGGTAGGCTCTTGCTAAGTCGGATTGGTCTTGCCATCCCTTTGCGAATCTGTATGCTGCCGGGCTCTTGCCATCTCCGCTTGATGCCATAGCGTTAGGCGTCATGGGTTGTCGCCCGGTCACTATCTCGAAAGGACTGTGGTTGGTAGCCTCACTCCGCTGCAAGTTGTAGGCAAACTGTGCTACTCCAAGGAGTTTGGCCCAGTCCCGCTGGTTGGCACTAACATAGTGCCTCAAGTATAGCTCTAGGAGCGCGTTGATACGCTCCGTCTGTCCGTCGGATTGGGGGTGAAAGCTAGTAGAGAAGTTGAGACCCGTACCCATCTTCTGAAAGAATCCTGTCCAGAAGCGGCCTGTGAAACGTGGGTCTCTATCACTCACTATGTTTTATGGCAACCCCCATTGCTTGACCACATGGTCAAAGAAGAGTTGTGTTGTCTGCTCGGCCGTGCAATCTGCAGGGGCAAGTATGAAGGTGGCATACTTGCTGAATCGATCTACCACTACGATGATGCTGCCATAACCATTAAACTTGGGTAGGCACGTGATGAAGTCCATTGAAACACTCGCCCATGGACCCTCTAGGACAGGTAGTGGCTCTAGTAGACCGGCCTGCTGCTGCTGCTCTATCTTGTCTTGTTGACAAACAAGACAAGTGCGTACATAGGCCTCGACGTCGTCACGCATCCGGGGCCAGTAGTAAGAATCCTCAAGGATTGCTTGTGTGCGCCTCATTCCTGGGTGTCCAGCCCACATGGTGTCATAGCACTCCTTGATGAGTTCCTTTCGCAGGTTCCCCCACTTAGGCACAAATAGCCTGTCGCCCATAGTGAGGAGAAGATCATCCCTAAGCCAAAAGCGTCGAGTCTTTCCATCCTTGGTGAGTTGAATGAGACTCTTGGCTAGGGGGTCATGCTGTAGTCCCTCTTTGATGCGGTCCATAAGAGGGTGTTGTGGTTGACTAATGGCCACGAGTTCTGCCTTGCGGCTAAGGGCATCCGCTACGACATTGGCTTTGCCTGGTTTGTACTCCAAGCGATAAGTGAACTCGACCAAATAATCTTGCCACCGCGCTTGCTTGGGGCTAAGCTTCTTCTGCGTCTGGAAGTAGCTAGTGGCAACATTGTCCGTCATGATCACGAACTGTGCCCCAAGTAGATAGTGTCTCTATGTGCGAAGGCAGTGGATGATTGCGGTCATCTCCTTCTCTTGCACCGTGTAGCGCCGCTCGGCATCATTGAACTTGCGGCTCTCATAGGCTATGGGGTGTCCCTCTTGCATGAGAACTCCCCCAATGGCAAAGTCTGAGGCATCGGTGTGTACCTCGTAAGGCTTAGAGTGGTCCGGTAGGCTAAGTATGGGCTCCTCCATTACTGCCTTCTTCAAGTCATCGAATGAAGTTTGGCATTCCTCCGTCCAGCTCCAAGTGCGTCCCTTTTTCAGCATGTCCGTCAAAGGTGCGGCTCGTGCTGAGTAGTGCTTTATAAAGCGGCGGTAGTAGTTGACAAGGCCCAAGAATGATCGTAGTTCGGGCACTTTGGTGGGCGGCTCCCAATCCCGTATGGCTTGCACTTTGCTTTCATCCATCAAGAGCTTCCCATCCTTTATCTTGTGACCTAGGAACATCACCTCTTGTTGGGCAAATGAGCATTTCTCCCTCTTCACATAGAGGTCGTTTTCCTGGAGAACTTGGAAGACGGTCTTCAAGTGTTGCACGTGATCTTCCAAGGTGGTGCTATAGATGACGATGTCGTCCAAGTATACCACCACAAAGCGGTCCAAGTAGGGATGGAATAGGTTGTTCATCAAAGTGCAGAATGTAGCTGGTGCATTGGTGAGACCAAATGGCATGACTAGGAATTCATAAGCGCCATACCTTGTCACGAATGTGGTCTTGGGCTCATCTCCTGTCGCGATTCGTACTTGATAGTACCCCGAGCGCAAGTCCAGCTTGGTGAAGTAGCGTGCTCCTCCAAGTTGGTCGAACAAGTCTGCGATGAGAGGAATTGGGTACTTGTTCTTTATGGTCACCTTGTTGAGAGCTCTATAGTCGATGCACATCCGCAATGACCCATCCTTCTTGCGTTGAAACAAGACAGGTGCGCCATAAGGGGCCTTCGATGGTCGAATGTAGCCCGCATCGAGTAGGTCGTTGAGCTATTTCCGCAATTCCTCCAACTCTGGTGGTGCCATGCGGTAAGGTGCCATGGATGGTGGCTTGGAACCTGGTTCTAGCTCGATCTTGTGATCTACCTCCCTTCGGGGTGGTAGTCTCTTTGGTAGCTCCGAGGGCATGACATCGTTGTACTCGCGTAGTACTAAGGGGATCTCCGTGGGCATGTCCTCATATGGGGAAGACTCTGAGGGGTCTTCTGGTGAGTCGAGTAGGGTGGCTAAGTAGCTAACTTCTCCCTTCTTGTACCCCTTGTTGAATTGCATGACAGATAAGGAGCGAGCCTCAATCTTAGCTCCTCGTTCGACTGGCACCATGCATGTGGTATTTCCTTCCATGATGCACATGGTGTTAGTGTAGGGGATGAGGAAGGCCTTTACATTGTCCAAGAATTCTATTCCAAGGACTAAGGCAAAGTAGTCCATGGGTACCACCGAGAGATCAATGAGGCCATTCCATTGGCCTATGTGGGCATGTATGCCTCGAGCAGTGCCGTATATGGCCTTGGCTGCTGAGTTGACGACCTTCATGGAACCTTCCTCCCTGGTGTACTTGAGGCCTAGTCGCTTGGCCTCGTCGATGCTTATGAAGTTGTGGGAAGCGCCGGTGTCTACCAATGCTCTAGTAGACGTCCCCCCTATGGCTGCTTCAACGAACATGAGCCCCTTAGGTGCTGCCTTAGGGGCCTCCACCTTAGCCTTGATGGCGTTGAGGATTTGAAGCGAACCCATGTGTGCCTCCTGCGTTTCTGGGTGCTTGAGAGTCATAGCATTGACAGTCTTCTTCTTTGGGCAAAACTGTGTCCAATGCATCTCACCACAGATGAAGCAGGGTGATGGTGGTTGTTTCTAGGGCTTGTTGCCTCCATCTTTCCCGAATCCTTCCTTGTGAGGGGCAGTGTTGGTGGCATTAGAAGTGTTACCCTTGTCTCCCCCACCTTTGCCGAAGTTCCGGGTCTTGTCTTTGGGTTTGGCAAAGTCTTTTTTGGAGCTGAAATCGATCAATGCCTCCGCTTCCGTGATGGCAGTGGCAAGGTCCTTCACTCCACGTCGCCTTAGTTATGTCTTGGCCCATTGTTGTAGGCCATCCATGAAGAAAAAGAGAGACTCCTTCTCTGAGAGCTCAGGGATCTCAAGGGTGAGCGAAGTGTACTCCTTGACATAGTCTCAGATGATCCCTGTTTATTTGAGCCGGCGGAGTCTGCCCATAGCTTCTTCCTCGCCATTCTCAAGATAGAAGTGCCTCTTAAATTCTTTACGGAAATCAGCCCAAGTATCAATAGAAAGTGTACCTCTATCGATGTCGCCATGTCTACGCCTCCACCATAGCATAACATCGTCCACTAGGTAGAGGGTGGTGGTGTTGATCTTTGTCGCCTCATCCACTATTCCTTTGGCGTCAAAGTATCGTTCCATGCCAAATAGGAAGTTCTCTACCTCCTTGGCCACACGTTCCCCCTTGTAGCACTTGGGCTTGGGGATGTCGATTCTGGGAGCTCCGACCTCCCGAGTAGCAGTGACGCCGTTTGCTACGGCTTGCTTGCAAATGGCCCAATCGGCACGCATGTCCTCCATGAATGTCCGAATGTTGCCAAGCTCTTGATCCATGTAACCATGTAGGGTGGCTATCTCATCGCGAAGAGAGCGTAGCTCCTTGTGATGGTCTCCATCAAGGGCATTGAGTTGCCCTCTTCATGGTGTCTTGGAAGTCGGCGTCATCGGACTCCAATTCTTCCAAGCGTTGGTGAGTCTCCACTATACGCTCCTGCATGATGGCCATAGTGCCTTCTATGTCATCGATGCGTGTCTCAAGGCTTGGTTGACCGTCCTTGGACTTGGACTTCGACCTTGTCTTGGTGTTAGTGGGTGGGCGTTGTTTCTCCCTGCCGCGTTCTTATTCATCCACGGCTGGGGTGATGGTTGAGTTTATCTCTGCCATACTCTCTTGCAAGTAGGTTGTGATCCCTCACGAACCTGGCTCTGATACCAACTGTCACGGACTTGGTGTTTCCAAGGAACCGTGCGGCCTTAGACACCTCTAAGATGCTTGAGAAGTGCTAAGTAAGCCTTTGTGAGTCTCTAGCTCAGTGGACAACTAAAGCTAGGTGAATGCGGAAGCTTGGTGTGTAAGAAGAGAAAGCTAGGCAAGAGAGCCTTGAAGGCAATAGAACTCAAGAGAACTTGTATTGCTTAAGAACTTGTGTATTTGCTTGGATGGTGAGCAAATGAGCTCCCTCCTCTATTTATAGGCCAAGGGCCTTACAAGGAAAAATAGAGAGATTTCTAGAATCCTCTATGTCTAGTCTACTCTAGAATGTTCTACAATTCTAGTATATTCTATACAATTCTATACAAGTCTAGACAACTCTACAATACTCTAGAGAATTCCGGAGAAGTGTGGAGAAGTCTAGAATATTCCGGATGCCAAGTAGGATCCTACGAAGCGTCTGCGTGGCGCTTACGTGGCGTAACCTCATAATGCAGGACGTGACAATAAGCTCTTCCACCATGGTTGTGATAGATTTAAGTCTATCCATAATGTGGGATCTAAATCCCATTCGGTGTCTCTCTCACGGGAGGAGGGGCGCCAGTGCGGGTCCCACACTGCACTATGGTTAAAAATTAATTTTTTATTATGAGGACAAAAGGTAAATGCATATAATGTGTTACAATTCAGTTATTCTTTATATGAGTCACTAGATTATATAACATAAGTACAAATATATGAATTCGTAATATATGGGATGGTATGTAATAAATAATATATAGTTAACATAATACCCATCCCAAAATAATTTAAATAAAAAAATATGTATATATATTTAAATGTAAATGAATTGTAATACATAACAATTATATTATATTCCATTTAGTATGTAATAGGAATAACAACCAATTATAATATATATCACTAAGAAAAAGTGATAACTAAATACACATGTATGTAATACATAAAATACATTCATATGGAATACAAATTATAGTGACATATGTAGTTACGGTAACTTTTTTTTTACTATGCTGATGTGATTTGGTTTAAACAGTTGGTTCTGAATTAGATCACCAATGGCAACATTCTCACCTCCGGTGAGAGAGTGAACGGAGGGGATTTTTTTCCCCTTACTTAAAGCAAAACTTAAAGTTTGTAATCAACTGAGATTCCAACGCAAGTGTCACTTAAATCAATAATATAAATTTAGATTATGTACTGGGTTGTACTTGTTACTGGTTGGAAAATGAAAAACGTTGGCGATTGAACAACTACCAACCTCACAAAGTATATATATAGAGACACATATCCATGAGTGTTATATTAAAGGTTATTATCAAAAAATCCCTTATGATTTTTAAATTGTTCAAAAAATCCCATATGGTTTCAAAACCCTCCTATAGTATCTAATTTAATCAAATACTCATATCCTCTATAAGATTACGAAAATACCCTCCAAAACTCTAATTCCTTCCATTTAAATCTCAATTTTAATTTAAATCTCAATTAAACTCTAATTCCTTTCATTTATTCCAATTATCACAAACCCACTTTCTCTCACCTATTTACTCCAAAACTCTAATTCCTTTCATTTATTACAAACCCACTTTCAATATAAATTTCAATTTCAACCCAATTCAACTATAATTCCTTCCATTTATCACAAATTCACTTTCAATTTAAATCCCAATTTTAACCCAATTCAACTCTAATTCCTTCAATTTATCACAAACTCAATTTTAATTTAAATTCCAATTTCAACCTAATTTAATTTATAATTATATATCTATCTATACCACTATATATATAATAATATATACATACTTATTTATACATATATAATTATATATACGTACATATATATATATATATATATACACAATGATATATATGTATATATATTTACTTGAATAATATATATATATATATATATATATATATACTTATGTATAATTGTGTATATTTATACGTATATATAAATGTGTATATATATATGTACGTATAAATAATTATATATTTATAAATAAGTGTGTATATATGATTATATATATATATATATATATTGATATATATATATATATATATTTGAAATTGAAATTTAAATTGAAAGTGGATTTGTGATAAATAAAAGGAATTAGAGTTTTGGAGTAAATGAGTAAGAGAAAGTGAGTTAGTGATAAATGAAATGAATTGGAGTTTAATTGAGATAAATAGAAGGAATTAGAGTTTAATTGGGATTTAAATTAGAGTTTGAAGGGTATTTTCGTAATCTTATAGAGGGCAGGGGGTATTTGATTAAATTGAAAATCATAGGTTTTTTTTGAAACCATAGGATTTTTTTGAACAATTTGAAAACCATAGTTTCGCATGTGTTTGATGAATAGTGAGTATAAATTTTGAAATAAGAAAATGTCGATCATAGATTTAGACAATTCTGAGAGGGAATTAAGTGGAGAGCATGTTTTATTACCGTCTTCCACCTTCCTCTTGTATAATTTTAGACAATTCCAAAATTTCAACTTTCAAAATGCTCTATTAGAAATTAAGGCCTTGCTTGTTTTGCATCTCAAAAAACAGAGATGAGATGCAAAAAACTGAAAATTGAGAATCTCTACGTATTCCTCATTATTTATGTTAAATTACACTAATTTGGACATATATAATTTTTTTCCCGATAATTAACTCTTGAAAAATCTACACTTCAAAATCAAAGTCAAATTCCAGACGAGGCATGGGGAAGGTTTTAGAACCATCAGATTAAAATTGCAAGTTGAACTAATGAAAGTTAACATAGTCTGCTTTATTATGATTTGTTGCGTTAATAACTTATGAAAAATCAGTTATAAAAGGACATATTTCTAGAAAAGGGTCTTTTATAAACTAACTGAATTTGTGATTGACAAACCAAACAATTGAAATTAGCACCAACATTGCCTATGGTGGAAATTTAAAAACTGTCATTTGATTTCAATTTGTTTTGATCCAGCCCGACAAGTGACTTCAAATTTCAAATTTACAAAAACAACAATCTATGTCTCATAGATGTTACTACAATACTAGGGGGGTCTGACCCTGTCTCTCAAAACTTACAGAAGTTACATATAGTCCCAGACAGCATAAGCACTTCTCTGCTTGCTCAGGAACTATAAAAGCTACTCTTCGTCTTTCTGATTTGGATACTTGTCAGTGAGGTTAGCAATAACAAATCCCGCAAAAACCTGAATTGAAATGAACCAGCAAGTGAATTTCCGAGAGTGGAACTATTAATTTATAGTGATCAATAGACATACCTGGAAGCATCCAACAATGTAGATTGCAGAATAGTGGCGGCCGTGGACTACCATGTCAGCTACCATTGCAAGTGGAATCGTCAAGGACATACCCAGTGTTGCCACTAATGGCGTCGTCCAAACCACGGATAGAGCCCTGTTTCATGTCATCTTGTTATGACTTAATAATACTTATACAACATATAACCCTTTGTTACACAACTCTTATAAGAAAGATGATCCCTTTCTTTTGTGCCCAATTAAAGAAAACAGGAACCTGTTAATGACAGTAGCAGTATTCTTCAGTTCTCCAAACATGGAAGAAAGAATCGCACAAGTAGATAAAAAGAGAAAAACACCCAATTGAAAACCACATTTGATGAGTCATTTAAGTGCCATGTATATTGGATTTCAAAAACAGTTGCATCAACTTATTTATTACTATTTTGAGCTGCAAATCCTCTTCATTAGATTTTTTTCCAGTAATGACTCCATTCTACATGATGGAGGTTGTCTTCAAATACAATACTCCGTGTACTTTTGTTTTCCAACAACCCCGTAAGTATGTAAATGCTCCTCAACATACCAAAAATAATCTGAGAGAACACTCCCCACAAAGCCATTTAACAGTACAACTTCACCAACGGATGCTGAACGTGGAAATGCAAACTGAGGTTCTATCCCCATGGAATTTAGTGGCCAGACTGCATTTAACAACGTAAATTGGGAAAAGAGATTGGTTAGAGGTATGTCGGTTTCAAAACTACAACAATTCACGAAACCAAGCAAACCATGTACACATGAAACAGAAAGAAACACAAAGAGACAGATTGAAGCATAGCACACTGGGCCATTAAGCGAGGTGATTAAACAAGTTCAAGCCATTCAAGCTTAAGGATGTACTGGGTGTGTACATGAAAATGCATTTCTCCTCTCCATATATATGAACCAGTTGACTTTTGTCATTAGTGGAACCAGCAATATGAACTTAAGACTGGTTCTCATTAACACAAACAATGTCGAATTAATGGAGAGAAGCCACTTGTTTTAAATAAGTTAATATTGCAAGTGTCAAAAAAATTAATATCTTAACTAAATCACTGATTATTGGTAAATCGTTTATCGAAAGATGATTGTCCATATAACTTCAGAAGGCCACCAGGGCCAAGGGGGAGGAGAAGCACCAGTTTCCTACCCCACTCTTAAAACTTAAATCCCTAGAAGAAACCCCACTCCATTTGGATGGGTGCCCTGTGGAAACAAGAGTGGAAGGTCGTTTCATGAGCTCTTCTGATTGATCAATAAAAAAGGTGTGACTCGCGTCCGCCACGCCCTGGGGAAGCAGTGCAAGGAGGGATCAACGCCGAGCGCACCATACTCCAGAAGCAAAGCTAACTTTGACTATGATGGGGAATTGATGAAAGGAGCATGGATAGGCATAGCTCGAGAAAGTCCCCATTAACTAACTTATGGTTGGGAGTGGCTACGAGGCTGAGTCCCAAGGCGGTACCTCGAAGTGAAACGTTGTTCAAGGTCTTTAATATGAGGGGATGAGCACTGTATACATGAGCGAAACTCGAGACATCCTACTAATGAGGACTGAATGACCAATGTGACTTGCATTAAATGGGCAGGCCATCTCTGACATGCAAGGACTGGTAGCCCAGGTATTAGCCCAAAAGCAGCTGTCTAATCACCCGATTTACGGGGATAAGCAGAGGAACCCCTGTGTAAATAAAGGTATTAGAAGGCGAACCACTGGCTAATGACCAGTTGTTCGTTTAGTATAAGTAGGGCAGAGTAGTTAGGCATTGAAGGGCACAGAGAAAAATTACAGGCAGCAGGAAGAGAAAGGAGAAACATCAAGAACAAAAAGTGCATCTCGAGTGAGTCATGTATATAGTTCAAGATCTTGTCTTTCCATCCTGAACCCCACATAGTGGGAGTCTCTTATTATTGCTTGGGTCTCCACTTAGTCACAAATCTCTGATTCCCTAAGCTTGCTGAAATAATCTCCTTACTTTGCACGAACAAACACTTACAAATATAGAAAGCATGGACACCAACACGCAAACTCTAAAAAGGAGGATAATGACAGAGTGTAGATATAAGCATAAACTTTCATTTATACATCTATTAAGTAAGACAATTGTAGAATTAATTAACTTATGATCTACATATTAAGTTACAAAGAAATAAATTCTAGCTATTCAAATATCAACAAGAACATATTACATTCTAAATTATTAATATCCTATAATGTTTATTATAGTCATGTTTTTGACATTACATACTTTGACATGCATTTAATGTCAACTTTTAAAGGATGTGAGGTTGGACACTTTGATATATGTGCGTGATACTTTTCTTTAAGACCGTCATGTGTTAGTATTATGGAAACCGACTATGGAATGTGTTAGTGAAGTGTCCCGTATGTATGGACCAAGTTTGACATGTGTTGGCCAAAGTGTCTGAAGTAACAAAAATTGGTATAAATGCACCCGGAGTGTCGGCATGTCGGGGAATGTCCATAAAGTGTAGGTGTCGGACACAGATATAGCACTTTGTAGAAGTGTTTGTGATTCTTAGCAGTTATTAAAAGAAGCTATATAGGTGTTATCATGATATCATGGAAGTTAAAATCCTCAAATTGAATTTACGATTATGTTATCAGGTAAGAGTTTTTACGGGTAACTTTTCATCTAGGCACATCTTATGTAAAATTTTATAAACAACATATGGCTATGAAAACCGATCCTTATTGCTAGTCCTGCATTAATGTTTATTTGGGGTACCAACATCTGAATCCTTCTAGTAGAAATTAATTATAGTTATACTAGGCCTCCACCTCAGATCCTAGATAATAAACAGAAATACCCTTATTCCCCAATAAAAAACAGAAAAATAAAAAAGACGAGATGACTTGATTCTTTCACGTGTAGATTTCTTTAAACCATAAAATGTTGCGGCCTGCAAAGAAAAAGAAATAAGTTATGGATCCTCGTACCAATCCACCAAAGGCCCAGGAGAGTGAACAGTCCAATGAATCCAAAGAACTTTTGCACATCAACATTGTCTCCTTTTGATCCAGCAGATTTTTTGAGCAGCACTGCACTAAGTGGCCAAGCAGTTTAGAAACCAAGAAAGACACTCTTAACATCACCAAATGGAAAGTGATCGCCGTGGTTCACCATTGTAAATAGCAATACCCATTCAAATACAGATTACAAATTATCTACCTGTAAATAAGCCGTAAGATACTGCTGAGAGGAGACCAAAAATGTCGCCAATAATGGAATGCCTTTTGCTCCTAGGTATGTAAATAGAATTAAGTATTAAGACAGATGGGCATGATATAATCTGAATAAAACTTGCCAAAAGCATATACGTTCAAACTATAAACCTCATCAACGTGTAACATCACTTCACATATTCAATTTAAAGTCCCTAGAAAAGACAATTGAAATGGCCATTGCAGCAAGCTGCATCACCCCAAAAGAATCTACAGAAAAGCAACATTCGAAAGGCGCAATCAAATGGCTCATGGACATGGAAAAATAGACAACAAAGGAGAATTTTATCCAAACTTGATTGAGCCCAGAGGTTATCCCCGAGTCTGAAAGGGATTAAAAGGTGGATTAAGGTTGTTGGATCCTTCTGCCTTATCCCTCACGAACAAGACAAGAAAGATCATGAGGAAATGGGAGCAGAGCAAGAAACGGATTGGGCAATCCCTTAATTCTTCAAAGCCTTCTTTCATGGATAATAAGTAATTTCATATACGGGTTAATTGAAGCAAGATCGTGACCATATTTTCCCAAGATGAGGAATTCTAAATAAATGTACAGCCATGTCAACTTATCGCTTCCTAATGGTTTGAGGGACAACGTCTTAGGCTAAGAGAACGATTTACACAAACTATAGCCCATCTTTTTCCTTGAAATATATTTCCACTCTATTGGAAATGCACAGAGAAGGAATGTATAATTTGTTTGGTAGGAGGTTGACCCAAATTTGCAGTCTATCCCGTACCCTCACATCATATCACTAGAATCCTTGACATAGATGGAACCAAATTTGGCATCTCATCTTCGCATAAATATTGTAAGAAATCAAATGGCCATTGTCAAGTATACTTGGACCATTTTCTAGTTTTCATCCAAACAAAACTCAGGATAAGAATGCAATTATAATGAGCATTTTACATGCATATTTTCCAGATAATGAGGGAAATAGAAAGAAAGAAATCACCTAAAGAGTTCCAACCAAAGGATCACCATAAACATCAGAACATGATAAGATATACCAAATATAAGTTGGAGCAAGAACCAAGAACACCTCTGGACACTATTAATACAATCTTTATTTTTTTGAATCAACTCATCTTTCAAATTTTTTTATTAAGAAATCAAATGGCCTTTGGAAAGGATCCTCAGATCATTTTATAGTTTTCATCCAAACAAAAAAGAGGATGAGAGTGCAATTATTATCGGTATTTTACATGGATGTGTTTTCCAGGCAAGGTTGTTAAAGTCTGAATTTTCCAATAAATCGTTGGAGGGTCTGTGGAATTTGAATTATAGAATATGAAATTGTAAGATTCAACCAAATTACTAGAAAATCATGAAAATTAACTCCTTAAACAATGATATATTTATAGTATACCGAAAATAAATCTAAACCACATAAAATGAATAAAAATACCACTCTAGAGTTGGATCAAGGTTCGAATCCTTGCTCTCTCCCATTAGTTTTTACCAAACAAAAAAGCTAATAAATTAATAAAACAAAAATAACATGGTGGAAAAATACGTGGTTGTAAGTTATAACAAAGGCTTTAAGAATGGGGATTATTATGTATAATTGTTGGGGACTTGTAAAATCTGAATCATAAAATCAAGGTGAGAACCACAAGATTCTACCAAACTAGTAGAAAAATCATTGAAACCAAAATCTCAAACAACATTATTCAATCATATATAGATAGATGGACAATAATTGCCTTAGACAAGTTGTGTAGGAACTCCTACATCCCTCCAATAAAAAACTGACATGTGGCTGAAAATAATATAAACTAATATTACAAAATTCTACTCTCTCTCACGCACACCCCGCGGTCCCCACCTCACTATCAGCCAACATTTCATTATTATATTACTTCAATCTGCAAAAACCAAAGCGTAAAATTTACAAATCAATCTTTTCTAAAAGTAAAATTACATAAAGAACCCCTATACTAATCTGTACACTAAAATATAATAACACATTTCATCCCATAATAAATAAACCATTTTCATAATCACGATATTTTGATGAAATGTTTTTTTTTTCAAAATATTTTTTTTCCTGTTTTTAGAAATATTTCGGTATTGTATAATGGTGATATTGCAGCCATGAGAGGTGTTAACAGTACCATCTTCTATATTTCGGTATTGTATAATGGTGAGCAAGTCTGAAAATTATAGTGAAGAAAAAACAGGAAAAAAAATATTTCGAAAAAAATAAAATATTTTGAAAAAAGAAATATTTCGAAAAAAAATATTTCATCGAAATATCGTGATTATGGAACTGGTTTATTTATTATATTATGATAATATTTATTATGGGATGAATTATGTTATTATATTTTAGTGTACAGATTAGTATAGGGATTAGTATAGGGGTTCTTTATGTAATTTTACTTTTAGGAAAGATTGAATTGTAAATTTTACGCTTTGGTTTTCGCAAATTGAAGTAATATAATAATGAAATGTTGGCTGATAGTGAGGTGGGGACCGGGGTGTGTGCGAGAGAGAGAGAGAGTAGAATTTTGTAATATTAGTTTATATTATTTTTCAGCCACATGTCAGTTTTTTATTAGAGGGATGTAGGAGTTCCTACACAACTGGTCTAAGGCAAATATTATTTACACAGATCTTGGGACATATGCATACATATGTCAGCTCATGAGAACTATGTATTATGTAATGTCAAATCAACTAGAATCGCTAGATTTATATTATTAACTTGCAATTTGAAATTAAGTATTCAGTTCAAGAAGAATAACCCAAAGTTCATTATAAAGTACACTAAAAAATTGTCAAGCATGAGTGATAACTAATTTCTACCTTCTTTTTCATCTCTATATGTAGTACTTTGGGCTCCAATTTGGTAGACATTTCTTATAAGAAAAAGATACTAACCCTTAAAGTAGGAAACAAAAAAAAAAACTCAAATTTTGAAGAACATAACGATGGTACAATTGCATAAAATGATGAGATTCTACCATTCTAGTAGTGATTTTACTGATTCGACCAAACACGCCATGAGTCGAATTGATGTGGGGCGGTGAAATTGTAAAAGCTTAAGATTCTAAGATCTTAGAATCGGGATTTTAAGATCCATGGTTCCAGGTAATAAGGGAAAAAGAAATAAACAAAGCACCCGGACAGTTCCAACCAAAGGATCAGCAAAAATATCTGAACATGGTATAAAAATCATCAAACAAACAATTGGAGACTGAACAAGTATACTTCTGGACACTATAAAAAGCTTAAACTTATATTGACCAGGATTAAAAACTTTAAGGTAGAATATAGGAGTGGAAAGGGAACAAGACGTGGTGTGAAAATATACTACAGCAAAGCAAGTAAATTTTAACCTACTCAGAGGCGCTCAACATTTCATCAGAAGCCCAAATTTTTCCAATTGTAGTCAAAGCAAGACGTGGTGTGAAAATATACTACAGCAAAGCAAGTAAATTTTAACTTACTCAGAGGCGCTCAACATTTCATCAGATGCCCAAGTTTTCCCAATTGTAGTCAATGCAACACCAGCCATACTGATACAAACAGCAACAACCTTCGAAATGTTTACAGAGTCCTGGCCGAGAAGTGCTCCAAAGAAAAGTGTGAAAAGCCCAGACGTTGAAGTTAAGACAGTTGTACTTGCAACGCTAGTATATGCCAGTGCAGAATTCGATAAATACTGCATCGCATTAAAGCATTATAACTAGTCACATAAAGCTATCATTATAAGCAGTCCTACGGATTAAAATCCTGAAAATTTACAGAAGATGATAATTGTCCAAGACAAGGTGCATCAGACCAGCTTTAGTGCATGGGACAAAACATCATATCATTCTTTTATGGATATATTGTGCGATAAACTAATTTAAAAAATTAATGAAATGAAGAATATTTCCATTAGCTCGAAACATCAATGACACACAGGCCCCTTTTTATTATCTATCATTTACTCTTTTTGGGTTTATTTCCTATTATTACTATTATTTTAAGAATATGGAATCTTCACATCCCTCTTTAATTGGTACAGGTAGAATACACCTAGAATTTTCAACATGATAAAGTCAATCCACCCCTTGAAAATAATTAAATAAATAAGAACGAACAAATTAAAGAATTAGCGGTATCCGTGTGAAGAGAACAGAGGCGACAAAGTCTTGTTATAACAGTAAGAAAGACCTGGGTTACTCCAATCAGCATTGGAGCTTAGATTTTGAACGGGGAATCTGAAAGCCAGAAGAGAAGTTTGAATCTGATAGTATATCAATCTATTGTTTAAAATCTGGTTACAACAAATAAGAGAGCTGACCCTTTTATGACACAACAATTAATGACACTAGACTGACTTTTCAGCTACCCAAACCGCATTATTTCAGATTTTACTATTCCCAGCACATCTTCGGATGTTCCTACAATAATCACTATTAATAGATTTTGTAGTGACAGTTGCTTTAAAATATAAAGCAGAATATCAAAGGTGAACTATAAGAGCATCTGCCCTAACAGATCACACGGATATCCTAGCTTGCATTGTCAGAGTTCACTTTAGTGATATTTGCTTTAAAATATAAAACAGAATATCAAATACTTTTACCTGAGTGACAAACAGAATATTAAATACTTTTACCTCTGTGACAAACCATATAGGAGCAAGATAGAAACTCCATCTGGCAATTTCCCACCAATTACACCGCCAACTTTGATCAAGTACATTATGTGTTACAGGACACCCCTCTTCCGTTTCACTAAGGTCTTTGTCAGTAATTAGACCCCCATTCATACATGTTCTGGTACCATGATGCAATTCATCGGTTCTAAGAGGAATATCTAGTCCGGTTGCAGAGCTCACAATAGTACTGCTGTTGTAAACGTTCTCTAGCAATTTTGTGTTGAGTAGACTGCAGATCCAATCTTTAAAAATTGCTATTGGTAAGTAGATCACCATAAGAGAGATCCCCAAGTAGGTAAGTGCAAATGGCTGTTTATACTCCACAAATATTGTCTGCAACACGTTAGGGTTTCATATGAATTTTTTATCTTAATCAGGATAAACCACATTCTTAAATGCATATAAAGATAAAAAGTGAATTGAAAGCGGCATCAGAAATACACCACCACATATATTTAAGACAACACATACTTCAATAATAATATAAATAGATAACTAAGTATTACACATAAGTTTCTGAAAAGTTGTGCCACTGGGCACACAATACTTGTGAATCTTATCAAAATTGATCACAAGTATGGTCAAGAAATCTTCTCAAAAAACCAATTATTGTGCCTTAGCAAAAAATACATTTTTTTAAGAAAATTGTTGAGTAGGGTGTCAATGCATTGATTACAATTACTACTTCTTGTTGGCTAAAATTATAATAACCAGCTTGCACCAGTTTTGTCAAACCTTGGGAGTAAGTTTCGGACATCCACCTTGTGACAGAAAACCTTCTTTCGCTTAAGCTGTGTGTTTAATTCCTTGGTCAACAAAAGTGGCTATAGTCCCTTATAACACCAGCAAGTATTGTTCCTAATAATTCACTGGCATAAAGATTTTGATAAGAAAGAAAGCAATTTAATTCATTAGGTGTCAGCAGCTGGTCTACGCAACAGTTTACATATACAGCTGGAGTTATCTCCATATTTCCTTATGAAATATTTGTCTTGGATTTTCGCGGACCACGTTAAATCCTTGTCTCTTGTGCGTGTAGCTATTTTATTTTCTTTATTATTATTTTCTATTGTTCTCTTTAAACTCCCATTCAATCTTTTTTTCATAACAAACTTGTATCAGAGCCCAGTAAGTATATTGTTCCTAATAATTCACTGGCATAAAGATTTTGGTGAGTTTTTGAGATGTCGACAAACTACAGTACTGATAAATTTGATGGCAAGATTAGCTTCAGCTTTGCCAGATTAAGATGCAGGCTTGCTGAATCAGCAAGATCTGAAGAAGAAGTGTTTAGAAAAAACATGTTGCTAACAACTATGTCCAATGAACACAAGGACGAAGTCGAGGAAAGGGCTCGCAATATGATTCTTTTGAATTTAGCTAGTGAGGTGTGGAGTGAAGTCATCGATGAAGACACAACAACCAAGTGAAATTAGAAATCTTGTATACGATGAAGTCTCTCACCAACTGTACCTGCAAGAGAGACTCTACACCATTCATGTAGGAAGGTACCACCTCTTAAGGAGCGTGTTGATAGTTTTAAATTTATTTCAATGTGTTATAATTAGGAGAAAATCAAACAAAAATAAAGATAAAGAAAGAGGAAGAGGAAGAGGGGTTAAAAAAAAGGAAGAGGAAGAGAGAGAGAGTGAAATAATGAATTGAATCGTATTCATCATTCCATTATACAGAGTATATATTAATAGGTTTCTAAAGATATAAAAGCTCCCCAATTTAGATAAATAATAACAAATAAGCCCCTTACAACACTCCCCCTCAAGTTGGGACAAAGATATCTATCACACCTAACTTGACTAACATATTTTGCAAGCAGACTTTGCTCACACCCTTAGTTAAAACATCGACCACCTGATCTTGTGTATTATTATATGAAATACAAATTAACTTACGATAAAACTTCTCCTTCATAAAGTAACGATCAAATTTCAATGTACTTTGTCTAGTCATGTTGAACAGGATTGTGAGCAAATTAAGAAGCCTTGTTGTCACAATGCAAATTCATTGGCTCGAAAACAGAGTAACCCAACTCTTCCAACATAGTTCGTAGCGATAACAACTCACAAATTCTGAACACAGCCTATGCACTAGATCCAGCTACTGTAGACTATTTATTGTTTCGCCGTGAAACAAGATTACCCCCAACAAATACATAATATCCTGAAGTAGATCGTCGATTTCTCAAATAACCTACCCAATCAATACACTTATAGGCTTCAATACGCAAGTGACCATGACAGCCAAACAATATCCTCTTACCTGGGAGCCCTTGTAATGGAGAACACGATGAGCAGCCTGAAGATGAGGTGTGTGTGGAGAATGCATAAATTGACTAATCACACTAACAACGTAGACAATATCTGGGCATGTGAGATATAGGTAAATCAATCTCCCAACAAATCGCTAAAAACTCCCCACATCACCTAATGGGTCACCATCACATCATTAAGAATATGGTTTAGCTCAATAAGAACATCAACATGTTTTGGTTGAAGGATACCAGTTTTAGTCAACAAATCTAGCACATACTTCCGGTGTAAAGTGAACAACCTTTTGTTGAATTTTTGTTCTCCTTGATGCTAAGAAAGTGACTAAAAAATCCATGGTCCTTGACCTCGAACTATGTCCCTAAAAAAAACTTCATTCGATGAATCTCTTCTGGATCATCCATCGTGATAACATTGTCATCAACATGTACCATAAGGGCAATGGTTCAGTGCTTATGCCTCTTTATGAGTGTATGATCTGTCCGACTATGTGTATCCTACTCTTTTCACAATAGTATTAAATCTTTCAAACAAGCGCGTGGCGACTATTTAATCCATACAAGGATTTATTCATCTACATGTACAATAAGGGTTCAGGTAGATATGGTACATCTCTGGAGGAGAAATTAGATTTTTAGGATCCTTGGGTCCTTAAGGCCATTCGTGGCTTTTCTTTGGCTTTTCTTCTGTTCACGGGATTTGCTCCCCTTGAGCGCTTATAATATATACTTTACTTTACTTATCAAAAAGAAAAAGTGTTCTTTAAGTTTAAGAAGTGAAAGGCTGTGATTGAAAAGTAGACCGGATAGAAGATCAAGCGGCTAAACCAGATAATCATTTGATCTTTGCCGAGGAGAGTTTGACGATTTTGGTAGAAATAAAGGCATTGTCATACATTGTAACGTTTGAAAGATTCAGCAATAGAAAATGTACTAGAATTTACAAAAAGGATGACTCATTTGGAGACAGCTTGTAGTATGCTTCTCAATAGTATCATTTAAGGGATATTAGGTTGAAGTAGTCCACTCAACTTGCTATTTGGTAAAGAAATCTCCATCAACTACCACTAGACGGAAAACATTTGGTATTCCTGCCGACTTTAAGGAGGTCTTATATGCTCATGTTAGCAATGGAAAGCTTGAGCCTAGAGTCAAGAAATGTATCTATTGAAGTTATGCATCTCGGGTGAAGAAATATAGGTTGTGGTAATCCTGGCCACCTAAATCTATGTCAAACAAAGTTAATACTTTTGATGATTCTTTTTTACTTAGGGATGGCAACGGGACGGGTTTTGCTAAACCCATTACCACACCGTTAGAAAACTACTAATACCATTATCACCCCAAACCCGCAGAAATACTATTACCGTTCATGGGAAATGGATTTAGGACCCTTTGAATGATATAAATCTAACTTAATAAGATATATTAAAAATAAATATAAAATTTTAACCCGAACCCGAACCCGCTTCGGGTTTTGATTTTTAATATCAAATACTCCCCAAAACCCATTTAAGAACTTAACAAGTCCTCCCCATTAGGGGCGGAGCGGGTTGGAACCCGGACGGGTCGGAACCCGGACTGGTCGGGTTAAATTGTCATCCCTAATTTTACTTCACCCGATAGAGGAGTCTTCAATACAGGTGAGTTTGAGAGTATTAAGCAGGTGAAGCTAGAGACACTTCGAAAAAGAAGATAACACTCCAATTAAGCCCAATGTTCAAGGAAGCGCATCACGATGTACCATTAGCAACAATACAATATTGCTACAAGGAAACAAAGACGACAGATTAAAGCATATAGTTAAGAGAAGAAGATGTTGATTACAAAGGATTAGGAATGAAAAAGGAAAGTTATCCCAAAGATCATTCAAAGAGGTTCAGGGAAGCAGTTAAAGTCTTTGTTTCCCCCCACACATTGCGGGAGGAGAGAACAAGCTTTAGGAAGAATTCAAGGAAGTTCATTACTGATAAAGGATCAAGGAAAGCAGTCAAATCTTGCTTGCTTGGAGAGAGGAAGATTCCGGACCACCTTTTCCAGCCAGATAGCTCCTACCCACTCTACTAGTGCTAGTTGCATGATTATCCTACAAGTTTTACTATTTCACAATGTAGTTAGTGGATTTCTACAAACGAAATAGCACTTCTTGGAAAAGAAAAGCATGCAATTAACAATGCTAGAGTGGTAATACATTCTGGAAGAGGGGTGATGGATGAAGATGAACATTGGTAAGTTGAATCCAAGAATATGATTATGCTACCTACATGCCTTGCAAGTTAAGTGTAACGGGTCAAATGCTTTGTGATTCAACCCAAACTCTTATGCTATTAGGACAGGGTAACATTCATCCCATTAATAGCCAATCACTTAATCATCTGAATCCGATATGGGACAAGAACCCTATAACATTCTACCCCACCCAAACTCGCAACACTCTACGTTGCGATAAGCCCACCCTACCTACCTAACAGGGGGTGGTGGCACTCAAACAGGTTGTTGGTGTGGCAAAGGATCAAGGGGTGGGTCTGACTCTGATACCAACTATAACGAAATGCTTGCTTCACAATTCGACCCTGAAACTTAAACTATTAAGTGAGGCTAACATCCAACCCACGAAATCCCATCCAGATCCGATGCGGGACCAGAACCCTCTAACACTAAACTAGTTAGAATCTTCAACAAGGGCAGTAACTTACAAGTAACCTTGATCTCTCTAATCAAGTATTCTCAATGCCTTGTTCCTACTTCCTACCCTGAAAATCATATTTCCATTTAGACTAAACAAATGTTTATGGGCACTTCCGTGTCAGCTCCCTATCAGTAGGATCATCAATGGCAAATTGGTAATTCAACGATTTAGAAGCACCATGTTCTCCGTGAAAAAAGCTATCTACTGAAATCACTTATGTCACTTAAATGAGTTAGGGAAAAAAAATAAAGGAAAACGAAGAAGAAGAAAACATCTATTTAAGAATTTGTTTCGCAACGTAGCATCAAGCATGCCCATACCGAATATAATGCAAGAAAAACCTTATCAATTTCCATATCAACAACAATATATTCTAAATCATGAGATAAACAAACACAAAGTCCTTATAATTCCAAGAAGTCCATGAAATTATCACCAATGCAAAGGGGGGGAGAGATAAAGAAAGAGAGAGTCCAAAATCCAACAAATAAGCCCTTGGAGAAGTAGTAACGGAACCAAAAAAAATTCCATTTTCCGAACAGAGTTTCACCTCAAGAAATAGAGTTTCCTTGATCAACCAAATTCCTATGTAAATTGAACAATATGAGGTAAATTGCATACTTAATTCAATATATCACCAATTGGTTGGTTAATGTGTGCAAAACCCAGCAAGAAAGGAAATCGAAACATAATAATAACCGAGGAGGAAACACACACACACACACACACACACACATATATATATATAATATAAAAATAAAGTCTAACCTGAGTAACCTCTGCAGAGGCGACCCATATGATAACAACAGCGGCAATCAAGCCTAACCCAGCATTGTATCTCCAACCCATCATCCACCACGAAACTGAATCAATCTTATGAAATATTTCTATAAAATCTTCATCTGCTTCCCAAACACAAAACGATTTAATAGACTATGATACTTTGTTTGCCTTTGTGAACAACCGAGCAAAATGAATCTAACTCGCTTGGCAGTCTTTGAATTTTTCATTTGGACTTATGTATATACATATATATATATATATACACACACATATAGTATATATTAGTAGTGTCAGCATAGATCCGCGATAATACAGACAGGTGCCATGTATAATGCAACGGCAATTTCCAATTCTTGATAACGTGTCAGTGTGTCACCACCACTTGTGCTCGCTCGTGTTGTGTTGTGTTATGTGCATTTACAACACGAACAAAAATAATTATACGGCTATTATCACAAAGGTTTCACCTAATCATCATATTGTCACAGACTTATAAAATAACCCTAGCTTTGCAATCTCCCTATCCACCGTCAAATTAGTAAATGATTAATTTAATTTCCACCATGAAATTAGTAAATAATTAATTTAATTTACACTCCTCAAGTTTAATAATTTTTATTTATATCTTTTATTTTTTCAAACTCACATCATTTACACCCCTTATACTAAATTACCCTCAAACAAACTCGTTTATAGTAAAATATTTAAAAAATAAAAAATAAATTTAATATATAGTTCGAAATATTTTTTACCCTAATTTTTTTAATTTCGAAAAAATTATTCCATCAAACACATTTTGTCATAAAAAAAAGTAGGGTAAAATATGTTTTTTCAAAAAATAAAAAATAAATTAATTCTGAAATAAAAAAATTTTGAAATACCAATTAAGGTAAAATATATATATATATAAAAAGGGTAAAACATTTTTCGGCATTATTTTTTTTTTTTTGAAAAAACATATTTTACCCTACTTTTTTATTGGCTATTATCAGTAAACCCTCTCGCGATTGCAAAATGGATCAACTAACACCCCTCAATTTCAGAAAAACCCCCTATCCTTATCAAATTGTATCAACTTACCACCTTCTCTCCAATTTCAGACAAAACTGCCCTTGAAACTAGAAGGGGATTTAATGATAAACGAATATTTTTTATTATTTATGCCGAAAAAATATTAATGCCAAAATAATTTTTTTTGAACTAACAATTAGAGTAAAATATATCTAAAAAATAACTTTGAAATATAAAAAAAAATTCTAACTATGAGATTTTTTTCATTTTAAATTATATATATATATATATATATATTACTATAAACGGGAAAAAAATTGATTTATGCCAAAAACAATTTAATTGGTAAGTTGAATTTTTTTATATATATTTCAGACTTAAATTGATTTATATTTTATTTTTTAATTGGTAGTTCAAAAATAAAATATTTTGGCATTAATTTTTTATTTCGGCATAAATAAATATTTTATTCATTTATAATAAAATTTAAAAAACAAAATTTTAAAATGAAAAAAAATCTAATTAGTAGTTCAAAATATTTTTTTATATTTTGAATTGAATTTTTTATATTTTATCAAAATTGGTAGTTCAAAAAAATATTGATGCATTAATTAATTATTTCTGTATAAATCAATTTTTTTCGTTTATAGTAAAATATAAAAAACAAAATTAAAAACCAAAAAACAAAAGTCTAATTTGTACTTCGAAATAGTTTATATATTTCGGACTTACTTTTTTTATATTTTACCCTAATTGGTAGTTCAAAAAAATAAAATTATTTTGACATTAATGTTTTTTTCTGGCATAAATAATAATAAAATTGGTTATCAGTAAACCCCCCTCTAATTTCAGGGGTAGTTTTGTCTGAAATTGGAGGGAATGTAGCAAGTTGATACAATTTGATAACGATAGGAGGGTTATAAGTTGATCCATTTTGAAATCACATGGGGTTTTACTGATAATAGCCCTTTTTTTATTTATGCCAAAATGTGGTTGAGGGACTAATTTTTTTTTAGGGTAAAAAATATTTCGAACTACCAATTAATTTTTTTTAAAAATATTTTACTATAAATAGATTTTTTTTATGCCAAAATAAAAAACCTAATGCCTTGTTTGGATAATAAAATATGACGGTAGTAAACCTTGTTTCCAAACACCATATATCTCAAGTTTGAGGGTAATTTAGGTATAAGGGGCGTAAATGATAAGAGTTTGAAAAAATAAGGGGTATAAATGAAGATTGTCAAACTTGAGAGGTATAAACTAAATTAAATCTTTCACCAATTTAATAGTGGAGGGGGTTGATAAAATTGCAAAGCTTAGGGGTTATTTTATAGGCTAGGGATAATATGATGATTTGGTAAAATCTCAAGGGAGTTTTGTGATAATAGCCCATAATTATAAAAAAGGGAAAAATATAATTTTTGGTAATTAATACCATGTAACACATCTTAATAGTAAAAAACAAATTAACACTTATTAATGTAAAACTTTTATATCGGAGTGCATTAAGCCCCCTGAACTATACTCTCTCCCAAGGAATAGGGATGTCAATTTAATCTGACTCGGCCGGGTTCCGACCAACTTTGACCCGAATGGGGCGGGTTTGGTAAGTTCTTAAACGGGTTTGGTATAAAAATTCAAAACCCGAAGTGGGTTCGGGTTTTCTATAAAATTCGCTCCGAACTCGACCCGACCCGACCCGACCCAATTAATTTTTTATTTTATATTTTTTTATAAAAAAATTAAGTATATTTTAATTGTGTAAATTTCAATTACTATTTGATCAATTAAGAAAAAATACATACTCGAAAAAATTCAACCAATTAAGAAACAATACATATCTAGACATATTCTATCAATTAATTGTGTACATAACTATTGAACTTTAATAATTTATAATCTAATTATTTATAAGATTCTACTTTATATATTTCCAATCATTGATTTTTATTTAAAAACGTTAAATAATATTAGGAGCAACCACAACTGAAATCAATGGCATCGACTCATAAGACAAAAGATATTAAAAAAATTATAGCAACGAACACGAACATATAAATGTATATAACAAAATTAAAAGTTACTAAGGTATTAATTTGATATGTTAATTAATAAAACTATAATTTATTATATGATAACCCGTTTATACCGATGGGTTGGTAATGGTATTACCATTTACAACCCGTCGCGGGTTTGGGGTGGGATTGGTATTAGTAATTTTTAAAAGGGATGGTAATGGTATTAGCCAAACCCTTCCCAAACCCGAACGGTTGCCATTCCTACCAAGAAGCCCCCTAAACTTTGAAAATGACAAAATAAACCCAAAACTATGTTAAAAATTGAAAATAAACCCCTGAACTATTCTTATGCAATAAACCCCCCTAAACTATCAAAAAATATATATATTGTCTTCAAATTATTTTATAAATGACTATAATTCCCTTTCTTATTGAATTAACTTAATACACTTTTATTATTAACAAATATTTTGAAATAATTATTGCAAATTTGATGGCATGATCTCTATTCAAATTTGGTAAATTAATACATGATATTTATAATTAATTAAAAAATAATACTTTTAGATTTTTATAAAAAAATTGAGTATAAAGTTTAAAAATATTAAGTAATTATTCAAGACTTTTATATACATAACATGAGAAAAATGATTTTTGTTATTAAAGTAATTTGTAAATACATTATGAATATATGTCATATCAAAAGAAACTTTATTTAGGGTAAAACAATTTAAATTTAGGATAATAAATTTTATAATTTAAATCAATTAATTTCTAATAATAAATTTATTAATTTTAAAAATAAAATAATTACAACATATTACTTTTTTTTATTAGAGAAGACATAATTTCTCTAATATAACCAGGGGAAATAATATATTTCTCTTTTCATATGATATATATTCATAGTGAGTTTATAAATTTTCAATAATAAATTTTTTTTTTTCTCATGTTATGTATATAAATAGTGTTGAATAATTATTAATCCTTTTACAATATATACTCTTTTTTTTTATACAAAACTAAAATAATTATTTTTTTGATCAATTATAAAAATTATTTATTAATTTACCAAATTTGAATAGATATTATGCCATCAAATTTGTAATTATGGCATAATCTTTTTTAATAACAAAAGTGTATTAAGTTGATTTAATAAAAAGGGCATTATAATCATTTAACAAATAATTTGAAGACAATGATTTTTTTATGTTATTTTTGTGATAGTTTAGGGGTTGTTGCACAAGAATAGATCAGGGAGTTATTTGCATTTTTTAATATAGTTTAGGGGATTTTATGCTATTTTTAGAATTTAGGAGATTTCTTGGAAGAGAAAGTATAGTTTAGGGGAATTTAATGCACTTTACCCAAATCTTTATTTCATCTAGTACCACGTAAAATTTTTATATGATATTTTAGTCATACATTTATACCAATTTATCAAAATTTTATTTTACTCAAAGTTATCTTTTTGGTAATAACTTTTGTTTATTGATTTTTTTAAAAAAATATTTTTTGAAAGTTGTTGTTCTTATCCAAAAGTGGTCGTTTTATTAATTTTTCCCGTTTTGATGGGTTGGGCTCTGAAATAAAAAAGGCTAGCCCTGCCTACTCTGCATAATGGGATCTGGCTTTTAAGCAAATTACAGTGACACTCCGGTGTTTTGATAAATTGTACATAGATGTTGGCCAAGGTGATTGTAGTCTCAATGCCCACTTAGCTTTGCAATTTGTTGCAATGACATCCTGGAAGCATAAAATGACTTTAATGTTTTTAATTATTTTAATTTATACATAAAATGTCTAAGTTACCTCATACTTAAATCTTACACCTCATCCACTACACCAACTACCCTTATCACCACACTCTTGTTATAAAGAAGTCCATAATAAAAATAGATAAGATATACAATATATATATATATATAATATGCTAATTTAAGTACTAAAATTCAAAAACATCTTAAACAAAATTGTTTATTTAAAAGTAAATTCTATCTAAAATATTAAATAATTGAATAATTATAACTATCTTAACAAATAAAATTAAAAATTGTATAAAAAAATTTTAAAAAAAATTATACATAAATAACAAGAGTAAACAAAAAAAATGTATAGAAAAATTAAATATTGCTTTGACTTTTATAAATAATATATAATTTAGTGAGATTTACTAATAATCAATATATTTTATGAAAAGATCAAAAAAGTGTTGTAACATTTAGGATAAAGTTTAAGTATATGAATGATTATAATTATTTACATAAATAAAATATTTTAAAATGTAAGGAAAGAATAAAAATTTCTTGTACTATAATAGTGTATAAATAAATAACTAGGGTGTGATGATAATGATGATTATTATAGTGGGTGAGGGGTAGGGTTTAGGTATGAGATAACTTAAACATTTTGTTTACAAATTCGTATGTTTGGGAGTCCCTGATGATTAAATAAACCAAGTAAAGTAGTACAATGTGATAAAAGAATTAATTCAAAAACAGAAGGCTTGTTATTCAACAATATAACATGACTTATATGTTCATGTCAACCAACACCTATCTAGATCTATCAAAAAAATTCGGAAACGAACCAAATGGGTTGTAAAAATGGAATACATTGCAACAAATTGGAAACCTCGGGAGGCACAATTTTATTTTTGGGCTTCCCCTAAAAGGGCTCATACCAATTGGAGATGCAGATGCAAATCTAAGCACAACATTATCTCTATACCCGGACGATGTGAGACATCACTAGGGCTGCACGCGGTTCGGTTTGGTACGTGATGAGACTAAAATATTTGATATTTTGAGCGTTAATTAACTTATTGTTAATCTCTTTATTTTATTAATTTGATATTTTTATCCAAATTGTGTGTTTAAGCATGTTATATGGGCTTTAATGCGAAAATGAGTTAATTTTGGAATTTCAACAAAAATGTCTCATCCAGAATGACACTTAAAAGATAAAAGCACTCAACTCAGAGCAAGGTACAAGTCAGCCAAGTAGAGTACAGGCAACCAAAGTATAAGTTCGCAGACTATTAAAATATTCATTATCAAGATCCACCAATCGATTGGCCGTACCGATATTGAATTTTGTGCAAATACATTATGCAGTATTCTGGCTCCTTGTGCAAGTATATTGAGGGACATATTGGTCCATTCACAACTATTACTTGGTCCCTACACCAAGTCATCTTGGAGTACAAGCAAAGACATGCCATAACTACATCAATGATTTCTACATCGTTGATGCAGTCTTCTCCATTCATGAGTGACTAAGACGGTATCTAGGGTTTCTAACGAAACCCTAACCAAGTAATGTAGAACTTTAATTAATTTTATTGCAAAGAAGGGAAGCTAAAAAACACTTATATGATGATTATGTAGTGAGAGAATGAACATATTACCTAAATAAGATTCTTTGTTAATTCTCTTCTTGTCTTAAATTGAATTAATAATTAATCTTGAACAACTATGTTTTATCACTAGGGGCTGAAACCCCGAATATTTAATAATGGTTCTTAATTGGCATGATAAAGTCTTAGATTTACATAGGCCATGCTAAGAAAAGATGATATCGATATGCTTTTAATTTAATATTTTAGGAGTAGTTGTAGTATAGATGCATGCACTAATTATACTTTATTCGAAGATGGGTTGTAACGAATTAAACCGATTGCATCTCTTTGGGGATTATGCAACTGCTTGTAGCATTACTAATCTGATTCATATAAGTTGTATCTCCCTCTTGCAATATTATGATTAAAGACTACATTATTAGGTTAGTGGTGGGGTTGGAACAAAATCCTAAACTTGTTTATCTTGAATTCAAACACAATAACTATCTGTTTATTTACTTTATGTTTAGTAGAATACAAACAACAAACCAATCAAACAACTTTAAAAATATAATTCAAATGGCTACTTTACAATTATTTGAAATATAACTTTGATCTTTGTGATTCGATAACCCTCTCTACCCAACTATACTATATATTACTCACATACTTGCGATTGAGAGGTAAAACTAGATCGTGTTAATTCTTTATTTTAAACACTTTTATTTTCACACGACTTGAACCGAGCAGTACGATTTTTGATAAAATTGGAACCAAACCATTCCCAATGGTTTCTTGAAAATGGGAACTAGAACCAAAATCATTAGTGAAGAAATCAAACAAAACCAAACCGTAAAAGATCGGTTCGGTTTCGAACCACGGTTCCTTATGTCTGTGATTTTAAAATATATATTCCATACATGAACACAAGATATAGAATAAAAGAGTAAGTTTTAAAGAGATGATTTTTCTAGGTTTTTGTCTGAATTGTTTTTTATGATTTTGGGTGTTGCTTTAGTCCAAAGAATTATTGAGAAGATGAAAAAAACAAAAAAGGTTGTAAAGAATAAAGGAATCTCAAGCGATTTGAGTATATGTTTGTGTGTGTATGAACCAACATATATTCAAAGATTTATAGAGGGAGATAAACTAACGTTTTTTAGAAAGCATAGAAGCGGGTAGTGATGAGAAGAGGGGTTATGGTTGTCGGCGGGGAGAGTGAATGTGAGAGATGAGAGAGGCAATAAAATATACTATGATTTTTATGTATGTGCGTGTAACATTTGTTTAGATGTTATAATATTATAAGGGTGAATTTATAAATTTTCTTCATATATTACTTTGTATTTATTTGGTGTTATAAATTTATTTAAATTTATAATTTTATAAATATAATTTATTTGCATAGGTGAGTTATATATATCAATATATAGATATTTATTTATATATATATAATCGGTTCGGTTCTGGACAGTCTAAACCGGAACCGAACCAAACTGGAACGGTTCTACTTTTTGAGAACCAAAACCAATCCAGACCAATTCAAAATCGGAACCAAAGCACCGGTTCGGTTTGGTCTGGATTGGTTCTACAGTCCCACGATTTTTTGTGCGCCCTTAGACATCACAATCACCCCCTCTTGGGACCCAAAGTCCTCGTTGGCATAACCCATGGACTTGTGCACGCTCCCACAATTAATTCCGCCCAGGCTCAGGCTCTGATATCATTTGTAACACTTCGCTTTAACATTTGGTACAATATTGTCTGCTTTAGGCCCAAACTGCACAGTTTTGTTCTTGGGTTCCTCCCCAAAAGACTTCATATCAATTGGAGACACATATGCACATATTAACTATCACCATCTCTATATTCGGGTGGAATGAGACATCACAATTGTAGTCCCAACACCCCTAAGGCCATCCGGTATGACACTGGCCAAATTAGCTGGCTGCTTTCAAATTGTAGCCAACCACCTCATTAAATATGGGCCCACTTCAATATATAGCTAGTCACACCACGGTATGGCGCGGCTGGCAAATGGCTATATAGATATATATATATATATATTTAAAAAAAAAAAAAAAGAGAGATAGAGAATTGGCATTACTTTTTATAGTTATGTAATAATTTTTTAAATTTATTAATAATATATATTACAGAAATATTTTAAAAAAAATCATATATTTTATGACATAATAAAATTAAAAAACAAAAGATATTATATTAAATAAAACACATTACATATATTTTCGCTAGATAAATAAAATTATCACAGATCATTAGTTTCTTCAACTATTTTTTTTGCTATTTTTTTTTGTTGTGCAATGATCCATAATTTTGTTGCTTCTGTTGGAGCCTTCATGGGATCTTGAAGCATTATGTCTCTTTCATATTCCTTTTCCTTCGATTCAAGCTCCAATTTCTTGTTTTCAAGCTCCAATTTGTGATTTTCAAACTCCATTTGAGCCATCATTTCTTTCGTTTGTATCTCCATTTGTTTAGCTCGTTGTTTCTCCAAGCAAGCTTGAAGCCTCATCCGAAGGTCTTTGGCTCCAAATTCATTAGTCACACGACCCGATTCTGCTACAGATTGCATTGCATTGAGCAAATTTATAACTGTTGATAAAAGAGATGCATTTTTTTTCCTACTATTCTTTATTGCTTTACGTCCAGCGGGGCGGGGATTGTGTGAACCTTCATCAGTATCTCCAGTTGGTGGGTCATCATCACCAAGATTTACCGATTCTGGAGTTGATACACCAGGAGTGGAAGAACCTGGTATTGTTGGTATCGATTGAAAAAACATTTCAGGATCATTATTATCTAAATCGATAGCACCTCTCTTTCTTACGTGTTGAGTGGACTTCTGCTTAATATTACAATGGATGTGCCATTTTTGTGTTGAGCGAAACACATTCCAACAATGCTCAAACTTAAAGTCATGATTTTCTTGTAATTTATATACTTCCTTGGTTGTTTCCATCTACATATGAAAAAGAAAATTAATTCACAATGTTTGAAAAAAAAAATTAAATAAATGAATAACTCTTATAATTAATAATAAACTTACTATGTCTTTATCATTGTAGCCACTGGCTGGAGTGTTGTGGACATTGTTGTAGAATCCTGAAAATTTGTTTACTTTTGCTTGAAAAGTTGAGAAGCGGATCATCAGAGCACTGCTATTTCTATCGGTCATGCCTCCCAATTGATTAACAAAATGAGAGTGGATTCGTGTCCATAAGGTGGACTTACTTTGATCCGTTCCAGTCACCGGAACTTCTCCAACCATGATCCATGCTTTGCACAATGCTTTATCTTTTTCTTTTGACCAATTTTTGTTCTTTTGCCTTGAAGGGGGTTGGGATTGAGAATTTTGCTGAGATGGGACTTGAAATTGAGATGCATACTGTGATGGATGCGGGATCTGGAATTGAGGTGCATATTGAGAAGGATGTGTGTATTGAAAATTGGATTGGGATAGGAATTCAGATTGGGTAGGATCTTGAAAGTTCCACCCATAATTGAATTCGGGAGGTAATTCAGAACTGCTAGATTGGTTAGTGTAAGAGTTGTTGAATGGTGGTTGGTTATCCATGGAATTTTTTAGTTATTGAGAGAAAAAATTGAAAAAAAATTGGATAAAAATTCTATGTTAGTAATGTGGTATTTATAGACATAAGAAAATATGAACCAACGGCTATAATTTAGTGATTGTGCTTTTTCAAGGACACATTAATTGAGAGAACGTGGTTGTACAGTACTTCTGAAGCTTTTTCAGAGATTCCTTCAATAATGTTTTAAATGGTAGTATGAAATTCAAAGCTTTTTCAGAGATTGTGTAGCATTTTTTAGAGATTTTTTAAAGCAATAATTCAAAGATGCTTTAAAAACCCAACGGCTATATTGATCCAAAGATGCTTTAAAGATTCTTTTTTAACCCAATGGCTATATTGATCCAATGGCTATATTGATTATATTGTGAAATACTCCAACGGCTAGATTGGTCCAACAACTATATTTTTCTTATGCCTATATAAACCACTCAATATCTCTTCTACAATTACTCGAATCCTTTAATTTATTGATTTCAGTTTCTCATTTAATCCTCATTTATATTGTAAGTGTTTGTATACATGGCATCTTCATCACAATTTCCACCAGTGTCTTCTGAGTCTGAGTCTGAATCTTCCTTTGATTCGTCAGATTCTGATCGACAGGAGGGAGAGATAATTTATCAGCTTCAACATAAACGAATCAAAACTGTTCTGGGAAAGTTCACACTTGAGTTGATTGAAGCATTATTTGGTTCAAATAAGAGACGATATATCAAACGTGATCGAGAGGCAGCAGCTCAACAAGTGTTCAAAGATTACTTTGCTGAAAATGCTATTTTCCCACCTGAGTATTTTCGTCGACGGTATCGGATGCGACGTGAATTATTTCTTCGCATTTTAAACGATGTTAGTGGTCATGACGATTTCTTTAAACAGAAGCCGGATGCTGTTGGTCGTATGGGGTGCAACCCTATATTAAAGATGACAACAGCTATACGAATACTTGCATATGGAATTTCAGCGGACCAATGTGACGAATATACGAAGGTTAGTGAGCGCACTGCAATTCAATGCGTAAATTTTTTTTGTGATTGTGTTATTGAATTGTATGCGGAGCAATACCCACGCTTACCAAATGAAGACGATATAGCACGTCTACTTCAAGAAGGGGATGAAAGAGGATTCCCAAGTATGCTTGGTTCTATAGATTGTATGCATTGAGAATGAAAAAATTGTCCTACAGCTTGGCATGACACACATAAGGGGAGAGGTCGCAAACCTACACTCATATTAGAGGCGGTTGGATCAAAAATTTTATAGATCTGGTATGCTTTATTTGGTATGGCTGGTTCACACAATGATGTAAATGTTTTAGATCATTCTCCAGTATTCCAGTGTATTATCAATGGTATAATGCCCACTATTAATTATGAGGTGAATGGGCGTCAACGAACACTGGGGTATTACCTATCTGATGCTATATATCCGAAGTGGGCAACTTTGATACAAACTATTCCACATCCAACTACTGTAAAAGAAAAATTATTTGCTCAGAGACAGGAAACAGTTAGAAAGGATGTTGAGCGGGATTTTGGTGTGTTGTAGATAAGGTGGGCTATAACACATGGACCAGTGTATTATTGGAAAAAAGAAGACTTGGGCAAAATAATGAAAACGTGCATTATATTGCACAATATGATCATAGAAGACGAACCAGACACCAACATTTTAGATTGGACACCTCCGCCAGATGAATCAGTCTCGCTTCCACACTACTATCGCGACCCGTCATTTTTAGCAGCACACATCTTTTCCCGACTTGGTAGGATTCGCAATATGGAGAATAATTTGGACCTAAGAAAGACCTCATGAATCATTTGTGGAATAAATTTGGTAATGAAGCAGTGTAATCAAGACTCAGTCATGTATGTTTATTTATTATAGTAGATTGTATTTTTCATATTATTTGTGATGAATAAAATTTGTTTGTTTTAAATATTTTATTTTCTCTCAAAATAATTAGGCTATTTAATTTAATTAATTAAATAAAATAATTTTTTTAACTAATAGTACATACTTAATAATAAGTATTTTCATTATATTACGTATATATATATATCTATTAACAAGTTATGACAAAATTGATGTATAAGATATCTTAATAAAAAAATAATAGAGGATATAATGAAATTATATTATATAGGATAGATAGGATAAAATTGATGTATTATATTATATATATATATATATAATTAATGTTGTAGAAGTATATACCAATGCCCTACTGAAATTACAGAATCACCCCACCTCAATCCCCTCCATCATACACCATGTATGGTCAAAATTGAAAATTAACCAAACATAAACACAATATATAAAATGGTATATATGTATAAGTCTTTTGTTGACTCTTCAGCTGATGGTGACGATGATGCCTCTGTATATATTGCTTCCATTTTTATATACCTTTGCATTTATATGTAAATCTCACTTTCTCTCCAATTTCTGTCAAATTCGCACCTTTTCTTGATTCTTCCCCAAACTCTAGTTTTCATTTCTGCTGGGATAGGCTCGTGTCGAACCCCTCTGAACCCTAGATAAAAAATTAGGGCTTCCTAAATCAGATCATAAACCAATCCTTCATTTATGCTGAGGTAATTTGTATTTTTAATTTGGTAATTTATTTGTTTGATTTTTGATTTGTATGTGTGTGAATATATATGTATATATATGTATGTGTATGTCTTCCTCCCCAACCGTTTCCCTCTTCTCCGCAACCGTTTCCCTCCATAAAGGGCTCGCCAAATGTGGCGAGTGAAGTAGCCAGCCTCCTTGTAGGACCCAGTTATAGCTAGTTGCATACCATACAATTTTGTTCGCTACAGCCATGGCCAGCTAGCCAAAAAGCCTCCATACCGGATGCCCTAAGGCTTGCAATTTGTTGGAATGACACCCCCTGGAGGCATAAAATGACTTTAGTGCCTTTAATTATTTTCATTTGAGTACGAAATGTTAACCCTACACCTCACCCACTATACCAATCGCCCTTATTATAAAAAAAAATTATAATAAATAAATAAGATATACAATATACATATATATAAATATAATTTATTTTAAATATGAAAATTCAAAAACATCTAAAACGAAAATTCTATTTAAAATCAAAATTTACCACTAAAAACATTTCATCAATAATAAAATATTGAACCTCAATGAATGCAGAAGTGCCTTCTGTGGTGGTATTGAAGGGTGAAATAAGTAAACAAAGTCTGGGTATGAATGAACCTCCAAGTGGTCCAATTTTTACTTATGTTCGCAATAATGTGATGGGCATAACTTTATCGAAGCATTTAGAATTCTGCACCATCAAAGTGGCCATGGCTTTAGAAGAATTCCATATGCTCAATTCCACTTTCTTTATCAAATTCAAAAAGCGTATAATAACAGGTGAATGTCCTTTTCTGGTGAGCATTAATTCTAAGAATTTATGCAACTCCAGCACCTCGAGAATGAGCTCAACATCTTTCTTATTTCTCTTTAATTATGTGGCATATTTTTATAACAACTTGGACTTTTATATGTTTTGTGGAAAATAAAGAGGTGTTAAGGGGACATCTCTTATTCAATCAGAATAATTTTTCTTTCCTTAAAGAGTATATATGGTTCAAGTAGTACTATATAAATTCCGAATTACATTTAGACTTTCATGGGTTAATTTCATTTACACTCCTGAACTTTGTCTATATGTGAATTTGGTATTATCACTTTTGCATAATGTTATTTACGCCCCTAACTACTTTTGAACTTTGACTTTAAATTAAATGACTTTAATATCATTTGTCAAACAGACTTATTTTAAAGTATAAGGTTGTCCAACATAGAGATAGCTAGAATATCTAACACCCTACCCAAACACCCACTATCCCTATATCCAAACACCCTCTTCTTCAACCCCCTCCTCCACTCAACCCTAACCCTAATCCCAACCACCATCACCGCTACCTACACCACCGCTGCCCAACCACCATCCTCAAAACTCGCCGCCCAACCACCATCCTTGTGCTGATGGTGATGGTGATGGTGGCAGACACAGAGCCCCCCATAGAATTATGGGAAAAAGTTGTTAATTTTTAAAGAAAAAAATGGGAAAATAGGTTGAAAAATGACCTTTCCCCCCATAGAATTATCCCATTCCAAAGTTTTCTGCCTCCGTCCCTGGATGGAGGTGGTGATGCCGATTTGTATATATATATATACAGATATATATGTGTAAATATCTATATCTATATATATGAATATATCTATTATATATATATATATATGGATCTAATATAATACAAAACTGTACATTGTTAATTTTGTAATGAAACTGAAGATTTATCTATTAATTGTTATGCTTATTTACTTACTGTAGATTAAACCCACTTCATCTATTTATATTATTTTCATACTTTATTACAATAAACTATGGTATTATCAGAGAGATTGGGTACGTATAGGGATTATGATAAAGTATGGTATTATCATATAGATTAAATTTTGTTAAGAGAGAATTGAATAAACTATTATTAAATTATATGTATTATTATATATTTTGTTATAATATATTAAAAATATATATTTATTATCAAATTTATATGAAATAAAATGTTTTTATATAATATTTCAATATTAAAATATAAATGTATATATTTGAATATTAAGGTATTATATTTTCACTACTAATTTTTTATATTATTATTATTTAACAATTTTTGTGTGTGATTTCGATTTTCTTACAATAATAATAAAATTAAAGTTACAATTGACAAGTAAAATTTTTTATCTACATAAAAATAAATTTATTGTATGACCAAAAATTGTTATTTATGTGTGTAATTTAGTACTTTTTTGACGAATTTATTTTGTAATTTTATTTTTATTTAAAATAAAATAATTTTGATTTATTAAAAATATATATTAGTAAAGTCAAATATATTTCAAGATCAAAATAAAAAATGAAAATTTGTGTTAGTTTATAAGTTTGATAAGTGTAAACAAAAATATTGTAAAGAAAAAAATAAAATAAAATATAAATAATGAAAACTTGGGTTAGTTTATAAGTTTGATAAAAATAAATAAATAAATATATATATATATAGTAAATTAATAAATATATATATATATTTATTTTTTATTTACATTTTTTGAATTTTCTAAATTGAGGGGGTCAAATTGATATATTAAAGTATTAATAGGGCCGAGGGTAGTTTAGAAATTCAAAATTGTGTCAGGTCTACAGAAGTACAATAACGTTGTAAATGGGTTTTTTTTTTTCTAAAATAAAGGCTCTACATGACATTATGCAAACGTGGGAAGATCAGATTGACGTGAAGAACGCAAATGAAATTAACCCTACAAGATTTTATGATGTCCTACTAGTCTATAACATACACGAGTTTAATAATAGTACTCATCTATTGACAATTCACTTTTCATCCGAATCTGAATTGGTTTTACACAAGTTATTAACTTTCTTGTTAGGGTAATTTGTAGTGAGACTTTTGAATTTTAGGTCAATTGTACATAAAAATTGATCTACATAATTTTGGTCCAACAATCTTTTGAATTTTTTATTTTTTTTTACAGTGACACCCCTTGAAGGGGTGAAAAGTCAAGAAAGCTCTTGACTTATCACATGAACAAATATTTATGTGTTGAAATTACATCTATGCCCCAGGATGAAAACCTTATTATTATATATATATACTAGTAAAATGTATGTGCAATGCACGTGATAAAAATTTAAGGCATAATTTCGATCGACATTCTTAATTAAAAATAATTTAATAATTTATATTTTTGGTAAGAAAAAAATATTTTACTTTTTAATGCTAAATAACGAGTTAAATTAATAAAAATAGACGAAAATAATACGAAGTAGTAAGTTACTTGTCATTGTTAATATATAAATTTTATCAAATTAGATGATATACTGTTAATATAGGTTTCATAGAGAATTAGTGAAATTAAGTTTCTTATAAAAAATAAAATAAAAAAAGTAGACTAAAACACTAATTAAAAAAACTTATTAAATAAATTACATATTTAAGCACTATATAAAAATTTATTTACAAATTGAAATCTAAATATTAAAACACTCTACACTGGAATATAAAAATAAAAAACAAAAATATACTAAAAATATACAAAAATAAAATTTAACCATAACATACATACCAAAAAGATAGGATAAACTTAAAATACATGTATTAAATAAATTATTTTATAGACAAAAACGAATGTAAATTTTATTCAAATAATAATTTATTAAAATCATATAAAACAACCATTGAAAGATAAATAAATACATTCCGAGTCGCAATAATTTTTTTTCAGATCCGTCGTCTTCAATTTAATATATGTGATATTGGAATGATTAGAATTATTCTTCATTTTTAAAATAGAATTTAAAAATGAAGAATAATTATATAAAACATGTAGCACTTTAATATTAGTATAGATTTTAAGTTTTCTACTCTAATTAAGTCTTTAGTTTAATTTAGATAATTAATTGAAATTAATTTCAAGTCCCAAAAACTCTCCAAGGATATCACTGTAACAAAACTGAAAATTCAGGGTTATTGGATCGAAATTGCGTTGACCAATTTTTATGTACAATTAATCTAAAATTCAGGAGTCTCGGTGCAAATTACCTTGTTGTTATAATTTGAGTCACTTGACTAATTGAGGTCGCAACCTTGACATTTCTGTCGGCGTGACATCAAATTAGAAATTGTGTTAAACTCTTATACCAACAATAAATTTAACGAATCAGATGCTTCAAGACTCAAACTTAAGGCTATATATATACTAGGGGGAGACAAATATGAATGACAATTGTATTTGCAATTTCTCAGAATACCATCAATCAAAAGATTCTTTCTGGCTTTTGGGTTGTCGAGTTCCTTCAACCACAAAGTGACAACAACAAAACCATTGTTTCACTACAAATTAAACATCCAATATATATAAGACCACGTAACTGACAAAATAAATAAAAAATAATGGTCCATCTATGTTCCCTCTGAAATGGAGAAACACTGGAACACTATGATGATGGTCCCTTCATCTCCAACGCCCACAACTTTCGTTGAAGCGGATACTACAACCTTCAGAGAACTCGTCCAGAAGCTCACCGGAGCTTCCGCTGACTCCACGGACAAACTTCCGGTGACCTCCCCTGCACCTGCAACTGCAAGGCTCTCCTCCAAAGCCTCCAATTCCGTTGACATTCGCCGCTCGCCCTTCAAGCTCCAGGACAGAAGGCCCACCATGAGAAAGCTGGAGATCAAACTCGGCCTCACCAACAACACTCACCTCCTGATTCAGAGTCCCCTCACTCCACTCGGCTCCGACACCAGAGTACTCGAGGCTGAGTCGCCCGAGGATAAGGCAATTGCAGAGAAAGGCTTTTACTTGCATCCCTCGCCGTTGACCACTCCCATCAAATCCGAGCCACCGGAGCTGTTGACTTTGTTCCCGTTGACTTCTCCACGAGTACAGCAGTAAGTTAGTTATACTTACTTCTCGTGTATGCTTATGCTTATAGTTCATACATTCTCGTGTATGCTTATGCTTATATACGTAAGATGAATCGGGATTTCCTTCATCAGTGATTAATTTTCGTTTGTGTTAGGGTAGGGGACGAGAGAGAGAAGTTATTACTCTGCTGGATCAATGTATAGTTCATTTCTTTCAAGTTGTAACTCAGTAATAATTTCGCAAGCCACTACTTCTAAGTGAAAAATCTGTTGTTAGGCGTGTTTATCGGATTCGAATGAAGGGGGAAAATGAATATGAATATGTTGGAAGTTAACAAATAAATAGACGCATTGCCCAAAAATTTGTATCAATTTTCTATGGCAGAACTATATATATCATGCCGAATTCTTCATAAAAGAGTTCCACACTTCGAGTAGAGGTGCAACTCAAGCCCAATACCATATACTATAAAATATTCAATCTTCTGTAATTCTAGGTAAAGCAAACATGAAAGGTAGCAAACTATTGAGATTATGTTCCTTTTCTTTCGACTCACAATCTTCTGTGAATCCTTACGAAGTTTGTTGTATTCATTGCGATTGCGGTTGAGCATACATAAATTCCTCCCAGACATAGGGTTGTTGAAACCAACAGAAGAGCCTTCCACTGCCTTCCAGACACTAGAATTGCCAATGCAGCTAATACAAGAGCGGTTGCAGAAAGGGCAGTTTTCCATGCTTGAAAAGCTTTGACAACACTTCTGCATCCCTTGCAATGGATTACATGCCTGAAATATCTGTTGGCAAGATTTGGTGCATGCATTGTTCCGATTCCTCCCTTCGCTGGCGAAGAAGCTGAAATGTTGGCCACTAAACCAGCCGGTGCATGTTCTACAACAGCAGCTTCTTTAGGCAATGAAATGGTGCTGTGTCCGAAATGGTAAGGCATCCCATGCCCGACTTTGTCCGTCCACTTCCTGTATTCAGCTACCCAAGTGTCCGAGGACCTTAAATTGAGGTATAACTCCTTCAAGGGAACTTTTTCTTTCAACAGAGTTTCGTTTTGGGATGAGAGGAAGCCCATATCTTGCTCAAAAACCTTACTTGCGTTCTGATGGAAGTACCATTTTGGAAACACTTTTATGAGGGGAGATCTTTTTGTACCCCCAAACCTCACAATAAGCATGGTTTTTCCTTGTCCGGATGGCGTACAAAGGAAGAGGCCTGTAAAGTAGTCTTTCTTCCCATTCTTGTCAATAAGTTCCCGGTTATTCTGTAGAACACATGGTGCTTCAAACCGTAAGAAGTTTGGCGTGGATTGATCTTTTTCTTTGCCCCACCAACCTGCGAATCCCCGATCTGTCCTTTCAGTGACTTTAAATAATAGTGGTTGGGCATCTTCCCTTTTTGCTGTCCAATCGGTTCTATCATGGGAGATGGGAACATGTGCAGGGTCCATAAGATTCTCAAGAAGTATGGAGTGGTCATAAGGAAGTTCATGGGTTGTAGAAACATCTTGAAACCCTGGCCTGGCGAAGTTTTCGAACCAAGGCAGTTTCTCTGGATTTGGGGGGGTCTTGTGCGACATCCATACCCAGACAACTCCTTGGGACTCCCTCACTTGGTATGTTTTAACACAAGCTGATCGAGGAATTCTAGCATCTGCTGGCAGCTGTGGAGAATATCATTCAAAAAGAAATCCATCAATATCTTTCTTCCTGAAAAATAAAATACATCAACAATAGATAAAGTGCTTAAAGACGAACCTGGGGTATCCTTACACACTTGCCCTCACCTTCAAATTGCCAACCATGGTACAGACATTCCAGTCTTCCATCAACCAACTGACCTTCAGAGAGTTTTGCTAGCCTAAATGGAAAAGTTCGTGGTAAGGTTTTAACCGTAATGGGGTTGAAAATTTTAAAAGCTGGTCCATTTACATGAATGTTACAGCCATACTATCTAATAGTTCAAATGCTTGAATTCAGTCTCTTTTTTTTTTTTTTTTTTAATTTTTTTTTTAATTTTTTAATCTCAGCAGCAAAGATTCATGCAGTTTGATGTCATTAACTTGAAATTTCATGATTCACGCAGTTTAAGCAAACTTTTCTGAGTTCAAATCACAATTACTGTGTAATTCTCTAAAACTAGTCAGATAGTGTATTTCCCTTTTCCTGCTCTTGTGAGTCTGGATTGAAGGTACATGGAATAGTTGCAAACAAATTCATTCAAACTTATATTCATGTCAATTTGTTTATAAGTGAATCGTTTCTAAACTCCAAATATTGATGTATGATAATTATTTACTTACAAAGTACCCTCCTAACATTATTTGGTTGGGGGCGGGGGAAGAACCCTCCTACTATGTTATACCTGGTCTCAGTCCGTGTGTTTAGTGCAAATATGTATCCAAAAGTCAGATATATCATTATATAAGTTGCAAGTCTTGTATGGTGTGTCCTTGGCTAAGGTTGCATCTTCCTGAAATGGCTTACAGCAAGATAAACCGAGAAAAGAACACCCAGCAAAGGCGTGTGTTACTAATATAAGTATGAGTTAATATGGAATAATAGCATAGCAAGAATTGGAGTTTACAAACAACCAATTCTATAGCAGGACACCAATACCATTATTGATGACAGTGACGATGGTTATAGAGAAAAGATGAATCACTGTATGAGTTAATATGCAAGCTTATGAAAGTTGAATAAATCCTCTGTTTGATTAATAATTTGTGATCTAAGATGGAAATGAATGTTATTAACTGTTGGTTATTAGGAAAGAAGTTGAAGGGAAAGGGGTTTACATTTTTCTTAAAGAAAACGCTTGTGCTGCCAAAAAATAAAAATGATTTCAGAAGAATATGAGTACTTGTTCATATACAATTAAGTGAAGGACGACAAATTCAGTTACAGAGAAACTAGGGCACAAGCAAACGGACTTTAGGATTCGTACAAAACTAATAATTCCGTATTTTACGAGTGGATACCTAGAAGCAGACAAATAGAATGGAAACGCGAATTTAAGCATAAAATTGGAAGTGGGTAAGTGTTATATATATATATAAATATATATATATATCTATGAATTGGATTACCTATGGGGACATCGATCTTCATAGCATCGAAAGTGACCTTGGGCATCACGATACAATACAAGCTGCTTGTGAAAGACGGTGAGACCCAAAGGAGCATCATCAGGGACATTGTTGGAGAGATAGAGAGGGTACCATTCTTGAGTCCAATCATAGTCCACCACTCCCTTATCACTATTCACATGATCTTCTTCTTCCGGATCTACAAGAACACTACTAGTGCTACTACTAGTATCATCATCATCGTCTTCAACCGACAACCCACCACCAATATTCTCTGCAACTGCATGCCATTTCTTTAGTACTTGAACATGTTGTTGTCTACCAGTCCTCCTAATAAATGGTTTTGGTGGTGGTGGTGTTGTGATCAAATAGGGTTTAGGATGAGAGAAATAGACAAGGGTATTGTACAGAAATGGTTGTAACAAGGCCATCTTCACATTAACCGCTGCTATTGGAAGTAGATAGAATTTATACTTGGGTCTTCCCACAACTCAAGCCATGGAAGACACACGTTGCTTGTCGCCTTTGTGCACTTCTTGTGGCCACAATATTTTGCCCACAACAAACATCTAGTCAAATCCCCAAAAGTCAACCATAAATAATAGATGTATGGCTGAGGGGAGGAGAACATATAAAATAATTTGATTGTTATCCCAATCTGAAATTCTGATTTAGGTAATTCCATCCAATAATAATCTTATTTCATTATACATATACGGACAAATACTTAAAAACACATTTGTAATATAAATATTATGCTTATATCATCAATTAATTTTAAAATATATGTATTAGCATCTCAACTTTTTAAAAAATATTACAACTTAACCCCCACTGGCTACTTTCCGATCATGAGTAGCCGGAAAAATAGCATGTGCATCTCACATGACATGTTTAGAATGTTTTATCCCCATTTTACCCTTTTTGTGTGACCATTTTATCCCTTAAAGACTTTAAGTCAATTTAGGATTCCTAATTATGTTTTAATAGGAATTGATGTTTTATTCCTAATTAAAATTGTAATTATATATGTATAACCCTAAAGTAATTTCCTAAATTTTATTCAATTGAATTGGGGAATTATTTAATTGAACTCAATTTTCACTAAATTAAATTTGAAATTTATTTAATTGAATTCAATTTTACTAAATTGAATTTGGAATTTACTTAATTGAACTCAATTGAATTGGGAGTTTACTTAATTGAACTCAATTGAATCGACAATTTTACTTAATTGAACTTCATTTCAGTCAATTGAATTCGGGGATTTACTAAATTGAACTCAATTACTAATGGGGCTAAATAAGTTATTTCATGACTAATAATGGGCAAAATAAATTATTTATCAACAATTTTAAAATGATGTCACCATCCGTCAGTCTGCTGGAGTACATCGTCCCAAATCTGAAAAAGTATACATGAGATATTTTACAGTACAGAGATCAAAATAGAATATAGGCAAATTAGAGGGGGTGTAAGTAGAATTTACCCATTTTTGTGTATATAATACTAGAAGATTTATATATAGATACAGACTTCCAGCTGTTTCAAAACGTGACGGTGATCATGGGACTCGCGCTTCATCTCCGGCCCTCAATTTTTTACTACATAGTAGTAATTATATATTATATATATATTTTTATATATCTACAACACACTGCTATTACTTCTACTACCCTAGATGTTGTGTTAGCCCTCGAATTCATTCTCGGAAATTACTCTATTGATCTGGGATACGTAATCCTTATCAGGTAATCTCTTTTATTTTTTATTTTGTGTTCATCGGTTCTTGCTGATGCGAACTGTAAACAAGTGATTCCAATTTGTTTAATTGCAGGAGTTTCGTAGCCTTAGTGTTTGGTGTTGGACAACAATTTGCAGTCTAATTGATTGGATGGAGTGATTTGGAGAATTTGTTTAACAAGTAGCTCTTCTGAAAAGGAAAATTTTCTTGGGGTTTTTTCAGTTTTGCGCGATATGGAAAGTCGCATCAATACAGATACGAGTTCATATTCGAGGTTCCATTGTCTTTGATTTCTGTCTTATTAAAACTGATTTGGAATTCTGCTGTTCATGTACTTCCATGTTGCATCTGTGTAATGTTGTGCTCAGTAGACTATGGATAGGTATAGTGTGAATAAAAGAGAATAGATTCCATATTGTATGCTATTTGCCGATGATATTGTTTTAGTCAATGAGATTAGAGAAGGAGTTAATGTTAAATTCTAGCATTGGAGGGAACGTTAAGAATTAAAAAGGGTTTAATTAGAAATAAAACTTCTGGAAATACAAATGAATATGTAATGGGGATTTAGAATTAAGAGGTACAAAGAAGTGAACATGAGGGAGAACGAGTTGTGATTTCATGTCTAAGCTGCATGTGTTCCGCCTTACTTTCGGAGAAGGGACCAAGAAACTAGGGATTAGATATAGTTATGGCTATTTTTTGTTGGATTTCTTATTTTTTTCATGGTGTCTTAATTTTAGGGAGAATTTAGGATTCTGTGATGATTTTGCCTATATAAAGGCTCCTATGTAAACAATTTGGATCATTGAATATTATTGTGAGTTTGAGAACTTCCTATCTGAGCCTTATTCTCCCTTCTGTTGTTGCTTTTCTTAATCCCAAAATCTGTGTTCTACCCCTTCGTTTGGCTTGTTCATGAGTTTTGCGCGCATATAAAACGATAAGTGTTATAGATTAATAAACTTTATGATAACTTCACATGCTCATATTAGGAAGGAATTTGTGAAGAGATTATGTTCTGATTCGTGTACCACCACAACCTTATCCTAATACCTCCTTCGAGGCTTCACAAAACCAAGTCCTTCAACATTTCCACATCACTCAGAAGTCCGAAACTTACGTATATTTGTCTTTCTTGCCATCAGTTTGTCCAATTTTCATTTGGAGTATGTAACCTAACCGAGGCACCTTTGATTCTTTGAGTTTCCTCTGTTGTTAGCGTGTGTTCCTACAGGTGGAGCTGTATTTTCATCGCCCCCAACACCAACACTTATTCCAACACGGCAACCATGATATTTGCATTGAGGGGTGGATGTTATTGGCCATCATAGTGATTGACTATGAATGTGTTATCGAGCTTCAGATTATGAATTATAGATGAGTTTTGTCATATTAATTCGAGCTTTTTAGAGTAGTTTTCTAGCTTTACTCTTAGGAAGAGAGATCTTTTCATCTGGGGAGAACTGATGGAAAGGTTTTGGATTATTGAATAAAGTTTGAGAACTCCCACTCCGAGGCTTATCTCCCTTCTGTTCTTGTATTTCTTAATCCCTCGGTCTCCCCAGTCTACCCCTGCAATCTAAGTTCTCATCCTCTTTTCATCTGTCCTCTTAGCTCTTTCGCTTATTGTCATATGATATACTCTCTCAATCCTTTTTTTCCCCTTTGGACTCATAACTAAAATCCACATGTACTGCATTTGAATATTTTTTGTTAGTTAGGTTCAATTATTCATAATGAAGGAGAAATCAGAGAGGGCATTAATCATATATGAAGGGGTGCATCTTGTATACAATGTATAGTGTGTGACTGAAAAGAAAGTTCTATGGAACCATTATAAGACACACTATACTTTTGTGACACCGAATGTTTGGCAACAAAGAATACAACATAGGCATAAAGCGAGTGTCACGGAATTGCAAATGTTGAGATGGATTTGCGATAGATGTATAATTAGTATTGACCACTTTAAGAGATGGTTGGAGTAGCATAAATTAGAAACAGAATGAGAGAAAATTAGTTAAGATGATATGGACAAGTGCGAGAACACCTTTATATGCATGAATTACTGTCTAAGCTTTTTTGTTTATTAACATTTTCATTGTTGGCTCTTTTTTTCTTTTCCCCAGTTGTCGAGTCCACGATCCATTTCTTTTCAATTTCCGAAGGAGCAACCACTATTCAGCTATTCTATGTATAAATCTGTTCAGTCGTTTTCTTATGTTATTGGGATGCTATTCAGCCACAAATTGGTTTCATTAGTAGCTCAATATGTTACTTTTTCTTGCAAACTTCTATGTATTTGTGTGCGTGTGTATGTAGTAACTACTTGGAGATATCTTGTTGTCGAACATCCCTTCATGGTTCAATCCATTATAGCAACTATTACTACATATATTGAAATTAAGCCTTATCAATATATATATATATATATATATATATATATTTGGAATACAAAGTCCATTTTTCAGCTACCACTCCTACTACTAATATTTAATGAATATTTAATTGATTATTTGAATATTTACTATATAAAGTTAACAGAAATTTATTTGAGGATAATAATATAAAACATGTGGTCTTGGTGGTTCCTCCACTGCTCCCTGTTGTTAGGACCTACTTTTTTGTAATTAATTATTTTTATCCAAAATCTGTTAGAGATATGAAGTATTATATTTGATAGTAATGTTTAATATCACATAACATTAAGTAGGATGCACTGCCTTTTACAATTTCATACTTTCTGTGATGTAGTTTAGTTGCTGCATTCTCATATGGAATCGCTTCAATGGCCATGGTCTTTATAAATAAGGCAGTTCTCATGCAGTATGTGCATTCAATGACACTTCTCACACTCCAGGTATTAGTCAAACAAACATTGTAACTGTTTATTACATAATATGTTTTTTTTTTAGGTTTTGGTTTTGGTTTGTTTTTGTTTTTTATTTCCTCTCTGAAATAGCTTTTATCGCTTGATTATTAACAAGAAGGCTAATGCTTTTTTTTTTTGCATATTTAGCAATTGGCCACAACTTTGCTTATTTACTTTGGTCGAGCAATGGGTTACACAAAAGCCAAAGGATTAAATATGGCAACTGCGAAAAAACTTATTCTAGTTTCACTATTCTACAATGCGAATGTGGCATTTGCATTAGCAAGCTTGAAAGGAGTAAATATTCCTATGTACATTGCCTTAAAGAGACTTACCCCACTTGCTGTATTGATAGCTGGTTTTTGTACTGGAAAGGAGAGACCTTCAACACAGGTTTGTGGTAGACCTTTTTAGTGTTACCACATGATTGATTACTTTGTAAGGTTGTATTATGAATCAATAAACAAAGTTAATTATATCTGTATTATTAGATGTTAATAATTCTGTACTGCAAATGGCTGGCCATTTCAGGATCACTAATTTGTTACTCCTTGTGTGAGTGTTATCACAACAGCAGTATGATTTGAATCCTTTATTTGAGATACACTCAATTACACTCAATTATCTACTATTTCTTTTGAAGATTCATTCTTTAAAAGGCCATAATTAAAACACCCTTTCTTGTTTGTAAACACCCCTCCTAATGATGTGATTCAAATAGGTCAATTTTGTCCAACTGCCATTAACCGAATTAGTAAACTACCTAAATACTGCTGTTATTAAAAACTAAAGCACCTACTTGTTCTGCTTATTCGGCTCTTGGTCTTATTTCAGGTAACACTTTCTGTATTGTTAACGGCTGCTGGAGTTATCATAGCAGCAATGGGAGATTTTTCCTTTGACCTCTTTGGATATAGTATGGCTCTTATATCTGTGTTCTTCCAGGTTAGTGCTTGCCCTTTATTATTAGTTTTGGGTTGGGGTGGGGATGGGATTGAAGGAAGTGCATCTGATAGCTGACGACCATTTTCTGATATTCCTGTTAGAGTTTGTAATCTGCCTGCTTTACGATTAGCCATGCCTAATTTCATCTGCAGACCATGTACCTTGTGTTGGTGGAGAAGTCCGGTGCTGAGGATGGGCTTTCGTCAGTTGAAATCATGTTCTATAACAGCTTTTTGTCTTTACCTTTTCTGCTTTTTGTCATCATTGCGACTGGCGAGTTTCCAAATTCTTTGTCATTATTATCTGCCAAGGTCAGGGTCCTAACCCATATTCACTCTATGGTAAAAGTGTAACGTATATTTATATGCTTTTGCCTCCATAATTTACTTATGTTTTTATTCTAACAAATGAAATGCATTAATGAACGTTGTTACCTTGCTGTTAAAAGAAAAAAGGTTCCTTACTAGTCACTTTCTGTGGCAGAGTTGCGACTACCTATTTGAATTCCTCCCAACAGTTGTCCTCCTTACTTTCTACCTAAACCTCCTCCACCAAGCTCACAACCAGCATCAGTTTCAGAAGATCAACCCCCCCTCTGTAATTAAGAGAAAATCAAAGAAGAAGAGAAAGAGAGATTTGGAGAAAGAGTGAAAGAATGAATTGAATCCTCTTCAAATGCAAAAGTACCCCACTTTAACTAAATAATAACAAATAAGTCCCTTGCAACATCTCTCTCTCTCACTAAAGCTCCTCCATCACCCATCCACACCCCATGACCTGCATTACCTTCATACCTTTTATCTCAGTCCGCCATCTAAAGTCAACCACCCATCCCTATAAATGGTTCTATGAATAAGTGAACCCCTCTTGGCATCCCAGTCACACACTTTATGTCTAGCTCATACTGTAAATTCTCGTTGTAGTAATCACCTCTGACATCTAAACCAGTCATTAACACCACCATTTGCTATCTCCACCTTTGCCGAAACCACCATGAGCGTTGACTCCCCTGAACCTTTATCTTCACTTCTGCTCATATCTGCTGCTGCAAATAATATATGCAACTAAGAACTTCAACTCATCTACTTCTCTGTTGGATCAATTTTTATAACCATCAATTCTGCTCACCTTTAGCAACCCAAATCCCCTGCTTTACTCACCCATCATCATCATTGTAGCCCCAACCTCTTTGGTTGTTGTCTCAAGTGAAAGAGTTAAAAAAATGGCACTCTCTCTTTAACCCCCTCCCCCCCCCCCAAACACACGCACGCCGTCATATTCTCACAGGGAATGTGTAAAATTTCTGCAAATATTATAGATTAGTCATTGTGTTGCTGAACCTGAAATATGTCCTCCAAGCTCACCAGGATTATTATTTTTGCTATTCCCCCTTTTCCTCTCATCTCCTCCCCGATCACCAAAATAGGAAATCACACCATAGAGGCAAAGGGGGTGCATGTATTGCAATGCGCCTCTCCTCGAGGAAGACGGACTCCTTTGGCTGACCATCGACGCTGAGGTGAAGAGCTTTCTATCTAACAGAGGTCACATTTTCAAAGTTGCCAATTACATTACAGCAATTTGTGGGTGGTGTTGGAGTCATGTCTGGTTGGATGGTTTGAGAAGGATGTGGTAGCCTTTTATTAAAGAATGGGCTTAAGGGTTGGTCGGTATCAAGTGGGGTGAGGGTGACCAAACATTCAATGAGAAATCTCCAACTGATTGGCTGCAATTTTCCTCAGACGAAAGCCTCTTAAAGGTCCAAATTCACAGCCCAATGAGGAATAAGAAAGGAGTAAGAACAGAATCCAAAATCTGAAGGCCTCCAACCAAAGCATGTTCCGGATTGGAAATGACTATAACCAAAACTGCTTTGAATCTCGATGCTAGGACTTCAGCTCTTAACTTTTAGGTACTTCCCACCAATCGCAATGCATTTTCGATTCTTCTAGCTGCATGTATTTCGTAAGATGGCTATCTGGGGATAGCATAGCACAGGGGCTTTGAAATGATAGTTATGGATTGAGCTATATTATGCTAGTACCAACTTACCCACTGATAGTATTGGCTAGGGTTAGATAGCATAAGTGGTTATTTTGTAGAATAATATTTCTATATCATCTGGCAGTTCAAGCTTAGGAGATATGATAAAATGGAGCGACTTGTTGATTGGCGACTGTAAGAAGTGTTACACGCCTTGATTCTTTGCATGCATATTATGTTGTTGCTGAGAATGATAATTACCTACTTAACACGCTTAATCCCACCGTTCACATTATGCTTGCTATCTTTATATCTGACCATCTCTGTATGTATTTATGTTGGATTGTGCATTTCCAACTTCATAATTTTCACCAAAAAATATATAAGAAATTGGTAAGTGAGGAAATAGTAAATATACTAAGTAGGTTTATCCGATGTTGAATTAATACTAAAAAAAAGAAGCAATGAGTAGTGAAAGAATAAAACAGATACATGTCTATAATTAGTTATCCTGACTTGTTTTCCGAAAAAATTAATTATATTGACTTAAGGGTGAGTATTGCTTACTGATCTGTGTAACTTATTACAATCCTTTTAACATTTTCCCCTGTGAAACGAGTAAAAAAAAAAAAGCACTCAGGAAACTCCCAGAGAGAGAGAGAAGGAAGGAAAGAGTGAATGGTGTTCCATTGTTATGTGTCTGGATATTTCTTTAATTTTCTTTTATCTCATTTCCCTGGGTCTTTGGTATATGTGTCAAAAACATCTGTCTATTCACTCTATTTTTCCACCATTGATGGTACACCTATTTCCCCCCCTCCTACTTTAAATAGTGACCCCATCTCTTCTTGTCATGCCACCACTCATCCATCTACTTACCAAAAAGATTTAAAAAATCCATGTTAACATTCTCAATTCGACTATGTAAGGCATTGTTGTTATTTCTTTTTTTGTGGCCCAACTCGCTACTTCGTAAAAAAAATCAGAATTTCTGTAGCAGCATACTCTATCTGCAGTCAAATGACTAAAAATGAATGCTTTTAAATCAATGTGGGGCTCAAACAGAATGAGTATGTTGCATTGGTCAGTTGGTAAAAGAACAGAACTAATTTCTATTACCCCCCCCCCCCCCCCCCCACTTAAGGGAGAAATAGAGATAGAATCACATTTTTGGATTTGGCGATCACCTTTCGTAGCTAAGGTGTTTTTCATTTGATTCCGGTCACATTTTCTTTATTTTATTTTGTTTTTCATGATTTTGAATGGTGATAATATCTTTTACACCGATGTATCGTACTCTCTCGACCGCTAAACATCAATGTACATTTCTTTAATTTGTTTGTCTGGTTTAGTTCTATTCTGCTGACTCTGATATATCATTTGTTGTATATTTGATATTGACATGAATTTGTGTTTTGCTTTTGATGGACAGAGTACTTCACTGTCATTTTTTGTCATTCTTCTTCTCTCATTGGTGATGGGTATAGTTCTCAATTATACCATGTTCCTATGTACCATAGTTAACTCTGCTTTAACTACAACAATTGTTGGTGTCCTCAAGGGGGTAGGCTCAACGGTACGTGTAAAGGGTCCTTCATATTTTCATTGCCTTTTCCTTTATTTTCAGTTATGGAAGAGAGTTTCATTCATGGGTTATTTGTTAGAATGCTCACCGAACTCCTTGCGATTTGATTCACTAGTGAGTTTGTATCTGATTTTACTATTTCTGATTAGGGTTGCAAATTTGGCTCAGCTTAATAATAGCTCAAAGTCATATTTGTTTTGTTGCCAACAACCAAACTTAAACTACAGTACGGAGAATCCATTCATATATTTTGAGAAGTCATGAGCTAATAATCCAATGACTGAAATAGATATTGAAAGAGTAAATATTTGCTTATTTTCTTAGATTGCTAAATATAGGGCAATTTGATAGGATCCAACTTATTAAACTTTCTGTAGACTAGGCTAATGAACAGGTTCATTAGCTTATTAAAAAACCTCATACATGCACTTAACTTTAGACATCTTTCTCTTGTTGTCATGGGCATAATTTGTTTTGCTGCTACTCAGACCTTCGGATTTGTAATACTGGGAGGTGTGGAAGTGCATGGGCTGAATGTGACAGGACTGTTCATTAACACAGCCGGGGGTATGTGGTATTCGTACGCCAAATATCAGCTAAAGAAAAGCAAGCAGCCTTATCTATTGTCAGACGTGGAGGCGGCACATCGGAAATAAAATCAGCGGAGGAGTGTAACAGGCTCCGGATCAATTTCCTTCACTTGTATCATTCATAAATGACGTAATAATGTTATGTTTTTAAGTTCAATAATTTGAATAAGAAATTTTTACTTCTTTAAAGATCATTTGATGCAATAGTGTCGTGTTGACATAATAAAAATTTGAATTTAGAATAAAAGAAATGTCAAGTGATATACACAAGGCAAGATGAATTGCGAAGAGCCGACCTCCATCCTAATGCAATAACTTATTCATTACTAAAGCACTTTCTTTCTCTTTTCTTGTTCTTTTTTCAGTAGTTTTACATACTCAAAACCAAATAGACATTCCTAGAGAAGAAGGTGATGTGTCTTTCTCATTTTTTATTTGGACGGATGGAAAAGATGAGGGAAGGGATAGATATAGTGACACTTTTTCCTGTTTGGGCGGGAAGGGAAAGAGAGGTTTTATAGGTTTTTTACCACTATTCCCCTATCATATATAATTATAAAAGTTAAATATTACAAATTTACTTACTTATAATACAAGTTAACTTTTCTTAACTAAATCATTAAGATTTTTTATTTTATTTTAATTATAATATTTTATTATTATTTTACATAGATAAAAACGATACGGTGTATTGATCAAATGAAGTTGACGAACCTTGTATATATCAACTAGTATAACTTTAGAAGGTTGTTTTTAACTTTTTAAAAGTTTGTGTTCTACTTAACACACTATACATGTACACATATATATCACAATTTACAAATCTATGGGCTTTCTTTCCTAATCACTATCATCTTTCAACCAAAAAATAATAATAATTACAATAAAATGAATGAATGAATGATTCACCTCAAACTTATATGATGCTTGCATAAAAAAAATCGAGAAGATATAAGAAAACAATAACAAACAAAATTAGAACCTATAGAATAAAAATGTGTGAATAGAGAAGAAGAGTTGTTGTGAACTTTTTGCATAAATATAACAATCTGATATGTTAAAAAGAATACTAATTTCACACCAATCTCAAATTTATAATAAAAAAATCCATATGACCTAGAAGTTGTAGAAACAAAAATGATACTACCTTTGTCTCACAATACTTGTCCAATGTTAACTTTTTAATATTTTTTTACAATTTTTGTGTTGTTGTAATGGCCAAAATATCCGGCCCAACAAGGAACAGACCCCAATAACAACTACCCAAAGGCAATAAAACTGGGTTTGTTTAAAGGAGAATGGAAGGCCCATAATCGGTTTGGTGTTTAGGCCCAATTAGCAAAGCCCAATTATCAACCCAACTTGGGACTCAAGTCAAGAAGCCCGGTCAAATAAGGTAAACATAAATTGAAATTGTAAAGGAAATCAAATTTTTAGAATAAAGGGATCTGATCCTAATCATGATGAGCGAAGAACCCATCTTACTTTATATAAATACGGTCTTAGAGCCTAAATAAAGGGGATTCAAGTGTTTGAGCAAAAATTAACACTTACACTTTGGCACCGTCTGTGGGAAGCGAATGTTTTTATTGATCTTCCTTCTCACTTTTTGATTCTTTTCTTTGACAATAACTTTAAGAGAATAGTCATGGTGGATACTAAATCCTCCATAGCGGCAACAGTTGCCGAGGCTAGAACAGTTGAGGTTGCCCAGATCCAGGCAATCATGCAAAGATTAATGGTGGTGGAAAGAAAGAACAAAGAACTTGAGCGACGGAACGCCGATCTCCGCCAGAGGCTCAACCAAATCCCCGATCCAGCCAACGGTGTCAACAACGAGGGCCCACTATCGGATCCACCCCTGCATGAAGAAGGCGAAAACAACAGGTGAGAAGGAATGGGGAGCAAAACGGCTGATGATCAAGAAAAGATCTCCATTCCAGCACTTAGGGGCCTACCACCGCAACAACCGCCAACCATGAAAGACTTGGAGGACATGACTTCCAAGATCCAGAGGCAAGTGCTGGAAAGCACGAAGGTCTAGACCCCCTCCATGAAGGACTTAGCAGCCCACGCTGCCATTGACATGATCAAATCGCTCTTCATGGATGAAATAGGCCAGGCAGAATACCCGAAGAAGTTTCACTTGCCAACTTTTACCTTGTATGATGGGACCAAGGACCCATTAGACCATATTTACCAGTACCAGATGAAGATGACCACTTGGAAGAATGATGTGACCTTCCTGTGCAATGTGTTTCCCACCAGTTTGACAGAGGCACCTCTCCTGAGGTTCAGGAAGCACCGCCTGGATCAATTGGGAGTTGGAACAAGTTGTGCAAACTTTTCATAACACAATATTATGACAACCAGAGGCAAAAGAGGACCATCTCCAGCCTATTTACAGTGACCTAGGAAAAAGAGGAAAGCCTCTAGAGCTTCTTATCCTGGTTGACTGAAATTAAGTTCAATTTAATTTATTTAAGCAAAACCCTTAATTCAATTGAATTAAATTTAATTCAATTAAGTAAAACCCCCAATTAAATTTATTAAAATTGAGTTCAATTTAATTAAATTAAGATAAACCCTTAATTCAATTGAGTTAAATTTAGTTCAATTAAGTAAAAATTTCAGTTCAATTGAGTGAAATTGAGTTCAATTTACTTTATTTAAGTAAAACCCTTAATTTAATTGAATGAAATTGAGTTCAATTTACTTTATTTAAGTAAAACCCTTAATTTAATTGAATGAAATTGAGATAAATTTAGTTCAATTAAGTAAAATTCTCAATTCAATTTAGTGAAATTGAGTCAAACTTAGTTCAATTAATTAAAATCTCCAACTGAATTGAGTGAAATTAAGTTAATTAAGTACAATCCCCAATTAAGTTGAGTAAAATTAAGTTCAATTAAGTAAAATTCCCTATTCAATTTAGTGAAATCGATTTCAATTAAGTAAAACCCTTTTCAATTGAGTGAAACCGAGTTCAATTAAGTAAAATCCTATTCAATTGAGTGAAATCGAGTTCAAATTATTTTAATAAAATAAAACCCCCAATTATATTGTGTGAAATTGAGTTTAATTTAATCTAATAAAGTAAAACCCCAATTTAATTGAGTGAAATTGATTTCAATTTAGTTGAATTAAGTGAAATCCCCAATTAAGTTGAGTAAAATTGAGTTCAATTTAGTTTAATTAAGTAAAATCCTCAATCAAATTAAGTAAAAACCCCAATTCAATTTGAGAGAAATGTAGTTCAATAAAGTGAATTCCTCAATTCAACTAAGTGAAATTGAGTTCAATTTATTTTAATTTAGTAAAACTCCAATTCAATGTAGTAAAATAAATACTTTAATTAAATAAAACCCTCAATTCAATCAAGTGAAATTTAGTTCAATTTACTATATTTAAATAACACCTTTAATTTAATTGACTTTAATTTAGTTCAATTAAGTAAAATCCCAAATTAGTTTAGTAAAATTGAGTTCAATTTAGTTTAATTAAGTAAAATCCCTAATTCAATTGAGTGAAACCGAGTTAAATTTAGTTTTTATACGTAAAACCCCAATTCTATTGAGTGATTGAATTTAAATTACTTTAATTAAATAAACCTCCTAATTTAATTGACATTAATTGAGTTCAATCTATTATATTTAAGTAAAACCTTTAATTAAATTGAGTGAAATTGAGTTCAATTAAGTAGAATCCCCAATTAATTTGAGTTAAATTTAGTTTAATTAAGTAAAATCCCCTATTAAGTTAAGAAAAATTAAGTTCAATTTAATTTAATTAAGCAAAATCCTTTATTCAATTGAGTATAATTTAGTTCAATTAAGTTAAATACCCAGTTTAATTGAGTCAAATTGACTTCAATTTAGTTCAATTAAGTAAATTTCTTTATTAAATTTAGTTAATGAGGTAAAATCCCCAATTCAATTGAGTGAAAGCGAGTTCAATTAAGTAAAATTCCAATTCAATTGAGTGAAATTGATTTCAATTTAGTTTAATTAAGTAAAACCCCAAATGAATATAGTGAAATTGTGTTAAAATTACTTTACTTAAATAAAACACTCAATTCAATTGAGTGAAATTGAGTTCAATTTACTATATGTAAGTAAAACCTTTAATTCAATTGAGTGAAATTGAGTTCAATTAAGTGGAATCCCCAATTAAGTTGACTAAAATTGAGTTCAATTTAGTTTAATTAAATAAAATCCTCAATTCAATTGAGTTAAACCGATTTCAATTAAGTAAAACCCCAATTCAATGTGTGAAATTAAGTTCAATTTAATATAATTTAGTAAAACCCCAATTCAATTGAGATAAATTGAGTTCAAATAATTTTAATTAAATAAAATCCCCAATTAAATTGAGGGAAATTGAGTTTAATTTAATTTAATTAAGTAAAACCCCTATTCAATTGGATGAAATTGAGTTAAATTAAATTAAATTAAATAAAATTCCAAAATTTATTTAGTGAAATTGAGCTTAATTTAATTTATGTAAGTAAAAAACTCAATTCAATTGAGAGAAAATAGAGTTCAATAAAGTGCAATCCCCAATTCAATTGAGTAAAATTGAGCTCAATTTAGTTTAATTAAGTAAAACCCCAATTCAATTAAGTAAAATTGAGTTCAAATTACTTTAATTAAATAAAATCCCCAATTCAATTGAGTGAAATTGAGTTGAATTTACTTTATTGAAGCAAAATCCTTAATTCAATTGAGTGAAATGAGTTTAATTTAATTTAATTAATTAAAATCCCAAGTTCAATTGAGTGAAATTGAGTTCAATTAAGTAAAATCCTCAATTCAATTGAGGGAAACCAAGTTCAATTAATTAAAACCCCAATTCAATTGAGTGAAATTGAGTTCAATTTAATTTAATTAAGTAAAAACTCAAATTCAATTGTGTCACGCCCCAAATTTCTTAACTCCCCAATGAAGCCTAAGAAGTTCAAGGGTGACGTAAACCGTGCCCTAAGCACTAGATTAACCATTGTGGAAGACGAAATGTGGATCTAATCAAACCCTTCAACCTAATAATTCCCATTCCCATAGGCCATTAAATCATGTCCCTAGCCTAGTAGGAGAAGTAGTGCAGCATAGGGAAGAGAAAGGAAATAAGTTAAAAAGAGTACAAAAAATTCAATTTTCACCGGGTACTCGGTATCGTACCCATCGAGTACTCGGTAACCATATTTGCCCAAAAAACCATCAAAAAAAAAAATGTTCATCAACAATTATAATTTCAGAGGGAATGCTTACAAGTTAAAGCTTGATATTTTTGTTCTACTTTTGAGGTTTCTTCTTGAAAATCCTGGAGGTTGAGAATGCTTATGAATAAGAGATTGTATAACAAATTTGAACAGTTTATCGCATCAATTCAATTAGTCATTCAAAGACGAGTAAATATTTTTTTTTAGAAAACTAAACAATTCCATCAGATCTACTAAAAATGGATAAATAATCAAACCCAAAAAATAAATATTAGGGTCCAACCCTAAATCAAACAAATATTAGAGAACAACAGTGTAAATTGAAAATTTAAATTCAGAGAAAATCTAGTGTGCAACAAAAAAATTGAAAATCAGATTTTAAAACTTTAGGGTTTTTTTGTTGTAAATCACTTATGGTGATTTAGTTAAGCCTATGATACACTTATACGTAAAACACAACACTTTTATTTCAAAAACAGAGAATCGAACACAAAATTTTTACACTACTCTCACACTGATTTTTCTCTCTTTTCTTCTCCTTATTCTGATCAATACAATACAACACTCTTATATAGAGATTTGAAATACAGATACAAACAACTGAAATCAGCTTTGCAGCTATTATTGACTTTGGAAGATGTTATCTTCACGCATGGTCTTATCTGCAGTTTTTCTTGACATTTAAGGGTTTGATGTAGATATGTCTGATCATGACTGATGCAAGTTGATAATCATGACTGATGCAATTTTATCTTTCAACATTCCCCCTTAAACTTGATTCTCCACATTTCTGCATTCTTAACATCATCTTCAGTCTGTTGAACATGTCTTGCTTCAATGGCTTTGTAAAAATATCTGCAATTTGATCATTTGTCTTGCAAGATATTAATTCCACTTCTTTGTTTTGCACATGCTCCCTGATAGAATGATACCGTGTATCAATATGATTGCTTCGTTCATGGAAGACTGGATTCTTTGCAAGTGCAATTGCTGAACGATTATCAATGAAAATATCTGTAGGCTTTTCTTGTGGAAAACACAAATGCTCCAACACATTTCTCAACCAAATAGCATGACACATTGTTGAGTTGGCTGCTACATATTCAGCTTCGCATGATGATAGCGTAACTATATGTTGTTTCTTGGATGACCATGTAAATGCTGTATCTCCAATGAAAAACACAAATCCAGTTGTGCTTTTTCTTTCATCCAAATTTCTACCCCAATCACTATCTGAATAGCCAGTGAATCTTAATTCATCAGTTGAGGTATATAGCAAACCATCATTGATTGTACCTTTGATGTAGCGGAGCATTCTCTTTGCAACATTTAGGTGTGATTGATCTGGTTCTTCCATGTATCTGCTGATCAATCCAACTCCGTAGAGTATATCTGGTCTGGTACAAGTCAGGTACCGAAGACTTCCAACTAAACTTTTGAAGTATGTTGGATCAACATTTCCTCCATCTTCGTTCTTTCTGAGTTCCACGCTGCTTTCCACTGGAGTTGATACTGGATTGCTTGATTCCATTCTGAACTTCTTGAGAATCTCCTTTGCATATCTACTTTGGCAGATCGAGATTCCTTCAGCATTTTGCTTCACTTCAATTCCAAGAAAGTGTGACATCAGACCTATGTCTGTCATCTCAAATTCTTGAATCATGGTTTTCTTGAACTCTTCAAACATGGCTGGGTTGTTTCCTGTGAAGATCAAATCATCAACATATAGACCTGCAAATAATACACTTCCTTTTGGACCTTTCTTCAGATATAATGCATGCTCATATGGACATTTCTCGAACCCATTATCATGGAAATACTTGTCAATTCTTGTATTCCATGCACGTGGAGCTTGCTTCAGTCCATAGAGAACTTTCTTCAACTTGTACACCTTGTCTTCATGTCCTTCATTTGTATATCCCAGCTGTTGTTCGACATTGATTTCTTCTTCTAGAAATCCATTCAGAAATGTCGACTTCACATCAAGTTGGTACAACTTCCATCTATTCTGAGCAGCAATAGATATCATCAGCCTGATTGTCTCTAATCTGGAAATCGGAGCAAATACTTCACTATAGTCGAGTCCCTGTCTCTGTTTGTAGCCTTTTGCAACCAGGCGAGCTTTGTATCTCTGAACTTCACCTTTTTCATTATTCTTTTTCTTGTAGACCCATTTGACTCCAATAGGCTTTTGACCTTTTGGTAGACTACACAGCTCCCATGTGTCATTTTTGTCTATGGCCCTGATTTCTTCATCCATTGCTGACTTCCACTTCTTCTCTTGGATGGCTTATGTGAAGTTGACAGGATCACTATCTAGAAATAAACATAGCAAATTCTGGTCTTGATCTTCTTCAGTGGCTTCATATAGTTCCCTCAGGCTTCTCACTTTTTTGTGTCTTTCACTTGATCTTTCATCTGGTGATGATGACGATGAAGGATCATTTCTTGTAGGTACAGGTGATTGATGTTGTAGAATTTGCGGCTCCATTGCAATTTCTTTTTCTATTTCTTCATCTTCTTCAAGTACAAGCTCCTTGATTTTTCCATCTTCATTTTGATCCTAGCTCCAAGCTTCATTTTCTTCAAAGATCACGTCTCTGCTCATGATTACTTCCTTGGTGATGGGATTAAACAACTTATATCCCATTGTTCTGTCACCGTAGCCAATAAAGATACATTTCTGTCCTTTGTCGTCAAGCTTGGTTCTTCTAGCTTCTGGAATCTTGGTGTAAGCAATACACCCAAAGATTTTGAGGTGATTGACCCTTGGCTTGTATGAACTCCAGGTTTCTTCAGGTGTCTTGAACTGGAGTCTTCTGGTTGGACACCTATTTAGTAGATAGATAGCACAAGATACTGCTTCAGCCCAAAATTCCTTGGGCATTGTCTTTCCTTTCAGCATACTTTTGACCATGTCCAGGATCGTGCGATTCTTCCTTTCAGAAACACCATTTAACTGAGGTGTATAGGCTGGTGTTGTTTGTTGTCGGATGTCGTGCTCTTTACAGTAATTCTGGAATGCATTCGACATATATTCTCCTCCTTGATCTGACCGCAACGTCTTGATATTGTAGTCGCTCTGCTTCTCAACAAGAGCTTTAAACTCCTGGAACTTGTCAAATACTTCTGATTTCTTCTGCAAGAAGTACACCCATGTCTTTCTGCTATAATCATCGGTGAAGGTAAGAAAATACCTGCTCTTTCCATATGATTCTGGCTTCAGTGGACCACACACATCTGTGTGAACGAGCTCCAACAACTTTGTTGATCGCCATTCGACTTCTTTAGCAAAGCTCAGTCTGTGATGTTTCCCAAGTACACAACATTCACATACTTTATTAGGACGGTTGATGTAGGGAAGTCCCTTCACCATCTGTTTGCTTGCGAGCAGCTTCAGGCCTTCAAAGTTGAGATGTCCGTATCTCAAATGCCATAGCCAGTCCTTGTCTTCAACAACTGCATTTAAACACTTTGCTGCATCTTGCTAAATGTGCATAGGAAACATCCTATTCTTTGACATCTTTATCCGGGCAATGAGTTTTTCATTCGTATCTTTGATTGTTAGACACAAATCCTTCATGCTGATGTCATAGCCTTTCTCCAGGAGCTGTCCGAGACTCAAAATATTGTTCTTCATATCTGGAACATAGTAAACATTTGATATGAAGTCATGATCTCCATTCTTGAGCTTGATCAGAATGTTGCCCTTTCCTCTTACTGCGATTTTTGTAAAATCACCAAATGAGACTTGCCCTTGCGTCATCTCGTCAAGCTCGACAAACATGTGTTTGTTTCCGCACATGTGATTACTGGCTCCTGAAACTAGATACCATATACCTTCGTCATCGGTATTTTCATTTTGAGCCATCATCAACATTGATCTCGACTCATTTTCTTCATTCTCGGTAAAGTTTACTTGTTCGCCTCTTTCAACAACTATCTTTCCTCTGCATTCGTTGTTGTAGTGTCCATACTTGTTGCAGTTGTAGCATTGAACATTGCTTTTGTCATAATTCTGGCGATTATTGAAGTTGCTTCCACGGCCTTGTCCTCGCACTCGTCCTTTGAAAGGTTGATTTCTTCCACCTTGATTATTTCTTTCGGTATTGGAGTTGGTTCTTCCACCACCGCCTCTGGATCCAGAACCTTGTCCTCTATAGCCACGACCTCTACCTCGGCCTCTTTGAGAATTTCCCCATCGTTCTTCTTTATTTTCTTTAAATGTTAAATTTGACTGAAGAGCTTGCTCTAGAGTACCTGGGGTGTTCCTCTTGTTGATTATTTGTTCGTGAATCTCTAGCATGGCCATCAGCTCGTCTATTGTCATTGCATTGAGATCCTTTGATTCTTCAATAGCAACAACTACATGCTCGAACTTTGAGTTGAGGGAGCGCATAATATTTTCAAGCACACGAACATCTTCAATTTTTTTTGCCATATCTTCTGATTTGATTCACAATAGTCAATGTTATGGTAAATTACTCAGAAATTGACTCCGTGTCTTTCATTTGCAACAGTTCAAATTCACCCCTTAGAACTTGGAGTCGATCTTTAACTGTTTTTTCAATTCCTCGATGTGCTTTTCGAAAAATTTCTCAAGCCTGCTTGGCGATGTTGACGACTGAGATCTTTTCAAAACTTGCTTCATCGACACTTTGATAAAGCAGGTACAACGCCTTCTTGTCATTCTTTCGGGCTTCTTTGAGTACGACCTTTTGGGTCTCGCTCAGTCGATCTTCGCTTTTTTTTGAAACTGGTTCTTCATAACCGGTCTCGATAAAGTCCCACAAATCTGGTGAGGCAGGAAGGACTCTCATCTGGATAAACCAATTCTCGTAATTGGTTTTATCCAAGCGCGGAAGGTGGGGCTGGAAGAAATTGCTGGAGGACGCCATCAGATTTACTTAAACACTTGAGGTGCTTATTTCTAAAAATTGATGTTGAATCTGGTCAAACCGACTGCACGGTTGCGTCCGGAGCGTTCCGTTTAGTAATAAACGACTTTTCGTTTGCTCAAATCGGAGTTAAAATGAGCGGAACGGACAAAATACCAACTAGGGGCAGTTTGGTAATTTCCAGAAATATTTGCTGATGTGGCACTGTGCTGACGTGGCAGAGGCTGACGTGGCAGCTCACGTTGAAGAGGCTAACGTGGCAGGGGGAGGTGACGTCACTGATGATGTGGCAGCGCGTGGGCTCGTGGAGCGCGTGGGCGTTACGCGCGTCTCGAGGTTGAAGACGACTGGGCGCGTGTGCTTCACTCGCCTGGCTTGTGGCGGCGCATGATGCGGAGAATGGCTGCGTGCTTTTCACAGTTGTGTTCCTGCTGGAACAAGGAAGCTCTTGATGTGGTTAAGTGTGTGGTTTGAACACCTGTGATTCACGAATATGCTTTGAAAGCTTCGGCTCTGTTTTTGTTCTTCGCTTCTGGGCTTGCTCAAGCTTTAACAAGCTCTGACACCATGTTGTAAATCACTTATAGTGATTTAGTTAAGTCCAGGATACACTCATATATAAAACACAACACTTTTATTTCAAAAACAGAGAATCGAACACAAAATTTTTACACTACTCTCACACTGATTTTTCTCTCTTTTCTTCTCCTTATTCTGATCAATACAATACAACACTCTTATATAGAGATTTAAAATACATATACAAACAACTGAAATCAGCTTTGCAGCTATTATTGACTTTGGAAGATGTTGTCTTCACGCATGGTCTTATCTGCAGTTTTTCTTGACATTTAAGGGTTTGATGTAGATATGTCTGATCATGACTGATGCAAGTTTATCTTTCAACATTTTTCATAGAGAATTCAAACCCTCATCAATTCACGTAAATGATGTACAGTAGTTTAGAGTAATGAGTAGATATGCAGCATTTATTTATATATATATATATATATAACTATAATGAAAGGTTGATTCATGTAATTGTTGGACCCATTTACCTCTGATTCCTCTGGTAGCTATTTCGGCACGATGTCCCCTCTTCAAACCAAAACTTTCAAAAGCATAAATCTAACCAAACGGTCGAATTAGACGAACTAAAGTTAATCTTGCCTATGAAATAGATTGACGGATACATAAAGAGAGAAGAAAAGGTTCAACAATTATAATTGTTGAGATTTTTCTGCTGTAATGAAACCAGAATCATGGAACATTATCAGATATTTTCTCTTTATTTAGACAAAATCATCTAAACTGTTAAGTAAGAGATAGAAAGTTTACTATACCATATGTTATGTATAAGACACCCCATCCCTCAGAAAAACAGGCGTCACATAAAAAAAAAACATGAAGAGAAGAAAGAAAAAAAGCAAAAAGGTGGATCAAGAATTGTCAACTCTATTCGTTCTGAAGATAACACGGGGGATTTATGGTGTCGCTGAACCAGTGGTTTGTAGCTTCGTTCACAATTATGCATACATGCGAGCATACAATATTTTAAGCAAAAAAAATGAGAATTTGTATGACTATGTTGTGACCACATTTGTTTGGTGCTAAAGATATGGTTGAACAAATCCACCCAGGGCTAAATAACGCCCATGCATTAATGTATGGCCCAAATGCATCTGATGTATGGAAGGCTAATGAGTGTTTGTGTATATTAGAAATGGAGTTAAGATTTCTTCAACCTTGGAGTCACGGGTTTTGTACCCTCACCGTTATGTATGCCTATAACCGTCACACATTTCCCACCTATACTAGTATATATCATTGTTAGGATTTTAATAAGTGTCTCACCTATCCAACCTAGATAGTCTCATTCACACCTCCTCCACCTATATTAATGTATATTAGTTTTTAACAGTGTCAGTATTTTTGTAACCGTGCAACTCTCTTCTATCATGTAAAATGGGATTCTATTGTTTCTCTTTCTTTTAATCTAATATTGATAACTATATTTGTGTAATTGAAAATAAAATATGATTTATTATTATTGATAAATTATTATTGTATTGTCAGATATCTAACCATCCATTTTTTTTTGGTGAATATAACTAACTATCCAATAATTTCTCAACTAATTCACTGAAGTTGTGTAAAGATATTCATTCAAGCGAATTAGGTCTAATCCGATTTATATACTTGATGGTGATACCAAATGAAAAGCAATTAAACCAATACCCAATATACCATAATACCTACTAGAATGATAAGGACCCTCGTGGAAAACATTCAAGCCCCATTTATTCACTAAATAATTTTTTTTTCGTTAAAATAAAATTTATTCACTAACCCCATTTATTATTATTATTATTTTTTGTTTTCTTATTGCCCTACTAGAATTTCAAAAAGAAAAAGGAACACAGCCTTCTCCCTTTCCTTCATTTATTTCCCTTCATGTGAAATGTAGCACGAATTAGTGTAATCTCCTATTCAAACACTACTTAAGACTTTACCATTATAATATTTATTTATGTAATGACATTATTCTGATAAAAAAACATGTTGAGAGTTGTGTGTTTTAGATCGAGTTGTTAAAACATTGTATGGTAAGGAGTTTATGTGTCAAATCAAATATAAAGTGGTGAAGATACAAGAGTGGAATAACGGTTGGAAGGAAGCGGAAACGTAACAAAATTATATTTTTATATTTTCATAATTTTGTTCCATCGAGTACTTGGTGGGAACATTACCAAGTACTCGGTAAGTTGCGAACTTTCGTACGGTTTGCGTAAAAGGCAAAAATTCACCAGAGTGTTTTGCGAACTTGCGCATGAAAAAGTTCATTGAGTACTCGGTAGAACAGCCACCGAGTACTCGGTAAGTGTTAACGCATATTCAGTTTTGGAATGTTTTGTCTTGCCATGGAATTAACTCCTAACCACTTTGGGACATGATTTGAAACTATTATTGGTATATTGGACTATCATTGATATATTAATCTATATTTGAAATATTTAAATGCTGGAAATACGAATCCTGATTGGAAAAAGATTCTTACCATTAATTGAAGACTCTTCTCTATATATATGAGTTAAATCTAAGAGAAAGGTGTGACTTGTAGTTTTTGAGAGATCTCTGCAATTCTTCTACAGATTCATATACTTCTACAGAGATATATATATATATAGAAAATTATTGAGTGATTATATAATTTCTAGTTCTCTCTTGGTTTGAGTTTCTCCGAAGATTTTTGTGCACAATAGGATGATCTAGTTGCTGAAAAATCATCACACCACACCTTGATCGAAGCAGGGGGTTTCATGGTTATTTGATCCGTTGAGAAGCGGAGCCGTCCGAGTACGGAGATCGGAGTGAGAGCTTCGTGGAGCGCGAGTGATTCAATTGGTCAGATTCTGAGGACAATTAAGATGATGTTGGTGAATAAGATTTAGAGAAAAGTAAGTGTAGAGATAGAAAAGAGAATGAAAGAGAATGAAAGATTGAGAGTCTAAGGTTTTAACTGAAGATCGCCGCCGGGGATGAGAGATAAAGTGTCATCCTAGACAGAGACGACACTAAGCGGAAGAAACTACTAAGAACCGATTGACTCTGATACCATGTTAGAAGAAATGATGTTTTGATAATATAATAAATGAGAGAATATAGAGATGAATGAATATTATTGAAGTGTATTGAATGTATATTAATTACAATAGAGATGACATCTATATATAGGGGAGAATGTGTGGTGAACAAGTAAACTTGGTGTGGGGACAAGTCAATCTAATTTAGGTAATAGTAAATACTAAATGGGCTAGGATTACAATAGATAGATGAATGTGCCTAAGCCCTAGTATATTCTAACACCCACTAATGCTTAAAAAACCTTGTTTTACCCTTTAAAATGGAGAGAGATGTAAAGAACCCGGATCAAGTGTTTTATTTGTTAGGATCCGAGAACATTATGCACCAATATTCACTATCAATTGAAATGATTACAATAATGAATAATAACCTATATTATAGGAGAGATGGAGTGGTGAACAAGTCAATTGGTATCCAAAACCAATCCCAATAAGAGTCTTCAAGATGGTAATCTCCTAAGGATTACTCGTTAAGAAAAATAGTAAGGATTACTTGTTGACCGAGTTTCCTTTCCTTCCAAGAAAAATAGCCACCAATCATAACATTATTCCAATTCAGAAAGTTGGTTTAAATGAAATATCAATTGATGAAAGAGTATGTAGAAAGGTTTACCATACAATATGCGATGTACAGATGCACATCCCTCGGCAATATCAGTCAAAATGAAGAGAAAAAAAAGGAGAAAATATAATAAGATGAACCATGCATGTGTTGTTGAGATTTAATTAGATCTCTAAAAAGGCAACATGAGGGATTTAATTAGATCTTTGTTAAAGCTTAGATGATAATTATGTAATTAATTAGATCTTTGTTAAAGCTTAGATAATAATTATGTAATTAATTAGATCTTTGTTAAAGCTTAGATAATAATTATGTAATTAATTAGATCTTTGTTAAAGCTTAGATGATAATTATGTAATTATTTAGATCAAAAGGATGTATATTTTTTATTGTTCAGGATTCTATTAGGGTACGTTTGGTTAACGTTTGTTAAAATTTTACTTTCTTGTGATAATTCTATCTTTAATTTTTTTTTATCCTATTATACCCTCTGTATGAATTCACACATCTTCACTTTGGGAACAATTTGTATATATGTTTCTATATATATATATATATGTAAACACATGTATGAATATTTACATTCATACGTATATATTCTATATATTTCTTCACTTTGTACAACCTTTGAAATTATAAAATTTGTATAAGTATATGTTTATATAGACTTCTCTTGGTATTACGATTTTTTATTACTTTTAGTAATAGGTATTTGATGTAATTAAGACTTTTCTACATATTATGTCTACATACATATTGCTTATTTCCTCAAAAAAAATGTCCATATACATATATATATACATATATATATATATATATATATATATATATATATATATATATATAGGGCTACACACAAGAACCGCAGAACCGAACCGGTGGTTCGGTTCGATTCTTAGGGCTTTCGGTTCAGTTCCGGTTCTTGGCTCTCAAGAACCGAATCGGAACCGAAATCGAAATTCTTAGGATTTTTTTTTTTAAAGTGATCTAATACCAAACTGCTCCAGAGATGAAGGAATACTGTTACCATAAGCATTCTCTAATATATATATATATATATATATATATATATATATATTTAATGTATCAACTTATCTGTATTATATAGAAAGGACTGAAACACTAGATAATACTAGAACTAATAAGTACTGTATCATAAATTTAAAACTTAAACAGTATTGTGTGGTTGTATAAATTCAACTTGAGATTTCAATATGTTGATAAAATTATTTCAAAAAATATATATTATTAATTCTTTCTGAAATATGCATTCTTATCACTTTCAATTATTAAATACTGTAAATTTGATTTAGAATAAGTCAATGTGAAATATTTTTTCATTTTTGATAACAAAAAATTTAAAATTATTTGTACAAATTTTTTGCCATGGTAAAATATATATTAAATTGATTCAGAAATATTTACTGGAATTTTAGTAATTCAAATTGTAATCGGATAAGAACGTAGTAGATCACTTCTTAGCAAATTTTTTTTTAAAGTACTAGGAACCGGAATTGAACCGAAATTCCGGTTCTGGTTCGGTTCGGTTCCTTACCCCCTATGGTTCGGTACCAGTTCCATATTTAAAGGAATCAACCATACTGTGTGCAGCCCTACATATATATGAATAAAAAATATTTATTGATTTTGTTTTTGGTTGTTTTAGCAATCGTATATTTCTATTTTTATCAATTAAAAGTTATTTCTTGATTGAACTAATATTTAAAATTTATAAAAAGAAAATGAATAAGTTTTAAAAGAGTTATAATTGAAAGGGTAATTGTTTTTTGAAAGGTAAGAAATATAATAGAATTAAAGGTATAAGCCAATGACAAATACTTAGGGCATACCCTAAGGGGGAAAATTACATAACTGAGAATGAAGAATACCCAAATCCACCAAATAACAAGAGCCCATAATCTAAAAGTAAGGTTGAAAAGGTATTTTTGGTAATCAAATCACTTTCTTTTCCGTTTCTTAGTAACCAAATTAACAAAACAACACTTTCCTATTGCTTTCTTGAATTTTTTCTAACCAACCAAACGCTTGGTAGAGAATTAATTTTCTTTTCTTTTCTTTTTCAATTTCTTTCACTTTCACTTTCTATCTCATTTCCGGAATTTTAATTTTTGTTATGTTGCCTTCAATACAAGAATGAGAAGTGGAGAAGAAGGGACATCCCTTTGTGGTTATCTTGCTTCAGATTCAGATTATAAGTTTAATTGTTAAGAAGCATGGCAAGTTGTATGTTATTGTTCTTTTATATGTTGATGATATAATCGTTACCGACAAAGATGATGAGGAGGTTGTCAAGCTTAAGTTGAATTCTCTATTCGATTTCAGATGAAAGACTTGGGGGGAGTTTAGTCAATTTCTTGGTTTGGTAGTGAGTTCTTTTGAAGGGTGGAATAATTCTTTCACAATAAGGTTATGCCAAGAAGCTTGTGAATAAATTTGGGCTTAATCTAAGTAAGGTATGTTCTACTTCTACCCCACTTGAAACAAGTATGAAGTTAAGGTGTGAATAAGGCAAGCTTCTTCCAGATTCTCGACCATATCGGGCTCTTATTGGTAGTTTGATTTACCAGACCATTGCAAGACCCAATATTGTTTTTTTAGTTGGTCTTGTAGCCGTTATATGCAAGCACCACGTAAGCCATATTTGGAGGCGGCCAAGTGGATTTTTAAGTATGTGAATTCTTCCCTTGATTTGGGTTTCTATTACAAGTAAGATTGTGATTTTAAGCTTCTTGGATATGCAGATGCTGATTTACAACTAATCCAATTTGTCACGCAAGGACCAAGCACATTTAAATTGAAAATCATTTTATTTGAGAGAAGTTTTTCAATGGTTCCATCAAGTCTTGGAGGTGCAAACCAATGACAATGTAGTAGACATCTTCACAAAGTCACTTTCAAGGGATCGTTCAAGCTTCTTCGACAAAGGATTGGCGTGGTCTCTAAAAAATCACACGAGGGAGTGTTAAACAAGGGTATTTTCAAAAGTTAATTTATTATGTAAAATGCCAATTAATATATGGTTTAAATGCTACAACCGTTATGTCCTAACATCTAGGGCCTTCACCAACCACCACCACAAATGTTTTTCTTTAGATTACAATCATCTCCAGCATTGCCTATTTTGTTTTTCTTCACTTTGGATCACTGTTATATAATTTTTTTTTTTGAAGTTAAGCATTAATTGTCACATATCCTGCCTCCATAGAGGCTTGAACCCTATACCTCTCATTTGAGACTTGGGGTCTAGTACTGCTTAGCTATTTGACCTTTGATATGTTATGTAATTGTTTCCTATATATAAATAAAATCATCATTTCCACCGTTGTTGTGATATTTCTTCTATTTCTTAGTTGTGAGTCTTTGTACTAGTATAATTTCTCATAGAAACAGTGTTCCGGTAATTAAGCAGCGTTTCTTTTCAATGGTTAGGATGATGCAAATTCTTTTACAACATATAGACTCACTACAAGAAAATTGGTCTATAGTGACAAAGATTTAATGGTAGCCTAAAACTGTATCTAGCATAAAAATTTGATTGTTCTATCTAGAAAATGTAAGGTATGACAACAGTAAAAACTGCCACTATAGCCTAAAAATCTTTTAGCATCGGAACTTTAGGTGACAATTTGTTTTCTGCCATTAAGCTGCCACTGAAAGTCATAATAGTTGTTTTTACCCCTTTTAGTGACAGTTGTGACTGTCACCAAACCCCTTATTTTTTGTAGTGACTCTTTGCCCCCCTCTTTCCCCCATATTCTTGCAGATTCGATATGGGATGAGTTGTCTACTTTTTTTCCATTTATCACCCCTAACTCCCACCAAAAAGAGTTGGAGCTCTCTAAACCACGAAAGGGAACAAAAAAAAGAAGAGAAACAAAGAAAAATAAAAAAGAAAAACATTGTTCAAATAAATTCCTGAATTAATTGCTATCCATCAGTTTGTGTTTACATTTTTCTTCTTTTCTTTGATACTCACTCATACGGGTATGAAAGCTATGCATGAGGGTAATGTAGTGACAGAGACCGACATCATTTAATTAAAAAAAAAATTCCTTTCTAAATTAATTAAAATCACAAATGGCCCATTTACCATAGGCGTTACAGCCCATTTCTGCTATGAACACTGTTGCCCGATAGATGACTCTAGAGAAGGGGGGGGGGGGGGGTGAATAGAGTCTTAGCTTAAACAATGTAATTTAATTCAATTTTCTAATTGATAAATATAATTGCAATGCTAGATGATTTAATATAAAAGCACAAAGCAATATAAATCAAAATAAAGTAGAGAGAGAATTATAAATACTTGGACAAAGGATTTTAACGAGGTTCAGAATACCCTTGATTCCTACGTCCTCGGCTCAAGGTTCTCTTGAGACTTCTCAAATCCACTATGGATTCTCCTTACGGGTGGAGAACAAATCCTTCACAAGAAGCACACCACTTTTCCTTGCTAAGAGAACACCATCTCTTGGCCTAAAATTGGGTCACACCAACCCTTTGAATACAATGATCTTGTATACTAGAATATCTCTCAAAGATTGATTTGTACAATTGTAGCTCTCTTGCTCACAAGACTAGAGTATGAATTTGAATAAAAAATTGGAGCTCTAGACTTGAAAATATGTGAAGGATGATACAAAAATGTATATGAAAGTGTGTGATTTAGATTGCAAGAGGTAGGTAGTAAAGAGAGTTTTAAGTCCTTTTGTAGCAAACATTTTCATCATTTTTGGCATAAAATATGACAAAAAGTCATATAGAGCCGTTTGAAAAGCCAATAGAGCCGTTGAAAAGCAATTCAGGGATTGAGGTGAGCTGAGTTCCTAAATGGAGTGAGCTGAGTTATGCATTTGTAATTTATGAGAATAGGGTGAGCTGAGTTTGCAAATGGGGTGAGCCGAGTCTCCAAAATGTTTTGTATTTAATTTGCAAAACTTTGAATGCTAATTCTCAAATCCAAATTCATTAATTTGGTATTTATTTGTTTTCAAAAAATAGTTTTATGCATAATGATTTTAGATTTCTAGAGCTTTCAAAATAATTCAAATAATTACTTTGACAATTAAAATCTAAACACTCACCAACCTATCTACCCAATCTTCAAGTAGTAGTTGATCCTCTTTGAAATGATTAACTTTAATCTTCAATCTCTTTGATCTTGATCATCTTTGAACTTCAATCTTTTTGCATTTGATATTCTTGTTCGTTCGCTTTAAATGCACCGCCATGATCTTTTTGTCCGCGTGATCCATAATATGATTTTTCTGTTTTTACAAGTTTGAACAAATACTCATTGTAACCATTAGTATAAATACATCATTAATGATTTGTTATCATCAAAATTACGAAATTACCCTTAGATTAAAATCTTAAGGCCAACAAACACGTAACAAGAAATTAAAGTTATTAATGAGATGGGACAAAATCTGGAATCCTAGCAATATTGAACACATTGTTTGCTTCTTGATGTTCCTCTCCTCTCTTAACTGAAACTAAGCTATCCTTGTAAAAAAAAGTCCTAAGAAGTTCCATGTGTCCGTAATGAATTTGAGAAATTATTGTTTCTTGTGTATTAGAACTGTAAATCATATTGTCGGGGGGGGGGGGGGGGGGGTTATTTCATTTCGTATTTATGATGTGGGTATATATGCAATTTAGAAATTTTAACGTGTAATTTGTAATTTAGAAATTTTGGTGTGTAAATTAGTAATTGTGATATGTGTAATTATATGTATATATATATATATATATATATATATATATGAATCGGATATGTATAAATTATAAATTAATGGTATGTATTTAATATAAAAGAAAAGGAAAAAAAAAGGAGAATGATTAATGTTAAAGTGAGTTAGGTGTTGACTTGATGTGTAAAGGTAGAGAAAGTTGGAGAAATGTGGAGAAAAAAGTAAAATGGAGAGGGCCACATGTTTGTAAAATAAAAAAATAAAATAATAATTAGAATGTTTAGAGGTCTTGCATTTCGGTTGAAGATTTGCCTTTCATTTTTCTACCATTTGAGAGAGAATGGAGAGAAAAGAGAGAGTTCTTAGAGAGAAGAAGTTTCTCTCGGAAGGATTTGGGCTTGAAGATATAAATCCAAGCCGGGTAATTTAAGGCAAGTTATAACTCTATTCTACCCCTTTTGATTTATAAATCCAAGACCTTTGTGAACTAATGTATAAATATATATATATATATATATATATATATATATATATTATTTATACATAGTTAATTTTCTATATAAAATAATTATATAAGTGTTATCATGTATATAAATGCGTATATATATGGATAGATGAATGTTTAATGATTATTATCATATATTTCATATTATCTTTAAATTGTATTTTAATTATAAAATACATCTATAATCATGGAATTTATCATCAAATACTAGTTAAGAAGCTTTATTAATATTTAAAATTATTTAAATAGGCTTCTTGAATTTTGTAGGAATTTTAAGAATTATTGTGGAAATTTTCGAAAATTATATAAATCTGGAAATCTAGTGTGGCTGATTGTATGTTGTTATGGTACACTTGTTTTTCTAACCATAGGATGTTATTAACTTTCAACCCAAGCCTTTGATTTAAAAATATATATACGCTGGAATCTAGTGTAAGCGGATTTAGTTTACTATGGCACACTCATTTTAGTAACCATAGGATTAGATGGAATCTTTAATCCTTACCATTGAAGTAAATTATAGTTATTGGGTATAATCTTGTGTAGTTGTGCACACACTAAGCATAACTTTGACCAATTAAAATCATCCAAATATATGAGAAATGATCCGGAGTAAATGCGCACACCGTAGCCATGTGAACTTCACTGAAATTATATTCAAACCCCTGAATATTACTATAACTACTGATATACCCCTTTAAATTACTGTAATTACAGTTTGACTCCTAATTATATTACGTTTTGACCCCTTAGGTTTATACTAATTATAGTATGACCCCTATAATATACGGAAATTATAGATTAGTCCCCATAATGTTTCTGAAGTTACAATAGGATCCCTGTACTGCACTGTAATTACAATTTGACCCCAAATTTTTCTTAAAAAGATATTTGGGATCCCTATACTTTAATTAAGTAATATTGCGATTTCGGATCTCATTATTAACCTATCATAAAATATGTTAAGGTTATAATGATTTTAAATATATTCATTAGAATAGTTTATCAATAATTATACTATGAAAGTTGGTATTTGTTATTTATTGAATATAACAATTTATTATGTTGATATAAATCATTATGTATGATTTCGTACATATGTGTAGCATGTGATATACAGTGATGTGTAGGATATTCACCTTTATTATGCTAATAAGCATATTTGTGTGCGGTGATGTATGAGATGAAATAAATAATGCAAAGGGAATTGATAAATTAGAAAATCATAATATTTAATTAAATAAAAATGGATTGAGGATGTTTAATGAACCACTTGGAGGCTAACTATTAACGCAGTCTCATGAGTACCATGACACATGGTTGAGTTGTCACAACATGGGTGAATTGTTGGGTACATGGTTAAAATAAGTTTTGGATAAGTTGTCTATTTGCATAAGAAAATGATTATGAATATTAATAGGTCCATTTATATAATATTGGTGAGGCATGGTATGCATGGGTTATTTATCCTAAAAGGGATAATTATATATTTTTATTTGATTATGAAAATATATTAATGCACAGATTTCATTGGTTATTTATTTTAAAAGGTATAATTATATATCTTTTAATTGGGTATGAGAATATATTATAAAATATATTTATGCATGGATTGCATGGATTATTTATTTTAAAAGGTATAATAATATATCTTCTATTTGATTAGGGGGAAAATATTATAAAATATGTTTATGCATGGGAGGCATGAGATATTTCTTTTAAAATATATAATTATATATCTTTTATTTGATTATGTGAGATACATATTATAAAATATGTGTATGCATAGGTTGCATTGGTTATTTTAAAAATAAATAAATATATAGTTATATATCTTTTATATGATTATGAAAAGAAAAGAAATGTTCTAAAGGTTTTATGGAAAGTGAAAGACAAATCTTATTATATAGGGTCTATATATCCATGTTGTTTCGTTCAGAGATGTTGGCTTTATTGGTCCTCTGTTGGGTTGTAGTAGTAGTGGACTTGCTCGTGGGTTTAACCCACCTTGTTGTTATCATTTCAGGTCTGGGATAGTTCAGCCACCGGGTTAAGGTTTTGAGTCATAGCATTTTGTTCGTGATCGTCTACTCCATTCCTACTTTCGGTTTACAGTGTATATTGGTTGTACAACTGTTGTAAAATAGGCAAAGTTATTAAAAATGTAAATTTTTATTTAGGGGTCCTTCTTTAACAGGATTCCCAGGTTGTATCTTAAAGTGTTTTGTAAGATTTGACGTTAGTGCTGCTTCTGTTATGATTTTTTTTTATTTCGCAAATTTCCTATTTTATTATGTATTTTTATATCAATTGCATGGTATTTCCCGATCTTCGTGTGTGAGTCTGGCCAACTCACGTGCGAAAATTGGGGGTATCACAGTTGGTATCAGAGCCCTCCAGGTTCAAGTGTCCTAGGGATGTTTTCGTTAGGTTTTCCGCATTGCGTATTCTGATATTTAGAGCCTAAATTTAGGACTCGTAGAACTCTTGTAAGTTCATTGTTGGTGTATTATCATCCTGTGTTAGTTTTTCCTTTTTCTGAAATTCTTTTCGATTTATTTTTGGTTGTGATGTCACTTGTTCATGACGTCTTGTTTACTCGTGGTATTTTGCATGTAAAGTTTTCGCGTTTACGTTTGAAGTTGATTGGACGATTTTACGATTTCGACTTGACGACTTCATGGGCTTTATTGTTATAGACTACGCGGTTTCGTTTCAACGTTTAGCACTTAGTGCTTCGACTGGTAATGACACATTTTATTGGATCAGACTTGTTAGGTGTTTCGACGAGTGAGTTTTATACCCGGTGTAATTATCTCGAATTATTTCATTTATTTGGCGTTCCATGGACTTAAGGATTCACGCGTTATTATTTAGAGGCTCCCGGTATTTTTCGGGAATTATTGATTATATATATATTTAATTGTAATTATATATATATATTGTTTTAGGGGATAGTTTGTAATTCTAGAGAATTGGAGGGTCATTTGTGTAATCATTATGTATATATGTAAACATATGCGCATAGAGGGAGGAATCAAACAACAAATTTCAATTGATTTCCTTCTTCTTCTTCTCCGTATGAGTGACCTGCGGATCTACCTTCTTCCCTTTCCTTGTTGGTCGTCGCTGGAAATAGAGAGAGATAGAGTTGGTGTCTCGCTGCTAGCCGTCAGTCACACGCTTGCCTGTCATCGAGTCACATAAGTGATTGAATTAGGGATCCAGGCAAGATACAAGTTAGGGGTTTATTGTTGATCGTGGTGGTGATGGGGGTGTGTATGTATACAACACTTGTATTTGTGATTTTCTTTTTGTGGGTTCTGGGATTGTTCTGAGTGATATTATGGGTACTTCGTCTTTAGAGGGTTATGTGTGGTCTTTTTATTGGTGAAAGGTTGTTTTCTATTTTGTTTTCCATCACAAATGGTAGCGGAGAAGGTTTTAAAGGAGTAGATTTGGATTTGGTGAATCAACCAGATTTGATTAAGATCACAATGGCAATGGGAAATATTAGGCCCTCGGTAGTATTCGTTCATGACGAGGCCAGATGTTATGAAGTATCCATCTACGACGTGGTGACTCCATTTAGGGTTCCCACAACAGAGAGTTTGGAAGGGGGTTTTGGCTACCAATTTGATAATCGTGTCACGACAGTGAAGAGGTAATCTGAGCAGAATGATGAAATATATCGGATTTACGGGACTGAAGTTCCATGGGTGAAGGCGAATGAGTTCTTAGGTGGTGTACCTTCCTCTCGTTTTGAACAATTGAGGGAGAAGATGGATGTTTCGTCACGCGATGGGTTAAGGAAGAGACGCGTGTCTTACACGGACGAGAAGATGGATGTTCTGGGAAAAAAAAAAATAGTAGGTGGCGCGTGTTGGTGCAGGGGTGGTGGGATGACGCTATTAGGGCTGGGCATAATGATTAAGGATAACATTATCACGTGAGTAGGCAAAAGGGAAAGAACCGTTGGTGGATGATGCGTGAGCTCTTGGAGTATTAAATAATAATTGTGAGATTTGAACCTAAGTTAATTACATCTTAATGTAATAAAAAAAGATTTTGTGTGATGTGTTGTTTGTATTATTTGTAATTGATTGTCTATGGATTAGTATATTCATGCTTGTACTTTGATTAATTTTCAAGAATTGTATTATTTATAATATTTTTCAAATTCGCTTCAGTAAAAGTGAATAGTAATCACGTAAATCGTATTGATTGACTAGATTTGATTAGTTGACTTTTCATAAAATTCTGGGTATTCTAGTCATTTTCCGAGTCTTTGAATTCGGGGCATGACAGTTATGCTAATTATTAAACTTAAATATTAGAGTTTAATGTGTGGTATTAAGTTTTTACCCACGGTGTATCCCATAAAGGGAGAAATGCATTTTGGAAAGAAGGTAAAATTATCACCTCTTTTATGGTTTTTTTTTTTGATTGGATATGATCAGTGGCATATGGGTTAGTTATGTCGAATAATATGCAAAAGGTTTATATATATATTTTTTCTTTGTTCCATGCTATGGAAAATTTTTCTCTGTCATGAGAATATGTATTATTATATTAATGCGGGGGAATGAAATCCATGTGACTTACTGCGCAATTTAGTTCAGATATGTGGTGAATTCCGGGGACGGAATTCCTTTATTAGGGGGGAAGAATGAAATAACCCTAATTTATATATTAAATTGATTTGGTATTTATGATGTGAGTATATATGCAATTTAAAAATTTTAATGTGTAATTTGTAATTTAGAAATTTTGGTGTGTAAATTAGTAATTGTGATATGTGTAATTATATGTAAATATATATATATGAATCGGATAGTTATAAATTATAAATTAATGGTATGTATTTAATATAAAAGAAAAGGAAAAAAAAGAAGGAGAATGATTAATGTTAAAGTGAGTTAGGTGTTGACTTGATGTGTAAAGGTAGAGAAAGTTGGGAAAATGTGGAGAAAAAAGTAAATGGGAGAGGGCCACATGTTTGTAAAATAAAAAAATAAAATAATAATTAGAATTATTAGAGGTCTTGCATTTCAGATGAAGATTTGCCTTTCATTTTTCTACCATTTGAGAGAGAATGGAGCGAAAAAAAAGTTCTTGGAGCGAAGAAGTTTCTCTCGGAAGGATTTGGACTTGAAGATATAAATCCAAGCCGGATAATTTAAGGCAAGTTATAACTTTATTCTACCCCTTTGAATTTATAAATCCAAGACCTTTATGAAATAATATGTATAAATAGATATATATATATATATATATATATTATTTATACATAGTTAATTTTCTATATAAAATAATTATATAAGTGTTATCATGTATATAAATGCGTATATATATGGATAGATGAATGTTTAATGATTATTATCATATATTTCATATTATCTTTAAATTGTATTTTAATTATAAAATACATCTATAATCATGGAATTTATCATCAAATACTAGTTAAGAAGCTTTATTAATATTTAAAATTATTTAAATAGGCTTCTTGAATTTTGTAGGAATTTTAAGAATTATTGTGGAAATTTTCGAAAATTATATAAATCTGAAAATCTAGTGTGGCTGATTGTATGTTGTTATGGTACACTTGTTTTTCTAACCATAGGATGTTATTGACTCTCAACCAAAGCCTCTGATTTAAATATATATATATGCTGAAATCTAATGTAAGCGGATTTAGTTTACTATGGTACACTCATTTTGGTAACCATAGGATTAGATGGAATCTTTAATCCTTACCATTGAAGTAAATTATAGTTATTGGGTATAATCTCGTGTAGCTGTACACACATTAAGCATAACTTTGATCAATTAAAATTATCCAAATATATGAGAAATGATCCGGTGTAAATGCGCACACCGTAAGCATTTGAACTTCACTGAAATTATATTCGAACCCCTGAATATTACTATAACTACTGATATACCCCTTTAAATTACTGTAATTACAGTTTGACCCCTAATTATATTATGTTTTGACCCCTTAGGTTTATACTAATTATAGTATGACCCCTATAATATACGAAAATTATAGATTAGTCCGCATAACGTTTTTGAAGTTATAATAGGATCCCTGTACTGCACTGTAATTACAATTTGACCCCAAATCTTTCTTAAAAAGATAATTGGGATCCTTATACTTTAATTAAGTAATATTGCGATTCCGGATCTCATTATTAACCTATCATAAAATATGTTAAGGTTATAATGGTGTTAAATATATTCATTAGAATAGTTTATCAATGATTATACTATGGAAGTTGGTATTTGTTATTTATTGAATATAACAATTTATTATGTTGATATAAATCATTATGTATGATTTTGTACATATGTGTAGCATGTGATATACAGTGATGTGTAGGATGTTCACCTTTATTATGCTAATAAGCATATTTGTGTGCGGTGATGTATGAGATGAAATAAATAATGCAAAGGGAATTGATAAATTAGAAAATCATAATATTTAATTAAATAAATATGGATTGAGGATGTTTAATGAATCACTTGGAGGCTGACTATTAACGCAGTCTCATGAGTACCATGGGACATGGTTGAGTTGTCACAACATGGGTGAATTGTTGGGTACATGGTTAAAATAAGTTTTGGATAAGTTATCTATTTGCATAAGAAAATGATTATGAATATTAATAGGTTCATTTATATAATATTGGTGAGGCATGGTATGCATGGGTTATTTATCCTAAAAGGGATAATTATATATTTTTATTTGATTATGAAAATATATTAATGCACATATTTCATTGGTTATTTATTTTAAAAGGTATAATTATATATCTTTTAATTGAGTATGAGAATATATCATAAAATATATTTATGCATGGATTGCATGGATTATTTATTTTAAAAGGTATAATAATATATCTTCTATTTGATTAGGGGGAAAATATTATAAAATATGTTTATGCATGGGAGGCATGAGATATTTCTTTTAAAATATATAATTATATATCTTTTATTTGATTATGTGAGATACATATTATAAAATATGTGTATGCATAGGTTGCATTGGTTATTTTAAAAATAAATAAATATATAGTTATATATCTTTTATATGATTATGAAAAGAAAAGAAATGTTCTAAAGGTTTTATGGAAAGTGAAAGACAAATCTTATTATATAGGGTCTATATATCCATGTTGTTTCGTTCAGAGATGTTGGCTTTATTGGTCCTCTGTTGGGTTGTAGTAGTAGTGGACTTGCTCGTGGGTTTAACCCACCTTGTTGTTATCATTTCAGGTCTGGGATAGTTCAGCCACCGGGTTAAGGTTTTGAGTCATAGCATTTTGTTCGTGATCGTCTACTCCATTCCTACTTTCGGTTTACAGTGTATATTGGTTGTAGAACTGTTGTAAATTAGGCAAAGTTATTAAAAATGTAAATTTTTATTTAGGGGTCATTCTTTAACAGGATTTCCAGGTTGTATCTTAAAGTGTTTTGTAAGATTTGACGTTAGTGTTGCTTCTGTTATGATTTTTTTTTTATTTCGCAAATTTCCTATTTTATTTTGTATTTTTATATCAATTGCATGGTATTTCCCGATCTTCGTGTGTGAGTCTGGACAACTCACGTGCGGAAATTGGGGGTATCACATGTAACTTGTTAGGAATACCTCACTGTTTTCCCCTAAACCTATGGCACTATGAACACCTATAACAACTCCAATCGTTGATTCTTTGATCCAACATCCCTCTTCTTTCATCACCCATAGCTCAATGAATCTCTCAAATGAATATGGATCATTCCAATGAAAGAGAGTGAGAGAATTATTGTGCAAGACAATATCCCCATAGTAATAATTGGGAATTTGAGGCCCTAGTATATGTCCTAAAATCTCTTTATCCATGTCAAATGCAAGGATCCATATATGGTCACCAGTTGAAGTCAACCAATAACAAAATCCATTCATATATGTGCTACATAAAGACTCGTTCACATCTTTTTAACGAGGCAAATCAATTTCAAAAGTTTTCCAAGAATTTGTAAACATGTTGTATACTGTACCAACCGTATGAAGCTCATTGTTAGTCTCTCCATATTGCCAAAAATGTACAACCTTGTATTTGTTTGTGAGGCAATCCAATCCAAGTCCATTGAAATGTCGAAAGTAGTCATAAAAAGGTGGCAGTTCGGGTTCTGGTACATGGAGGACCCTAAATTCTCTAATAGCGGGGTTCCACAGAATTATGCGATTCCAGTCGCAGAGAAGGATTATACCATGGAATATATCATACATGGTTGGTTGTAGATCACCAATATTTTGATATTCAACCCATGAGCTAGCAAGCGTTTCATTAGGAAACAAGGCAAAATTGTACCATTTTGTGGTAGGATCAAAATGTTGAACAAAGAGGTGATCAATGTTGCTAGGATGGTGGAAGTGCTTTGAAATGAAATTAGAGCTTGCAATCAGAGTGAACCAATATTTGAAAACACACTTAAATCACGTAAGTGATTTCACCGGTAACCACAAGAGAATTCCAATGATCAGATCTGTTAGAATATATTAGGGCTTAGCCCATCTATCTAGATAATCATAACCCATTTAGTTTTACCATCTAGATAGTTAGTCATAGTCCATTTAGTTTTAATCTTACCTAATTTATATTGACTTGTTCTCCACACCAAGTTTACTTGTTCACCACACCTTCACCTTTCTTCTTTATTATTCTCTTTATTTATTCTCTCCATTAACATCATATCAAAGCATCTTTTATTTTATACTTGGTATCAAAACCAATCGGTTCTTGGTAGTTCTTTTCGCTTTTCGTCATCTCTACCGGAGATGACACTTCATCTCCCATCCCCGATGGCGATCTTCAATTAAGTCCATCCATGACTACATCGCTTCCACCGTGGCACCACCATCGAGATATGCCATCTCTTTCTCTCCAAACTCTCCCATAAACCCCAGCCCTAACCTAAATCAATCTGTCAATCACAAATTCATATCGCTTTATATATATATATTGATATCTGTATACATATCACTAGTGTTCGACAACATCACCCCATCGAGACACTAGAGTCCTTGGCCCTTGCTTCAATACTTCGGCTTTCTCTTCTGATCTTGCCGTTCTTTGTCCCCATGCCATGGCGTTGCTCCAACTCCAACACCATTAACACCAATATCTCAATTTCTGTTTTAACACCGGCCAACACCAACAAACACTCTCTTCTTATCGTCTACCATCATGAGATTCGATATTGACGACGACCGAATCAGACTCGTGTCTTGTTTTGGGTCACTCCTAAATCGTATGTTCATTGAAAGCCCAAGACTCAACTCCAGATCATCATTTTCGTTCTCTGTGTCGCTTTTTCGAATTTTCTCACCACACAGTTCATAGAGTTGAATCTCTGTAACAAATCTCGAGGGTTCTTGCTCACCCCCACAGAAACATCGTTGGTTCCTCTTTTCTCTTGGTTTCATCCATTGTGACCTAAAATTAGTTGAATAAAGAGATACCCAAAACGGGACACCGACTCAGATCGCAAGCCAAGCAGGACACCGACTAAGATAGCATGCTTAAAAGTACTTTTTAAGAGTGGCGGGAAACGAAGGGAGGAAACGTAGGACAAGCCTCTTTGATGTGCCCTTCAAAGAATCCCAAATCTATTCTTCTGGGATTTCACAATAGATCTCTTTGATGTGCCCTTCAAAGAATCCCAAATATATTCTTCTGAGATTTCACAACAGATTGCTGTTGAAATTTCCGCCAAAAAAAATTTCAGAAATCAAGTTGCTAAGCCCTTGGAAGCTTCCAAAAATTGTACCCATGCCTGAAATTCCCGAGTTCTTATGTATACCAAACATGATGGCAGTCACCAACAACATGACCATACCATATTTCTATTTTCCTCCAAGCAATGGGAATTTTTCTAATTGTGCACCATTCAGAGAGCCATGTCAGACTGAAACAACACCTACTAGGACTTCAATCACTTAGTTGAAATTGGATGGACTTGACCTCACCACTACTTAATCACCTTGTTTAATCCACACCATCGTTTTTTCTCTTGTTTTTGGTTACTCTCTTGTCTCTGGTTCACCGTCTTTTCTCATCTCTTTCAAAATTCAAACACTCGCTGAGGAAATAATTAAATTCATATCATTATTTTCTCATTTCTATTTTCTCGATCTTTCGAGGCTCATTCCAATGAAAAAAATCTCAATCTGACCCGTTTTAGGTCTTTTTATCTCTATTTTCTCATCTCACGAGAAAATCTCAATCTGACCCGTTTAGGGTTCCTGACCCATTTTGGGTACTCTCTATTTTCTCCTCTAGGGGGAAAAATCTCATCTCACTCGTTTGGGTACTCTCAATCTAGAGAACAATCAGTTCATTTGTTCAATTCTCTCTATCTTATTTTCTCATCTCACGAGAAAATCTGATCTCGTCATCGACCAATCATCGTCTCTTCTCTCGATTGATCACCGCCTCATTTCGATCAATCATCACCTCTTTTCTCGATTGATTGTGTCACACCCCTAAAATCATAAATACCTCAAGGGTGACGTTAGAAAGAGAAAATAAACAAATAATAACCAAAACTCGAAGCCGAAAGAACGACTCCAACTCCAAACAAGATCAATAATGCCATAACCTACCGAGAAACACAGCGGAAGCAAAAGTTAAAAACCACACATAACCATCCCCATTTGGAGATCAAGGGAAACTACAAGAGTACAACCTCGGCTTGTGGCACTTAAAATCCATCCCGGAACCATAAAAGGAAACGGGAGTAATAAACATACAAAGCCCTCTATAAACCTCAAGGGAAACTTAATAGGGTTGCCACGTCTCTAAATTTCTTGGGTTCTTAACTGAATCTGAGAAACGAGAAAAATGACGAAGTGCGGAATAAATAAACAAAACTGAACAAAAACAGTTAAAACACGAGTTCGGACGCCAAAACCGAGGCACATGGAACTCAAACAAAAAACTGAACCTATATGCGATAAAAGAGGTTCTAAGAAGCCCATAGAAAGAAACGGAACTGAATTTGAGTTAACGAGCCAAAAAATATAAATTTCAAAAGAAAGGCCGCGATGTAAAATTTTAGAATATACGTCATCTTCATACGAACTTAAATCATTGAAAACTACATTAAATCGAGTGATTCAAAAGCCTACACATAAGTTGAAGATGTCAGCGTTCTAACACAACAAAAATCGCCTCGATCCGATATACGAAGAAGGAGATATGATGTTTTGAAAACTGTCGCACGTGCAGGGTATATAGGTGCGAAAATGCTAAAATGAATAGTAGAAAACCTCAAATTCACAACCCAAACTTACTGTCCAAAAATGACTTTCAAAAAACTGCATTCTACCCCTATACATTGCTTCAATATTACATTAATAAGCTTAGCAAAGTTTCATTTATAAAAAAAATTCGGTACAATGACCGTTTTGCCCCCGTTTTAGCATTCCACCGACTTTTACAATGACAAAATCTTTTCAAACAACTCTAAATCATTTAATAAAGCTCAAAGTTTTAGTCAGGATCACAGGGTAGGCAAAAAACGGGGTTTTCATTCAAAACTAAAAGGATATGTTTGAAAACATAGAAAAACGCCGTTTTCGGTCAAATTCCTAATGACAACTTTCAATAGCAATAATACACTCCATAACAACATAATTTCACACACAATGTAAATTAAATCCTTATACAAGTTTCACACATAACCTCAAATAAATCATAGTTCCAAGTACAAGCTAACATGCTAGCTTTTATTAAAAAACACGTAAGATTTATTATTCAAAAGTACACACAAGGGAATGAGAACCCTTCAACATCTGCGAAACTAAATGTCGTCCGTAGCCGGTTCCTTTCTTGAATTTTTTTTTTTTTTTGTATGGGATGAGGAATGAAGCTCAGCAGGAAAGTGTTATCCGCTCCATCTCCCGACCGTACAAGAATGCTAACCAACCCAAGGTTCATGCTTAATTCACGATATTTCTCACCATGGCCAAAGTGCTAATTTGAGACCCAACGCCCATTCACCCCAAGTCCACAATTTATATCAAGATAAGTATATCTAAACTAGGATAAGGATATAAACGTGTATGAAACATCTAAAACATACAACCGTGGAATAGCCACAACCATGCATTAAGCACGCAAAATATATATAACCGTGGAATATCCACAACAATGCATTAAGCACGCAAAATATATATATAACCATGGAATATCCACAACAATGCATTAAGCACACAAAACAAATATATATATGTATATATATATTTATATAAGAGTGAAATAGATCACCACCGTACATTAAGTACACCATTCCTATATCCTCAAACGACTCACTACTGTACCTCGAGTCTACAATCTTTATCTCCAAAGAATTTCTACAATCACACTTTAAGTCATAACTTAGCTAAGATCATGCCTTAATTTCTGTAATTCATAATCCAATGAACACTACAACTTCACCTCAAAAACAGTAAATCACATTTCAATAAAACACAACCTGAAATTCTCAAGTTTTCAATCCGTAATATAATGAATTCATAATAACACACCTTGAAGTTTCCTGATTCATGTGACCACAAATCGACTCAACACACTTCCAGCCACGATTCATAAGCCCGTGAATAAATTCAACACACTTCGAGCCATGATTCACATATCGATGAATCATTTACACATACCTCGAAACAATGATTCATATAACCATGAGTTGACACCATTCATCTTAAAGCCACAATTCAAATATCCATGAATTGACATAACGCACATCAAAATCACAATTCTAGTATCCAAGAATTTACATGTCACACTTTAAATTCACAATTTATATATCTATGAATTTACCCGACACACCTCTAATTTAAAAATAATTACATTTCAACCCCTCATTTTATCAAAAATTGCAACACGACCCCCAAAACAAATAATGCGAATCCGAAAAGTTGCGAAAATGAAATAAAATAAAATAAATCATCACCCAAAATAAAATCCGAACATCGAGCCAATAGAAATACTCCGGCCCCATCGAAAAAACATCCGGGCCCGCATAAAGCCTGAAAACGAAAAACCACCGGAATAGTGCAACTAACTCAAAAGTACTATCCGCGCCTACACCGACACACTTAACACATGTAAAATAATTAAATAATAATTATTCAACAATGGTTAATGACATAATGTGTCAAAACAAAACACAAAAAAAAATATTACCCGAAAAATTGGTAGAAAAACCCAGGACATTACAGATTGATCGATCGAACTTTCAATTCTATATCACATTCTCTGTTCTATTTTTGTGATTTAGAATCCTTCATTCAAAATCAACTCATATCAAGAATGACCCTAATTCCAATCTTTGGGCTCAAGCTCATGCCACCATGCCGAGAAGCTACCGAAACTAATCTCAAGATTAACCTGATGATATTTTCACCAAAGTTCATCTATTAGGACGATTTCAAGAATTGGTTTCCAAACTCAAGTTGGTATGTTATTTCCCATCTTGAGATTGAAGGGGGGTGTTAGAATATATTAGGGCTTAGCCCATCTATCTAGATAATCATAGCTAGAGCTGACAATTTCAGACACGACTTGACAGAATTATATTTATTGTTATATTTATTTGCTGATTTTTTCTGTTCTTTAATTAATCATGGATTGAAATATATTACTAAACTATTACTAAATCGTGTCAAATTCAAATTCAATTTCATTTTTATTTTTTATTTTTCGTGTTGGATTGTGTCATATTTAAAATGTTTGATTTTCGTGTCGACTAGTATTAGATTGCCCTGTTGATCACGTGGGTCGACCTATTGATACGAATTGTCAGCCCTCCTAGCCCATTTAGTATTACCATCTAGATAGTTAGTTCTAGTCCATTTAGTATTAATCTTACCTAATTTATATTGACAATTTTCAATCGTCATTTTGTAATAATTCCTTTTTCCTGCTATAAAATGGAGTCATATATAACCAACCCTGAATCACGTGTTTTAGTCTAATTGAGACGATTTTTCTGCTGTATTAAACCAAAATTATTATATTCTCTTCATTTTGACAAAATCATCTAATTAAACTGATAAATAAGTGAGAGAAAGTTTACTATACCATATGTTATGTATGTGACACCCCCTATCCCTCAGAAAAACTTGGGACTATCTTTCTTTGAACAGTGCTACACACCGAAAGATATGGTTGAACAAGCCCAGTGCACGACTTTGATAAAATGGAAGGTAAATCGAGAAGTATATTTCTATAATTGGAAATTTTTAATAGTCTTCTTATAAAGTACATCAAAGGGATATATATCCCTTGGAAGATCTATCGCTAAAAACCCACTTATCCATAACAAATGAAATAACTATATATTACTTTTTCCACTGGTTACCCGGTAATAAATCAATTCATGTGCTGGGTATACACTATAAGGAGTATTATATATAATTGTTTTTTGAAAATTCGGCATGTTATCCTCATTCTCATCCAAATTCATACCAAATCATTGTAATAATGAACATGTAAGTACCAAATTATTGAAAATTTCGGAAATACATTGTTTGTGTGGGTGGGGTGTGTGTGTGAGATTACTATTTGGTAACTCCCATATTACTTTGTCAAAACCTGCCCCATCAAGTTGTACTTTAGGACTCTTTTTCCAGGAAGGGAAGAAAATTTGGGCACCAAGTAATCATTATTTGACTAAGAGATCAACATGAAGACTCCTAAATGTAATTGATTTTGGATACCAATTCGCTTGTTCACCACTTTGTCTCTCCTATAAATATAGGTCTAACCATAGGCTGGTACCAAGGAAACAGAATAATGTGTTCCACAATACACTTATAAATCTAATGTAGGAAGGGATTTTATGATAAAATAATTATGCAAACTTACAATATATATACTCTATATTTTAGGTTTGGTATCGTGAACTTGGACAAAAATGAATTTATATTGAAAACGCAAGTTTCAGCAAATATAATAGCTACAAAACTAGCTAGGTGGCAAAAGAAATAAATATAATTTCATGGTAATATATTCATAATAATGTGTATGTAATACCATCTTATATGAAAAATTAAAAAATATATATAAAAATAAATGAGAGTTGGTATAAGTTTATGTTCTTTTCTACTTACCTTATTATTAATTCACATTGTTCATAGTAATGTGTATTTAATTACATTTTTTTGGGTTACTCGCACGCCCCGTTATTCCTGAGACTCCAATTTGGAGAATCAGTGAATCCCGATGTATGACGTCACTGAAAACAACAACCAAGATTAATAATAATATCGAAATACATGGAATATGAATGAAATGTAGTATTCCATATCACCCGAGTGAAAGAAACTCAGTAAAGAATTCTAACGAAAATCCGGCAGAGTTCCGTTTGTAAATGGAACATCCGGACAACCCAAAAGCAACACAACAGAATAACCTGCCCATAACAACAGAATAAAAGCAATGGCACGCAACCCAACATTCCAGAACCTACTAGGACCGAGGTAGTGGAAAAGAACACCAAAACCTCTACACAACCCCTCTAAAATCAATAGAACCCTAAATGCTCAAATGAAATTATAAAGAAAATCAGATGGCAATGCCGAAGAGGTATAAAGGCACCCCAAAACAACAAATACCGACTGAGCCACCAAGCTCAAATAAGAATACATAAAACTCGATAGTAGTGCCGAACAGATACAATGACATCCCAAAATAATAAATACATGGATTGAAGATACAACACAAGGGAATCTACCAACAGCCTGGCTCCCAAGAAAATAAAAAAATACATAAATATGATTACGGAAAGAGGAATAAAACTACCGTACCAAATCCCCCGTATCGTCATCGCCGAGCATGTCGTGCTGCATCCACCTATAAACCTGCAACCTGTTGTAGGGATGAGCAAAACCACCCGCTCACCGTAATATCAAAACATCACACTCATAGCCGTCTAGAAAACGCTAACCATCTCGTGTGCATGCATCTATCCTAGGTCGGTGAATTGTCTCATGTGACACCCACGCCAAACAGAGACCCCAAAATAATCTCATCTACAACCTTAAATATACTACGGATATCATAAGTACCATAGACCAACGAAAACATAAACAACCTAAGTATACGTATATATATATATATATATATATATATATATATATATATATATATATATATATATATATATATATATAACGTCCTGTAAATCACTAAGCCTATCACCTAGGCCTATATACAACCAATCTGAACTCCACTATCATCTAGAGATACAACCAGACTAAGTATCTACCATACCGTGCACCTAGCACACTGCTCAAGGTTCCTAGGAGGTAAACAAATCACTCACTAGGACTGCCGAAAAGGAATAACTAAAATCACACCCACAACTGAACCACAATGCCTACACAGCACTGCTATCAAATCATTCCTAGAAATTCTCACTCTCATAATTCTAACCTCAAACCTGTCATCTTATCCACAATAATCAAAGAAATAATCCGCTCACTTAAAAGATCTTTTCTCCAAGATCTCCTATTGTAAAGAGAATTTATAAAATCAAACTAGTGATCATATGGTAGGTTCACACTGCTACCATCTATTCCTCGAAAGTAACATAAGTGGACAAACTTTGTCATTAGATCAGATTCAACAATCTCAAGTAAATCTTCAATTCAAACAGCCTACTGAGGCACAAGAAAGGGTTACCGGAGTCAACCAATTTTTAAGAAAAAGTTAGGACCCGGTCAAATCTGTTTAGTTCCAATGCCTCCGAACCCACCCAAGGTACTACGAATCATACTACGTGTGCATGAACCTGTATGATGTCTCTTACCCAAGACTAAGACAAGGAAACTATAAAAACAAAGTGTGCCTCATGTATGCACCAGAAAGAAATCAATTCTATACCACCAGTATCACCATAAGATCTCCATAATACTCTAAGATCACAATATCACTATACCACAAACAAAGGATCGATACCATCCTCAAACATTGCCAGTTTGTCTCAAAATTACTATCAAACATCCACTCGGGAGTATGATACTTCAAAACATAATGGGTACCTCAATTTATATTCAATGGATCCTTAAGACACATGATAGTCCAACATTTAACTACGGATGTGGTGCTGAATAATATATAGAGTTAAAACAACTCTAGTCCAGAGAAAGGGAAGAATGCGAACCTATCATACCCGGTTAGACCTTAAATCAACCATTCTTATATATCAACTAGGGTAGTATACCGACCACTCCATAACCTCGTACACAAACCAATGCTCAAGGGCCTACCTGACCGAACATTACAAACTCAACTAGAGTCCAACTCAAAGGGAACAATTTCACCCCAAAGCTTATTTCCACTTATAATCAAGTAACCACCTGGAACACATGCCAATCGTGGCTCCACTAATCCAGGTTTTAACATTATTACATTCCTTTTATTTTAAATCTTAAAATCGTTAAATTTTATTCACATTAAGTTAATTTTCATAATTTATAATAAATTTACAAACACCATCAGTTTAATAACAACAATTTTCAACAATATAAAAGATCCACAAATGATCATATAAAAGAATGAATGCTCAATGTGAATTTCATGCAAAGACAATGCCAACACACCCTATCTAGCATGGGACAACCGGGTATAATGTCGCCAAAGTAACACAACCACGAGGATCATATCGACTTGTGAAAGAAAACACACCGTGTTTGGATCAAATCCTCCCACGCCTCCCTGATTTCCGGATTACAAGTCCGCCTGTAGCAAGAGACACCGCCTGGCCAGTTGTTGCGACAACCCGGAAGACTCACCGTGTTTATTGAAGTTTTATTCTGAAAATACTAATTTGCCCTTTGATATATATTTAAAAAAAGAGTAAATTACAGTAGCACTCCCTAAGGTTTCACTTATTATATTAAGGTAATATATAAAGTATGAAATTACCCATATGCCCAAAAAATATATATATATATATATATATTATGAAAATATATAAATATATATATTTAGGGTTTAGGGTTTTAGGGTTTTAGGGTTTAGGGTTTAGGGTTTAGGGTTTTAGGGTTTTAGGGTTTAGGGTTTAGGGTTTAGGGTTTAGGGTTTAGGGTTTAGAGTTTAGGGTTTAGGGTTTAGGGTTTAGGGTTTAGGGTTTAGGGTTTAGGGTTTAGGGTTTAGGGTTTAGGGTTTAGGGTTTAGGGTTTAGGGTTTAGGGTTTAGGGTTTAGGGTTTAGGGTTTAGGGTTTAGGGTTTAGGGTTTAGGGTTTAGGGTTTAGGGTTTAGGGTTTAGGGTTTAGGGTTTAGGGTTTAGGGTTTAGGGTTTAGGGTTTAGGGTTTAGGGTTTAGGGTTTAGGGTTTAGGGTTTAGGGTTTAGGGTTTAGGGTTTAGGGTTTAGGGTTTAGGGTTTAGGGTTTAGGGTTTAGGGTTTAGGGTTTAGGGTTTAGGGTTTAGGGTTTAGGGTTTAGGGTTTAGGGTTTAGGGTTTAGGGTTTAGGGTTTAGGGTTTAGGGTTTAGGGTTTAGGGTTTAGGGTTTAGGGTTTAGGGTTTAGGGTTTAGGGTTTAGGGTTTAGGGTTTAGGGTTTAGGGTTTAGGGTTTAGGGTTTAGGGTTTAGGGTTTAGGGTTTAGGGTTTAGGGTTTAGGGTTTAGGGTTTAGGGTTTAGGGTTTAGGGTTTAGGGTTTAGGGTTTAGGGTTTAGGGTTTAGGGTTTAGGGTTTAGGGTTTAGGGTTTAGGGTTTAGGGTTTAGGGTTTAGGGTTTAGGGTTTAGGGTTTAGGGTTTAGGGTTTAGGGTTTAGGGTTTAGGGTTTAGGGTTTAGGGTTTAGGGTTTAGGGTTTAGGGTTTAGGGTTTAGGGTTTAGGGTTTAGGGTTTAGGGTTTAGGGTTTAGGGTTTAGGGTTTAGGGTTTAGGGTTTAGGGTTTAGGGTTTAGGGTTTAGGGTTTAGGGTTTAGGGTTTAGGGTTTAGGGTTTAGGGTTTAGGGTTTAGGGTTTAGGGTTTAGGGTTTAGGGTTTAGGGTTTAGGGTTTAGGGTTTAGGGTTTAGGGTTTAGGGTTTAGGGTTTAGGGTTTAGGGTTTAGGGTTTAGGGTTTAGGGTTTAGGGTTTAGGGTTTAGGGTTTAGGGTTTAGGGTTTAGGGTTTAGGGTTTAGGGTTTAGGGTTTAGGGTTTAGGGTTTAGGGTTTTAGGGTTTAGGGTTTAGGGTTTAGGGTTTAGGGTTTAGGGTTTAGGGTTTAGGGTTTAGGGTTTAGGGTTTAGGGTTTAGGGTTTAGGGTTTAGGGTTTAGGGTTTAGGGTTTAGGGTTTAGGGTTTAGGGTTTAGGGTTTAGGGTTTAGGGTTTAGGGTTTAGGGTTTAGGGTTTAGGGTTTAGGGTTTAGGGTTTAGGGTTTAGGGTTTAGGGTTTAGGGTTTAGGGTTTAGGGTTTAGGGTTTAGGGTTTAGGGTTTAGGGTTTAGGGTTTAGGGTTTAGGGTTTAGGGTTTAGGGTTTAGGGTTTAGGGTTTAGGGTTTAGGGTTTAGGGTTTAGGGTTTAGGGTTTAGGGTTTAGGGTTTAGGGTTTAGGGTTTAGGGTTTAGGGTTTAGGGTTTAGGGTTTAGGGTTTAGGGTTTAGGGTTTAGGGTTTAGGGTTTAGGGTTTAGGGTTTAGGGTTTAGGGTTTAGGGTTTAGGGTTTAGGGTTTAGGGTTTAGGGTTTAGGGTTTAGGGTTTAGGGTTTAGGGTTTAGGGTTTAGGGTTTAGGGTTTAGGGTTTAGGGTTTAGGGTTTAGGGTTTAGGGTTTAGGGTTTAGGGTTTAGGGTTTAGGGTTTAGGGTTTAGGGTTTAGGGTTTAGGGTTTAGGGTTTAGGGTTTAGGGTTTAGGGTTTAGGGTTTAGGGTTTAGGGTTTAGGGTTTAGGGTTTAGGGTTTAGGGTTTAGGGTTTAGGGTTTAGGGTTTAGGGTTTAGGGTTTAGGGTTTAGGGTTTAGGGTTTAGGGTTTAGGGTTTAGGGTTTAGGGTTTAGGGTTTAGGGTTTAGGGTTTAGGGTTTAGGGTTTAGGGTTTAGGGTTTAGGGTTTAGGGTTTAGGGTTTAGGGTTTAGGGTTTAGGGTTTAGGGTTTAGGGTTTAGGGTTTAGGGTTTAGGGTTTAGGGTTTAGGGTTTAGGGTTTAGGGTTTAGGGTTTAGGGTTTAGGGTTTAGGGTTTAGGGTTTAGGGTTTAGGGTTTAGGGTTTAGGGTTTAGGGTTTAGGGTTTAGGGTTTAGGGTTTAGGGTTTAGGGTTTAGGGTTTAGGGTTTAGGGTTTAGGGTTTAGGGTTTAGGGTTTAGGGTTTAGGGTTTAGGGTTTAGGGTTTAGGGTTTAGGGTTTAGGGTTTAGGGTTTAGGGTTTAGGGTTTAGGGTTTAGGGTTTAGGGTTTAGGGTTTAGGGTTTAGGGTTTAGGGTTTAGGGTTTAGGGTTTAGGGTTTAGGGTTTAGGGTTTAGGGTTTAGGGTTTAGGGTTTAGGGTTTAGGGTTTAGGGTTTAGGGTTTAGGGTTTAGGGTTTAGGGTTTAGGGTTTAGGGTTTAGGGTTTAGGGTTTAGGGTTTAGGGTTTAGGGTTTAGGGTTTAGGGTTTAGGGTTTAGGGTTTAGGGTTTAGGGTTTAGGGTTTAGGGTTTAGGGTTTAGGGTTTAGGGTTTAGGGTTTAGGGTTTAGGGTTTAGGGTTTAGGGTTTAGGGTTTAGGGTTTAGGGTTTAGGGTTTAGGGTTTAGGGTTTAGGGTTTAGGGTTTAGGGTTTAGGGTTTAGGGTTTAGGGTTTAGGGTTTAGGGTTTAGGGTTTAGGGTTTAGGGTTTAGGGTTTAGGGTTTAGGGTTTAGGGTTTAGGGTTTAGGGTTTAGGGTTTAGGGTTTAGGGTTTAGGGTTTAGGGTTTAGGGTTTAGGGTTTAGGGTTTAGGGTTTAGGGTTTAGGGTTTAGGGTTTAGGGTTTAGGGTTTAGGGTTTAGGGTTTAGGGTTTAGGGTTTAGGGTTTAGGGTTTAGGGTTTAGGGTTTAGGGTTTAGGGTTTAGGGTTTAGGGTTTAGGGTTTAGGGTTTAGGGTTTAGGGTTTAGGGTTTAGGGTTTAGGGTTTAGGGTTTAGGGTTTAGGGTTTAGGGTTTAGGGTTTAGGGTTTAGGGTTTAGGGTTTAGGGTTTAGGGTTTAGGGTTTAGGGTTTAGGGTTTAGGGTTTAGGGTTTAGGGTTTAGGGTTTAGGGTTTAGGGTTTAGGGTTTAGGGTTTAGGGTTTAGGGTTTAGGGTTTAGGGTTTAGGGTTTAGGGTTTAGGGTTTAGGGTTTAGGGTTTAGGGTTTAGGGTTTAGGGTTTAGGGTTTAGGGTTTAGGGTTTAGGGTTTAGGGTTTAGGGTTTAGGGTTTAGGGTTTAGGGTTTAGGGTTTAGGGTTTAGGGTTTAGGGTTTAGGGTTTAGGGTTTAGGGTTTAGGGTTTAGGGTTTAGGGTTTAGGGTTTAGGGTTTAGGGTTTAGGGTTTAGGGTTTAGGGTTTAGGGTTTAGGGTTTAGGGTTTAGGGTTTAGGGTTTAGGGTTTAGGGTTTAGGGTTTAGGGTTTAGGGTTTAGGGTTTAGGGTTTAGGGTTTAGGGTTTAGGGTTTAGGGTTTAGGGTTTAGGGTTTAGGGTTTAGGGTTTAGGGTTTAGGGTTTAGGGTTTAGGGTTTAGGGTTTAGGGTTTAGGGTTTAGGGTTTAGGGTTTAGGGTTTAGGGTTTAGGGTTTAGGGTTTAGGGTTTAGGGTTTAGGGTTTAGGGTTTAGGGTTTAGGGTTTAGGGTTTAGGGTTTAGGGTTTAGGGTTTAGGGTTTAGGGTTTAGGGTTTAGGGTTTAGGGTTTAGGGTTTAGGGTTTAGGGTTTAGGGTTTAGGGTTTAGGGTTTAGGGTTTAGGGTTTAGGGTTTAGGGTTTAGGGTTTAGGGTTTAGGGTTTAGGGTTTAGGGTTTAGGGTTTAGGGTTTAGGGTTTAGGGTTTAGGGTTTAGGGTTTAGGGTTTAGGGTTTAGGGTTTAGGGTTTAGGGTTTAGGGTTTAGGGTTTAGGGTTTAGGGTTTAGGGTTTAGGGTTTAGGGTTTAGGGTTTAGGGTTTAGGGTTTAGGGTTTAGGGTTTAGGGTTTAGGGTTTAGGGTTTAGGGTTTAGGGTTTAGGGTTTAGGGTTTAGGGTTTAGGGTTTAGGGTTTAGGGTTTAGGGTTTAGGGTTTAGGGTTTAGGGTTTAGGGTTTAGGGTTTAGGGTTTAGGGTTTAGGGTTTAGGGTTTAGGGTTTAGGGTTTAGGGTTTAGGGTTTAGGGTTTAGGGTTTAGGGTTTAGGGTTTAGGGTTTAGGGTTTAGGGTTTAGGGTTTAGGGTTTAGGGTTTAGGGTTTAGGGTTTAGGGTTTAGGGTTTAGGGTTTAGGGTTTAGGGTTTAGGGTTTAGGGTTTAGGGTTTAGGGTTTAGGGTTTAGGGTTTAGGGTTTAGGGTTTAGGGTTTAGGGTTTAGGGTTTAGGGTTTAGGGTTTAGGGTTTAGGGTTTAGGGTTTAGGGTTTAGGGTTTAGGGTTTAGGGTTTAGGGTTTAGGGTTTAGGGTTTAGGGTTTAGGGTTTAGGGTTTAGGGTTTAGGGTTTAGGGTTTAGGGTTTAGGGTTTAGGGTTTAGGGTTTAGGGTTTAGGGTTTAGGGTTTAGGGTTTAGGGTTTAGGGTTTAGGGTTTAGGGTTTAGGGTTTAGGGTTTAGGGTTTAGGGTTTAGGGTTTAGGGTTTAGGGTTTAGGGTTTAGGGTTTAGGGTTTAGGGTTTAGGGTTTAGGGTTTAGGGTTTAGGGTTTAGGGTTTAGGGTTTAGGGTTTAGGGTTTAGGGTTTAGGGTTTAGGGTTTAGGGTTTAGGGTTTAGGGTTTAGGGTTTAGGGTTTAGGGTTTAGGGTTTAGGGTTTAGGGTTTAGGGTTTAGGGTTTAGGGTTTAGGGTTTAGGGTTTAGGGTTTAGGGTTTAGGGTTTAGGGTTTAGGGTTTAGGGTTTAGGGTTTAGGGTTTAGGGTTTAGGGTTTAGGGTTTAGGGTTTAGGGTTTAGGGTTTAGGGTTTAGGGTTTAGGGTTTAGGGTTTAGGGTTTAGGGTTTAGGGTTTAGGGTTTAGGGTTTAGGGTTTAGGGTTTAGGGTTTAGGGTTTAGGGTTTAGGGTTTAGGGTTTAGGGTTTAGGGTTTAGGGTTTAGGGTTTAGGGTTTAGGGTTTAGGGTTTAGGGTTTAGGGTTTAGGGTTTAGGGTTTAGGGTTTAGGGTTTAGGGTTTAGGGTTTAGGGTTTAGGGTTTAGGGTTTAGGGTTTAGGGTTTAGGGTTTAGGGTTTAGGGTTTAGGGTTTAGGGTTTAGGGTTTAGGGTTTAGGGTTTAGGGTTTAGGGTTTAGGGTTTAGGGTTTAGGGTTTAGGGTTTAGGGTTTAGGGTTTAGGGTTTAGGGTTTAGGGTTTAGGGTTTAGGGTTTAGGGTTTAGGGTTTAGGGTTTAGGGTTTAGGGTTTAGGGTTTAGGGTTTAGGGTTTAGGGTTTAGGGTTTAGGGTTTAGGGTTTAGGGTTTAGGGTTTAGGGTTTAGGGTTTAGGGTTTAGGGTTTAGGGTTTAGGGTTTAGGGTTTAGGGTTTAGGGTTTAGGGTTTAGGGTTTAGGGTTTAGGGTTTAGGGTTTAGGGTTTAGGGTTTAGGGTTTAGGGTTTAGGGTTTAGGGTTTAGGGTTTAGGGTTTAGGGTTTAGGGTTTAGGGTTTAGGGTTTAGGGTTTAGGGTTTAGGGTTTAGGGTTTAGGGTTTAGGGTTTAGGGTTTAGGGTTTAGGGTTTAGGGTTTAGGGTTTAGGGTTTAGGGTTTAGGGTTTAGGGTTTAGGGTTTAGGGTTTAGGGTTTAGGGTTTAGGGTTTAGGGTTTAGGGTTTAGGGTTTAGGGTTTAGGGTTTAGGGTTTAGGGTTTAGGGTTTAGGGTTTAGGGTTTAGGGTTTAGGGTTTAGGGTTTAGGGTTTAGGGTTTAGGGTTTAGGGTTTAGGGTTTAGGGTTTAGGGTTTAGGGTTTAGGGTTTAGGGTTTAGGGTTTAGGGTTTAGGGTTTAGGGTTTAGGGTTTAGGGTTTAGGGTTTAGGGTTTAGGGTTTAGGGTTTAGGGTTTAGGGTTTAGGGTTTAGGGTTTAGGGTTTAGGGTTTAGGGTTTAGGGTTTAGGGTTTAGGGTTTAGGGTTTAGGGTTTAGGGTTTAGGGTTTAGGGTTTAGGGTTTAGGGTTTAGGGTTTAGGGTTTAGGGTTTAGGGTTTAGGGTTTAGGGTTTAGGGTTTAGGGTTTAGGGTTTAGGGTTTAGGGTTTAGGGTTTAGGGTTTAGGGTTTAGGGTTTAGGGTTTAGGGTTTAGGGTTTAGGGTTTAGGGTTTAGGGTTTAGGGTTTAGGGTTTAGGGTTTAGGGTTTAGGGTTTAGGGTTTAGGGTTTAGGGTTTAGGGTTTAGGGTTTAGGGTTTAGGGTTTAGGGTTTAGGGTTTAGGGTTTAGGGTTTAGGGTTTAGGGTTTAGGGTTTAGGGTTTAGGGTTTAGGGTTTAGGGTTTAGGGTTTAGGGTTTAG